>OX411307.1:15736402-16370601 GCA_948150685.1 Rhaphigaster nebulosa
TCGAGATAACGCACGATATAGGTCCGCACGGGCCTCATCTTGCGTACGTGCCGTTGTCATGGCAACTTTATATCAATTTGAGTCTGTTTTACAAAATCTTTAATGAGTTTAATATATTGTTTCCCATGTCCCAACCCTAAAGGGCACTGATATGAATGAATACTACACATAGAAAATGGTATAACTGAATCTAATTGCCTACAGTCTGAATTGAAGAGATATTGTCCAGTGGGGTAAGCTAATTACTTATTAAGTATGAACTGTAACCTTCAACATAGTCATTACTAAACCATGTAGCTTCACCAAATGTGTGTGTTAAATAAACTGTTTTGATAATATTATATTGTTTACACGAATAAATATGTTTCTCTAATATCGCTTATACTTCTAATGTATTAGGAGCTAATGCGAGAGTTCTCGCTCGGGTATACTAGTTTTACTCATAATAGCAATATTATTATTAGAAATAAATCGAATGCTGTACAGTTGCCAAGTGTTGCTTATAAATATAAAAAATGTACACAATTGTTCTTCTAGTATGTTTAATGATATCTGATGCTTCAACTTAAGACAGAAAACTATCTATCGGGCCCTGACAGTTATACAGCTTCAACGTTTGATCTCTTCAACTTTCAAGAAAGACTTGGATAAGGTTTTGGGACAACCACGAAGCAATTTTTTTTTTGAGCTTGTGACTCTGCGCTTATGTTCAGATTAACTGAAATAAATTAACTGTTGTGTTAAAATCGGCCTACCTATTTAAATCTAAAACCGTCGAAAAGTTTAGCACAACAGGGATCATGCTAGATTGTTCCTCGCATTAATATGACAAGTAGTAAATGGATAACAAAACAGGCTAGTGAGAGCGCGATGGGCAAGTGTCATTGTCTGTGGGCCAGGCGCCCCTACCGTGCATCCCTCTCACCCCCCCCCCCCCCACATCCCTATAACATCATTGTTCCTTATGACCAGAGCCCGGATTTTTATGCAGTTAAAATCCGCAACATGTGCAATAAAAATCCGTAAAATATGCAGTTAAAAAATTTAAAATATGCAGCAAAAAATCTCCTACAATCTAAAAATATGCTATAAGACAGTTAAAATATTCAGATATAGGTCCTAATGTGCCCTCAAAAAGTTCCGAATTATGAAAGAAATTGGAGAAGAGATTCAAAATTAACCGAAAATGGCTTATAATTTTTTTCTATTTTTTTCATAAACCAACATATGAAAATAATATAAAATAAGGTGACAAACAAGAAACGACAAATAAACATGTAAAATATATATTAATGGTTAAAAACATAATAAGAAACACTTCTTAAAAAATTATACATAATAATAATAATAATATAAACCTGCAATTAGTAACAAAAGAAAAACAGCATTATTTGTATTTAAAAAGGATAACTAATTGACAATATTAAAAAAAAAAGAGGATTATTTAAAACACATAAAAAGGAATAAGAAACAGTAACAATATAGTTGTAATTATTTGTTATCTTTGTTTTTGTATAAATTTTTATGTAAAACTAAAATATGAAAGTAATAGAAATTTACAATTTAATTACAATTACAATTACAATTTAGTTTTAAAAAAATAGCAATGATTGTATTTAAAAAGTAACTGACAACATGAACAAAATAAATAAAACACAAATGTATTAATTAGCAACATGCTCTCCGTTAAAATTAATTGCCAGATGCATTTCTAAATTTGCTTCTGTAAAACCGATTATACATTATAAATATATATATATTTTCCAGTTTCGTTGTAGATCGTAATACATCAATGCAATCTCATGCAAACGCTATACATTCTCCAATGACTTATTTATTGCATAATTTAATCTGGAGTTTTTTAATCTAAATATTAAAAAAAAATGTACGAGTTCTCGATTTTGAAAAGTTGACATTTAATTGTGTTTAGTTTACGAAGGGACACTCTTCTGATAAACCAATTCAGTTTGCCAACTCCATCCAAAGCAAACTTTTAATTCAATATGCGTTCTTCCAGTTATGTTGCCCCTCTGGGTAAGAAAATTGAATTTACATTGCGTTTCAATTTTGGAGGGATTGCGTCATTGGTCAGACAATATGAGGTAATATCTAAAAACAACCTTCATAAAATATAAAACAAATAATGACCTGGTATCAGGATATATATATATATATATATATATATATATATATATATATATATATATATATATATATATATATATATATATTTAATTAGTAAAATTAAAATTGAGCATTTTTCAGTGATGAACTTATTTTGACCAGTTGTAATTCTTCTTTCTAAAAAATATATAATATATAAAATAAAGTATAAGGGGATTGACTGACTATTCAAAGAGGAGACAGAAAGTCGGGAAATAAAAAAAAATCCATATTCTAAGAAGTCGATTATTGACGGTAGCGATATCTTTGTATTGTAATTTTTTCATTGAAAATGAATCTATGCTTGCAATATGGAATTTAATCTTCTGTATTGCATTGTAATGTTTTATTTCTATTTTTTTTTTTTTTTGCTTAATTGAAATTATCAAAATATGCAATTACATGCATTTATCATAAAATATGCAAAATTAAACTTGGCTAATTGCCTCTAAATACACAGATTGGTAAAGATATTTGATCGACTGTTGAAAAAAAGAGCGCAAACAAAATGTGCAAATGCATAAAAATCCGGGCTCTGCTTATGACTAATTATTAAAAAAAATCCAATGTTTCCAGAAAAAAAAAGTGGCCGTAGTTTGCCAAACTGGCGTCCAAAGATGACGGACTTCCGACTTTGACTTTATTTAGTTTTTTCGTCACTGTCATTCGGCATTTGGCTTAATTTCTCCATAATTGGTAATTATAATATTTTTCACGTGGGTGGTAGTTTTCAAGATATTGAGCACTGAATGAAAATTATGTGAAAATTTTACGTTTTTTAAAATAAAATGCCGCAATTTATGAAGGCAGCGGCTTTGGAATGGCAGGCTAGGCTTTTTTTTCAACTATTGGCTTTTTTTTTAATCATTAGTCACATGGAACACAACGATGTGGAATTTATAGGGATGTGTGGGGGGCCACTTCTGCAAGTGGTGACTTAACATCTGGTCGTCCATTCCAGGCTCATAGTACCTCCTGCAAGTGGTGACTAAATATCTGGTCGTCCCTTCCAGGCTCATAGTACCTCCTGCAAGTGATGACTAAACATCTGGTCGTCCCATCCAGGCTGATAGGACCTCCTGCAAGTGGTGACTAAACATCTAGTCGTCCCTTCCAGGCTCATAGTACTTCCTGTAAGTGGTGACTAAACATCTAGTCGTCCCTTCCAGGCTCATAGTACCTCCTGCAAGTGGTGACTAAACATGTGGGAAAGTCTTGTCGTGCCTTCCAGGCTCATAGTACCTCCTGCAAGTGGTGACTAAACATGTGGGCAAGTCTTGTCGTCCCTTCCAGGCTCATAGTACCTCCTGCAAGTGGTGACTAAGCATCTGGTCGTCCCTTCCAGGCTCATAGTACCTCCTGCAAGTCACTAAAAGAGCGCCCGAGTACAAAAAATGAGAACCTTGTGCTTAAAAGCGTATGTTGCCGCGATAAAGGACTAAAAGCGTTGCTGGAGTCAGCCATTCTTGTATTTTGACTACACTGCAAACTGGTAAAAAAGCATATGATTTCGAGCTTGCCCGATGTTCAGCCCATTATAAAAACGTATTGCACGATAATACAAATTAATAGAAAACTAGTTTTACACAAAATAAATTAAACATAAAATTTACATTTGCACACTATCGAAATGGGAGAAAGAAATGTCTTACTAAGTTAATAAGGAAATTTTAATGAGGATATCAGTTACCTGTTCAGAAAAATAGAGGACCAATACGAACAAGGAGGTCTTAGTATTATAACAATAAAACTAAATACATGTACACGGAGAGGGAAGATAACATCGACCCAACGCTAGGGAAGCTGAGTAAAGTGGACCTATTCTGTTATCTGGAATCGATGATACAAACGGAAGAATGGATGCAGAAATCGAAAAAAATGAATCAAAAACAGTAAAAAAGCAGTGGGAATGCTTAATTCCCTACTGTGGAGCACCAATATTTTAATAAAGACAAAAAACTGATATACAAAGCATTAGTAGACAGTGAAATATTGTATGGATCTGAGACATGGCCTCTCAGTATGACGCAAAGAAAAAAAATCCTAGCAGTAGAAATGAATTTTTGGATGAGAGCAGCTAGGATATCAAGGATCGAAAGGGTCAGAAAAATCGTTATATGGGAGAAAATAGAAGTAAGACAGAATGCTCTTGAGGTGATGGAAGACACAAGAGTCGGATGATATGGCCACGTTTTATTATGAATGATAACAGGATACCAAGGCAGATAATGGGTTGGGAGGCTAAGGGTAGAAGAAGGGGAGGAAGGCCTCCAGTCAGATCGAAAGATGGAGTACTACAGAGTATGGGAGGTAGGGGACTGTCGGAGGAGGACCGGCAGAGATAGAGAAACCTCCTCAGATAGGAGTTTGGCGTGAGCAGTGAGGTGACCTTCACATTGAGGAAATTCCTAAGAAAAAAAAAAGAAGGAAATTTAAAAGAAAATATAAAAGAAAATATAATACCTAACCCATGTGTTCTTTTATTTAACATTTGAAATTATAATTGAGTTTGAGCCGATTTCTGAGCCTAGAGTTGGACGGGGTTTGCTGTGAAAAGAATGGCTGGCAAATGAGTTAGGTGGTCGCTGCTTGGGCATTTTTCTTCTTACGGTTGAGAAGAGACATTATATTAACCTCCAACAAAGATAAAAGAAATAATTTACACTCCAGAGTACAATTCTTTTTTTTCAACTTCTACACACGTTCACCCATCCATTTAATAGCATTTTCTTTTACAATTTTTTTTTCTGAATGTTTGTTTCAATATAAACATATTCTTTAGATGGTGTAATATGTTTTTAATTCAAGAGAGACCGTGGCAACACTGTTGCTGCCTTTCGGTCGGATACAGTAAAGATTGTGGCCACTTGTATGCGTATTATAAAAAATCCATGATAAATGTGTTTACAGTCAATAACCACACAAAATATGGTCCGGTGGATAAATGTTTGAAATAAAGTTAGTTGAAGTGCTAAATGGTTGGATCGGTAATTACAATTATATCAAGAGTCTATTTACGATGGAGTTCAATAAACCGTGTGCATAAAACCTATCAACTGGAAATATGGCGAATAAATTTCGGTTTTTCAAAAAGGGAGTCGAGATTTATTTATTGGCACCAGAAACTGTTAATAAACCACTGGAAGTCTAGTTGATAAACCAGAGAAGTTGCTAGACTTAAAATTTTAATGGGGCCTGAAGCCTTGAAGATTTACACATCCATCAATACGACAAGCTATAATAAAGATACCGTTGAGTCGATATTAGACGACCTTGAACCGAAGAAAAACGAAACAATGGAGGTATTTGAGTTTTGTGCCCTTTGAGCATTTCTATGCCAAATCGAAATTTATTATTTCTTTATGTGAGTCTGGGAACAAGATGATAAGCTTTTCAAGGCACAAATTTTTAAGGGCTTGGAATCTGCCTCAATCCGTTAACGCTTCCTGTGTGGAGATCCCTCCTTGAATGAAATCATTACACTCTGTAAATCTTAGGAGATGGCAACCGAGTGAAATTAAGGAACAAGACAATTTTTATTTTTTAGAATAAAACTAACTCAGTTGATTAACAGGTCAAATTCGTTAGTTCCCATCGTTGGACACAATTTGGCACGGTGCGACCACTATTTTTCTGGAAACACTGGCTTTTTAATCACTAGCCACAAGGAGCACAACGATGTGCAATTTATAAGGATGTGGGGAGGGGAGAGGGGGATGCACAATGTGCAGTAGGGGTGTGAAATCCGCTAAAAATGTGGGTATTTATGATAACAATGAACTATTTGATGATCATTGTTTTGGTTCCATTAAGGTAAATCAGATAAATAAAAACAAAAAATTGCCAGTTAGATACTTGTGCCGAAACCGATGTTTTGTCATACCATTTGTTAAAAAAAGAGTTGGGGAGGGGTCAAAACAAATCCTTTAGGCACAATTAAGTTGCAAATTAGTAATAAAAATAAATGATGAAATATATTTTTTAGTCACTCCGAACATATTTGGATTTAAAGTTAATTTAAAAAAAAAAATTAGAAAAGTAGATGATATTCTGTGCCCTGCGGAGTCGGAGGAAATTGTTGAGTATTGTGAATAATGTCAGGTGTGGCCCGAAAAAAGAATATTAAATTCGAGACAAAGTTCAATATATCGCTAGATTCATGGGGTTTATGTTTTTATGTTACATAAACTGAATTCATATCGAATCCGTGTTATTTATGAATAAAAAGCATAATGATAAGGAACAACAGTTGTTCTGAATGATGAATTTTTCGCGCAAACAATTAGCAAACTCATCTCAGCTTTTGTATCCTTTCTGACTATTGCTAAAAAGAAGTAACAGAACAGTCATTGGCCACGCTTCAAGATAAAAAAAATTCTTGAATTGAAGAAATATTCAACAAAAATATCTTTTGTTTTTGATCCTACTAAAAAAGTTGAAATAGTAAGGATGCCCTAGATGGTACAATTTTCAAGAATGTAGACCAATTCACTGTTATATATATATATATATATATATATATATATATATATATATATATATATATATATATATATATATATATATAATGTATATACATATATACATTTGATGTATATTGCAGATTTCTTATCTGATAATTTTGTCAAGTCTGACCCTGTTGATGTAGCATATATGCTGGAGAGTGTGCATTGTTTAGGGGCCACAATCAACATTGCCAGTTTTCGCTTATAAGAACTGACACCTCAATGTCCACTTGACTTCCAATGACATTCAACGTAAGGAGTCCTTTATTCTTTATTTAATTCTCTATACATGTAAAATATATAATCCTTTTCGTGCAAATTTAAAGAACATGAATGAATTTTATTTTTAAATGCATTGATCAAGCTTTTAAAAAACAATGACTAAATATTTCGTGGAGTAGAACCGCCATTAATATTATCTACGAGCCGCCACTCAACTTTCAGCAAAAATTTTTTTTAATGCTTGTCGATTACTACTCCACAAGGGCAGAAGTAATTCCGATAAAAATAATTCTAGTTCATCCATCTTAATATCACTTAAGCCGATTTTTGCGAGATTTGGCATTCCTCGGATCATCAACTAATTCGAGTCTGCAAAATTTCAAAATTTCGATCAACAATGGACTACAAAAATCGGAACAGTAAGCCCTCATCATCCACAGATTAAACGTTCTCGCAGAAAAATACATTGCTATTGTCAAATCCATACGAAGAAATGCCAAATTAGAGGACGAGATTCTAATTTGCACTTACCATTAAAACTGTACAAACTCATCTGTGGCATGTTTGAACAGTTCTCCTTCTAAATTATTAATGTATAGGGACCTAAGAACCAAATTAGCGATTTGCAATAATGACATTCTTCCAACAACTCATGTAAATAGTAATTTTAGCGCAAAAAGATTGACAGAAACATGTCTATTATAAAAGTGCTAAAATTTCTGATAATTTTGTTACACAGGAAGCTCTGCAGATTCAGAATAAATTTACTAAATTATGGGCTCGAGGATACGTTGTGTATAAATTAGATTTTCGATCTTATATAGTTTATATAAATTGAAAAAAGTAGAGGAAGCATTGTAGGTTCATTAGGAAATTTATGGAACAACTATTGTCTCAAGAGCATTTAAACAGGAATAATAAAAGTTGTAAGCTCCAGTTAGCTCATCATAATGTAATATCATGACGATTTAGAATCTAATTAAACAAAATTTAATTATTTTTATATAGAATATAATGAAAATGGTGACAACGAACTTGTTCAAAATCATAATACTAACTTTAGTAGAGAAAATGGTTGTTTCCTATTACGCTCTTAGATATTGTAATCTTAATTTAGGTTATTCCTGTTATAATTGTTTGTATTTTATAGTTTTATTCTATTTCAAATTTTGTATTTTATTCTAATTGTATTATGTTTTGATTTTGTAAAACATTTATAATTTTGTATACTATGTTTGTATAAATTTTCTCAATTTCCGAGAAAGGTTATTATTGTTTGTGCATACAATTTTTATTGTAGATAGGCACTAACAAAATCCATAATTTAAGATCCAAAAAAAATTCCATTGCATATAATTGAAACCACACTATCGATTCCATAGGTTTGAAATGCCTTCATCTACCATTGATTTACAAGTTCATTTAATTATGATAGGAAAATAAGCACCAAAACGAAATATTTTTTTTTTTTTATCTTCCAATATAATAAGTTTCATTTTAATTTTTATTATGGTTAAGAAGGTTTATCTTGTTTATTAACTTTATCAAACCTTTTTACTTTTGTATTCATTAATCACGTATTATTTTATGTTACATGCATGCATAATTTATAATACAGGAATACATGTATATGTATGTGGGTTTACATATATGTATATAGAAATCTTGTTATAATTAGTTTAGGTAAAGATTCGTTCTACCGGCTAATTATAAAACAAATGCACTTAATGAAAATTATATTCAATAATTATAAAGCAATACCATTAATAATTAATAAACATAGTTGTATCATAATTTCAATTATAAATTTATATTGAAATTCTATAATAAAATAATAAATAAATAAATATATTTGTATGGGCTCGCTCGAAACATATTTATTTATTTATTATAAAATTTCAATATAAATTTATTGAAATTATTATAAAACTATTAATTATTATATCACAATAGAAAATATAGTTGAGAACTTCTAGATAAAATTGAAAATATTGCTTCATAATTATTGAATATAATTTTTATCAAGTATATTTTTTCTAAAATTAGGCGGTAGATCGAATCTTTTACCTAAACTAATTATTAAAAGATTTCTACACTTACCTTTTCAAACAGCGACAAAGATAAAATATTGCTTATGTGAAAGTTTATTAGAAGAAACAAAAAAAAAAATTTCTTTTAGGTGCTTATTTTCATATCATAATTAAATGAACTTGTAAATCAATGGTAGATGAAGGCATTTCGAACCTATGGAATCGATACTGTGGTTTCAATTATATGCAACCAAAAAAATATAATAAACAAAAAAGTTCATGTGTGTAATTAAGAGCTTCGTTATTTTAATTGCAATTTAGTCTCTCAAATTGTCATATTTTAAAGATATTATATTACGGTATCATAGAGGTGAAATAATATATGATTAATAATATAATGGTATGATTAATTATAATTAGTACTAATAGATATTATTAAGCTGTAATAATGTTAAACATTTTAATTTAAAATCTCTTTGTTAACTTGCCTGAGGTGAAACTAATCAAAAAAAGTACCTAACTCAAAAGTAACTTACTAGTCCAGACGCAATAGGGAAAATATATTTATTTTTTTAAATAAATTTCCAATAGACTTTATCGATGTGATAATTAGGAGAAAAATACTAGAAACAAATCTTATATGTTTTAGATAAAATCAGTATGTAGCAACCTGGTGAAAAAAAAAATTCATAAACGTGTCGAATTTTTTTTTTTTTTTCAGGTTTAAGATATGATAATTTTTTTTTTAAATAATAATAAAAATATTATGTAATAGCGTTTAAAGAGTCGAAAAAAAATGAGTTTCAAACAATTGAAGTTGGCCAACGTTTCGAAAAAAAAAAAAATTTATTTTGTGTATATCTACAATAAAAATTGTATGCACAAAAAATAATAATATTTCTCGGATATTGAGAAAATTTAAAAACAGGTGTTTTTGAAAAACATTTGCACTTTGTCTCATTGAAGGACGAAACACCGCCGGGAAATCCCATCACCATCTTGATGTAAAGTTATGTTGCTAACAATATAGGTAGTCACCTTATAACTTTCAAACTCTTTGTAAATTCGTAATAATAAGATTTGTAGCATATTCACAGTTGTATATTCTATTTTGTCAGTTGACATCCGCATGATGGTATTGAAGGATCAATCTAATTGGTCAGTTGACATCCGCATGATGGTATTGAAGGATCAATCTAATTAGTTCAGTCTATAATTTTTTTTTTATTGAAAACTAGTTTCAAATGTTATACATTCATCTTCAGTTCTAAAAACACACAATCATTAAAAAATTAGCAATTTTGAATGCAGTTTGGAATTAATATCCATATTAAATCACATGTGGTCAAAATATTACATTTAATTTAATATGTATAAGTATGTTTAATGTGTATATTTAATATGATTTAATATCTATAATAATTCCAAACTGTATTTTAAATTGCTGATTTTCGAATGTTTGTGTGTTTTTAGAACTGGAGATGAACTATTTTTCGACAAAAACAAATTTATAGAAGTGGCAAATCATTTATCAATCCATAATTTTTTTTTTTTCGCACTCATGTTCTTTGCAATAATTCTTTTTAAGATCCGTTTTCATCTGTCCTCAAATAATCCCCGTAAATATTTTAATAAAGACCATGCAGAAAATATTATAGATTCAACAAGCAAATTTTAAGAAGAAAATTACCCCATTTTGAGGAATGAAATGAAAACAAAAAAGAAATATGGAAAACTCGAGATTAATGAAGGAGTTCATAAAAAGGATGTCCTCTCTTTTAAAATAATCTAATATTGACACACGCTCTTTTTTCATGAGTTGAATTTGTTTAAATAATATCGCATCCTATAGTAAGTTTAGCTGAATAAGGTGAGATATTAGTTATGAAAAAGTGTAATATTGATGAGAAAGGGCGACCCTAAGGTACAAGGATTAGTAAGGGATGCAATAAGGGCAGGAATTCTTATAAAGGGGCATTCCTTGGACGACAAGTTCATTTGAGTTCCCCTATTGGTCTGGCTCCCTATTGGTATGGCTCCCTATTGGACAATTAAAATGGATCCGGCCCACATATTTGAGATAGGGGACAGATTCCGTTCGGACCAGTTTCATGAAACCCCCTTTTATCCACAGATCTAATATTTAAATTTCTCATAAATTACAGATAGATTCTCAACCAGTAAACATGACACGATTTGCCCACCTTCCCAACGAGTTTTTGAAAATCTTTTGCAATTTTCAACTATTCAATTAGAAAACGTTCAAATATTCAATAACGTTTTAAATTCCTCTATTCTCAAAATCAATTTTACATTTTTGTCAGCGTAAACCCCCTCTCCCTCCTTCACCACCATGCAAGCCTTCCCACATTTCCCTATAAATCGCACATCGTTGTGTTTTTTGTGACTGGTGATTGAAAAAAAGCCAAAACCAGAAAAAAAGTTGCAGCACCTTACCAAAGGCTGCCAACAACCGAATTTTACTTGAAAAAAAAATCGAATTCAGCATTTGGCTAAATTTCTCCATAAATTTAGCCTTCAATCAAAGGAGAATAGCCGGAGAACCATAAAGCATTGAAAAACAAAACCAAAACAATAGGCTGAGACACTAATAAACACCAGTTAAGTCAATTTTTTCTAGTCGTTCACAAGAAAGTTACGGATTCAAGTGCAGTTGCAATTTAAACTGTCACTAA
Organism: Rhaphigaster nebulosa; assembly: GCA_948150685.1. NCBI lineage: Eukaryota > Metazoa > Arthropoda > Insecta > Hemiptera > Pentatomidae > Rhaphigaster > Rhaphigaster nebulosa. The sequence goes on from OX411307.1 coordinate 15,748,019, forward strand.
TAAAGAAAAAGTCTTCAACTAAAATTTGGGAGCACTTATTCTTCTTAAATAACAATAGTCACTTGTTAAAGCATTCAAAATGGTTCCTTAGAAAATGCAGTTAATTAGCGGTGAAGCGGTAGGGACATAAGCGCTTTTAGTCTTCTGCAACATCAATGAGTATTCATAAATGTTATAGTTATCAACTTGATCGACATTATTTAGATTAATTACATAAAAAGTTTATAACAGTGCAATAATCTAAGCGTCAGTAACAATTATATAATTTTATGGGCCCTCTCGTAAACAAATATACAATTATTGCAATAAATCATAATCCAGTATCATGCTTCCAACACATCCTAATTAGACATATTTCCTAATGCCAATGTTCCCATAATAAGCGGCTGGGCTATGTCGAAATATTAGAGAAAATTAGCAAGCGAATGTTCTTGGCGCTTTTTGATATCTGCAATTTGTTTCTTCGATATTTGATGATTGATTTTTGCTAAATGGTCAGGGAACTGCAAATTGTATGAAGATTGGACATCAATAACGGGCTAAGTACCAAAAAAAAATAAAAAAAGTGAGTTGGACAATAAAAAGCAAAATTGCCCTTGCCAATAATCTAAATTTGGCTAGCTAAGCATGGCATCCAAGAATCCATATCCAATCTCTAATTCATAATGGTCTTAGACAATAGATTCTCCATTTCATTTTGATTTTACTAATTCATCTTCTATATGTCCTATGGAGGTATGTACCTTATTCACTTTAAAAATCATTGGTTCCTTTATGAATATTTGATATGGGTTCTTAGAGACCATACTTAGTAATCACCATAAATATATCTCCTCACCCCTCACAATAATTATTTCTTGGTTATTTTTTTTATTGGTTACTGAATACGAAAATTATATAATTAATTACTGAAGATCAGCATCACGAGTTTTTTATATGTTGAGTGTGTGACCAACTTTTAGTTTATGTCCGAGATAAACACTGCACGATACAACCAGAGCCTTATTTCATAATAAAGAACGATAGTACAAGTGCAAGTATACCTATGATTTGCTAAACATATGTCACACTGAAATGTAGAAACACCATAAAATTTAAAATAGTTTAATATTTTAAATATTTTAAATTTTATAGTGTTTCAACATTTCAGATATGTCATATGCGTAGTAAATCATAGGTCTACTTGCACTTGTACTTTTGTACTTTATTATGAAATAGGGCCCTAGTGTATAAAAAAAAAACCCGGTCCGGTGTTGGATCCAAAGAAGTGTTTTGATCTGCCAATAATGCCGCCAGTGGCAGATTTAGATCACCCATCCAACATACATCCGCAAGCAATATAAAAAAATAGGTAATTGTCCTCATTCATCATTATAACTATAACTAATATATATATGTGGATGCAAACATTTAAAAACAAAAATACAAACACGGGTGATCACGGGAGAACTTTTGGCAGCCAAAATACCACAATTTTTTTTTTTTTTTTTACGCCTATAATTCCTAAACGGTGGATTATATCGAAAAAATTGAGATATATTGTACTCTGCCTCAGTTTTTGACAAAGTTGAACAGAATCGCCGTTTAATGATGGTCGTTTTCGACCACACCACTTTACAAATTATTGAAGTGGTACTCATACGACGTAGACTTTAATGCTCTTTAATTTTTTATACCTTATTTGTTTCGATATAATGTATCGTTTGGGTATTAGAGGCGAAACAACAAAGAAAGTCCAAAACTTTCGTGGTTTTTGGGCTGTCAAAAGTTCTCCCGTGGTTACCCGTGTTTGCATTTTGGTTTTTTTTTGTTTGCACCACATATATACAATTATAAAAAATAAAAGCTTCTACCTCACCTTTTACATCGTAGAAACCTTCAACTGACTGCCCTTGTATGAGAATTAGAAATATAAGGGATACATAATAATACTATCACTAATAAACAATATTAGCGCATTAATTAAAAGTAATAATGATGAATTGAGGTGTCCTTCTATTTAGAAGCAGTTCTTGTTAAATATTTTAGTAGCAGTAGGCAGCTCAATATTGAGCGAAAAAGTAAGTTTTACTTCCTATTATAACGTCTGGGACTGATTTCGCTACACTTTATAGTAGCCAGACGTGCGCGATTTTGAAATCAGAAAAATATTTGGAATAAAATAAGACCAGTTCCAGATGTAAGTTCGGTGGTAATTTTTGACAACAATTTACCAGCTTTCAATTTAAATTTTGGGGATGTTCGCTACCCTTTACAAAAGTCATAAACGCAGTTCTGTGTTGAGATGACACTTTTTTTAAATTACTTTCGGATGTATGTTGGATGGGCGACCTAAATCATCCATTGGCTCCTGTACTAGAACTATCATACAGCTATTTGGATAAGGTCCCATGAATTCCAACCATATATTCCCCATCTTCCCCATTCGAAGATGGCAGTGGAGTAGAAAAGGTATAGAAATGTGGAACGAAAATGGAATGGAGGTCTTCTTCAGGAATATGAACTCAACACATATGCTGCACCATCGTAAAGTAGACAAAACTCCCTTTAAGAAGTAAAGTTTGACTTGACTAAATTGATTATAACAGGTATTTCGGGGGACTCATAGCGAGAAGTTTTATTTTATTTTTAAAATAACACTTTACTTTTGAGTTTATTTCTCAGTCTCCTGCTGGGCTATAGATGCCCCACTTTCATAAAAATAAGTATTACCAAGACCAAGCTATGACCGAAGTTTCATGAATGTAGAAATGTTGTTTATTTGGTCCATTTGGGCTTAATTTTCTTGAATTAATAGTTTCATCTTTTTGAGATGATAATTTAGCGGGCAATGGCCCGTGTAGTGGCCCGTTATTGTTCTCAACTCATTCTTTGTCAGGTTTAGGTAAAATTTAGTCTTTTTTCTCTGAAATATTGACGAATAGTTTGGATTGTTTCATACCAGGTTTTAATTGCCAGTATGTCCCCTTCTTTGTTTCCCAGGAGTCCTTTCTCATTTACATTTAGTTTCATCAGGAGTCATTTCTCTCCTGATTAAATTAGGAATGGATAGGCACATTGTAATATGTGCTTACGAAGTTGATGTGAAATCAAATATGCTGCACTTCAAAGAGCCGATATTTGTTGTTGCGAAAATAAAAGGAAACACGAAAGTCCAATGACGCGCAAACTACAATTACCTACTTTGGCACAAATATTACAATTGTTAGACTGTATAATTACATTCTGGCTACCACAATTTTCGTGGTAAAAATTTTCATTTATTGACTTTAAATGCTGTATTAAAACTATTTTGTTACGTAAAACATCAACGAAAAAACAAAAATTTTTTTTTTTTTCAATATCAAATTAGATGAAAAAAAAAATTTTTCTCATTCTAAACGCTAATTATAATGCGATAAGAAGAAAATGGTAAAGGTAAGAAAATCAACGAGCTCTTTAGATATCAATATTTCTTAGTCTTCTATGGTTAACGGAGACAAAGTTCTCACAAATGAAAATCATATTAATAGGCACTTCGCTAAAAATTAATGCTCCATTAGCAATTTTAAACCAGGCTAGATATTACATAATGTATCCTTACCTTAATCATGTCTCACAGAAGAACACGACGAACTTTTTAATTCTGCATTTACAATAGCTAAATTGGACATGGCATTGCAGAAACTGAATCCTAGAAAGAGTGCTGGTCCTGATGGAATAATACTAGAATTTCTCAGAAATATTGAGAGCAAAGCGCAGACTGTTCTCGTCGATTTAATCAAACACATCTGGGAAAGCCCCCCATCAAGCTAATAGAGGAAGGCGGAGATTATTCCGATTGTAAAGAAAGGGAAAACCCCTGATATACCAAAGAAATTTAGAACAATGGCGTTAACTAGCTTTGTAAGTTGATGGAGCGCATGGTAATCCATAGGCTAAAAACTTTCCTGAAAAACAAAACTAGATTCTCACCCAGCAGTCCCAAACAGGCTTCAGAAAACTTGGTTGCATAACTGAGTACGGAACCCAATTGCCACAAGAACTAAAGGACGCATACCACTAAAAACAAAGTTCATTGGCGGTTTTTGTCGATTTCAAGACCGCATTTGACCGCGTCTGGAGAAAGAAGTTTCTCTCAAAATTAGTAGGATGTGAAGTGTACGGATATCTATACAATTTCCTAGCTTTCTTCCTAGCACAGCGATTTATAAGAATCAGTTGGTATATCCTCCTACAAACAAACGAAACCAAGGACTTTCTTAAGGTTCAGTACTGAGTCCGATCCTCTTCTCCCTAATGATAAATTACCTTATACTGTATATATTATATTATGTCAGATAGCTATGAGATAGTAGTAAACACCGCAAAAACCGAGTTCCAACTATTCTCTTTAAACAAAAGATTCCTCAGCATCTAACTATTCTATGGACCAGATGCGCTGGTTCGTACAGATTTTGCTACCTAATGGTATCTTCTCTTCCATTTTCTAAATATCAGAGCCTGTTGGGAAACGGACCACAAATTTCGAAAGAGAAATCCGCTCTAAGCTTCCTGTTAATAAAAAAAGGCTCATTTAAAAACGACTACAATAAGGCCTATTTGGTCTTACGGAGTTGAGCCCTAGGGCTCTACTAAACCACCAAATTCCTCTCGTATCTATTCCTTACAATCGAAAATCCTTCGTAAAATCCTCAATGTTCCTCACTTTGTCACGAATAAGATCATCCATAGTGACTTTAATGTTCCATATGTTGCCGATTTGGTCCGAATCATGTAGCTATCCTTCCATAACAAATTCCATACCCACTCAAATCCACTAGTTTCAAACCTTGTTTCCTCTTCTTTCCCTGATAATCCTCCGAGGCGTTTCAAAAGAACATGGTTTCGGAAATTTAGAATTGTTATTGGAGTGCTACCAATGGGTAATTTCTCTACAAGTGTGCGTGATGTTATTATATCATATTTTACATTTACTTTATATTATTTTTTTAATTAATACAGTTGTCAACTTCAATAAATAAATAAAAAATAAACTAAAACGGTTGTCGTCTTCCATACTATAAAAAAATTAAAGAACAGAGAAAGCACAAAGAAAGGTACCATATAATCCATCATGAGAAGGAAAAGAAACAAATTGAAAGAAAAAGAAATAAATAAAAATTATTCTTTTTTACTTTTTATTGTTTTAATTTTTATTGTTTATAAATTTATAATTAAAAACTCTGATTAAACTCAAAGATCGTATTATACAATACAAGAATAAATGGATGTGCAATAAAAATGTTAAGGTTTGTTGCAGGCTATTACTGTACTGGAGGGCAGAAGAAGTTAGCAACCAAGTTTCACCAAGCAACAGATATCGAGGAACCCCAAACAAGTACGTTAATAACATTATTAGTATGTTTTACTTCTTTGGTATTACGTCAAAATTTAATTTTAGTTTACCAGGTCCTTTTTTTTTTTTTTTTTTTTTTTTTTTTTTCCATGCAACACTTTATTTTTCATTTTACCGCACTATAGGTTACAAACCAAATTTCTTTCACCTTTTACTATCAAATAATCTTCATTTTTATTATATGACAAATATCCTATTGTCCTGCCAGGTAAGCTCCCAAACCCTCTCAGTCATAATTCGTATGCTTAATAAAGTCCCTGCTCCCTCCACAGTTTCCGGTATCAGATATTATCTCCAATCAATCAAAACTACTTGGACGACTTATACATTCTTAGATTATAACCTTTCTTGAGCATAAAGCTCTTCTTAGTCCTATCTAATAAGGTTTCCGATTCCAAATAATCTGTCTTGCTGAAAATTACCCAATACCTTACAATCCAACATAGACAAACAGAAAATCACGACTCTAGCTCTGTTCGGTTTTTCAAAGCACTTTGTTCATCCATAAGATTCTCCTGACTACATTAAACCTCGACTTATACCATAGCTTTTTATGTGGTTCCAAAACAGGTTTTATTCCTAATTAGACTCCTGTCTCTCCCCTCCTACTAACACGTGTTGATCCTCAGGGGTCCTCACTCTCACCAACCCTTATCTCAATCTATATTAATGATCTTCCTGATTCCATTCACCACTCATAATACCACTTATATGCTGATGACCTCCAAATTTACTTATCCTTCAATCCTACCGAAATGCTTGAGGCAATCCGAAAGTTAAAAGAAGATATTGATAGTATCAACGAATGGGCAGTAAGTAATGAATTAAGGCTGAATTTTGAAAATTGAAAATCCTCATCGGTTCCAAGCACCTTCTTAATTTTATTCCTTATTATCCTTACTCTACCTCAATAGCTTACCAATTCACTTCCACCCCACTGTTAGAAATCTTGGATTAATTTTGACCCTGGATTAACACATGTCCTGGTATAACCATATTTCCCAAATTAACCGAAAATCCCTTGCTATACTTAATCAGTCCTTAAGATTCCGTGATCCCATACCTCCAAAGACCCGTTAGATCCTTGTCATCTCAATTATTTTCCTCCACTTTGACTATAGCAAACGGTGGACCTGGCATACTGTGGACTGTCTGGTAGGCTTTAGATATGACTTCATTGGTCTGATGAATTAATTCATTAGAATCACCTTTGAGGTCTTCAGGCGTTCTCGTTTCTCCAGTTGATTTACTTCTAAGATTTCTTTCATTTCCAATCTTTTAGAAACAAAAGCCTCTCTGTATACTCAATTTTCTCACCTTTTCTTCCTCTATCCATTCCTCATACCAGACCCCAAATCGCCAACTTGTGCATATTACCCCTCCCCATGGACAAAGTCTCTTACGGTTACTGTTCTTTAATGTGAGGTTACTGCCTTACTCATACAGACCGACTCGCACTTGTATATATAATATACCAGTTATATAATTTTAGTTTTGTACAAATTTTTTTTCAATTTCTTCTTCAAACAACCGCCCCTCACCTGACAACCCAAAAATGCCACTTGTTAATAAGCTCGTTTAAAGTCATTGAAAAGTTACGAAAGATCCAGCAAATCGCATTCCGATATCTTTAAAATTAAAGGATTTATAACTCTTGTATTCTGAACGTCATTATCATTTTTCAGGCATTATTTTTCAGACCAACTGGAATCTTGGAGGCGTGATACATAATTTTTATGTATTTTTTTTTTGTTATCGTCTTCCTATTAAAAACATTTCCGATCCTGTAGAGTAGTATTTTTCGGAAAAACGAAAAAAAAATAATTTCTGAAATGATTTTTCCACAATTATGAAAGGGAGATAGATTGTATGAATACAAAATGTTTATTAATCTAATATTAGAAGTTATGAGCTACCCTAATCTAACATTAGAAGTTATGAGCTACCCGAATCTAACATTAGAAGTTATGAGCTACCCTAATCTAACATTAGAAGTTATGAGCTACCCGAATCTAACATTAGAAGTTATGAGCTACCCGAATCTAACATTAGAAGTTATGAGCTACCCGAATCTAACATTAGAAGTTATGAGCTACCCGAATCTAACATTAGAAGTTATGAGCTACCCGAATCTAACATTAGAAGTTATGAGCTACCCGAATCTAACATTAGAAGTTATGAGCTACCCGAATCTAACATTAGAAGTTATGAGCTACCCGAATCTAACATTAGAAGTTATGAGCTACCCGAATCTAACATTAGAAGTTATGAGCTACCCGAAAAAAATAATAACCTTCAGAGTACAAGATTCTAAAATGGTGTAAATTCTTCAATTTAGAAGATACCGAAATGGACTTCTCGGGATCTTTCATGATTTTTTAATGGATATAAATGAGTGTACAAAAATCTAGGTGCTATCTGCAATTGCCAAGTTTTCGCCACTCGTTAACCGCACGCAGCACCTCTAATTTAAAGAGCAATAGCGGTTGGTGAAACTATAAAAGTAGACCTACGACTTTTTTCCTCTGGAATTTTTTGGTTAGATCCTCCCTTTGGCTGTGAGAAGCATTTGAGCCGATTTATATTGGGCATCCAGTATATTTTTTGTTTTCTAAGTTGACGTAAGACTTCCATTGAAGTCCTGTACAGTCCGCAACAAAAATTCGCCACACATTTGATTATGCCGCCTGGGGAAAGTGGCCCCTTTGTCCCGTTCCCCTAGCTCCGGTCATGCTAATGACATTATTGAGATGGTACTGGTGTTATAATATTTTTGTTGGAGCAATTTGGCTTTATTGGGACTATAGATGGGCAAAATTAGTAAAATATGAAAGGCGTAAATCAAGAAAACGTTAATTGTCAATAAACTGCAGTGTAGAAAGTAATTCGCTGAGATAGCTATCTCATAGTAGATACCTGCTTCGATGTTAACAATATCAATATAGTCAATCCATTTGAAAGATTTTTTTTTTTTGTGAAAATGAGTAATTTTTGTAAATATTGGGATTATATTAATAGCTTTGTATTTGGATAGTTCTATTGGTAGAAGTGGCAGAGTGAACCAAAATATTTCAATCAACTCTGATGTGCTTATACTTATGGATTTTGCAGGATGCTTAGAAGTCCGGCTGATCGGAAACACAGCTCACACCATCGTGCAGAGCCAACAGAGGGAGACCTGGGGACGAAACGCAGACTTCCTACTTTCCATTATAGGATTCGCCGTAGACCTCTCCAATGTATGGAGATTCCCCTACCTCTGCTACAGGAATGGAGGAGGTATTCAATATTCAATATTTTGAAAGTATACTAATATAAGTTTTCATAATAAAATCGATTTCCTTTAGAAAAATTACACTAGCTTTTAGGATATATTTAGTAGATGTACCGTATACAATACATACTGATTACATTAGAATAGAATATATCATACGCCATATATATATGGTCTGCAGTGCCAACAGAAAAAAAAAAAATATATATATATATATATATATATATATATATATATATATATATATATATATATATATACTTATTATCCGTTGAATTAGCCAATTAAATATTAGGAAATGGAATAAGATAGATACCTGATATGTTTCTTTAGCTACAGGACAAAATACGCTTTCTTTTTTTTTATACATGCAAAACAAAAAAAAAAATCGAAAACTAATCAAATGTTCACATTTTAGAAACGCACACCTAAGCATCAAAAACAGTGCAATAAATAATAACTAAATAAAAAGATAGGGATAAAAAACAATGTAATAAATATATTTAAAGAAGAAATAAATAAACAATAATTATAATAAATAATAGATATCTACTCAGTTAACTACCATACAGGTGATGGTGCATAATTCCCAGGGAGTCCAGTACAATATTCTCGGTCATTATCGCAATATCCCTATTGCCAACGCCTAGGTCTTCCTAGCTCCTTGTTCTACTTGGGATAGTTCCGCGAGACCCAAACCAGAGGCCTCTCACGGTGAACTCTCTCTCTCTCTCTCTCTCTCTCTCTCTCTGTCTCTGAAGATTTCGCGGAATTTCTCTTTTAGGAAAGACATGCACTTCTCATAAATGCTCGTTTTTTCCCTTTCCACCCCTTCTGCCTGATAAAGGTCATTACTTTCAAACCTCACTGTCGGATCCAAGACCAGTGCTGTCTTTCCGGTTATATCTGCATATCTCGCGGATCTGTCAGCGTTGACGCAATATACCTCATCGAAGCAGGTGAAGTCCTTTTCCCTAAGGAGTCTTATCAGTTCATGCTTGACTCTATGGTGCCGGCTTGTTATAAGGAGGGAGTTGTTGGGGCATTTTCCCAGTACATGGGCTGGTTTTTCAGACTCTCTGCCGCATTTGCAACAACGGTACCCAACTTCTCTATGCTATCCGCTGGCTCCTGGGACTCCACGCAGGGGTGCATAGTTAATATTCAGCTTTAGGTCATTGGACCATTCTGACTCCGAAAGAACTTGCTTCTCACATATGTATCTGTTTGCTTTCGGGGTATCTTTGAAATGACGTACTCCAACGTCCTGCCACCTGCAATTTGTCTATTCCTCAAAAGATTTTTCGCGCAGCGACTGTCATAGAGCTTTCACCCTTGGGTGGCCCTGATCAACACCCAGTCATTCAGCACATTCAGCCATTTCCACTGTATAATCAAATGTGGACTGGAATAGGACATCCGGTACATTTGATAGTCGCTGAGCAATGGACCAATGCTTTAATGGAACCTCCCATTGACAACGGATCAATTCCAATCCTCGATATCTCTTCGGTGCGTATAACATTGCCGTAGAGGTGTTAGCAGGTAACCCAATAATGGTCTTGACTCCTGCGGATGTTTGTATCTACGCCTTCTAACACCGCAGAACGTATTTTTGTAAGGACCCCAGTCTGGAGAAGGTATGTAAGTCCTGGGAACAAGTACTGGTTGAGTTTTTGCTCTGGCTTGAGCAAGCAAGAGCTCACTAATTTGTTAAGGTTAATCTGTAGCCTTGTCACCGCCTTCTCGTTTAATACCAGCTCTCCCGAGAATGCATCCTATACTTGATGGCTTCTCCTACCCGTGATGTCTGGATAGCATCTCCATTCTCAAGGGAGAGCATCGTTGACTGCAGCTCTCCCTTAGTCACTTTGACACCCACACTTTTCTGTGGGTTAATAGCCAGACCAATCTCTGCCAGTATTCTTTGAACTCTATTTATCACTCTCTCGGCAACACCCTTATCGCGTGCCGAGACAGCCTGATCGTCCGCGAACCCTGTGTGGACCACACGATCTTGGTCACTTCTTAGGTTATATCCATAACGCTTGGAGAAATCTTGATCACAGAGTTCAGGGTATAAATGATCAATGGCTTGATTGAATAACGGAGGCGAAGGGTCCACCTTGAGGTACTCCTCGCAGCACATTTATCTGGCTTGTCGTGAGGATTCCTACAGAAATCTTAATTTTGTTAGAACACAGGAGAGCAGCTATCGCGTTTTTCAGGTCCGGTGACACGTCTCTTGCTTTTGTGAGCTGACAATGTGACCATGCCCAACGTTGTGACAAAAGTGCCAACAACATAAAGAAACACCACATCTTTTTTTTTTTTTTTTTTTTTTTTTTTTATCTTTTATGATCGGGTCGATAACTCTGACGCTGAAATGTATTCCCGGCAGCATAATGAAGCCTCTTTGATTTTTTCGGTGACCTGTTTTCTTAATTCTTAATCCAGTACTATGATTCGGCGCACAATTGAGTAGATGGTAATAGGCCTCCATGAGGATATGTTGTTAGCATCCCCTATACCATTATAGACTAAGATTGTGCGCCCCTGACGAAGAGGTTCTGGTACATAAGCAACCTTCAGCATGATCTCCACAATTACTTCGATGATGTGTGATACATCAAAGTATTTTATCGTGCGGACTAAAACTCCGTACGGCCATTGATGTCGACTTTATTGCTTTTTTTACTAATTGAACATTGATGGACATCAAATTTGATGTCATGGAAATCTACGAGATTCTACTGAAACCGTCCATAATTACAGCAAAAGAGAATTATATGATATCCTGAAAGAATTGAGAGATAAAAATAGGTTATCAAGTTTTAAGATTCGAGTAGTCCTGTATGCAGCTGTAAGTGAGTAAAAAAAGCTTGAAATAATTTTACTTGGCTCAAATACTCTTATATCAGATGTTCTAGCTTTGGGCATTTCGGTTTATGTAAGAAAATTAAGTACGTATTATGTAAATTTTGACTAGTACGTACAACGGAAGGGTGCAGCACAGTGAATGGCAAAATAGAATATAGAATTCCGGAGGAGAGGGGGAAAAGGATGTTTTTTACTTTGTTAAGGAAACCACTCGAAAGTAAGGGTTCTGGAAAATATATTAAAATTACGATCCTAAACATTATTTTCTTTAAATTACTAAATATGCATATCTGGTGACTTAATTTGTATTGGTTTTGAAATGCAAAAATATAAATTACTTTAAACTACAGACACAGGTTCAGTGCGGTCGTGATCACAATGATATAACTTTAAATTGTGATTTTGTCTTTACATACTACGATTATGATCGTAGATCGTGTTCAACCATCTTATAATTGATACGTTCAACAATAATTAAAATATATATATCGCATTGAACGTATATCAGAATATAGTCTAGTTTCCTATTTATTTCTATTTTAATTGGAAGAAAAATCATTTTAACAAAAATGTTGGCCAAATATGCAACCTCTTGTACATCTTGTCCCACCTCTTTTTTTCCGATAACAGAATTACAGATCTGGTAGTAAATGGTATTTGCCTCAGAGATACTGAGATTCTACTGATCATTGTGCAGTGCATGAGCACACAGGTACAATCTGGACATCCTCTTGAGTTGTACCGACTTGAAGGACTTTGCTTTTAAATTTGCTTGGGGAATTAATAATCATTCCCTTTCCCTTCAATTTCTCATTTCACTCTGTCACTACCTGCTGAAGTCGCTCGAGGGACTCAGTGATATGCACGACGACGTCCGCAAACAGGAGAAACTGCATTACGACTGGATGTGTGTTCCGTATGCCCATGTGCATTCGTGCTGCGCTTTTTTTGCAAATGGAGGCGTTCTCATCCATGTATACGATAAAGAAAAGGTGGCTCAGAGAGTCGCCTTGTTTCACTTCCTTATTCAGTCTAAACACTCCTGATTCCTGACCATTTAGGCGCAGTACACCCTTCGGCTCCTGGTAAGTTGATTTTATAGTGTTCAGAAGCTTAATAGGAATGTTCTTTGCCTTCAAGGACTCCAGAATTTCTTTCCGAGACACTGAATCGAACGCTGCCTTCAGGTCCAATAATGGAGTAATGAAATAACGAAATAGATAGCTATTCCGGTCACCGTCCTCTCTATCACATTTCTCAAGGTGAAGATCAAATCTCGAGTTTGTCTGTTGGGCCTAAAAACACTTTGCTCTTCCTGCAGTTCAGGCTCCACCAATGGTTTTCTTTTTTCGGTGAGGTGTAGCCTTAAACCAAACTATATTTCGTAAAGGGATTTTTGTCTACATTACGATGGTGCGATTGAAATTTAATTACCTTGAATAGTTTTTGAGTGATGTGTATGGAATCGGACCATGGTTCATATTTTCTTTTTTGTTGCTCTTGAGGTGCAGAATCAGCCCCCGAAAAGCCTCTTGGTTCATGCCTGTACAGCCTGTTTATATATATATATATATATATATATATATATATATATATATATATATATATATATATATATATATATATAAAATACAAACATTTGTTTAACATATTTATAATATATATAATACAAACATATTTTATGTGCATGATTCCGGATGATTCTTTTTCATGATATAGTTTTAAACATGCCTGGTGATGGAGATAATCACATTTTTTGGATACTAGTAGGAAAAATTATAACAAATAACCTACTCAAACAAAAATACAACATCAATTTAGCGGTACATGTTTCGCTCTTTTGTTGGTACAATGGATATCGTTTATAAAAATCCTGAAGCGGCTGGTCGGTTTTCGTCTTTAAAACCAATACCAACTCAGGAAGACGGAATATTTCAAAGATATAGAATATAAATTGTCAAAACAATAATTTACTTGAACTTTATTGTAAGTATGGAATTCAAATAATTTTTATATAGATTTACATGACCCTATCGAACAGAACGAAAGGGGTGCAACTCAAAAAATGTGTTTTTATTGGAACGAACATTAGAAAAAGGTTATGTTCTATATAGAAGCCCCCAGTGCGTTGCTCTAAGGGTGACTTTTTACATGCGTAGTATGCCATGACAGGAAATACATTCGCTGATGCATGCCACAAGTTATATTGCAATTCAATATTCCTGATATGAGGTTGCTTCTAGGTTTACCCGATTGAAATCGATTTTTCAACAGAAATCTTTTTTTCTCTGATAACACGAAACAAAAGCTCCATTTAAAATTGCTCCAACGAATAGCGAAACATTTTTGCATTGTATTTATCTCTTTTCGAATTATAAAATATTAAAACGAATTATTATTGATGACCGATAATTATAGTTATTTTTTTAGCATTATTTATAATAATACCTAATAAATAAATAGTTATTGAAACAATTACCTGCTTTCTATAAATTGATTAAGGAATTGAAAATATCACTAGTGGATTTACATTTACGGTTAAAATTATTCCTACACTGTTTTAAAACTAATAAAATAAAAGATATTGATTTTATTTTGAGGGAGTTATTTAAAAAAAGAAAAACATTTAAACCTCCAGCGGTGGCTATGCCGTCAGTTGGATGCCAATCACACATTTTTTTTATTATCAGCAACAGAAAAATTTCCTTGACTTTTCGAGCTCAAATTATCCTATCTCTTAAATTATTCCTTCCAATATGAGAGAGGATTAAATTTCCTTACACGAGTCCTTCAGGATTTAACTGCAAATGGAAGAAAAAAACTTGTGACCTGCCGTCTATAACACGCTTAGTGACTTGTGGTTTAACAAAATGTAAGTAGAAATTGGAGTTTTTAATCTCAACTTTTCAATTTATTATTATTATCCTTCATTTAATTTATTCAGCTACCCATGCACATCTTAATAAAATATAATATTTTATTTGTGTTTATAATTGTAGGTTCTATAATAAATAGTCTTCCTCCATCACTTTTAGAATTTTGAATGATATATATATATATATATATATATATATATATATATATATATATATATATATATATATAAGTTAAGTTGGGACTTACATTAGTATAGCCACTAATTCTAAACTAGCATTGTAAACATTGTAAATAGTATATATAGAGGATTAGAATCTGAATAAAGTTAGTGTTTATTCAGCCTTCATGCGTGTTCTTATTCTCCCAATTTCTTCTTTTTTTTTATGTTTTGCGTGGTGAAGCTCTTAAGTGGTGCCGAAACCCGGGAACTTTTTTAGCAGTTCACAGTGAGAATTTTTTTCTTTTCCTTTTTTTTTTTTTACGGAAGAATATTTTGATTTTGGTACGTACCAATTTTTATTTTTTTATTTTTATTTCTATCGCATTTGGAAAAATAAAAGTGTACCATAATGAATGAACAAGGACAGAGAGAAATCCTCAGGCCAGCAACGTTAACGCTGGAGCCTTCACAGCCGGAACCGGTGAATCCCGAATTCCCGTCATTGTCATCAACAACTCTAACAATGGCGCGGGCGGACTTAGCTGCGCAGGAAGCGAATATAATCGCACAGGAAACGAATGAATTAGAAAAAATGAAGTTGAAAAAGGCGAATGCACAAGACATCAGAAGGGAAATTTCGGATTTAGAGAAATCCAACAGAGAAGTGGGTGAATTGAATCATTTCCTCAAAGGTGGGGACGGAATTATGAGCAGCATACAATCTCAGGTAGCTGTGGACCTGCTCGAGGAATCAGATGCCAAAAGATTACGGGTGGCCTTAGCACGTCGGGTCAGAAGGAGCGTCCTAAACCTGATATAGGCGGATGAGGACAACTCGTGGCAGGAAATCAAGGAAAGACTGAAAAAAGCCTATGGAGGGGGGCGATGGGCCCCAGAAGAAGATATGCTCCAAATGTTCCGGGATATGAAAAAAATGAACCAGACAAACGGTAGGTACGCTGCAGGCCTACTTGCGAAGCTAAACAAGATAAACGAGAAATTGCGAGAGGTAATGGACACAAGCGCAGTCGAGGCGTGGATGATATTTATGACCACGGTCCTGAAGGTACAGTTAGACAGAGATACGGGGAGGAAGGACGGTCTACCCAGAGACAAATCATTCACTGAATGTGCACAGGAAATGATGGACGCGAGTGCCCGCGATGAAGAAGAGAGAGAAGAGTTCGAACCAGGGTGGAGTAAAGTGTCTTACCGGAGGAACGAGGCAGGAAAGAATAGAGTAAGAGAGGACCTAGGAAGAAGGAGAGAGGGAGAGTTTGGGAGAAGAGAAAAAGGACCAAGAGAAAGAAGGCAATTTGTGGATAGGAAGAGTGGCAGAAGAGAGGAAAGGAAGTGCCATGAATGTGGCAAGACAGGGCACTTGGTAGCTCAGTGCCCGCGTACGCGGTGTTTTGAATGCCATAACGAGGGACATATGGCCAGACAATGCCCACAGATACGGCGCAGGGAGCACGACCGAGGAGAACCGATGGAGGTCAACGTTCAAAGAATGTGGCGGAGGAGCAGAATACCGTCGGAATCGGCCAGATCTTCAGAGACTTCAGGGTCCGAGACGGAGAGCAGCGAACCCGGCGGCAGAGGAACCCCTGGAGGAAGGAGCAAGCAACAGAGTGCAGGGCGGCGAATAGAGCAGGTAAAGAGAGAATGAGGATCGTGTGAACGGAGGGGCAATCTTCTTTACCACACCAATAGTGTGGTAAAGAAGTGTGATCGGTTGTCTGTTATAGAGATTTGTAAAGGGTGGAAGTGTTTGGTGGACACAGGAAAGACTGTGTTTTGAGACTGTGTGTGAGAATTTCTCCTTCATTTGTCTTAGACGCCTCAGTTTCTTAGTCTAAATAAATTTTATTGAAAACAAAATTTTCCTCTTGATCCATATAAATTTGCTTCAAAGTGCCTTCCAAGGTTATAGAGACATTTCTAAATCCCTTTTCTTCAGAGAAGTGACACTATTTTTTATGCACTAATGACACTAATACTTATACTAAACAAACTTACGTGGTGCTCTTCATCCTGCAGCCCAGGTGGAAATACAATGTTCTTTATACTTTTAATCTTCTTCACTCCTTTCTCGTTTACAATATGAAATTTAACCTTCATTTTAATGTTCTCAAAAAATTCAGTTTATGTAAGTTCTATTTTCATATTTATCTTAATAGAAGAATTCACCAGTTTAAATCATGCAACTGAAATGTTTATTAAACAAAAACAACATTAATAATAATAATAACAACATGAAGTTTAAAAAGATAATCATATACAAATAAACCAATATTAATACCTGAAATAAACTGAATTTTAAGAATCTTCTTTCCTGCACTACGTATTACAATTTTTGAATAACCTACCAAGCAAATCATATGTTAAAATAAAAACATTAATCTAACACCTGAGAGTGTGTATATATATATATATATATATATATATATATATATATATATATATATATATATATATATATATATATATATATATATAGTCTCTCATAACCGGACCCTCCCATATACATGGACAGCCAAATATATATGTAAAAAAAAACTTTAATTTTTTGCTTCAAATAAAAAAGTGAAATACACCATAAGAATACGGTACTAAAACCTATTTACTAATCATTTTTAAGATTACATTAAAATTTGTGGATAATAGCACGATAATTCCACACCTGCTGATGCCATGCTAATGCACTGCCATGCTAATGCACTGTCATGCTAAGGCACTGGCGAGAATAGGGATGTTGAAAAAATATCGATATATTTTCTTAATCTTTGTCCGATAGTTTTTATCCGATATATTTAAATTTAAGCATCGAAAACAGATATCCCTCCCCCTTAAAATTTTTTTATATTTATAAATTTTTTTTTTAATCTTGTCCTCGTTTACCGCTGAGCGGTGTGAGGCGCCTTCTGATAGAGCCTGGTCCAATTATCATTATCCTCAGCCAGCTGTCTTCTTCTCCAGTCCATGCCTCTCTTCTCGAAACCTTCCTTTCCTGTCTTCTCCTTCTCAGGTCTTTCTGGGTCTCCCACGTGGTCGCTTCCCTTCCACTTCAGCCTCGAGGGTAACTCTTACTAGCCTGTCTTCAGCTAGTAAGAGGAAATGTTCGAACCATCTTAGCTGGTTCTGTTCTATTATTTCTTCTGCAGGCCTTATGTCCAGGTTCGTTCTAATTGTGGAGTTCCTCACTCTGTCTCTTTATGTTTTCCCCTCAATTTTCCTAAGGTAGCGCATTTCCATTGCTTGGATCTAGCTCTTGTGCTTGGAAGTGAGGGTCCAAGACTTACTTGCGTATGTGTTATATATATATATATATATATATATATATATATATATATATATATATATATATATATATATATATATATATATATATATATATAATAGCAAAGAACGGCGGTTCGATAAACAAAGTTTGGTGTGTTCGTGTTACTATCTGTGTTACTAGTGACTGTTTAAGTCCGCTATCTTCTTAACGGCTTCTGGTTAGCTATGTTAATATCTAACAAAAATATCGATATATTTCTTATCGAGAGTTTTCAAATATATCGAAATAGTATTTCGGAATATCAATGAAAAATATTTCGAGATATCGGGCTTCGATGTTTTTAATCTTTGAAAGCGAAAGAAGGGGGTACCAAACTTATAGACCTTGTGCACATTTTTTTTACATTATATTTTTTTATATTTAATTATTTTTTGGAAAAAATATCAGTTTCCATACTCAAATTTTAATTTCGATATATCGATTTAAAACTCAGACAAAAATATCGATATTTTTCCAACATCCTCCAAACCCTCTCCTATATCAATATTGTTTTCGATAGGTTTCGAATACATCGAAGTACTATTTCGATGTATTCGAAAACTATCGATACGATATATACCGATATTTTTTTCGATATTCACATCCCTAGGCATCGTGGCTCGGGAAAGATGGACGAAATAAACAAACAAAAAACAACTTTAGACAACATTTTGAGGTAAAATTATTAAGTTTATTATTAATAAATAATATATACTTAATAGTATATAATATATATTATATGTAGTATATAAATTATTTATTATATATAGTTTGCTAAACGTGAGTCCATTATTTTGAGGAAAACGTTATTTTTGAAATTTGTTCTTTCATCTAACTCTCCTTCGATCACTTGTGTTTTATTTGCAAAAATATTTCGCTTTCTTACTCTTGAGTAGCAAGGAACACCACATCCAGCCATTTTTAGTGCAGATTGTTCATAGATATCAAACCATTACATTTTTCTTAGAGGAATCCTTCCAAAGTTTTCAATTGTTTTATTCCTCCCACAATTTCCTATTTTTTTTTATACCTCAATTTCTCCCACCCCTCAAAAACTGGTGTTCGGGGCAAATGCCCAGTCTGTTCTGTTGTAAATCAGGACCTGTCTGAAGTATCTCATCACGATTTCTGTTTAAGATGCACGGGGTAGAGTTATCACTTCCTTAGTCCGTGGGTCTAAGATACACTTAAGTAGGCTAACGAGTTTCACAGGAGTGTTGGAGGGGGAGGGGTGAGTGAAGTGACACCTGAGTAACTTATGCAACGAAATCTTCCCTGGAGGCCAGTCACCCGTCCAAGTGCTTATATATGTCGAACTTAGTACACCAATTGCACTTCACTTAACAAGCTCTGCTATCCATCTACCCTCCCTTTAGGGCATTCGGTTGGACTTGGATCTCCTTGACCTGGGTAGGGTATCCTACACTGTTGGCGAGCTTGCTGGTCTTGAGGATCGAAATCCATGTCACATTATTGTTTTTCTAGGTCAGAAGATAATTCCTCATTGTAAAAATAGAAATGGAAACGTCAATGAACTAATAATTATTTATCGACCTCTTTACCAGATTTTGTCAGAAGGCTGTTCAAATAATTAGAATTTTATATGACAGCAAAATATTCAAATAATGATAAAATCAAACTTCATAATAACATAAACTATTTATGGCGAATTGTGAGGATATTATTGTAGTAAGAAGAATGTATTTTTTTTTTAAAGGTGCAATAAAAGACATTTCAATGATAAGATATTTAGGAATGGTAATTATAATAATGTAATATTGATTGGGTTTGATATTTCCTATAAAATGAAATAAAGGCGGATGAATGTATTGTTCCAGGTGCATTTCTGATACCGTACACACTCATGTTGGTTTTTGGGGCTGTACCTCTCTTCTATATGGAGCTCATCCTGGGACAGTTCAACAGGCAAGGACCTATAACATTATGGAAGATATGTCCCCTTTTTAAAGGTAAAAAAAATATTACTACTCAGCTTTATGTCCAGCATCATCTACTAGCACCATTAGTTATAATTTTCACTTTGATAATAAGGAATCTGATTTATTCTTTCTCCTCTGCATTATTCATTTAATGCATACTTCATTTCTTCCCTTACATAATGTTTCAAGATATAGCTTACACGTTTCTGTCAATTCTGTTCAATTGTTTTCAATCCAGCGCCACCCAGAAAAAAATGGAAGACCTCCTGTTTTCTGATTGACAAGGGGGGGGGGGGAGTACAGGAGGCCGACACCGCCAATTATCATCAACATTTTTTGGATGATTCTACATTGAAAAAACGTTGACACATATTTTACATTTAAATTATTATATTATATTATATTTTTTATTATACCAGCCGTTTTGTGCAATGGCCCCTAGGATAAAAGCAATATTTTTTATTACATTATGTACATGGTTAAGAACCCAGTCTTGCTTGGGATGTCACAGTAAATTGAATATTTAAGGCCGTGTTGGCAGTGTTATAAGTAATATAAAAACATTATTCGTCATCCAGAAATAATAAATTTTTGAGTGACCCATTTTCTTAAAACGAAATCGATTTGACGGGATCGATACTAACAGATTTTTAAATTCGAAACTAGCGCCAGATTTAGTTTTAGCACTTAAAAAAAAAACTATATTCAAATTTTTAGACAAATCTAAAAATTTAAATTTGTTTGGTCTTAAACATTTTACAAATTTTATTCAAGATTCATAAAATCGCTCATAATTGGGGAACCCTTTGAACGATTCAAACAAATTTGGGGCATCGGTAAAGATGAAGGACATCCGCAGAACTGAATAAATTTTTTTTTTGTATTTTATGATTTTTTTAACATTAACGTTTTTTGGTGTGCTAAATCAAAATCTGCCATCATTTTTGTGTGAAAAAATCTCTAAGGCTGTTTTACTTAATAATTTAATCATGTTTTTAAATTTATTTGACCCAAAATCAAATATTTTCTATTTTTCCTTTAATATACTCTAAAAAACAAATGTTTTACTGGAAAAACCAAGCCGATATCATTTTTCAAAGCAGTTTCAGGGTACAGTATTTTTTCCAAAACATTTTGAATAAAATCGGCGAAGGGCACATCGAGCACTCCACTTGTAAGTATGGGCAAAATTTAATCGTGCAAATTGAAAAACATTTCTTTCATCACGTTATCTGTCAGTAAAAAATGTTTGATTAACACACAAAATATATAGTAATAGTTTTTCTGTTTTTTTTTATTGCATTATCTGGTCTTGTCCAACCGTTTTCTAGACGGAGGTAGCTATAAAGGTAGTTTCCCTAAGTAGGGAAAGTAATTAGTAGTAGGATGTAGTTTCCAGCAACATTTAGCTGCTAAGATGATGGCCGAAGTTTAATTAACAATTCAAACTATAACAGTTTATTAAAAATCGACATTTTAAAGTAACGCATACAGTATATACAGCTACTTGAGAAAAAAAAAAGTTGTTTTTCCAAAGTACCAGCTTATTTCATTAAAACAGAAGGAGTGAAACATGCTCAATCGTTTTTTTAAGAAATTTATCAGGATGACTAAGTTAAAAGATGGAAGAAACTTTATATAAATTCCAGCTTATTTCATTAAAACAGAAGGAGTGAAACATGCTCAATCGTTTTTTTAAGAAATTTATCAGGATGACTAAGTTAAAAGATGGAAGAAACTTTATATAAATTCCAGCTTATTTCATTAAAACAGAAGGAGTGAAACATGCTCAATCGTTTTTTTAAGAAATTTATCAGAATGACTAAGTTAAAAGATGGAAGAAACTTTATATAAATTCCAGCTTATTTCAACATTTCCTAACCTATGCAGTATCAACGTTTCCGTTATGTTTATCTTTTCTTAAATATTCATATATATTTATTTGTAAAGGCCTAATTTAATGCAATATTAGATTAAGAATGTTCTGTTAAATCTGGAATAATTCTTTAATTGTTTTATTTTTTATTCTAAAATTACCACTAAGCTTCTATTATACTACTTATATGTTATTTCACTACTTATTCTAATTTTATTATTTTATTTTACCAAGTTAGCGTTCAATACATAATAGTTTTTACCAAATATATTACTTGATCTTAATGAACTATTTAGGTCTGTTTATACAATTATAATTATTGAATTACCGTATGGTTATTATTGTATTTGATATTTGAAAATTTGTTGGCAAATCTAGTAAATAGCTAGATGATAGATGGAAAGAAAATGAAAGCTGAAAAATAAAGTAAGGCAAAATCACAAAGAGCTAAGCAGTATAAAACTTTTTTTTATAAAAGTTGTGTTAATAGAAGCTCCTAAGTACATGGGAGAGAAAGATTCAAAGAAGAATATGTGGCCCAACCAACGAAGGAAATCGTTAGAACTAGAACACTTTAAAGTAAGTTTTCAAGCATAAATTTTCACATACTAATGGGGCAAAGCTTGAGAGGGATCTTCGGGGAGAAGAGAATCTCGGGAGACAACAGTATTGTTGAAAAAATTAAAAAAACATTTAACAATAAACAGAAGTAGATAATAAATAAAATTCGAAATAAAAGAACAAACTGAAAAGCAATTACCTTCTTATTCAACATTTAATTTTTAATTTCCGTAGAAGAATTGCTTTGATTTTAATTAAATCACCTACAGAATATTATATATTTTTTGATTGAGGTGAACACTCCAATATATAAAAATAAAGGCAGGCTGCTTTTATTTTACCACTTTATTTATTATGATGCAAATTTTCGGCCTACAAGCCATCCTCAGGCATCTTTGTAAAAAACCCTTATTTAGTTCAATTTTTAACATATCACAGAATTAATTATACTTAAATATTCTAATAAATACCATATACATACTAAAATTATTTAAAATGCATGTACTGTCATATTTAAGATATTAACATTCATAAAGATATAAACGGTTCTTTATCAACTGAATGGACCAAAAAAGATGGCAGTAGCAACCGATTATTAAATAAAGTAATTTAATGGATTGCCATCTACGTGAGTTAATGAATAGTATTTCAACTTATTATTTTGTTTAGTTCCATTTCCATCCACACTTAATATTCTATTTTCCGTCAATATATTATTATTGCCCGTTGGTTTAAAATAAAAGTGATCAGTTTGTTCGCGCGTTTGGCTTGTTAATGTTGTGACCTATTATTTTATCTTTGGCTGTTCATTATTTTCGATGGCCATCGTATTATGATTACTTTTAGTATATTTAGTCTTATTCCATAAATTGTTTATTAATTTTTTAGGATACCAATTTTCCAACAAGATTTTATAAATATTGTTCTTAACTATACTTAAATGCAGTTTATTTGTCAATCTTATTGCTTTAGTTATCATATTCTTAGCAGTATTAATAATTTGGCTCCTATCGTGGTTACTAAAGTAATTTAATAATCGGTTGCTACTGCCATCTTTTTTGGTCCATTCAGTTGATAAAGAACCGTTTATATCTTTATGAATGTTAATATCTTAAATATGACAGTACATGCATTTTAAATAATTTTAGTATGTATATGGTATTTATTAGAATATTTAAGTATAATTAATTCTGTGATATGTTAAAAATTGAACTAAATAAGGGTTTTTTACAAAGATGCCTGAGGATGGCTTGTAGGCCGAAAATTTGCATCATAATAAATAAAGTGGTAAAATAAAAGCAGCCTGCCTTTATTTTTATATACAGAATATTTATTTAAAGATATTTCTTAGTTCTTTCAAGTATCCATAACTATTTTCCACATTTAATTGAGAACTTTAATAAAGAGAACTTTTATTATAATATCACTCAAAAGTTCTAACGAGAACTTTTATAATATAGAACTTGTAGATAAAATTTCTTACGATGAAGTTCTTAAAGAATTTTTAGTATAAACGTTCTCCTAAGAATTTATAATAAAAGTTTTTACATAAAAGCTCTTGGATAAGATGTTTAAAAAAAAAAAGTACTGAGAAAACGTTTAATTTAGAACAAGAAAATTTTCAAAATAAAAGTGCAGTTATTTTGGAGCTCTGTTTATTTATTTATTTCCTTATTAAATTTATAGGTTAAGTTTCTCTTTTATCAAAATTTAGGTTAAACGTAATTTATTTTTGTATTTGAATTAGTTTTTTCCTCACGTTGCTACACGTCACAACTATTTTTAATTCAGAGGCTGTAACTATAAGACAAGGTCAAGTACAATGGCGTAGTCCCACGCCAGATTTATTTTAAAAAAATTATTTTTCATCCAGAATATATTCTATTAGAGACTACAGGGCTAAATATAAATTTTAATTGATATTTTATCACACATTATGAGAAATCATCCATTACATTTCAGTATTTTAAATATTAGTTCCCGTTCTGAATATAAGATATTCTAATTTCGTAGTAACTAGTATATAAAAAAATGTTTAATAGACAATACTTTGTCATAGAGCTTTCCTCTATTGAAGTAAGCACCGTTTCTCGGGTGTCAATTTGATAATTTAAGTGTTTTTTTCGTTAAAATTAAAAAAAAATTAAATTGTCACCATCGAATTTAGGTGGACTCTGCAGATCTCGATTCTTACGCCCAAGACGATTTTTTGACTAAAGTTTCCAAAATTTACAAATCTTAGTGTTTATTTTGTCTATTTTTCCTGTACTATTATCTAATTCCACCTCTTTGGATAAAACAGGCTCTCATCATGCAATTTGACAAAGCTTCTATAACTGATGCAGACCGTTGCTAGTACAGCATTTTGTGGTTTCCTAAGGGCACAAAATAATGATAAAGACTATCAGATAAGAACAAATATTAACTCCCTAAACTCGATAAGTTCAAATTGCTTGGTTACATAAACTAAAGAAATGTTTGATTTAGAAATTAATGATCGGAAACTTCGAAAATTAGAGGAAAAAATTAATAAATTGTATCAATAAGAACATTTACTGGTGAGGATGAAGAAGAACCAGTGGCGTAACCAGAGGGGAGTCCAGGGGATCCGGACCCCCCTTCCTCGCTACGCTACTGAGAAGAACAGCCAGAAATTGTATCCCAGTTGAAAACTAATAATTTTTAACAAATTCCTTACTTTATAGACATGGGAACCAACATAGATTTTAAAAATAAGAGTATGATTGCAGTTAACACATTTCCATTAAAGGTAAATGAGAATAAAAGTGGTGAAATATTCAACTTAGACCAAGAGCCAATTGAAATTAAAATTCGGAAATAAAAAAATCATTGTATTGATATTAAAAATAACCGTAAACAAGAGGAAACACTGAACGTGTTCTAAGAAACTCATTTTCGTCAGCATATCTTTGAATATGAAGAAACAAAAGACAAAAGTGTTGATTACTACTCTTCGGAAAACAATTGGACTCTTAGTGAAGCCAAGTTAAAATATTTAAAAAAAAAAAAAAAAGAATTTAAAAACTAGGTCACCAAAATAACTGGGCACTTTTATTTTGAAAAAAAAAATCTGGTTCTAACTTAAACTTTTTCTTAGAAACTTTTTTGAAACAGTTCATGGAAACACTTTTACATATTAAAACATTTATTATAAGTTCTTGAGAGAACTTTTTGGTCAGATCTTTATAATAAGAGTTTTTATAATAAAATTTCTTAAAGAACTTTATCATAAGAGCTTTTATAATAAAAGTTCTTTAAGAACTTTATCGTAAGAAATTTTATTTACAAGTTCTATATTATATAAGTTCTCGTTAGAACTTCTTAGGGTTATTATAATAAGAGTTCTCATTATTGAAGTTTCCAATTAAATGTGGATAATATTTATGGAATTGTGTCTTGAATGATTTTCTTATCTTTAAATATTATATCTTTAAATAAATATTCTGCAGGTGATATAATTAAAATTATAGCATTTTTCGATTGAAATTGTAATTGTAATTGTTTTTCAATTGGTTCTTTTATTTCGAATTTTATTTATTATCTATGTATTTATGCTTATTGCTAAAAGATTTTTTAATTTTTTCAACAATGCTGCTGTCTCCCGATGTCTCCTCCCCCCCTCCCCGAAAATCCCTCTCAAGATTTGCCCCATAAGTATGTGAAAACTTATGCTTGAAAACTTACTTTAAAGTGTTCAAGTTCTAACGATTTCCTTCGTTGGTTGGGCCGTATATTCTTATTTGAATCTTTCTCCCCCATGTACTCAGGACTTTCTATTAACAGAACTTTTATAAAAAAAGTTTAACAAGAATTTATATTAACAGAACTTTCATCAAAAACTTATAATGATACAAGTTTTTAAGGAACTTTTTATCGGAAAGTTCTTTTGTGTAGAACTTTGCATGTTATGTTATAATAATATGTTATGTAATTATGTTAATACTTTAACTGTTAAACGGAAACTTTTTGAAAAAGTTCAATAACTGTTTCATGCCCAGTTAGAAACTCTATTAAGGCAAAATTGATTTTATTTTAAATACTGAAAAAAAATAATATGATTGAGTGGAAAGCCTAGACAAATAACGAAAGCCTAGAAAAAAAAACAAATAAAAAACCTCTCCGTTTTATTACTTATTTTCAGGTGAAGGTATTTGGAAATGTGATTTCTTGTTGAAGTTAGGCTTGGCTGATCACAATAGCAGCCTTGTTCTAAAGAAGCCTTCTCTAGACTCAGCTTCGCAAACTTTTCACGATAGCTGCCGAAAGATTTACTTGGTATTATTCACCCTGTGGTCGGACACAATAGCTTTTTTAACCTTCCGGAACATTTTATGCTGGTCATGACACAAGATATTTGAAATCACATTAGAGAACTCGGTCTTGGACGAATTTGAAAGTCAAAAGAGTTGGGTGGAGAGAGGAAAACTATCACAATATTTATGCCGCCAAAACTGCTCATGTTCCAGGCTCAACACTACTCAGAGGTGATTGACTTGTTGGACTCCGATATATCATCATCCCCATTGTTGAAAGAAATCAGTCGCAATAAGTTCAAATCACACATTCAGTGTGGCCCAGCACCTTATTGGAATGTGATTATCAAGGAATTCCCAGTTCACTCACAAGCAGTTGTCTAGAGAAGGCTTCATCAGAACGACACAGCTGGTCAAGATCGACCATGCCTAACTTCAACAAGAAATCAGATTTCAAAGTGCCTTCACATGGAAATAAATAATAAAACGGAGATGCAATACGTTATTTCCCTGGAATTTTCTCTGTCAAATAAATCATAGATTTTTCAGTACCTATTTAAAAAAAAAAGTTTTATCTTAACAATGTTATCGAGTTTCTAAAATAATTTTTTTTTAAATATTTTAACTTATGTAACATACAAATATTTTAGCGGAGCAGCTCACATAATGACCAGCACAGGGATCTTTTTGCAACTCTAATTGTAATTATCATTATCGTCATTACTTTATAATCGATCATTTCAAAGATTTCTTTTGGGAAGGTAGGCATTTGGAACCGAATTGGTTGCCATGTTCTAGGAATGCTAAATTACATTATTAAATCACACAGTATTGTTGAGTTAGATTTGAAATTTGTTTTTTGGTATCTGAATATAAAAATGAATTGAGTTTTTCTCTCTCGGGTCAATTATTTAAGATATAGGCTAGCTTCTCTTTGCCACAAATATTATACAAATACAACAATCTACGAAGGAAAATCGAGAAAAGATCTTTCAATATATTGTTTATTTAGAGTTTTATTACTTATACAAATACTACATAGCATTACTGTTAACCAAACTGTGTGTAAGTTGTAATGTCATGATCACAAAAGAAAATATCGCCTGATATAGTCATCAAACTCTGTTAGAACATCTCATCAACAATAACCTTGAAATTTTCAAAAATAGCCAAGGAAATGCCAAAATGCTATACTAGCAATGGTCTGCTTCAGTTTTGTTGGGCATACAAAAAAGACTATGCACCAAATTACCTCCAGAGTACTCAAAGGTCTAAATTATTTTAGATGGTACAAACTACTCCATGCTAGAACATAGTATTCCCATCAGTGCTATAAAAATTATTTGTTAATTTGACATTAACATTAGCCTTATTATCGGATTTGTTATTCGGATATTTCTTTTAAACTTCCTTTTAATATTTATTAATAAAAGTTTAATAATTAACTAACTGATCCGGTACTAAGGTCCATGGAGGACTTTGGCCTCCTCAACAATTCTCCTCCACTCAGACCGGTCTTCTGCTCATCTCCTTGTACCCACACCCAGTAATCTGAGGTCGGCCTCTATATTTTCCAGTTTAGGCCTACCTCTTTCTCTTTCTCCTTCTGGACGCCCTTCCATAATCTGCTTAGGGAGCATTTTTTGAGTCATACGTTGTACATAAACCTAGCCATATTATTCTCCCTTTTTAATACAAGAAACTATACCTGGTTCCCCTTATAGGTTCTTAAGTTCTGTGTTTGTCTTTATACGGAAACGATTTCCTTCGTTGGTTGGACCATATATTCTTCTTTGAATCATTCTCTCCCATGTACTCAGTAACCTCTCTTGCTGCTTGGTTAGGGTCCATACCTCACTACCATAGATTACAACTGGACGAAGGACCGTTAAACACTCCTATTATTAGGTTTCGGAGTAAATCTCGATTTTTAAAAATTTCCTAAACGACCAATACCATTTATTTCCATTCTGCATTTTTGCTTTTATCATTTCTTCCATTTTTTTTATCTTCGGTTACAATTGTACCGAGACAGTTGAATTTTTCAACACTCTCAAAGCTATATCCTCTTCCCGTATGATATTCACTGGTTGAGCCTTTCCTAGATGATAGCATATAAATTGTTTTATTTTCATTTATTATGGGCCCTGCCTTCCAAGCTGCCTCTTCACATTCCGAAAATTCCTCTAAGAGTGAATTTTGACTTCTTCCTGTGATGGCCATATCATCAACATATGCGAAGTATTGGGTCATATTATTATAAATACATCCATCGGCCGTTGCTTTGGTTGCCCTCATAATCTTCTTAAGCACTATATTAAATAACACTGGAGACAGGGGGTCCCCCTGTTTAATCCCTTTTCGAATGGCAAGGTCTCTGAGCATTTCTCCCTGGACCTGTATTAAACCACTGTTTTGTTAGGTAATCCTTACCAGCCTTATAAGTTTTGTGGGAAAACCTAGAAACCTTAGGTTTTCATAGAGCTCATTTCTTGCTAAGCTATCATGTTCTTGTTTGATGTCTATGAAGAGGTGGAGTAGATTTAAATTCCATTCGTTATATTTCCCTACCATGTTCATGATGGTGAATA
The DNA here is from genome assembly GCA_948150685.1 of Rhaphigaster nebulosa. NCBI lineage: Eukaryota > Metazoa > Arthropoda > Insecta > Hemiptera > Pentatomidae > Rhaphigaster > Rhaphigaster nebulosa. Next base: position 15,777,151 of record OX411307.1, read on the forward strand.
TGTGGTCAGTAGTAGATCTTCCAGGACGGAACCCAAATTGATAATCAGACTTCTTCTGCTGTTATAATTTATCTTAATAGCAGAATTGATACCACTTTTTAAATTGTACATTGTAGTGTTATCCCTCTATAACTTAATATCTTTGATATTTATTTAAATATTTTAATTTAGTCATATAGTCCATGCTGTTTAATTTCATTTCCTCACCAGTTATTGGTAGCAGAAAAGTGAACATGGTCTGGTGAGGAATTGGCGTTTCCACCAGGCTTTAGTTAGAAGAAGAACCTCTCTCCATCAACGGCCTTCCAAAAGTTTCGAGCTCTTCAACACTGTACTTATTACGAGCTGAGGTCCCTTTGAATACCTCGTAGACCGCTCTCTTCCTATCCTTTGCCAATAGTTTTTGGGTCCTTTTGAATTACTCCTTTCTTAGAACGACTACATTTGTGGGCAATGGCCTTTCGCCATGTTTATTCGGGTCGATATATGTTGTAACCCATTCAGGCAGCAATGAAACGAGCCAGTCGTGAAGAGGCCCAGAAACGTCTTCGCCTTCCTCAGTCATTGCTAAAAGTGAAACCAGCAGTGGGATGAGATCGGCAATCTCCAGACTCTGGCTGCTTTCGAAAATGCTTAATTATCAGTGTCATCGTGATTAGAAACGGTGACTGTGATAGAATCTGCTACTGGTTCAATATTTATTGCTAAAACCCTCTGAAGAACCTCCGGATATTGGTCTTTTTTTCATGCATTTCTTATACTACACATAGTTCTTCCGGGTTAAACATCGACTAAATCCTGGATCCTTATATTTCGTCCTTGGGTCGTAAGTGACGTTTCATTCATCGCTAGAAGTAAAAGCTCCTCTTTAGTCCATCACTGCTTCTTGCGCTCCGTGTTATAGCTATAGCTGAAATATTAACCTCAGTATCTTAAAAGTACAACTCCATTCTATAAGCTGCAGACTCTTTCGTGGTATAAACTTTTGTGATAATCTTATCTAAATCGAATGCAATTCGAAAATATTATCGAAAATAATGCAATTCGAGAAGGAATCGTTCCTAAACCTGGCTAAGATTTAGTTATTAATCGAGGCAGGTTATAACTCGTACATTTCTTAAAAAATAAGTAAATCTTTGAGACTAATGAGCGGGGATCTGAGATCCTAAAAGAGTTTTGTTTAGCTTGCGTTATCCATCTGTATTTCCTAATGCTAGCTTGTGATATCCACGTTTAGCTTGCAGTATTCATCTGTATTTCCTAATGTTAGCTTACGATATCCCTGTTTAGCTTGCGGTATCCATCTGTATTTCCTAATGCTAGCTTACAATACCCCTGTTTAGCTTGCGATACCGCATCTTTGGATGGATGGATACCCATCTTTCTAACCCTAAGGCTAGCTTGTGGTATCCACGTTTAGCTTGCGGTATCCATCTTTATAACCCTCAATTATTTATTTTAATTATTCTACTCGAAAAATAACGGGGAGAGGGTTCTAACCCACTGAGCATTCTTTCCGTTACCTACCTGTCTCGGCCCATCTCATCTTGACCGCTTCATCATTAACAGCAATAACCGACCATTACTTCAAAATTCCAAATTCTCCTGAGCTGTTCTTTCAATCCACACACTCCCCTCCCCCATCTTCTAGACAGCTTCATTCCTACTAGAATCAAAATTTCATTACTAATTATATGGCATCCATGTTTAGAAGAAATCTCTTTAAACATCCGCCCTTTCCACCCTATTTTTTTTTCATAACTATAATATGGATACATTTTTTTTCCAGGAGTGGGGATGTGTGCTGTGATAGTCGCTTTTTTTGTGTCATTCTACTACAACGTTATCATCGGTGAGTTGTTATTTTTTTTTCTAATTTCAAGGTTTGAAATGGCCACGTTTCAGATGATCGTCTGAAGGCCCAGTGTCACTCATTATATTGACCATAAATTCATTAAACATATACCTGTATATATACATATATAACTTATGTCGTTAGACTCATACCTGCATTCATAAGTTGTAACTACTGCATATATCAACTTATTACTATTCCAATTGACGTCCGCATGATGGCATAGAAGGATCAATCTAATTAGGGATTGATAAATTATTTGCCACTTCTATAATTTTGTTTTTATTGAAAACTAGTTTCGAATGTTATACCAGTGCTAGAACAAACCAATACAAACTTTTTCTGTTTGATATAATCTACTTAAACCTTGAACTGTATAACATTCGAAACTAGTTTTCAATAAAAACAAAATTATAGAAGTGGCAAATAATTTATCAATCCCTAATTTTACTATTTGAATCATATTATATAATTATATCATAATCATAATTGTCGATCTAGTAAAAATATTGTATAAACAAACTTCGAAACAGTAATATTCGAGAATTGGAATTTTACATAGTTGCTTCATTGCCTACTTAACCCGCTTCAAGATAGAGGTGCAATCATCCTAGCCTGCTTGCGCCCCCTTGGATGAATGGAGTATGCGTTCTTCAATTACCTATGTTTGCCCAAGAAAAAGAAGAGCTAGACCGCACCTTGGGACAGAAGTCAGCCCCGGAAAACCTAGTAGCTCTGACGTTGGCTAAGCAGGAGAGCTGGAGTGCTGTTGCAGGCTAGGCAGCGCGAATTGTTAGGCAGCTCAGAGCACAGGCGTGAGAGAAGAGAGGCCGAGAAATGGCTCAACAAGAAGAACTAGGCGTATGGCCATTCTGACCTCACGCTCAGTAATGCGTGACAGCAGTTCCGCGGGTTGGTAAAGATAAATAGGGAGGCGTTTTTTTTAGTGAGTAGGAATCTTACAGTGTTTTAGTCACACATCGTCACACAAAAAATTTTCCCCTACCCTTAAAAAAAATCCACATATAAACCATTTTGCTAGACTAGACCAAATAACCTAGTCTCGCAATATCGCAAAATGGTGTCAGGGGACATTAAAACGTGTATTTCCGTTGAAAACTCGGATTCGAAATTTTTAACGATCACAATACTTTCCCTTAGCATATATTTCATATATAGGTAAGTGATAGTAAAAAAAAAAAATATGTAGCAATTTTTATTTATTATTATTACAATGAGGCTTGGGAAGCTCCTTCTCACCACGACCCATGTGGGTTTCTTGCGAGATACTTCTCTGTTCTTTCTAAAGATCCCATAGTAATCCTTTGTTTCTTATGATCTAGTGATGTTACGAATCATTTTAATGGTTGTAAAGCTTTAGTTCTATTGTTGTCACCCATTTTATGTTTTATAGGTACCAGCAAAATTAAAAAAGAAAAAGAAAGGATCTTATTCAGGGAGACAATTATCGTCATTGACGTATAAAATGTTGTGAGGAAAATTTGAATGTTTCATTAGTGATCTATTAAAATAAATAAAATTAATTACTGACATAGGTTGGGCGCTTTACTACCTCGTAGGTAGTCTGTCTTCAGAGCTTCCCTGGCTTTATTGCAACAACACTTGGAACACGGACTCCTGCACCCACTTCCAGTTCAACTCCACTAACGCCACTGATCGAGCAGAACATAGCCCTGCCTCAGAGTATTTCAGGTTCCTAGTTATAAGTATTTTTGTTTTCTAACTTATATCTCTAATGTATTCTATAAAATCAGAATTAAAGATGGTGTCGTCAGCAAGATGTATTTGAGGTAACTACTACTTTGTCTAAACTTTTGCGAAAAAAGAAAAGCCGCTAAATTAAAAATTCTAAATAATCCCAGCGAAAACAATGTTGCCAACTTCCGAGAGAATAAAACGACTAAATTCCTCAAAAATAAGTACCAGACTATCTTTAAAAAATAATAGAAAGAGAAACTAATAGAATCGAAACAACATAACAGACATGAAGAAGGGTATAAACAGAAAGCGTATACGGTTTAAATCCGCAATGAATGGAATTAGAGATGAAAATAACATCTTGGCCGATCCGGGGGATATTTTGAATAAGTTTAAATAACACTTGGACAGTATTTTAAATTCGGGAAATAATAGTCAATCTCATCCTTCTGAAAATCAGAGTGCTGAACCGTTAATTGAAGAATCGAGTTAGAAGTCGAAATAGCCATAAGAAAATTAAAATCTCATTAAGTAGCGGGAATCAACAACATTCCCAGTGAATTAATAAAAGCGTGCGGGGAAGCTGGAGTTTCTAAAATACATCTTTTAGTTAACAAGATCTGGGAAAATGAAAAAAATGCCCGAATAATAGAAGGAATCTATACTTATTTCGATTCACAAAAAGGGACCGAAGACGGATTGTAATAGCTATCGCGGAATATCACTTCTCCGCCTATAAAATATTCTCGTTAATCCAAACATGTCGAATCACTGAATGCACCGAGGAAATTATCGGTGACTACCAATGTGGTTTTATACGGAATCGATCAACTATTGATCAAATATTTTCCTTACAGTGAGTATTAGAAAAAAAATTAGAATACAACGGTGAAGAAGTTCATCAGCATTATGTCGATTTCAAAAAGGCGTATAGTTCCATTTATCGCCAGGGGCTATATAATATTTTGATTGAGCAGGGAATACCGAAGAAGTTAGTAAATCTAGTAGGGATGTGCAAAAGCGAAACATTCAATAAAGCTAATCGGTAATTATTTTTCGGAGAAATTTCAAGTTCGCTTCGAAAATAAGGCGATTCCCTTTCACCTGTCCTATTTAATTTAGCACTAGAGTATGTCATTAGAAAGGTGTTGCGTACCGAAAGGGGCTTAGATCTGGGTGGTAAAATATCTGTGCTTGGGTTTGCGGACGATTTGGTATTGTTCAGTGAGGGCGCGGAAACAATAAAATTAAATGTAACAACCTTGTTGAGAGCCGGTAAAAAACGTTGCTTTTCGACTTTTCCTACTCTCTTGGTTTAAGGTTAGATATATTAAGGATTCATGTAAATTATTTGTTTTTGATTTTTATTTACTTTATTAAAACTTTTGTAAATCAAATTATTGGGGGGAAGGGCGAAGTAATACTCCCAACTCCTCCCTTTTATTATTGAGGGGGGAATGATATTTTCTCCCCATCTCTTTTATTATTGGGGGCGTGATCACCCCCCTCGCCTCCCTAAGTCTGCGCCTATGGTTCAAAGTGTGATTTATTGAATAAAAACGTACATATGCATTTGGTTCGACAAGATAACCAAAAATTAAGGACTTTTAAAAAACAAAATAATCGGTAACATTAAGGCTTCAAATCTCGAGTCTTTAAAACTACTAGGTGTCCTAGTCCCATTAAAATCATCTAAAATATTGAGGGTGTTAAGGTAAAATGAGTTTTAATGATCTGACTACATTTTTTCAGTCATCCTACCCTCAGGCCTTTCTTTTATGTGTTTATGAAATCTAAGAATCATTAAAATAATTACTATGGTTTTATTGCTACAGTGCATCCTAACCAATGAAGAGTTTTGAATCAACCAGTGGATCTAAGCGTGAAAAAGTAAAAGAAAAGTAACGGCAAGAAATAAATAATGAAATTTAGTCGAGTAATTAGTGGTTCATATTGGTCGAAAGGCTTGAAATGGTCCACTTATTGGTAAATTTCTAATATAGCAACAGGTAAAGTAAAAAACTATGCCATGGTTAAAACTATTTTTAACTACAAGGATTGGTTAAAACCATTAATGACCAGCTGAAACTTGCTGTCTCCATGGCTTGGTTAAAACTAGTTTTGACCGGTCAAAACTGGTTACTATCTACATGGAATGGTTAAAGCTAGTTTTGACCGGCCAAAACTAGTCCTGACTAGTTAAAAATAGTATTGACTGGTCAATACCAGTTTTTAATGAATTCTATTTTTTACGGTAACATATTTGTATATAAAGTTCTTTGAAACATGCAGGATTATTTAAACGCTCGGCAATCCTGCAATCCTGAAGAGTCTTCTATTACATATCCCATAATACTATATTGCAGAGTTAAATATTTTGATCATTATGAAGTGATATTGTGGTTGATACAAAAGTTCATTTTTGCCGCTAGGAGGGGAGTGCTGGAGATGGACCGCAGTGACGGACTTCATGACCTCGGCTTACCCAAGTTACAACTGGCCATCTGTGTCTTCGTTGTCTACTGTGTCCTTTATTTGTCCCTCTTCAAGGGCGTCAAGTCCACGGGTATCTACTGAATTATAACTTTTATTATATTATAATAACCTATCAAAACCTAAGTCGAACACCAAAGCCATGCGTAGTTTCTTGAATTTTTTCCCATTTAGCCAAATAACATATATATATTTTTGAGTCTTAATCATTTTTGAGTCATTCATAAAACGTTAAAAACTATTGACATTTATTACAAAATATGGAAGTGTAGGCAATTCCCTGATACTGAGGGCTTGTTGTTTTACTTTTTTTATAAATTATATAAAAGGAAGGCATCATTGATGTAAAAATCTAATGAAAATAAATTTGTATTTATCCACAAACTAATGTTGTCTTATAATAGTATATTGAACAAGAACACTAACATTTTCGATACTAAAAGTCATAGTGATAATTTTCTTTACGGAATAACCAATACAAATTTTGTATACAATTTTTAATGAATAATAAAAAATTAAAAATTTAAGTTTGGTGATTATGGATAGATAAGAGAAAGACGAAGAAATGGAATTTAAATCTATAAAGGGAGGGAGGAAACTGAACACAATTTCATAAGGATGTAATACAATTGAAAAACCAATTTTCAAATATACTAGTTTTATGGGAGAGCAGGTCAGAAGGCTGAGAGGAGGCAACCCCTTCTCCTGGCTAGGGTACGTAGAGAGGATTGATAACCCCACTTCCCGAAACATAATTATCACGAAACCTCACAATAAAGTATCGGATTGTAGTAGACATCAACGAAAACGACCCGGCAATTCTAAAAAGAATTTTAATTTAGGATTTTGAACATTTGGTCCCAGAACAGACCTGGAGCACTAAAAGTGCTCCTTGAACAACTTGACCGCTATAAAGTTGACATTGCTGCCATAAAAGAAATAGGTTGGACAGGTCAAGGGATACTCGAAAAGAAAACCATATGGTCATCTATAGCTGTTATAACAGAAATCATCAGTTTGTGACCGGGTTTATTGTTAGGGGAAAGTGCCGAAACCTAGTATTGGCTTTAGGGCAATAAGTCCAAGGATATACGTAATACGGCTGCGTGGAAAATTCTACTACAGCATTCTTAGTGTGCATGCTCCGATAGAAGCTGCTGATGATAATGAGAAGGATACATTTTATGAGCTCTTAGATATGCACTCATGTCCTATGTATGACATCAAGATTATCGCAGGAGAACTTAATACGAAGGTTGAGCAGGAAGACATTTATCACCAAACTATTGAAAAAGATATTCTTCATGAAGTAACCAATGCAAATGGACAGAGGTTCATTAATTTTGCAGCATCCATAGATCACATTAATGGAGGCACCTTTTTTCCTCACAAAGACATACATAAAGGGACTTGGATTTCCCCTAACAGAACCCCTCTTAACCAGATAGATCACATCCTAGTTGGAAGGAGACATAAAGCCAGCTTGATCAATGTAAGAGCCTTCAGAGGTGCAAATGCTGACTCTGTTAACCGTCTCTCAGCAGGCAGCATATATTATTGAATTAGTACCCGGATGAATGCCCCACCACAGGAAAAAATCAAAAGATTTAATCTGAGGAAATTAAAGTCCCCAGATATACAAAACATTTACTTAGAGGCTGTCAACGCCAGTCTAAACAATACTGCTGTGACTGAGGATTGCGTGGAGTCTCTCTAGGATGGCTGCTCCAAAGCTATAGAGAGGGCAGCCGAGCTCGTCCTTGGCCGCGATGACAGAGAAGTAAGATCTCCATGGTTTGATCAAGAATGCAGGATAGAAACAAATACCAAAAATGAAGCATATACGGCTATGATGCAGAGGAGCACTAGACAAACTGTAGAGGCATATTGACAAAAGAGAAGAGAAACACCTGCATCATAGTAAAAAGAGGCAGTACGAGCGGAAGGAATTTGAAAAAAATGGAAGCACTTAGAGATGACAAGCAATACCGTGACTTCTTTCTGAAGGTGAATAGAAGCAGGAAATCGTTTTCACCTCTACATTCCTGCTGCTTTAATGACACCAATGACCTCATATGCAATAGAGCGGAAGTATTGGACCTGTGGAAGAACCATTTCTCACGTGTTCTAAATGAGGAAGTTACTCGTAGACCACTCGACGAAGATAATAAATTAGAAGCTGATAACAGGGAAAGAGAATCTTCTTCAGAGCCAGATCTTAAACTACCAGACGAGGACGAAATAATACACGCCATAAACAAACCCAAAAGCAATAAAGCTCCTGGACCCGATGGGCTCCCAGCTGATTTGTTCAAGTGTGGTGGCAACGAAGGCTTTGCAGAATATTATTACCCCTTTCTGGATAGAAAAATAAATGCCAGCAACATGAAACTCATCTCTCATATGTTCTATACACAAGAAAGGTGACAAACGAGATTGCGCCAACTACAGAGGATTCTCACTACCCCATCTGCATATAACATATTCTCAAATATTCTGTTCGTACGATTATTACCATTTGTAGAGAACAACTTGTTCCTTATCAACGTGGGTTTGGAAAAGGCAAATCTACACTGGATCAAATCTTCAGCTTAAGAAAAATTCTCGAGAGAGAACGAGAATATAAACATCAAGATGCACCATTTGATTTTAGGGAAACCTACGACAATATAAACAGAGAAAAACTCTATAAAGCTCTATATGACCTATAGATTTCCGTAAAATTAGCAAGGCTGGTGAAGATCAAAATGAAGACTGTGTGCTGTGCAGTTAAACTTAAAAGCTAAGTTACAAGGAGCAGTACATGAAGCTTTTCAAGCCCTGTCTGGCCCTGCCAGGAGGCTCGGGCTTGAGGTCAAATATATGATAGCGGAGGAGACCCCCAACTCCAAGAGAGATTATTATCTTCGACCAGTAAAAGTTTAAGAAGGTATCTCAGTTAGCGTATCTGGGCTCAATGCTCACACAAGATAATGTACCACATTTGGAGGTAAAGAAAAGGATTCAGGCTGCAAACAGTGCGTACTTCGGGCTATCACGATACTTTAGAAGTAGAGCCCTATCGAGAAAAACTAAAATAAATCTCTAAAAGACTCTGATCCGGCCGGTTCTATTGTATGCATCAGAAATTTGGACGACCACTAAATCCATAGAGCAAGATCTCGGCATTTTCGAAAAGAAAGTTCTGCGTCGAATATTAGGAAGATTGCAAGCTGAAAATGAGTGGCGTAGATGCACCAATCAGGAGTTGTACAATATATATAATGAACCTGACGTAATAACCTTCTTTAAACTAAACCGTCTGAGGATTAGGATATTTTTGGGGATATTTTTATATTATCGCTTGATAAAGACCTTTGGCAATTTTTAGGAGGGTCAACTGAGTTAATAAAAACGAAAGAAATTCAGATTGAATGAGGACAGGACAAACAGTAATGAGGTTAGGGAAAGTTTTGATTACTTTTACTGGATTGTCATCAGAACCATATTCAATTGTACGGAATCTTTGTACAGTACATTTCAGGAGAAATTTAGAAATATAGAAATGTCCAGGATCATAATGAGAAAGGAAAGGTACGAGTCGTTCGGTGAAATTTGGAAGGTAGTGGGTTTGATTAGGGACATTTTTTTTTTTTTTTTTTTTATATTCCATTTTGTCAGGAACAGAGGTTAAAGATTCATCGAAGTAGAGGGATTTGGCCCGACACACGGAGGTCTGAGTAAGGATACGAGAAAGTTGACAAGAGGAAAAGTCACAAGAACCTAAACCTGTTAGTAAAATAATTACTTATGCTATAGGTCTAACATATTTCCAAAAATTGTAGCGGTTATCGAAGCTGTCAGAAAGTTTGTCAAATGCAATTTATATTTGCAGTTGAACACCGCCCAATCCGAAACTTGTATTATTTGATGGCAATCAATTTCTTGCCAGTAATGCAGTTTTATTGCATGTTGCTTTGTTTTATTTCGCTGAACAGAGTGAAGAGGCTACCTCTGTCAAATTATATCTGATAAACCTGTGACTATGCATTGTAGTGAGAAAAGAAGCTGAAAACCAGCGCCAAACTAAAATGTCTTTTAAAATAAAATAAATTAAAACTTTTCAAATAACATGTATATGTTTAAATTCGCTTACACATGTATTACTTAGAAACAGTGCAATCATATATAGGCACTCATTCAAGTGGACTGCTTGGTATGGTTAGGACCGGTCCTATTCCAATTGTAATATAGGTGAGAATTATCACAACAGAATCGAACATAAAATCTTTAAATAAAATTATTTTTGATATTATATTTAACAGTATACATATTACTGGCATTGGACGTCTCTTAGCCTAGTATTCAGTTAGCGCCCCAAGTCATATTGGCTTTTGTACTGTTTATTTACAAGAATTACAAGTCATTCAATATGAATAGTGCTTAATTTCAGTTTCTCATTATATAATAACTGTAACAAACGAAAAATAATAAAGAAAGAAAACAGTAGCTGGGCAGATTTGCTATTTAAAATAAAGGTATTTTCAAGAAGAGGCACAATTCTCAGCCACACACTGGTCATAAAAAATACTAAATTTCACTTGTTTCCTCAACATTCAAAGTAAACGGGGTTTAACTGCATTAAACCTGTCAATCGAAAGATTTATAGAAATGGAGCCTTTTCGTTTCAAATTTCGTTCTGTCGTTGCCAATTTATTTATTGTCATATTACTGTATTTTTAGGAGTCTATACTCTTTGGAAATGGCATGGGTAGATCCATCTGTCCAGCGTTCACAAGTTAGAAGACGAGTTTTTGATGCGTAAGTGGTTGCTATAATTAGTAGAGGAGATATAGGTTTTTGGGAGGAACTAATTCCCACAAAGACGGGGTTTTAATTTTTTAGTTCCTTGTTGGTATCTTTTTTACATAAAAAAGAGTCAAGGAAAATCTGAGCAGGCAAAATGCGTGTTTTTGGTCGCCATGTGAAATATTAAAAAAAAAAAAAAGTCGTGTGTGGTATCAAATCACAGACAACTTCATGCCAAAAAACGATTATGATATTGGTTTTAAAAAATGAAACTGAAAGAAAGTGATTTAGAAGAAACAGAATATGACTATTAGATTTAGCTTATCTCTCATGCAAGGTGTAATATGCATATATACATATGCATTAGTATTATAAATCAGTTTCATAACACAAATGCAAATGATTAGTATTATAAGACGAATTTTGATCAATAAAAATATGATTTTCAACACTCCATAAGCTTTCAGTTTTTCGGCCACCATTTTGTTATTTATTTTTATATTCTAAAACCAATATCATAATCTTTGTCAGCATCACTTTTTCTAAAATTTGATACTACACAAGATTTTTTATTAATTATCAAAATTTTCAAGATGGCGGCCAAAAAGGCGAATTTTGCACTCTCAGATTTTTCTATACTTTCAGTATATAAAAAAGATACCTACAACGAACTAAAAAATATTAAGGTTCTACTAAAGTCTCAACGGATTTTTGTTTTGGTGCAATATTGAAGTTTTGAGATAAGGAAATATAACATTTACCTTAGCCGTTCTGTATTATATGTATTACTATATGTATTATGTATTATGTATTATATGTAGCCATTCTTTGAGTAGAAACGCGCTACTGAGATGGTATCCATTGAAAACTCTCCCTGGTCATGTCAAATTTTTCTTACTGATTTTAATCAAAACACAATTCCATCTGTAATTAATTACATTATCTAAACCAACAATTAGGCATGTTGTCAATTTTCAAAAGAAATCAAGATGAGTTACATTTTTATTCAGGAATATTTTTTTAAATCGCTGTTATATATAATTAATAAATCCATTTATTAAAATCGTTTTGAGGCCTATATTTTGTCAAATTTATTAAAGAACAGGCAGTGGATAGCCCCGGATGAATTTCTAAAATAAATATTAAATGAGAAATCATAAATTTGTGAAAGATGAAAATTGATTCTTGCAATTTAACAACATCTTTTATAGAAGATGATATAAGGTATGCTTGAAGGATTTATTATTAGTTTTATTAGAAACTCTTTTGGTTTGGCAGGTAAGGTGGTGTGGGCTACCGCAACAATGCCCTACGTCGTCCTCACGATACTCCTCGTCCGCGGCCTCATGCTCCCAGGGGCAATGACCGGCATCAAGTACTACCTTCAACCGGAGCTATCCAAGCTTAAGGAAACCCAGGTCATAGGACATATCAATTTTATATTTTATTAATTATAAATATTTCCTTCACCTTAACATGCCTAGAGAATGAATCCCAAATCGAGCATCATTTTATTTTTGTATTCTGTACTATACAAAGCATAATTTATACATCCCGATATAAGGTCTGTATCTCTATCCTCCCACTTAGTTTCAGGTTGAGTTATACTGTAGTTCCTCTTTATTATTAATTACTTTTTTTTTCAACTCAGTTATTTTCAATATGAACGGCTATTGAATATAAGCCGTCATATATCATGAATGAACGACGCCTTTATCGATTTTTACAGAATGACGGATTAATGTTAGTTTAAGGCAACCCCCGCGTAGAGATCTAAAAAAACTGTGTGCGACTGAGAGACGACTGATGTTGGAATGTTGAAAAAAAAAGAAGAAAAAAAAAAAAGAAGCTGAGTCTGTATAAACTGAGTTGGCCGGGGAGGTAGAGGGGATAGAAACAGTGGCTTGAATAACGCCAATGCAAATGGTGCGAAGCATTGCGGCGCAGGACCTCTGATGGACGCAACGTGTAAATGGATATACTGGAAAGCATTTCGACAAAAAGACCAAAAAAAAAATGTTTCAAAAGAATTATTTATTCATTTAAGGTGTGGGTAATTTGAAAATATTGTGAGGTCAAGTAGTACCTAGGGTGTAAGGATAAAGATGTTTTTGTTTTTTTGAGGGGTGGAAGAGGGGTGCACAGGAAAAAGGCTTGCATTGGGGCGCGGTGATCCTTATGTACGCCACCACTGGATATAGTGCGCACTAACTCAACATACTTCCCGCTAATCCCCTCTATTCATGCTTCCCCTTTCGATTTGTAATGTTTACTGATCAGGAAATACTTATAAACACTACGAGTAAGGAAAATTATAATAATGAAAAAAAAAGACAACGTTTGTTCCGGTACGAAAGGTTTCAAGTTTATTTAAGGCTGTGGGAGCTATATTCTCCCAGCGGCACACTCAACTTCTTCTCAGATTCTAAATATCACCCCACAAAAAATATTTTGATTATTATAATGCTACGTATTACAGTTGGACTCTGCCTCGAGACTAGAAGGAGGTGATGGCACCAAGTCACGAGGCTGCCTCTAAATGTCTATAATATATTAAAATTTCTTTTATAGCTATCTCTCATGTTCATTTCGTTCAAAAAACGATTTATGGCCAAAATGATATCGAAACAACATTAATGATGTAGGTGGCTCGCATAGAACGTTTATCAAAAAAATTAATTTTTGTCGATTGAAATTGAAAGTATTGTAAATCACAACTGATTTAGTCGGATAATGGTTCCGTAACAAGAAGGACCAGTGCACTACATAATAATATCATTTTACGAGTATATATTGCTCAGCTTTCGGAAAATTCGTTTCAAGCCATTTCATTATGACTACATCTATCTATATCGAGGCAAATTTTACAACACCCCACTAATAGGAGAGGTGGCAGCCGGTGCTTCAGCCGCTTTTATATCTTTCCTTATAAATTTACTCTAGAATAAAGTGGATTGTATCGGAGTAAAATCACCGGTATTAGTCTGTTTATTTATAATCATTGTCCTTCCAACAGGAACTGACCTTTTGCAGTTCGTTGTAAACGTGAGGTGGTCATTGTTTGACTGTAATAAATATCACATTATGAAAATTACTATAAACTAAATAAATTATTATATTATTATTACATGAATTATGAAAAAAGAAAATTAAAATTATGAAAAATTGATGAAAGAATAAGATATGAAAGATGGAATACATAAAAATATTAAAGCAAACAATATAAAATATACAAGTTATATAAGCCAAAAGAATATTTAGTTATACAGAAAATAATAATATATGATGAAAATCATATGTTACTGCTATAGGGAAAAATAAATAAGGATAGAAACGCAAGAAGGGGTATACACAAGGATGAGAGGAATAGTATGCAGGAGAAAGAGAAAAAGAATGTTCTCAAAGACAATAACTAAGAGTTGATAACTAGAAAACAATATTTCTTTTACACAAAAGCAACTTTTTAAATCAAATTAAATTTGTTAAATGAGAAGGTTTGTTAAACTAACATCAGATGAAGAAATGAAAAAAATCATGTGGAGAAATGACTGGTGGTGGTATTACAAAGGCATGTATTTATATTTCCTTACATTAAATCTCGGCATTTGCACATTTACGTTTCAAGCTCCTTCTCATTATGATTCATCGTGGCCACTTTAGTTAGCATATAAGCTTCTTGGTTCTTACACTTGTTAACCTGGTGGTTTTTCACCTTAGCAAACCTTGTTCTCTTTCCTACCATTATTGTTCTTAAACCATGTCTAATTAAATCATATCATAATATTTGTCAGATATAGTTTTATTTACCTTTTTTTTTTTTTTTTTTTTTTTTTTTTTTTTTTTTTTTTATAGCGATGGTATATTTTATTATTTAATTGACGGTTTAAATAAATTTGGTTTGATGCAGGTATGGGTTGACGCTGCTGTTCAGATATTCTACTCCGTTGGAGCTGGCTTTGGGGTTCATCTATCCTACGCTAGCTATAATAACTTCAACAACAACTGCTTTTCGTAAGTACAAAATGAGATGAATAAATTTATAACATCTTGTATGTAAAATTAATAGCTACATTTTAATCTATTGTAACGTAGCTTATTCTATTCACTGTTGCCCCAGATAAATCTGGAATGTGGTCTAAGTTGAAGAAGACGACGTCTTAGATGAAGAAAATCCTTCAATAATTATTAAATAATTAGAAATATGTTTCAACTTCAATTTGAATGAATCAGTGATTAGCTAATTTAGGCTTTGATTCATTTAAAAAATAAATGTTTTTTTTAAATTCCAAATTCCAAATGTATAATAACTATATGCATATTGGTCAGTATAATATCCTTCCGATGTATAAATGTCTTATTTGGAAAGCCCCTTTTCCTATACTCCCTCTGTCATAGTCAGGTATAAGCATTAGAATATATTTTATAGAAGAATCTGGTATGAGTTTGTGTTTTTTATTTATTGAACATAATACAAGCTGCCACACTCAAGGGTAATGAGTATTAGGGCTGAAGTACCCATTCATACTGTATGTACAACTATTTACACGATAAAATAAATGTAAAGAAAAATAAATTGATAAAATAAAGGACACTGGAGATAAATAAATATACAATGTTAACAAAAGAAGAAATAATAAAATAAAATAAAATAAAGAAAATAGAATTAAATAAATAAAATTCTAGATAACATTCGTACATATATACATATTTACATTCTGCCCGGGGAACTCCCAGCCATACCCTGCTCTTCACTTGTAGATGACAAGGCAAGACTCAAAGAGGTCCCAGCACTTCTCTCTGAGCCGCATCACTGGATTAAAGCCAGTGGAGGCTGAGTGAGAGCACTAGTGAGGCCACAGTCGCTCAGGACTTGAGTGGAGGATCTGATCATTGCCAGGACTCCAATAGCATATTTACAGGTCTCGTGGCCACTGCTGCTTCAACCTACGAGGAGGATTATAGGGATGGCTTGACCTGGATAGGGATTGTGCTAAGGGATTAGGATGGCAGCTAAGGTTCTGGTGAAAGTTTATAAATTTGGATGGAATAAGGTCAAGTACAAATGGGATGTTTAGGTCATGATGTAAGGTCTTGTTTGAAACATAATAAGGAGCGTTGACTATTGTTCGAAGGATTTTGGACTGGAAGAATTGGATACGTTTGATGTTCGAAGATTTTGCTGTCCCCCACAGTTCAAGTCCGTAGGTCCAAATCAGTTTTAGTATGGTCTTATGGATTAATAGTTTGTTGTCTATTGAAAGATGTGATGTTCTGTTCAATAGTCTATATAACTGGCCATATCTTCGGTTGAGTTCTTGTCTCTTAAGCCTGATATGTGGTTCCATGTCAGTCTTTTGTCTAGAAGGTAACCAAGATACCGGGCTGTGTCGAAGGCGGGAAGTGGAATGGAATTGAAATGGCCTGGAGAACAGGGTCTGCGACGGAGTGTGAAGGTGACATTTTTACATTTGGATTCGTTGACTTTGATTCGCCAATGGTTGCACCACTCTTTAATCGAGGAGAGGTGTTTTTGGAGATTAAAGGATGCTATTTCAGGGTCTGGGTGAGAAGATAGGATGATTGCATCATCAGCAAATGTTGCTAGAAAGGTATCGGGGTTTGTGAGAATGTCCGCGGTGTATAGGATATAGAGGATAGGACCTAAGACGCTGCCTTGTGGAACTCCGGCTTTGATTGGGTAAAAATTGGAATATTCAGTGCCACAGCGAACTCTAAAGGTTCGGTTATATAGAAAACATAGGATCGGAGGATTAAGTATAAGGATTGGGGTAGATGGATTTTGAGCTTGAATAGCAAGTCATCGTGCCACACCCGGTCGAAAGCTTGCGCTACGCCCAGAAAGGCACTAGTGCAATATTGCTTGCTTTCAAGTGCACAGGATATATGGTCCACAACACGAAGACATTGTTGGACCGTGGAATGTCTAGGGCGGGATCCGAACTGGTGAGAAGGGATTATTTGGGATTCAAGGAAGGGTAGGATGCGTTTGAGAAGTATTTTTTCAAATACTTTTGAAAGGATTGGAAGCAGGCTTATTGGTCTATAAGATGAGGTATTATTGACAGGTTTGCCTGGTTTAAGAAAAAGAATGATTGTAGAGTGTTTCCATATTAGGGGAAAGTGGGTTGTGCGAAGGATGCAGTTGTATAGGTAGGTTAGGAATATAATTGCTTTTTTGGAAGCTGTCGCAGGATTTGGGATGTGAGGAGATCGTGACCAGGGGATTTTCGGAATTTTAATCTATTTATAAGGAATTTAACCTCGGAGGGGTTAACAGCTTTAGGAGGTGGAGAGAGCGGAATCGGTGAGAAGAGGAATTCTTTTAATTCAGCTGTATGGGTGGGGTGGTGTTCAGGATGGGGAGTGAATATATTGTATAGATGTCTGGAAAATTCCTCTGTTCTATTCTCATCTGACGAAGCCCAGGAGAAATAGAATAGAATAGAAATATAGAAATATCCCAATAGAAATATCCCATCATGACGTCGGAGGGGATGGGAAATCTAGTGATATTTAAGGATTTTTTTGGTTACTTTCCAGAGGGAGTTATCAGTAGCAGATAATGAGGAAAGGTAGGAATTGTAGGATTGGGATCTATGGGTTGCTAGTTTCTTTTTAACCAGCCTGGAATAATAATTATATGATTTCCGATCGTCAGGATGCCTGGTTTTTTGCCAGAGGGTCCTAGAACGTCTTTTGCTTTGGACAAGATCTCGGAGTTCTTGGGGTAAAGGATTCTTGCAGTCTTTAGTGGAAAGGGGTTGGGATGCTGACCAAACTGCTTGTTGGATCAGGGTGGTATAGGAATTTACAGCTTCATCTAGGTCTTGAGGGGTTTTTAGGGAGACTCTGAGGTCTATTTTATGGTTTATGATCTGACGGAAGCGGTTCCAGTTAACTGGACCTCTGATGAATGAAGGCGGAAGTGATTTTGGAATAGGTGATAAGGGAAGGGTTAGGATTAGAGGGCTATGGTCTGAGGAGAGGTCATCTAGCCGTTGGACGGAACAATTTAGTGGCCCTAGACCTTTATGCATAAAGAAGTCTAGGAGATCGGGGTTGCGGTTGGGATCGGTTGGCCAGTATGTAGGAGTATGTTCGGGAGAAAGGATATTACAGGAATGGGAATTAAGTGCAGAGAGCAATGTTCGCCCTCGGGAGTTTGTGGTTCTGGCTCCCCACTGCTGATGGTTGGCATTCAAGTCTGCGCCTATAAGGAATCTATGGCCTCAGGAGTTCAGGAAAGAATTGACCTGCGATTCGGAAAATTGTGTTTTTGGTGAGGAATATGCTGCAACAAATGTTATGGAAAAAGTGAGGTTTGGATATCTGGCATCCTTTATAGTTGGCCGGATGATCTTTAGAGCACAAGGCACAAACCGCCGGGGTTTGCCTCGATTTGGTGCATACTTCAGTTTTGTGATGCTCGCCACATTTCACGCATCTTGGTGCGTGGTGGCAATAGGTTTTTGTGTGGCCATAAGCCTGGCAATTATGACACTGAACTGTGCTCCTTTTGGTGTAGGGTTTTTCAACCTTGATGGTGGTATAATAAAGCCTTCTCAATTCATATATTTTTTCGACCCCTGGTGTAGGTTCCAGATCTACGAAGAATAGAGGTAGAGCTATTTTTCTATTTTCCTCGTAATTATCTTTCAGGACGTTAGTCACCTTGTGGACCTTGAAGCCTAGAGCCGTAAGTTCTTCTTGAATGACTTCGGCGGGTGTTGAGGGGTGTATGTTTCTAATTACCACCCTGAGAGATCGCTCATGGCGGAGTTGATAGGTGTTGAAGTCCACATTGGTTTCAGTTAAATATTTAACTATTTTTCGGTAGGGTCGGCTGTGTCTGGCGATATCTTAGTGTCGCTACTTCTACTTAAACAGGAGTAGCTCTCTGGGGTCGTTATTTTATTCAATTGGGCGCAAAGTAGTTGAAATTTTTTTATGTTTTTAACAAAAATTGAAGGGGGCCGGGGTTCCCTAGGTGCAACTTCCATTGTGTCGTTATATTTCGGCTGTATAGCCTGAAAAGGATTTGGAGTGAAGAAGGGTGATTCGTTGTGAGTGATTTGTGATGATGTGCCGGACACTGCTTCGGATTCCTCAGCTGAATTTAGTGTTACTGGCGGGGTTTGTCTCTTACCACGACGCGGCCTTTGTTGCTTCGGAGGGGTTGAACGAGGCGTTGAGCCTGCAGATCTCGATCTCTTAGGAGTTGTTTTGCTTGACATAACTTGATGAAAATTTTTCATTTTTTAATAGTAGGAGTGAATATAGTAAACAATAGAAGAGAAAAAAAATATAAATAAAATAATAAAGAAAGAAAGAAAGAAAATGAAAGCAAAAATGAAAATTAAAAGACGTCTCTGCGTGAACTTGGCCTTGGAGCGCAAGGAAGACGTGCACCTATCCCCACAACATCATCCAGGACACTGACGTGTAAGCGTGGAGGGGTGGAGGGGATAAATATGGCTGGCTGTCCAGATAACACACTGAACACTGTCCTTCACTGATACAGTAAATAGACTAAACTTACTGTGGGATTACACAGGTATTTACTGATGCTTCTCAGCTCTGGTATGAGTTAGTACACAATTTTTACCCGTAGGAGGTAATTTATTTTAAAAGCAAATTTCTCAATAATATCTCAAAATACCCCTGCAATTTTTTGACAATTTATTACCTAAACATTTTTTTTCTTTTTTTTTTTCCAGGACTGAAAAATAACACTATACTAGTTTTATGCTTTCATTTGGATTTATTCGAAAGGGAATACAAATAAATTGTTAAGGCCTAATTGTGACAGGTGGATTGTTCCTCAGCCTATATTTATTAAATAATAGCTTCGTTTTCCTCAGCAATTGGACTATTGGCTGAAGATACGTTAGGCCTCGTCCACAATGGAGCACCGACCTTCTCACCAGAACCACTGATAGTCCCTCGCACCGACCCTAGTACCCTCGGCCCTAGCCCCCCAGTCTGTCCACATCGGAGCACCATCATCATCCCTTTCCAAAGTTAGCAGGGACGGTATCTCTTTGTCCCTTTAGGTGAATTTTTGACATTATGTTGGACGGAAAATCTTCTGACGAATATATTGCGCTAGATTCAATTTCAGCCAATTATTATCATTTTTACCGAAAAAGGATCTGAGTTCATTTTTTAAATAGAGGGCGTTATCAGTATGGTGGATTCTATCATCTGTACGACTATACATCATTTGAGACTAGATTCTGAAAGATTTTTAGGATATCCTAATATAATATATATATATATATATATATATATATATATATATATATATATATATATATATATAAATATATATATATTTATATTTAGGATATCCTAAAAATCTATATATATATATATATATATAATATATATATATATATATCATTTGATTTACTAAGAAATATTAAGAATTGAGGTTGGACATCATAATTTTCAAGCAGCTACTTATTTAATTTACCAGTGTCTGTTTGAATTATTTTCACAAAATTGGAAAACAAATTACAAAAACAAAATCCTACAACATTTGAAATATTTTTATCAGGAAACAACCTATCTCTTCACTTGTCTTATTCCTTCCAGTTAGTTTTGTTGAATTAAAATATAATCAATTGATGTTCATATTGCGCCGGTTCGTAGGAGGTTATTCGATTAATTTGTTATCTAACTAATGAATAAATAATACACTTTTATCCGATATACGTTAGTTCTTTATAATTGATTTATTCGCTATTCAATAGTTAATCCGAATCATTCGTTATCTAATCTTCGTTATTTAAATTAATTATCTCATTCAATTTTAAATAATAAATGCATACAAATAATTCACCCTTAAATAATTCATCCGTTCACGAGGCATAAGTAGAAAAGCAAATAAAAAGTTGGTCCGAATAATTAAAATTCAATTATTTGATTTTTCAGTTGAACAAAAATAATCACGAATAAAAACATTCTATATTTTAAATATATATATATATATATATATATATATATATATATATATATATATATATATATATATATATATATATATATATGAATAATATATTTGCTTAAGTAGAATCAAAAAGACTAAAATGAAAACTTGAACATAAAAATAAAATAATTGCAGCACAAAAATTAAATATTTAAGCGAATATTATTTGAAATTTAATAGGAAAAATTATGAAAATTTTAATATTTGTAAAATACATCATTATATGAGCAATTAAAGAAATCAATTATGATCGGTTCTTGTGAAAATGAGATAATATAAAAAGATTTTAATAAATCTCGACGTTCTGAGGCCGGGAGGTGCGAGGGTCGAGGGTAAAAGAATTGACGAAACTATTCCTTGGTTTGGTGCTAGGCTAGGGTCTAAGGTCAGTGCTAGGCTAGGGTCGAAGGTCGGTGCTAGGCTAGGGTCGAAGTTTGGTGCTAGGCTAGGGTCTAAGGTCGGTGCTAGGCTAGGGTCGAAGGTCGGTGCGTGGGGCGAGGCTTCGTTATGGCCAGTCCCATAGAAAACAATGTGTTTATTTTTTTCTTGGTGCGAGGCACTAGAGGCGGTGCGCGGGTCGGTGCTACGTTGTGGACGAGGCCTTACAGGCAACATACAAGGAAGTCAGAAAACACCGATTACATCACATTAAATTCTCAAGAGTTGGTTCCAATACTCATCTACTTACCAAGCACGTTTCTGTTAACACGTGAGCCGCCAACAGCGAACTTTGACCAGCAAAAAAGTCATAGTTGATGAAGAGATGAAAAAGTACATAGAAGAACCTGAGATTTCATCGCCGCGTACTGAATTTGACCATCTAAATATAGATACTGAAAGTATCCGAAAATTATTTGATTCAGATTAAATATTATTGTTTTAAATGGCTTAATACCGATGTTAAGTTCAAAATTTAGTATTTGTAAAAGTTGATAAATACTTTAAATTGTATAATTGGTCTTTGCATATTTATTTTTTGTATTGTAAAAATTAGTTTATTTTAATGTTAATTTTTTTAATAAAACAACTAATTGAAGTAAATAGTTGACCTTGGTTATTTGGTAAAAAAACGACTGAAATCTCGTAGTTTACATCATTCATATCATTAAAACTGTCTTTCTGGGTTATTTTGGATTATATTTGCCAAATAGTAGTTTCCGACCCATAGGGTATATATGATATATTTGTAATATGCTATATTTGTATATAGGGTATATTTTTAATATACCCATAGGATATATTTTTAATCAGGATGACATTTTTTATAATTGGCACTTATTGTTTTTTGTAATGGCATTTATTATAATTGGCGCCGGGTGCCCGGCAGCAAGGCAAAAACCGAGTATGTGTGCCAAGGCCCTTACGGTAGAGATGGTAAAAAAGTGCTCTGAGTAAGGCCTCGTCCATAATGGAGCACCGCCCTTCGCACCGGAACCAGTGTAATCCCTCGTACCGGCCCTAGTACCATCGCCCCTAGTCCCCGGTCTGTCCACATCGGAGCACCACTATCACCCCTCTCCAAAGTTAGCAAGGACAGTGTATCTCTATCCTTTCAGTTGAATTTTAGACATCATGTTGGACGGAACATCTTTTGACGAAGATATTGCGCGGGATTCAATCTCAGCCAATTATTATCATTTTTATCGAAAAAGTAAAAGGATCGGAGTTCATTTTTTAAACAGGGGGCGTTATCAGTATGGTGAATTCCATCATCTGTACGAGGATTTGAAACGAGATACTCAAAAAATTTTCGGATATCCTATATATATATAAATATATAAAATTCATTTGAAGAAATATTAAGAATTGGATTTATATTGGAATATGGTTAGATAATATGGTTGGAGCTCCTAATTTTCAAGGAGCTACTTATTTAATTTACCAGTGTCTGTTTGAATTATTTTCACAGAATGGAAAAACAAATTACAAAAACAAAATCCTACAGCATTTGAAATATTTTAGTCAGGAACTAACCGCGTATGTCTTCACTTGTCTTATTGCTTAACAAAAAGTTTTGTTGAATTAAAATACAATCAATTGATGTTTGTATTGCGCCTGTTTGTAGGGCGTTATTCGATTAATTTGTTATCTAACTGATGAATAAATAATACACTTTTATCCGATATACGTTAGTTCTTTATAATTGATTTATTCGTTATTGAAAAGATAATCTTAATCATCCGTTATCTAATCTTCGTTCTTTAAATTAATTATTTCATTCAATCTTAAATAATAAATGAATACAAATAATTCACCCTTAAATAATTGATCCGTTCACGAGAGATAAGAGAAGAAGCGAATGAAAAGTTGGCTGGAATAATTATAATTGAATTATTTGATGTTTTAGTTGAACAAAGCGAATCACGAATAAAAACATTCATTTTTTAAATATATATATATATGAATAATTAAATTAAGTAGAATCAAAATGACAAAAATGACTAAATGACAAATTGAGCATCAAAATAAAATAATTGTAGCACAAAAATTATAAATTTGAGCGAATACTATTTGCAATTTTATTAGGAAAAATTATGAAAATTTTAATATTTGTGAAGTAAATCATTATATAAACAATGAAAGAAATTCAATTATGATTGGTCCTTGTAAAAATGAGATAATATAAAAAGATTTTAATAAATCTCGACGTTGTGAGGCCAGGAGGTGTGAGGGTCAACATCGGTTCAAATCTTCAACTTTAAAAACTCGAAACCACTGAAATCCTTATATTGGTTCTGGTGAAGAATAAGCGCCTCTTCATCATCATCAGTTACAACCAATCCTACCCCGGCTCTTTTTAAGGTGTCACAGAGTTACAAGACATGCCTAGTCCTAACCCTAAACTAAATGAGTTACGAGAAATTTAGGGACTTGGCTTTATTATATCTAAGTGGTTTAAAAGGAGGCTCTT
This sequence comes from Rhaphigaster nebulosa, assembly GCA_948150685.1. Classification (NCBI taxonomy): domain Eukaryota; kingdom Metazoa; phylum Arthropoda; class Insecta; order Hemiptera; family Pentatomidae; genus Rhaphigaster; species Rhaphigaster nebulosa. The sequence continues at coordinate 15,800,929 of OX411307.1, forward strand.
GCTTAGCATATTTCAAAAGAACCTTACGTTGCAAATTTTTTTTTTAATAACAATTGTTTATGTAACATTTAATGTATTTTTTAACCAGAATGGGCACTTTTTGTTTGTTTAGCGACTGTATCATCACATCCGCTGTCAACAGTTTCACTTCTTTTTTCTCAGGCTTTGTGATATTTACATACCTCGGCTTCATGAGCCATAAGCAGGGTATACCCATCAGCTCAGTTGCTACAGAAGGTGAGAAGCCACATTTAATTATTTCAATCGACTATCAATGAATATAATGTTAATACTAAGATATAAGTTCTTAGTATTTGGATAGTATTTGGAATTTGATGGTAATATACTGACATTGCTATGTGGACTAAGGCACCTTATCATTTTTCACCTCTTCTGTTCCATTAACAGCAGACTAAAATATTGTTAACATGAACAAATGAATAGCAAAATGGATTATGATATACAATTAGTGAGTGTAATGATTTTACAGGAGCAGGCTTAGTATTTCAAGTGTACCCAGAAGCGGTGGCGACACTACCAGGAAGCCATTTCTGGTCACTTCTCTTTTTCTTCATGCTCATCATGCTGGGACTTGACAGTGGGGTGAGGTTCATTTAAATTTTACAATGCGATTCAGCCACATTGACTTGTCAATTTTTTTTTTCATTGAACATACAATCATAAGATTGAAATATGTTTTAAATACTCAAAAATGTATAAATCATAAAATAATACTTTATAGGAAATCAGTGTACTAAATTTGTAATCATGATTCTCGAAAGGTCCAGGTAATAACAAATTACAGCTAATAAAAATAAAAATTAAGTCTGCCACTGTCAGAAATATTTATTTTGTCTTAAACTTGTGGTACAGTGTTTGATGTTTGAAATCGATCTTTACAGATTCTAATAGGCTTTGTATTGGTACAACTATTCGATAGACAAAAACAAAAGTGAGATTAATGACAGCACTTTTGATTACAACACTATTATAATGCTTTTTAGATCTTTTAAATTGAGATTTAAGATTAATTAAACAATTTGTAATTTAGAGGAATTTCATAGACTGTTACACCTAGAAAGCTCTGATAATATAATTCATTAACTGTATTTAATACCTTAAAAAAGGTCTATTTGAAATATAAGATGCTAACCTATTATTCCTCCGTAAGGAACCTTTTGTTTTTCCTATTGAAATCCAAAAGAGCTGACCCTGGAGGAAGCTTTATGCTCTAAGGAAGCTGTATTCTATCTGAGCTCAGTAGGTAATATCTAGGTGACAACCCAGTTGGTAATATCTAGGTGGCAAACCAGTAGATAATATCTACGTGACAAACCAGTAGGTCGTTCTCAGTAGTGTTAAATAGGAGCAGCGAAGAAGTTGAGGAACCCCACTTCCGTATGCCGGCTCTTGACATCCATAGTATTGAAGAAACCCCGCCCAGATTCGATGAGATCACTGTGGTGCTCGGTGAAATGAAGAATGGAAAAGCCCCCGGAATCGATGGCATACCTGCTGAAGTCTTGAAAGTCGACACTCGTGCATTTGCCCGAATTATCGAACCCCTCTTCAAGAAGATATGGCAAGAGGAAAAAATACCGGCTGAATGGAAAAGGGAGCTGATTGTAAAAATACCTAAGAATGGACGTATCCAAGTGTACGAATCGGTGTGGGATCACATTGCTTCCAGTTGTGAGTAAACTGCATTATCCTCATAAGGATTAAACAAGCTTTGGAAACTAGATTAAGAAAGAAGCAGGCAGGTTTTAGGAAGAAACGCAGCTGCACATAACCTTAGTTATTTCTATTAATTAAATTTTTAAATATTGTGTTTCATAACTGTGATTTTAATTTATTTATTTTTCTTTCATATATGAAATAACCCATCATTGTAATTTGTTATATGCATGGTGGTTGCTATAAAATAAACGATTAAGAATGATAAATATTAGTGATAATGATGTAAATTATAAGATTAGATAAATAGCGTTTGTTTCAGATGGGAGGTCTCGAATGCATCATAACTGGCCTTATGGATGAGTATGGTGGAAGGTTCATCGGTAGCAAGTACGTCCGAGAGATCTTCACCTTGGTTATAGTTGGAAGCTCCTTCTGTATGGCACTAGTCAACGTTACCCCGGTCGGTATAATAAATCATTGTGTCCTAAACTCGAAAATTAACAATACTTTAAAAAGTAATCGAACAGGATAAGATTAATTTTAGTCAAACATGTATTGTGATCTAGGTTGTTATACACTGTTATATTACCGGATTAAGATAAACTGGAAATGTGTACCTATTTAACAATATAATGTAACAATTAAATAATGCCTAATGCTGTGGAGTAATTCCATAGGATGAAAAAGAATTGAAAACTTATTTTGAAGGAACTCGTGGTTATTAATATTAAAGAGATTACAATTATTACTTACAAAGTTTAGAAACCACCTCGGAGGATTAACGGTGATCGAAGAGGAAGCTTGTAACTAGTGGGCTTGGAGTCTGTCATGAAAGGATAGATGCCGGGTTCGTGCCGAATTGGCAACATATGGAATATTAAGGTCACTATGGATGATTTTATTTTTGACAAAGTAAGGAGCATTTAGGATTTTAAGAAGAATTTTGGATTGTAAGGATTGAATACGAGAGGAATTCGATGGTTTAGTGGAACCCCAAAGCTCAACTCTGTAAGTCCAAATAGGCCTTATTATAGTCTTGTAAATAAGCCTTTTGTAATTTATCGGAAGATTTTATAATTAGAGCGTTGGTCTAGTAATTGTTGAAGTAGCCGAAAACGGCGAGAAGTTTCTTGTCGTTTCCATCTTGTAAACGGACAGTAGTCGAGAAAGACACCCGAGCAGTACAATCAGAGGGGACAACTTCCAACTTAAGATAACATTGCTGGATGGTGGAGTGGGATGCTGGGAATCCAAACAAGTGATCTGGGATTATGTGATTAGAATCTAGGATGGGGTACAGGCGTTTAAGAATGAGTTTTTCTAGGATTTTCCCTATAATAGGTAAAAGATAGATAGAACGGTAGGAGGATGGATATTCTGGTGGCTTTTTGGGTTTAGTTATCATTTTGATGATTGATAATGTCCAAGGAGCAGAAATTATGTGGAGCGGATTAAATCATTATAAATATTCGTGGGGAACAGAATAGCTTTCCAAGGAAGAAGTTTTAAGATGTGGGATGTAATAAGGTCGTGTCCAGGAGTTTTGCGAGAAGGTAATATGTGAATGATGTTAAATATTTCTGAAGGATGGAATGCTTTAGGTGGAAGGGTCATTTGGAGAGGAATATTTAATCATTTTTCAATACATTCAAGATGAATTGGATTAAGGTTATCTGGATGTGGTTTAAAAGTTTTAAAACGGTGCTGACCGAATTACTGGGATTTTTCGTTGTCAGGTCTTGACCAGGTATTGGATTCAGTAAGGAGTGGGTGATGTAAATCATTGAACTTCAGTAGCTTTTTATTGGTCATCCACAATGATTTGTCTGTAGTTGTAAGGTTTTCAGTTTAGTTAAATAAATTTTGAATTGTGTAATTTTTATTTTTAGCTTGTTACTCAATAATTAGTTTTATCTCCTGAGTGACTAGTTGTTATGCCACTTCGATCTCGCTCTCCGTTTTTATCTCAATAAGACGCCAATATGCTGTGGTAAGTTAGTCTGTTGAGAATTATTAATTTTATTGATTGAGGTGTTGTTATACTGGTTCTTATTGATGCTGTAAGTTTTCCTATAGCTCTGTCAATAATATCTTATTTTGTCTTAAGTGGAATTTTTAGGGCCAATTTATTTTCCAAGTCTTAACGAGGGTTATCCCAGTTTACTCATCCCGTAATCAATTTAGGAGGGGTGGGTTTAGGAGCGAAGTTTGAATGTAAGAAAACCAGAACTAGACTACGATCTGGTGAAAAATCATCCAGGGATTTGATTATGGCTTGGGAAGAAGGAATCTGGGAGGTGAGAAAATATGTCCAGGATGTCGGGACGTTTGTTGTGGGATATATATATATATGTCAATAAGTAATGTTCATGGGCGCGAGGATAGAGTAAATATTGGTGTATGAGATACAAGATAGGATATTATCACGAGAGTTGGATTATCGACATCCTCATCGTTGCTGTTAAGCGTTGTAGTCTCCTCCAGAAATGAGGCGCGCTTTTCACTGGTCCGAAAAATCAGTTCGCTAATTTCTCAACGATTAAACAATTCTATAACAGTATATTATTCATGTTATATGAATAGGTAAAGAGTTCTAAAGATTATGGGCATGAAATGTATCCTTTGTACCACTTGTAAACAAATGGTACAAATGTTTCTTCCAAAAATATCAGAGTGATGGAGGACAACTGTGAAATTTCCTTACAAGAGCTCCTCAATAAAACAACTGATAGTATATTACGAAATTTGAATATCCCCGAAAGCCCGTCAAATCGCAAAATCCTCACTTTCGTTTGCAAATGCGGCTTAGACGGTGCTTCCGACTTTTTTTCTTACAAACAAAAATGTTAAACTTCTGATGGTAAGGACCAAGATGAAAGCATCTTCGTGACTTCATTGGTTCTCCTACTTCAAGATTCATTGGTGAATTTACTTTGGCAAAATGATCGAACATTGTCAGTTATGGTCTGTCGTCCTATACGGGTTCAATGGGCTAAAGAAACTGAAGAATAAATGAAGAGGAATGTATCGGGAAACAAATAAAATCTTCAACTCACCAACAAGGTAAATTAATTTCTCTCTTCCTTCGACAATGGTGGATATAACGCATTGTCCGGAGCTTCATCAATACGTAGCTACATTTGTCAAGCAACCGTTAGTCAAATGAACGGTCTAGAAGGCATTCGAAAGAGAACTGTGGATACCAAAACTTACAGATTCGGATTGTTTATGCTTCACGCTTACATAAGATTTTTAGAATGATCCCTACGTGTAAGTTACAGACTTGACCTCAACACGTAGAAAACAACAAACGATAAAAAGTATGCTTCCAATAGCGCAAAAAAATAATTCAAAATGGCTTTCAAAAAGAGGTGAGACTTCGGAATGCAGATGTGCCAAAACACGGTCGTGGTAATACCAACGACGAGAATTCTGTCACGAGGTTTTTTGACAATCATGCTCGGCGATTTTTTGACAACGGGTATCGATTAAGAGGTAATTAAAATGTTTTCTATAATTTTAAAAGTTATTTGTTCGGGTTACAATATTAGTGAAGAATAATTTGGCCAATTCTGTGCTGAAACTGCCTAAAGATATGTGACGCTTTACAACTAGTACAATATACCATAGTACCAGGCGCTACGAGAGGCAGGGGGCAGCCGGGGCTCGGCCGACCAGGTTTTATTTTATTTTTTTCTTCTAAATTTATTCGAAAATAAAGAGGATTAGTCTGTAAACAGCTTTAAGTTATGTTTTATGCGTTTACATAGGCTATAAACGACGAAGTTGGGTTTCAGTGATGAAATTAATATTTGACGAGCGCCCAGGGAGCAATGACATAAATGAAAATTTGCTACTGGGACCCGTAAATAAGATTTTACCGTGCTTATACTGTCCACGGCCCTGCATAGTAATAGTGATCCATGGATCAGTTATTTTAAAAGATCGGAGAACTCTCAGAGGAGGCGCAGGAAGCTAAAAATAACTGTATATGGTTTATAGGTAATACCATATGTATGAAAGGAGCCAAATTTAAGGCAATTAAGACTTACATAACTGCTTGAGCCTGAGTTCAGATCCATATTTATATTCATTTTCTCATGTCACCGATTTCCTTAATACTGATCAAAGCTGATGACAATATGATTGCAACAAGATAAAGTTCCACCAGATGATTCAGAAAGCGAAGCTGATTCGGAGTGAACTTATGTGTAAATATTTTAAATTTTGTTTATAGCTTAGAGTATGTTTACCCGTTTCAATAAATGTTTATATATTTTATTTGCAAACAAGGATGTTTTAATAAACTTTTTTTTACAGCAATAAATGTATATATGGTTTTATAACTTGACGCCGTTGTGTATCTACATCGATTTTGGTGCATGTAAAGTCAATTTCATAGGAATTATTAATTTTGCGCACATATTTTTCATTTTGGACCACTGCGCGGCAGATCCATGGGAGGTGGATAATAAAAAAATCTTCACTGTTAAGGTCAGGAGCGAAATTCTGCTGAACCAAAACTTGTAAATACTTAACTCAGAAAACCAGTGCCTCCCCCCACCCCCGAAATACTTAAGAAACTCTCAAAATGGATATTTAATGGGGCTAGCGGGGGCGGGGTGAGGACTTTTGTGGAAAGACTACTCTAATTAGGTCCTAACAACTGACAAAAAATCAGCTTGTCTCTGATTTCTACCAAAACAAAGCCTTCATTGCCTCGACTATACGAGTAGTCTTGGATTGGACGAATCTAACCATCATCGAAAAAGCCCGAAGCATGTTGCTCAATATAGGGTTGGAGCGAAAAGATTGGGTATGGCTATTAAAAAGGTCTAAATGCCTAAAAATGTGTTTTTGAGTTTGTTAAAATGTTTCTTATGTACTGCTGTTGGTTTTCCTCGCTGGATCAAGAGGGAGTTTTAAAAATGAATTATATCAACATGTTATAATATGAATCATTCTTAGTTTTCCTTCCTTTATATGAGATTAGTCCATTGGGGCTTTCCGACGAAATATTAACATATGTAGCTTATACCGTAGTTCCCATGGTAAACTTACGAATGTGAAAATCGCTACTTTTCAGGAGAGCAAAAAGGCTGTTACATTCTTCTGTGTATAAGGGCCGATTTCGATTATTTAATTTTTTATTTCTTTTATCTCATAGTTTCGTGTTTGATTATTGTTTTACCTTTGTAATAATACGCATATATGTTACTTTGACATGGACTGAAGTTTCCAGTGAAAGACGTTTTTCGTAAAAAGCCAACTGCGATTTCAGCACTTTTTAATGCCGTAGCAGATTCGTTAACTTTACTGCAGGCTGTATCAACCGAAATACTATCGCAAAATACCAAAAAATCGATTTTTTTACATTGGTAAGTTTAACATGGGACCGACGATATATGTAACTTGGTGAGCCAAATAGTCTTGTAAATATATATTAGTGATTTGATTCTAGAAAGATTTACTTGCTTTCTTTTATTACTATCCTGCCATGGTGAAGTGGTATTAAATATACCCAGCAAAGGGAAGTTGGATTAGTAGCGCTATCTGAAAGATTTTAGAAACAAGTTAAGTCTGCACCAAAGAGATGAGCAGCTATTTTATTTAAAAATTTAAATTAAAATTATGATCAATTCGGTAAGCCAGGCTAGCATATCAGCATGATACCTCATCTCCCACCTACCATCATGGCAGTCATCTACCTTCCAACAAATTTACAGTCACAAGTTTATGATTATATTTTTTCTTAATAATTATCTTATGTATTCTGTATTATATGTTTGTGGTTATAACACAGATAAGACGGTAAAACTAACAAATCCATTTTTTTACAGGGTGGAATCTACTTTTTCCATCTTCTAGATTCCTACGCAGGAATGTCTCTTCTTTGTTCAGCGCTCTTTGAAGCAATTGCTGTAGCTTGGTTCTATGGTAAAAAATTTCAATTCTTTAATTGATAATCCATTTTTTCTCATGCTGGAGTAAACAAATACAACAGAAAAAACTAATAAAAAAAATCTAAAACACATTCACAATTCAGTGAAAAGGAAAATAAAAACACATGTACCACGTTACTACTCATGAAGGGTCTTACGTTTGCCAGTTGACCAGAAAGTACTGTTTCTTAAGTAATATTTATACTACAAGAAGGTGAGGTGGTCTCTATCGAGGACAACCAGCTGCTTTCATCTCAATTTTAATGATCGATAAGGTCACTTTACATAGGCCGAGTACGAAAAATAAATTTGAGGAGTTTAGAATACAGTGTATTACCCAACAGGGGTGTTGGAAAAATATCAATATTTTAGTCCCATAGTTTTTATCCGATATATCTTAATATCGATATTAAAATTTGAGTATCTTATATAACATTATATATAAAAACAGCACCTCAATGATATCGACACAGAAATATCGATATAATGAAAACAATACCTTAATGATATCGGCACAGAAAGATCGATATTCGTATAAATCGATAGTTATTTGATTAAATTAAAAAAATAAACTTTTATACGAATTTGGAGGAGATTAGGAGGTAACTTGTTTTTTAATATCTAATTCCTGAGTTATTTAACTAACATATTGATGATATTTAATTTACATAGAAATATCGGTTACAATATTGATGGATATTTCTGTGCCGATATAATTAAAATATTGTTTTTATTATATCGATATTTCTGTGCCGATATCATTAATATATTGTTATTATAATATCGATATTTCCGTACCGATATCATTAAGTCATTGTTTTTATAATATCGATATTTCTATGCCAATATCATTACGATATTGATTTTATTAAGTTCATTTACAGCAGGATTTGAATATGAAGAAACAGGTTATCTCCTTATCACCTTACGATTCGTTTAGAATCTTCCTTAATTTAACAAAAAAAATTAAAGATATTTTTGGATATCGATATTTTTGTGCTAATATAATTAAGATATCGTTTATATTAAGTTCATTTATAGCAGAATTTCAATGACAAGAAACAGAATATCTCCTAAACCCTTCCAATTCGTTTAGAATTTTTTTTTTAGTTTATAAAAATATTTACTATATTTTAAAGTATTTTTTTTATTCTGATATCTTGATATCAATATTGTTAACCGATCTCAATATAGATATCAATATCGATATTTTGCTTTCGATATCCCAGTCCTACTCCAAAGCCTTTGATTCCATAAACCATTCTCTCCTTTTTTCTAAATCAAAATAATTATCCTTCTACAGTTTTATCTGTTGGTTTCAATCTTTTCTCTCTAAACATATCCAAGCATTTATGGTTCATGACCAACTTTTATCTTCCTCAGTCCTCAGGAGTTGCACAGGGCTCGAGCATATATCCTCACAGTTTCTGCTCTACATTAATGACCTTCATAAATCGATCCTTAATTGTTTCCATCACCTTTATGCCGATGATTCCCAAATCTGTTTATCCCTTTCTCCTTTTGAATTATCTATAGCGTTTACCACGGTTTATTACGGTCGATTTCGTCGTTATTTCGTCGCTTCCGCCACTTCCTACACAGACCTAGACGTAGACTCCTAGTATCGTCCCTCTTCTTCCCCTACTTTGACTAAGGCTGAGTGGTGAACGGTGGGCATGACCCATCGGACAAAAAGTCAGATGGGCATGACCTGATAGGACGGTATTGAATGGAGGATTTAAATTGAAGACTGTAGGATATAGGTGGGACGCTGAGTTCTGATCAGCTGGTAGAGGAAGGATGCAAGGAAATAAAGAAAGCGGTAGGAAGGGTAGAGCCACTTTAAGTCGACGTAATACTGGGTTATAAGCGCATCTCTGCTGATCCCGAAAACAAATCGTAATGAGCAATTCATGAGACGATCAAGTTCAGTTTCGAGTTTACCTGAAATTGAAACAGTACACCATACAATCATAGTCAAAGCGAGGAAAAAAAAGGAAGAAGACAAGGATTTGACGAGTATTGAGCGGGAGGAGATGGTGGAGACGATGCAATTGCTTCAGGGTAGATATGGTTCGACGGGAAATTTGGGAAATGTGTTGTTTCCAGGAGAGGGTTTAGCCGAAGATTACACCGAGGTTTGGACTGATATGTGGAATGAGATAGGTATGTTGTTCAGGAAAAGCTTGGGAGGTCCGGGGGGGGCAGATTTTCGGAGAGAGGGAAATCCAATCATAATAGCCTTGGTCTTCTCGGCATTTTGCGTGAACTTATTAAAGGTTGTCCAAGCACTTATTTTATTGATGTCTTCCTGCTGTTTCAAATTGGCATCAGAGAAGTCAGCGGGGTCGTAGGAAATATAAATTCAGACGTTATCGGCATATATATGGTACTTTTTTTTTCTTTTTTTTAATTATGCCTCTCATTTTCGGCTTCCACTATTAGAGATCAAGCAGCCCAATACCATTCCGATTTGGACAGCGTCATATTTCTTATGTCCTGTAAGCGGATATATATGGTACTGAAAATGTATCGAAAATGGAAGGTAGTTAATAAATATGGAAAAAAGGGTAGGGGATAAAGAGGAACTTAACTTGCTGAGGTACGCCTTATGATAGAGGTAGAGAAGAAGAGGGAGGTTTATTGGGAACAACTACGAACTGAGAACGACTGGGGAGGAAGGATAGAAACCATTGAAGGGCACTGGAAGACGAAGAGAGACTATGAAGTTTGGAAATGAGGATATTGTGCTCAACGGAATCAACGGTCTTGTAAAAATCTAGGAGAATAAGGATGGTGATTTCCTGTTGATTTATGGCAATGTGGAGATCTTGGGAGATTTTAATGAGAACGAAATGAGAGGAGTAGCCAGGCCGGAGACCGTACTGAAGGGGGCTCAAAAGGTTGTTTTGCTCGAGATAGTGGAATCATTAGGATTGAACTAGACATTCTAAAGGTTTGAATAGGCTAGATAGTGAGGAAATCATTGAGGGTTACAGGATTTGAGATTTTCTTCAGTGGACGAAAAAGGGCAGTTTTCAAGACAGTGGGTTCAAGGCAGTGGCGCTTAGTAGTTGAAAATGTGATAGAGGATTGGAAGAATGGAAGGAAGTGAGGCTTTAATCAATTTTACTGGGATATTATCAGGTTCATAGTCATTGGTTCGGGATTTACGAGTGGATTTAAGGAGATCGTATGGGACAGACCCTCATCGGGGGTAATATGGGAAAAGAAGAAAAGAAGAAATTGTTAGGATTAAAAAAAGGAATGAATGGGGATCGGTGCAGAAGTCTGGGATGAGAAAAAGGGAGGGCAGGAGACAAAGTGAGTGTTGAGGTCATCAGCGGATATTGAGATGGACTGGGTTTGAGTAGGTTTACCGAGGAATAGTGTCCGCAAGATTGCCAATTTAGCTTTGGAGTTAGGGGTGTTAGATAAGGATTGCTGGAAATAAACGGATTTAGTGTGGCGGATTGAGTACTGTTTCGGAGGTGCATGAAGGTGATATAACCTGCAGGGAGTCGGGTGCGTTAAACATTCACCTAGCCGCATCTCTTCGTCTCATACATTCCTTCAACCAGGGGTCTGGAGGGGGTCGGATTATCCTACTAACAAGAGGAGCATGAGGGTCGAGGATAGCTTGGAGGTGAGAGATTAGGGTTTTCACTATGGAATCTACGGAACTTGGAATTAATTGAAGGATTATTTGGGGTCCCACTGGATAGCATCAAGATCAGGCTCCAGGATTTCAGAGGAGAGGAAATTGAGGTTGCGGAGGGCAATAGTTGGGAGAACAGAGGAACGGAGAGGTTTTAGAAAACCTGAATGTGCAGACAGAAATGAAACAGGGTGTTGTGATGAGGCGAGGAGTTTATCAGAGGAGTCCAGAATGTAAAGATTGAGCCAAGATTCGAAGAACTAGGTGTGATGGTTGGGGTTATAAGGGACTATGTAGAGGTTGATGGAGTAAAAGAGGTTTGGAGGTAAGGGTGATCAGAGGAAGGTGACAATAGATTGGTGTTGAAGTTTCCGGTGAGGATGATGTGGGGATAACAAGGGATTAAGTTATAAAGGGTCGTCTCAAATTCTTCAAGGAGTAACGGATAGAAAGTAGTGGCGATTTCAGCGAAAAGGTGTTCAAGGTGAGGGGAAACGGAAGGGAGTGACCATAGGAGAAAAAACAATTTTTTTTTACATTGGTCCATTTTTCTTTTTTTGAATGGTCGGAGCCAAATAAGTAAATAATCACAGTATGATCTCTTTATCAATCATAACGCATAACGAAAATAGTTTAGTTAATATAGGCCCACAATTAAATTTTATTATTATTATTATTATTATTATTTATAAAGGCAATCCACAACAAGGTGATGTCTGCCTACGCTAAAATAAAAAAAGTAATAATGAATAGAAGAAAATAAATAAGTTAAAATGAAAGAAGAGAACTTAAAATAGAACATATATTATATATGAATGGTTATTGTGGAAGCAAGAGAAAATGTAAGAAACTTAAATTAAAGAATTATATCTTTAATTTTAAATCGATTCATATACGTTAATTCTCTTTAAATAATCGAATATTTCGTTAATGTGTGGACTATTTTCATTTAGTAAAGTTGCCCAATGATATGGGAGACCGGTATCAATCAACTGTCTGCAGTCAGTTAGTAAGTGTTTTAGTCAGCAAATATTGATGGGTGAAGCGTGTGTGTCCGATTCGTAGTCTTGCCAGTACTACTTCTTCTCGTCTGCTACACTGAGTTGACGTTTTCCATGGAAGTACTGTGTTTTTAAGCTCTCTTAGTTTGTTTTCTGCTGTGTTTGTCCATTTTATTTGCCATTTGTTGATTACTTGCGATATCGCCAGTAAATATATATCATTATGAGGAATATCTAAACAATCAGATGGAGGTATCAATGATGCAGCTTTTGCCGCTTCGTCGACTTTGCAATTGCCAGGTATATTGTTGTGTCCTGGGATCCAGACAAATAAGACTCTACGATTCTTCCAGTTTAGCTTGTATAGCAAGTGGAGTATGAGGACTATATGGGGGTGAGTTGTATACATATTACTTAGTTTTAACAGTGAACTTAAAGAATCAGTAAATAGGACGATGTTGTTTTTGCTCTCCCCATGATATGCCTCCGTTAGCCCCAGGTATGTTGCTGTCAATTCTGCAGTGAGTGAATTACACTCGGGGGGAAGACTGGTTTGCGCCATGGAGTTATCAACTATTGCTGCGGCTCCTACACCACTGTAACTTTTGGATCCGTCTGTGAATATCACAGTGTGTCCTCTGTATCTATCCAAAAAATCCTCAAACATTTGTTTGGTGACTCTATTATGCCTTGAGTGGTGATAGAATTTGTAACTTACGTTAATAGTGGGAATGTGCCAAGGTGGGATTTTGAGGTACGAATGTTGGAAAATTTGCGGAATTGTGAAGTTAAGATCAGTGAGCAAAAGTTTAGTTTGTACGTTGAAAGGTTTTGGTGATCTTTTTCTGGATAAATATTTATGAAAAAACGGGTTTTCGACTGATATATTAGAGCATTCTGATCCGAGAAGAGCTTTCAGTTTTATAGTTTGCTTTAACAATAATATATGTCGCCTATATTCTAACGGTGGTTCTCCAGCTTCGACACACAAACTGTCTATCGGGCTTGTTCTAAACGCACCCGTTGCTAAGCGGATTCCGGCACGGTGTACTCTATCTAATAGTTTTAGTGCTGTGGGTGAGGCGGAGGAGTACGCTATACATTCGTAGTCGAGTAGAGATTGCACGTATGCTCTATAAAGCATAAATAAGGTTTTCCTATCAGCTCCCCATTTTGTACTATTAAGAACTTTTAGTAGGTTCAATGATTTTAAGCATTTGTCAAAAAGATATTTGATGTGAGGGATCCAGGTTAATTTTTGGTCTAATATCATTCCCAAGAATTTAATAGATGTGACGTTTGATATTACCCTGTTATTTAATTTTAATTTTGGTGCCGATATATTTCTTTTCCTATGAAATGCTATTACCTTTGTTTTTTCAAAGAATTTATATTCAAGATATTTTAAAACCGGTTTTACTTTGCCAAATATCTAAATCATCCATGATGGTTTGCAATCGATCAGTTGCTTCTTGAATTGATTTAGTGGATAGATAAATTAAGATGTCATCCACGAATATAAGAGTTTTAGCAGGTTCGGATATGTAGTTAGTGATCCCATCAATGGCTATTTTAAAAAGTGTTGGGCTGAGAACACATCCCTGCGGTACCCCATTTATTTGAGTCTGTTTTCGAGAAAGGGATGTTCCAACTCGTACTTGAAATTGGCGGCATGATAGAAAGTTCAGAATAAACTGAGTGAAATATCCCTGAATACCCCAAGCCACCAATTTATCAATTATCAGTCTCTTCCATACCGTTTCAAAAGCCTTTTCAATGTCGATGGATACCGCTACTGTTATTGAATTGGATATGAATGAATCGGATACATCTTGTTGGAGTTTTAATATATGGTGAATAGTACTATGATGTTCCCTAAATCCACATTGCCTATCCGATATAAGTTTATTTTGTTCTATAAACCAGTTTAATCTCTTATTTAGGACTCTTTCCATAAGCTTACAAATGCAGCATGTCAGAGTCGATTGGTAGATAACTAGAAGGAAGAGTTTTGTCTTTGTTAGCCTTGAGAATAGGGACGATTATTGCTGTTCTCCAGATATCCGGAAACTTCCCGCTTGTATAGATTTCATTTATAATGGTTAGCAACAAAGATTTGCCTGATGGTGGGAGGTTCTTTATAAAATCATAGGAAATATTATCGGGGCCAGGAGATCGGGATTTAGACTTATTTAAAGCGATATTTAGTTCACTGTATGTTATTGGCGTATTTAAGGGATGTGATTCTTCGATAATCGCTACCGGTATGGATTCAATTTCTATTTTGCGCTTTCTAAAATTTGGGTCGTAATGATTATCGTCGGAGATTTTAGAGAATGTTTGGGCCAATATACCTTCAATTTTTGGGTGGTCGGTAGCAACACCTAATTCTGTATTTAGTCCTGTTACGGTTGGTAATCGTTTGTGGCGTAGCATATTAACTTTTGCCCATATCTCACCAGCTGGTGTATTATGATTTAATGATTCAAGAAAATTACGCCATGATAATTTCTTTTTTTTCAATAATTAAACGTTTAGTTCGTGATTTTGCCTGTTTGTAAGCTAATAAATTTGTGTCATTAGGACATTTAGTAAACTTCCTTAATGCACGTTTTCTATTTTTAATGGCTTCAGTGCAGTCATTATCCCACCAAGGAATAGGGATCTTTTTATTTATACCGATTTTTACTTTAGGGATGGATTTGTCGGCTGCTTCAATATGCAGGTTATTAAAAGTATGAATATTTAGGTCATTTCGTGTAAAATGTTGGGCTGTTTCGATAAAAGCAGTTTTGAATTTATCCCAGTCTGCTTTCTTTGTTTGCCAAATCTTTGCTGTGCACTGAGTGATTTCAGTAATACTATTAGAGGGAATCATGGAGGTTAATATGGGGATATGAGCACTTGAATGGTAGTCATCGAGGATTTTCCAATCAAGTTTGGTCAAGATAGAAGGTGATGAAGCCGTGATATCGATATGACTGAGTGAGCCATGTCTGGGACACAAGTAAGTAGGGGAACCGTCGTTGAGGACAATGAGATCTTGTTGATCGAGGATTTTGAGTACTAAGTGGCCTCTATGATTTGTTGCATCAGATCCCCAAGATGTATTTCTAGCATTTACATCAGCAAAAATTATTTTAGGGTTCGGAAGTTGGTTAATCAGATTGTTCAATTTATTCTGATCGATGGTTTCGCCCGGTGGAAGGTATAAGGAACAAAGGGTTATCTTGGAAGGGCAATGAACAGTAACGGCTACAGCCTGAAGGGCAGTAGAGCAAGTGATTTCTTCGCAGTATATTGACTTTTTTACATAAATGGCTATTCCGCCGCAAGATATTTTTCCCGACTCATAATCTTGACGAAATGCGAAATACCCTGGGATAGAGAGCATGTTTTTAGATGATAGTTTGGTTTCTTGAAGGCATATAACTGAGATGTCTTGATCAGCTAAAATTATTTGTAGTTCGGATCTATGATGAAGTAAACTATTTATGTTCCATTGCAAGAATTGCATATATTAAGAGATAAGACAATAAAAAATACATCAAATTTATATAACATTGTCCTATACATGTATACATAACTCTACCTACTCACACACATATATACATATACACGTACTTGCAGTAAACACCTACATATTCACGCACGCATAGTCACATACAAATAAATATATTGAAAAGGAAAACAGAATATTAATGATATAAATATACACATATACATACAGTAAGTGAAAAAAAGGTACTGCAAATACCTTATCTAGTAGTTTATTTCGCTGTACTATTTTTACTATTAATTACTGGGGTTTCTTTTTTCAATTTTCCTGTTTTATACAAAACTTCAGTGAATCCGTCATTTGTATCAGGCGGATCTACGTCAATAGGTACGGGTACATCTTCTGGTAGGCCTTTAATGCGAGGCACAAAAGATGGAGGAGACGTAGATGAAGAAGATATTGAAAGTACCAAAGGGACCGAGGAGAGAATAAGAGGAGAGGGGACAGATATGGGAGAGGGGACTGGGCAAGAGGTGGGAGGTGGAGGGGGGATGAACCGTGGCGCTCGTAGTTACAGACCCTGTCACAATGGTTCGTCTAACTGGGCCCGTTAATCCTTTAGTACTTGGTGTGGCCTCGGTTTGATTATTCGATGGTGCATGGAATTTAAAAAATATATCTGTTTGAGTTCCTATTTCCTGAGTTTTTATTGTTTTGTGTCTGGTTATTTCAGAATATAATGTATTAAAGTTTTGGGGGTTATCTTGTTTATACAATTTTTTTGCTTCATTATAGGGTACTTTTTTACTAAATTGAATGCTTTTGATGTCTTTATGCATTTTATAGATAGGGCAGGAGCGGTCTAAACTATTATGTTCTCCGCTACAATTTATGCATTTTGGGGCTTTAGTGCATTTCCCCTCAGTGTGTTTTTCATCACCACACTGTGAGCAGATTATTTTAAGACTGGTACATTTAAGAGTTGGGTGGGTAAAACTAAGACACTTATAACACCTTATGGGATTTGGGATATACTTTTCAACTTTAATATTTTGATAACCTATTTGAAGTAATTCTGGTGGAAATGGTGTGGGGAAGGTTACTAATACGAGTTTTTCAATACCATTTGATTTGATTTTAATTCTCTGTATATCTTTAATTTTTCCGTTTAGTTCAGCTATAATTTCGTCTTTATCTAAAAATTGTAGGTCATAACATCTAATGACCCCCTTACTGTAGTTTAAGGTTGAATGAGGAATTACTGAAATGTTAAATTGGTCGGCAAATTTTTTACATTCGAGCAGCTTTTTAGTTTGTTTATTGTTTGTTGTTTGAATGAGCAAGTTCCCATCCCTTAGTTTTTTAATGATTTTGACATCGCCAATTAGGTTAGATAGAAATTTATTAATTAAAAAAGGTGATACCTTTTGAAATCCCTCATCACCCTCTCTATGAATTAAGATAAAAGAGGGTACATTTTCTATATTTTCGTTTAAACGAATAGGGTCAGGTGGAGTTTTCATTCTACCTCTTTTTCGTCTTTTGTTGGAGCTAAAAAATAGCTCGTCCATACTAACAAATTATTGTTTGGTTATTTTACGAGTGTAACCGTAAAGATAAATACAAAGTAAGAAAAAAAAAAAGTAACTAAAAGAATTCTTATCTGGTGATATAAGATAGCTGCTTAATCCTTGGGAGCACTAAACACGACCTTTCACCTTGAGAACCTAGAGCTAACTGCAATTAAATTTTCTTTCTCGTGTTTTATCATTCCAGTTAACTATTTGCGATAATTTTGCATCAATTGCCCGTATTCTCTTTTCTCACACGTCGAGGGGCGTTCAGGGGAAATCAGTTGAAAAGGAAAGGATAGCAGGATTTTTTATTTTGAAAGGAGTCTGAACTTGGATTTTTTCCAGGGGGAGGGGGTAAGCCTAATTTTGCCGTCCCTTCTTTCACCCCTCTCCCCTCAATAAAATTCAAAACTTTTATGACAGCATTTAAGCTAACGTCGTAGAATAGAAGGAACAACTCAAAAAATTCGAATTTGGATTTTCCCACGATTTTCAATCAAGGAAGAAGTCCGTTTTGTACCTAGAATATAAGGATAACTCTAATTGGCTCCCCCACCTCCCAAGTGTTGCGAAAGTTAAGTGTGTTTTATTGAGGAGGTATTAAACAGTGTAGAGAGAAAACTTTAAATCCTATGATTTCCTAATAATTTCAATTTTTATGTTGTACCTTTATTCTGCGACGGATGTGATATTTCGAAATAATATCCTCATCTCATAACATTAACTCATTTCATTAGCTGAATTGTGGTAAAAAAAAAAAAAAATGAAACAATTAATTTTTACTTAACCTAAATATAAAATTTTCATTCAAGTGTGTTATTTTTAAAGTTGAAATATAGATTGTATGTAATTTTTTTTTGAGACCTTATTTATACTGTACCTATTTTATTATCTCTCATCTCAAGAATCAATTTTAGTGAATTATCAAATAAGAATGTTTTTTTCTTTTTGATGATTCATCAGTTTAAGACTTTTTATAAGTGAACTTATTTATTGGTATCTTACAATTAAAAATTAACTATATAGTTGAATAAGAAAATCTATTCCAAAAAGGAACAGTTCCTTAAAAAGGACTTTGTCCGTCTCTGGTCTCATCATAGTCTCACTTTTGATGCTAAACAAATTATCATATCTATAATAAACACTATGGACTGTCTAATAAAAAAGGAAACATACAATCATGATGGATTTTTATTTTAAAATTTTATTTACAGGGCTCGAAAAGTTCTGCCAGGATGTTACAGACATGTTGGGGAAAAAGCCAGCTTTATTCTGGCGTTTGTGTTGGAAGTTTGTCAGCCCGATCTTTATTGTGGTAAGCAAATAGCATCATCATTAGATTGGAATACTATAATTAAGAAAAAAAGAAAATCCATTTATAAAATTCTCCTTAGTGTACTGATATTAATGCATAATGAACATTGTAAAATTCATAGGAGTTATTTTAATATTTTATTCCAATTGGTTACTCTAAGCAAACAAAAATAAGTAATTCTGTTGGTATTCTAAGGTGCGCTGCATAAATTTCTTTGAGCAAAGTCATATTTGAGATAATTTAAATTGGGAGAAGAAAAAAAATCAAGATTATTGTGAAACAAATATTGTATTTAGTTAAAAATATTATTGTTGTAAAAAAAAATTTAATAAATACATAACATAATCCAAAAATTAATCTATCTTTAACGCTAGAAATTAATGAAGCTCTGTAATACGGAGAAATTTTTTCCCATTCTTCTTTCAGGACTCTCCACAAGTCTCCTTCAGAATTTGGTTACCCTTTTTAGATCCTGAGTAAATTTAACATTGCTCAATAATTTTTCTTACTTTTTTACCTAAGTTATCCATTTTCCAGAATATGGCGAAAATCAGCAAGGCCTTATTATTTGTGAAATTCAAAGGGAAGCGAAAGGTTCTATTTCATGAAAGCACTATATTATTAAAGGATACAAGAAAAGTAAAAGTGTTGGGGACTTGAAACGTTCTAGAAAATAGGCCAAGAAAACATAGGCCTAGAAAATTAAATGCTGCAACATAAAAACATTTCAAGTTGATATCATTGCGCAACCGCAAAAAAAATATCACACAACTTGCTCAAGAAAATGCTGAAGCCCCAGGCACATAAATTTCTTCTTCTTTATTCAGGAGAAAACTGATTAGTTTTGACTTAGGAAAAGCCATATTTCCTCCTTGGAAATAAGGAAAACTATCTGAAATTTACGAAAGAACACGAAAATGGGAATGCTTAGCTCTAGAAGAAGATAGTATATGAGGTGGCCGCCTAGAAATGAGTACTTGGATGAATGGTTACACAAAAAGTCTAAAGTGTGATGAAGGACCAATAATGGTTTGGGATTGTTTTTCTGGTTCTCGAGCGAAACATCTTATAAGAATAGTAGGGAAAATGGACGCTGAAAAAAATCGCTGTATCCTCAAACACCAATCAATACCATCTTAAAGAAGTGGGATTCGTTTTACAGCTTGACAGCGATCACAAAATACACAGTCAGAACTACAAAACAGTATTTGGCTTGAAAATAATAGCAAGGTCAGTAAAATTTATAAACGGTCTAAAAAAGGCAACCTCGTTCTCTAGAAGACCACTGGAGAGTCCTCTCCCTCCCGAGATTGAAGCTGAACTGAAGACAGCTGGCCGAAGTGACGTCAGCAGATATAGTTATAAGCCTCTAGACACTCGTTCCACTTTTCCCAACTATACACTGTAAATGAAAATAGTACTCACTATGGGATAAGTCCAATGTTTATAGCGACTGTTTTGTCACGATCTCGTCAGATTTTAAGTAAAAAATCTAGAAAACGAATAAGTCTGAGAGACGATGAGAAGGTTGACCATTACAATCTAGCGCATACGCAGAACTTATCTCACTCTGGTAGGAATTTTATTTGAAAAGAATTATTTCAAAGGATTTTATACGGACGTCAATATAAGAGTGAGCTTATGATAATGGCCGTGGGTCATCACTTAGAACCTTTTCCTTCGATAACAACCTCGTAGTGGCTATTCTATTTTTTTTTCTCTGTATACTCGTATTTTTTATTATTAGAAAAATCTAAAAGTAATTTGTATGTTTTGAAGTTTAACTTATTTACTTAACGTGTAGCGTTATCAAAATTTCATGGCTTCGCAGTCTACAATTTTTGGATTATCTATAAAAAATCGGGAAATTCCCTTGCAAAACTATAATTTCTTGGAAAAATAGTTTTGACTTACCTGGGCAAGTATAAAACACCATTTAAGTCAAGACCAGCATCGCAATTGTCATTGGGCGAGTCAGCTAGTAATGGCAGACAATTGACAGAAGCGACGACTTTGTAATAGATGGAAATCGTCGCCGATTTGATAAGAAATCCTGGAGAAAGACCCCAGTGAAAAGTGTAACGTAGGCTTGTGTATTCCTTGTTTTGCGAGGTTCCATAGAAGATAATTCTGAGTTTGTATGAAATATGCCTAGAGAGGGCGTTGTATAATTTAAAAAATATATTTTTTTTTTATTAATAATTTGTAGTAATTATATTCATAATTTTATAAGTTAGGATAAAGTACAGATTTTATTAAATACGTTTATATTTAACAAAACTTCATTTTACCACTCAACAAATTATCTTGGGAAAGGACGAGAATGGTCAAATGAAAACCTAATTATGAGCAAACGGTGAGCCCGATTTAAAAAAAAAAAAAAAAAAAAAAAACAATTTTCCTGTATTTCAGCATGTCCACTAATGAAGAAAATTATTCGAAATCTCATTGTTTAAGAAAAAAAAATTGCTCGTCCTTGGAGGGTTAACTAAATACAATATTTGTTTCTAAATAATGATGACTTTTTCTCCTTCTCCCTATTAAAATTACTTCAAATATGACTTTGTTGAAATACTTTTTCACAGCACTGTATGTACTTTTTTCTTAATTTTCTTGACCTAGATAGAGCATTATGATAGTTGATTGTCTGTTGCCAGGGGGTGGTCATCATCGGTTTGGTCAATCTCATCAATGAGCCATTATGCTATGGCCATTATGCCTATCCAGGTTGGGCAGAAGTGATTGGCTGGTCAGTCTCCCTCACTCCTATTCTCGCTATCCCAGGCATGGCAGTCTGGAGCCTGTATAAAACTCCAGGTACCTTCAAGGAAGTCAGTATCACCATTATCAAATAATATCAAACTATACACTATAACTTTTAAATTTAAATACATCATACTTTCTAACAATATTCTAGTGCAGATCAATCACAATAATAGGTAAATGTTCCATCTAAAATGTTCACCGAAAATAAATGCTCATAATATTTTAGAAATAGGTACTAAAAAACATTGATTTTATTAGCTCAAATGTCGATACTGTAATCCGTCAACAACTTCGGTCTCTACCTGACTTGGATATTATTCGAATAATAATTTATTTAATAACAAATAATGAATAAATATTGATTCACTATTTGTTGTATTTGTTGATTTGTTATTCTCATTATTTACTTTAAGTTACCTACATGATTGAATTTTTATTTTTTTAATGTTATTCTTTTATTTAGAACTAGCTGACCCAGCAATGCTTCGCCATTGCTTGATTTGAGTATGTATATATATATATATATATATATATATATATATATATATATATATATATATATATTTTTTTTCGTTTGGCACTGTAGACCATGGAGATCTTTGGCCGCGCGATGTGGTATTCATTATGATATGTATTTCTTGCGGTCCCTTCCATAACCGGTCCCTTTGGGGCCAATTAGGAAGTGTCCTTCCCACCGACTCACTCGGGTTTAAGGACAGTGACAAACCGATCAAGATCCACGGATTATGGCTGTTCGGAGTCAGCAGGCGCACGAGGACCTATATTTCTTTCTCCGAAGCAGACCGTCCATGGACCAAACCTCCGGGCGGCTATTTTACGTCCTGAAAAACCACACCGCGATTCGCAATTTAGCTACACGAGGTTGGGTCATCACTCCTACGCCCGGCCTATGTGAGTTGCCTCCAGTAAGCTGACGGGCCTCCCATACTCCGGGGGAAGGGGTGATAACTTGCTTGCATTAGTAATTAAATTAAATTAAAGTAATGCCGGTACTGGGATTCGAACTCACAACCTTTGGGTTTGTGAGTAGATGCACTTTTGCAAGCGCGCTAACCCGCTCGCCCACCCCGGCCCTATATATATATATATATATATATATATATATATATATATATATATATATATATATATATATATATAGAGAGAGAGAGAGAGAGAGAGAGAGAGTGAGAGAGAGAGATGAGAGATTAAATGAACATAATTGAAAGTGAAATAAAAATTATTGTATATATAAATATAGTGCTAAAACACCACATTAATTGAAGTTCAAAATAGAATTAGTTGACCCGTTAAAGAGATAATCGTGACACAGACAGGCCAGTGGCCAAAAATACGTTGTTGTTTTTTTTTTACTCAGGGCGCTCTGCAAGGCGTAGAACTATTGAAAACTGCACATTGAAAATTGTAACACTTTCCTAGCAATGCGCTCATGTCCTGCAGTTCCTTCCACCTGCAGCGGTAGGAAAATAAAAAAAATGGCTATAATATTCAATGCGCTGTATCTTTGCTAATAAAGGTTTGATTTTGATGATTTTTTTTTTTTTGGTGTAGGGATTTCAGTTAGCTTTCAATTGGGCATTCGCACAATCTGAAAATGTATCGAGTTTTGCGCAAATAAAGTGTCCTTTCCGTCATAATTTTTTCCTTATTTTTCTCAGGGATTAAGGACTTAAAGGGATTTAAGGAGTAGACTTTAGGCAAGTTCCATTCAAATATTGTGTGCCGTTTTGTCGCTCCATTCCTCCTATACTCCAGAAAAAAAAACGGATTTTTGGCTTTTGCGCAGCGCCTACATCCAAATCGGTAGATTTTATTATTGCAAAACCATCTAGGAACCATGAAGATGGTATAGTTAAAATTTGGTAAAGATTGGTTCAGTAGTTTAGGGTATTTAATATTTTGAACAAATGAACATTTACAATATTATTTAAATAGATCGACAAACAATTTGTTGATTTATACTTATTTAGGAATTTTCGATAGTTAAAATAATACTGAGTCAGTTGACATCCGCATGATGCTATAGAAGGATCAATCTAATTAGGCATTGATTAATTATTTGCCACTTCTATAAATTTGTTTTATTGAAAAATAGTTTCGAATGTTATACATTCATCCTCAGTTCAAGGTTTAAATGGATTATATCAAACAGAAAAGTTTGCACTGGTTTCTGTTTGATATATTCCATTTAATACTGAGTGCTTAACATTTCTCATTGCTTCTCATTTAGCATTTCTCGAAGGTTATTGATTTATTAAATACATATTCTAGAATTAAAACGTAAAATTTGAATAAAATTTGATCTGTTCTCCAAAAATTGCTTACTCTGAAAAGCCTTTATGAATTTCTTGGAATCATCCAGACATCGCTATTAAAGTTTCAGACAGCTTCTTCCTCCTGGCTTTCTGCCTAGCAGTATTTTCTGCAGTCTCTCTTCTAGTGTCCTCTTTACATATTCCACTCCAGATCAAAGGCGCAGACTTAGAGGGAACGAAGGGGGCGATTGCCTCTCCCTCCCCCCCCCCCAATATTAAAAGAGAGGGAGCGATAATATCATTTCGTTCCTCGTCCCTCCCGAATAATTTGGCTTACTAAAATTTTAAAAAAGTAAAACAAAAATCAATAACAAATAACCTGTCAATCCAATAAAATATGCAAACTAAAATCAATTAAGAAAACTGGAAAAGTCGAATTCTTGGCTAGACTAAGGCCTAGAAGTAGAATTAAATTTGAAGTAGAATCGAATTCTGTAAGTATAGATCAGTGGCGGGCGGCGATCGCCCCTCCCCTCCTATTAAAATGGAAATTTGGCGCCTATGCTCCTGCTTATTTAAAAACATGGCGATTATGAAAAACCCTTGACTGTTTTCACACAGGGTTATGAAGAAAAATTTGATAGTTGCTAGCAAACACAGGGTCACGAAGCGCTCCAAAATTAAGTTATCCTGAAATTTTCATCCACTCAACCCCTTACATTCCAACTTAAGTCATCGTATTGAGATCTAGCGACATATCCTGAGGAACAATTCAACTTACTTACAACTAGGAGTCTATCCATCAGCCGAATGATGATTTATCCCATTTACAGGCCTTAAACAAAGCTAATGCACAGCAGCTTCCAGAACTTACATTGCTTTACCTACTTCAGACAACAACACGTTGGCAGGTTCTTTGTGTTTACAAGCCATCGCGTTATAATCTTTGGAGTGATAAAAGTTCTTCATTCTGATGAAAATATTGGTGATATTAGTGAGCCCGAATCCGTGTTTTTCTATAGACTGTAGCGCCAAAACGGCTATAAAATATTGATGAAAATTGCCTGAACTCTTCTCCTTAAAGCCCTTATAATTTTCGTCTATAGAAAATCCACGAGGGAATACAGGAAAAAAAGTTATGATCAAAATAAAATTTTATTTGCACATAACTCGAAAATTGGGCATTTTAGGGATTAACAGTTCGAAGTCCATAAGCTATTCAAAGATTAAGAAGCCCTACTATTAGTACTGATTAAGAATTAGTGTCAATTAAGGATTAATTAATATTCATTAATAAAAATTTACTGTATCGTGTTCGAAGTTATTAATAACCAACTCGTGTACTTTGAAAATATTTCAATCCAATTCGTTTACATATAAAAGTTAAACTTCTTAAGGATTGACAATAGAGTCCATAAGTTGTTCAAAGATTAAGAAGCCCTACTATTTATTTATGTTTTAGAGATTAACAGTTCAAAGTCCTTAAGCTGTTATATGATTAAGGGACTCTACTATTTATTTATGTTTTAGAGGTAAACAGTTCAAAGTCCAACAGTTGTTATAGGATTAAGAGGGCCTACTCTTTGTTTATATTTTAGGAAATAACAGTTCAAAGTCCATAAGCTGTCGAAGGATTAAGGGGCCTTATCCTTTTCATAACAACTTAGGTAATGTGATGTGAGGACAAAAAAAATGTAGAGCACATCATGATTACATTTAATTTTTGTTTTGTTTTGATATCTGCAAAATTACCTGAGTTAGAGGCATTTTCCCAAAATTTGTTTTTAGCTGCCAAACAAATTTATAACTCTGGTACCTGTTGAGTCTCATCACCGAATTTGGATCATATGTTCCTATCATATTACGGTATAAATCGTATCAGTTTCGTAATTTTTCACTCAGTTCCTTTTGGGATATTAAGCTTTATAAGTTGCAGAAAATGACTTTTACCATATTTGTAAATTTGTATTAAAAAAAAGAAAACGACAAAGTTTTCAGAATTGAAATTCCTGCAGCAAATAGTACAATGATAAAATTATACAATAAAAACAAAACAAAGGTGAGTCTCTTTTCCTTAATACACTTTAAGTGGCCCATACACAATCAGTTAACCGGTCCGGTTTTCTATGTGCCGTTATTTCTGAACGATAACTGGAGCTACTAATCAGGTTTTTCATTCGGCCACTGGATGCTTGGACTGAAGTGGCCCACACACGATCAGTTAACCGGTCCCGTTTTCTGTGTAACTTCATTTCGGAACGATAACTGAAACTACTGCGCAGACGTTTCGTCTGGCCAGCCGTTTTTTTTTTTTTTTTTTTGGCCTGTCAGTTCATCAGTTTTTGCAACTATCTCTATTCAACTTGGAAAATTTCGGTTGCAATGACTATTAAGAAGGAGGACATACATTATTGTATTGAAAATTCCGCGTTGTGGGCTTCAAAACATCCGGACATATAGCAATAAAATAAAAAAGGCTATAGCGTACGATCTCTTCGTCGAGAAAATAAAAATAATCGAACCAAATGCAACCGTGAATCTGTTGCAAATAAATCAACAATATTCGTCCATGCTTCCAAAAAGAATTTAGAAAATCGAAAAATCAAAACAAAAAATCGGGTGCTTTTACTAATTTGCTATATTTGCCATCACATTTTTATTTTATAGAACTGTTGTTTTTATTAGATCAAGAGATGCCTTTGATTATAGGAAAAATAAGCTCAAATCCACCAAATAAACAAAAACAAATTGTACATTCATGAAACGTAAGTTGATCTTGGTAGAAAAAATCGAGATTTTTCGAGTCCACACAAATTTCGGAGGGACAACCCTCTCTGGAGGGAGGGAGTCGAAATTTGGAGCAAAATATTCAATGATTTGCTCAAATAAAGTCCAGTAAGTATCGTTTCTTATAGTTATTTTGTTTATAAATCGAATGTGACCACTCCCATGACGATACAGGAAAAGATTCGAAGTTATTACTGATTTTATTAGGGACTTGAATAAGTTCTCGCTGTTTCCCGACAGATGGTGTTATCTTAGTCTTTTTGCATCAGGCAATACTATAGCCAACTTTATCGTGAAGCTCCACCATTAGACTTGAAGTCACAGTATATGTTATTCCGCCGAAGTGTAAACAACATACTTTTTCATAGCGTTAAACATATCGAATTTCGTGCCAAAAAGAGAGTATTTGCGGAGAATTTTACTGCATTCCTTTTTTAAAAAAAAATCTGCATCTCAAGCACATAGAATTCTTGTGGAGACTTACGGCGACCATGCTCTGTCGGAAACAACATGCAGAGATTGGTTTAGACGCTTTAAAAATAATGATTTTAATATTGAAGATAAAGAACGCTCTGCGCAAAGACCCAAGTCAGACGCAAAATGAACTTGCAGAATCATTAGGAGTTGATCACACAACAGTTTCCAAACGTTTAAAAGCAAGGAAATTGGGTGCCGTACGAATTAAAGCCGAGAGACGTCGAACGGCGTTTTTTCACATGTGAACAGCTGCTCCAACGACAGAAAAGGAAAGGTTTTTTGCATCGTATCGTGACTGGCGATGAAAAGTGGATACACTACGATAACCCGAAGCGTAAAAAATCGTGGGGTAAGCCCGGCCATGCATCAACATCGACGGCAAAGCCGAATATCCATGGCTCCAAGCTCATGCTCTGTATTTGGTGGGATCAGCTGGGTGTAGTGTATTATGAGCTCCTCAAACCCAACGAAACCATCACGGGAGATCGCTATCGACTACAATTAATGCGTTTGAGCCGAGCATTGAAGGAAAAACGGCCTCAATAAGAGGAAAGGCACGACAAAGTAATTTTGCAGCATGACAACGCTCGGCCACATGTTGCAAAACCTACTTGGAAACGCTCAAATGGGAAGTCCTACCTCACCCGCCGTATTCACCGGACATTGCTCCTTCCGATTACCACTTGTTCCGATTGATGACTCATGGCCTGGCTGAGCAGCACTTCGAATCTTATGAAGATGCCAAAAAATGGATCGATTCGTGGATAACTTCAAAAGATGAGTCGTTCTTTCGACATGGTATTCGTATGCTGCCAGAAAGATGGGAGAAAGTAGTGGCTAGCGATGGACAATACTTTCAATGGCATGTTCTTTACTAATTTTTTTAAATAAAGCATTTATTTTCACGAAAAAACAGCGAGAACTTATTCAAGTCCCTAATAAGTATTATAAAAAACGCAGAAAAATCACATTTAGCGACTGAACTACATACAACATGTCCCGTAAGTCACGGGAAATATACAAAAAGGTTATAGCAGACCTCAAGGGTAACAAAAAAGTTAAGATGGACCGATGATCCGATTCCACGCTGAAAATTTAATTTTTGTGTTTTTTAAGTATGCCATGTTTTCGTTTAATAGGAAGAAATCAATGAAAAACTATTCAACGTAATTAAGTTCCACTTACACCATCGTAAAGAAGATAAAATTCCCTTTTAGAGATATAGTTTGGCTTAGCTGAATCCTTTGTAAGGAGCTTTTGGATGGACCAATAACGAAAAGTGTTATTTAATTTTTTTTCAAATCATCCTTACGTTATGAATGTTTTTCTCAGTCCTCTGTTGGGCTCCAGATACCATAATTCTAGATAAACTTATACTTTTATTGAGCTTTAATTTCGTATAAATGAAGTAGAGGTTTTTATTGAGATTAGTCTAGAATTGGCTCCTGGTTAGGCAATAAGTGTGGTTTGGAATTAGGTTTTCCCGACAAAGAAGTGTTTTGAGAATGAAATTATTTAATTCATCTTGTTTCTAATCAATAAAATAACACGAAATTTTTATTTTAAATATGTTCTGTATTTTTTTGTTAGTGATGTGGTAAAATTAGTTTACTGTTTTAAAAATTTAAGCATTATTCAGTTTAATCTCTCAATATTAATTTAATTTTTATTTTCAGAGTCAGTTTCATTTCATATTTATTTCAGAATTGTTTCGTTTAAAATACAGATTTTTTCTTGTTGGTAGTTTCGTTTTATTTCACAAAGAAGCTTTTTATTCTGTATTTCTGTCTTATTTTATTGGCTAGAATCAAAGTGAATTTAATAAATTTCATTCAAAATCACTTATTTGTCGGGGAAGCCTACTTCCACTTCACACTTTTTGACAAATCAGGAGCCAAATGTAGATCAATCCCCAAAGAAAACTCGAATTCATTTATACAAAATTAAACATTAATAAAAATAGAAGTTTCCCAGGAACTTGGGTATCTGTAATCCAGCAGGGTTCTGAGAAAAACATTCACAAGTAAAAGATGATTTAATCTAATTGGCCCACTCGAAAGCTCCCTTACAATGGATTTAGTTAAGGCAAACTATATTTCTTAAAGGGAATTTTGTCTTAATTATGATTATGGTTTTTCATTGATTTCTTCCAATTAAACGAAAACATGTCATACTTAAAAAAACACAAAAATTAAATTTTCTTCGTGGAATCGGACCATGTGTCCATGAACTTTTTTGTTGCTCTTGAGGTCTGCCATCATCTTTTTGAATATTTTCCATGACTTATGGGACAGCCTGTAAGCAGTTCAGGCGCAAAATTTGTCTGCGTTTTTTATCTACAATCAGTAATAACTTTTAAGCTGGTCTTTTTCGATTCAGAAACAAAAAAATCTTCAAGAAACAATACTTTACTCGACTTACTTTGTACAAATCATTTTTGAATATCCCGCTCCCATTTCGACCCCCTACTCTTCCAGGTAAGTTTGTACTTCCGAAATTTGAGTGGACTAGGCAGATCTTGGTTTATACTACTGAGAGCAAGTTATGACCAAAGTATCATGAATGTACAAATTTTTTTGTTCATTTTGTCTATTTTTCCTGTGCTAGAAGAAAGCTTGTTGACTCTCGAAGAACCACCATGCTCATCACCATGGGTACTTATATATTTTTATTTATTAAATGATAGTTTGAAAATTATATCAAATTCAGTAATGGAATCCAAACAAATCACCTCATGCTATACAAACATTAGCTATTGAATAGATTAAGTAAATAATTGCCAATCAAGTAATAAAATTTAATGATAAAGTTTCAATAATCAATAATGCACTAGGATAAAATATTTTTAATTAAAGTAGCAATTAACGAGAGCTCTAAACTCGTAATAAATTATTAATTAAATCGAATAGCATAATTAGAAAAAATAGAAAATTCCGAATAATGCAAATTTTAAATATTTTATTCTGCTAATTATTTTTTTCTTTCAAATTAAACGAAAATAAAAAGTTGTATAATTTACCACTTAAACAACAAAGGAATCAAAATGAGATGTTCGAAAATTAATCTTTGTACTTGATGTTTATAGAATGTTGGTAAACATAAACGATTCTACAGTAAGTTGGAAATTTTAGACAATTTCTCACACTTATAGAATAGTTTAAAATATTCACATAAACATATTATGAAAGCCTTATTAAGGGACTAGTCTCTAGACCGTTAAGCCCGCTCTTGGATGCCTGAATTAGTTACAGAGAATTAAAAGAAACAAAATATAAAAACATCAAATTGCTGCCACAAAATTCCAAATATATTATATCTTTTACATTAAAAAGAAAGACGTAACAACCATTATCTCCTACACAATAAAAAACACTCATATAATATTTAATACGTAATTTATAATGCATATTATTATCAATATTAAATTACAAGCAACAGTTAAAATTTAATTATTTTATTAACTCTTTTCTGTAATAATATGCTATTACACAATATTTTGTTAAACTATCACAATTTTTACGGCTTAAATAACCTCTAATTACGTTATTATCCAATTGATTTTATTCAATCATTTTCTTCGAAACTTCGGTAAAATTGTGCATAAGGCGAGAAAATAATGAGTATTTTCTGTATCTTCTATTGCATTGGAAAAATCTGTGCATCTCCTTCATTATATATTTCATAATTTAAGTTAAAAATTTCACCTCTCGCCTTAATTATTCATTTTTATAACATTTATTTTTGTCGCTAAATAAATAATTATTTTCCCTAAAATAGTCTTTCATATAATCGCTAAATTTCACATTATTTCTAATGGAAAAACTGAAGAACCATCAGAAAAAAACTGACCAACTCGACGAAAAACTGAAGCATGATCAGTTTTATCATCTGGCCAGACTCCAGAAAACCAGACTAGTTAATTGATCGTGTACAGCGCTAAAAATCTCATTATAAGTCAATTTTCGCGTATTTTTTCAACCACTTTCCTCACAACTTAGGTAATGTGTTATGAGGACAAAAAATGCAGAACACTGCATTATCACATTTTTAATTATTGTTTTGTTTTGATATCTGAAAAACTACCAAAGTTAGAGGCATTTCCCCAAAATTTGTTTTTAGCTGCCAAACAAATTTATAACTCTGGTACCTGTTGAGTCTCATCACCGAATTTGGATCATATGTTCCTATCATATTACGGTATAAATCGTATCAGTTTCGTAATTTTTCACAATGGTCGCAGAAGAAAAAATATGAGCCTGAAAAATGTTTTAACCATAGTTTTGAACTCATCAACTGCTAGGAAATAACTGGTAAAAAAAATTATAAAAATAAAACATGTTGAGCAACAAAATTTATTCAAATTGGGTGATTTCAAATGGATTGAGCCTTTACTTATTTCTAGATTCAGGCAAATTTTTAATAGCTTCTATATATTTCTTGTCAATTGAAGAATCATTTGTATTAAATTAATTTAAAAAAATATTTCACTGATTTTTGTAAGTACTGCATTTTCAAGTTATTGAATCAAACATTATATTTTCAAACTCATTCAAAGATTCTTTGCAGAACTTTGTTTATTATTTAGTTAAAACAAACACTCTATTTACACAGTAATGCTGCCCAATTACATTAGGTTACTACAATTCACGTAATACTTATTAATCATGAATATAAACTGAAGACAAAAAAATTCAGAGGTATAAAGTAAATCTGTACAAATTATTATTTTTCCCTAATAATTTATATGTAAATTTATTTATCCCAATTCTGGGCCTAAATTAAAAAAAAACATATACCAACAATACGATTAAATAAAAAAACAATACGATTAAATCCAAAAACGATTTCAAACAAAAACATGTCAAACAAGGTACATTAAGTCATGATTTACATTAGTCACAACTAAATCCCCTAAGTAATTGTTTTAATGCAACCAAAAGATAAATCATCTTGGATTCTAGGCGCAATAGTAAGATTCTGAAGGTCAAAAAAAGTTTCTATTCAAGTTACAAAAAAAAAAAAAATTATATACACATACATATATATATATATATATATATATATATATATATATATATATATATATATATATATATATATACTTATTTTATTTAATTATTTACAAATAGTGTTTACATAGTGTATCAAATTTGTATCATCTGTTATGTTTTAGAAGCTAGCGTTCAGTATTTCTCCAGTTGATGAGCATCAGATGATGAGAGAAACACAGGTAGTGAGCAGATTCCAGTTGAGGCATTGGCTTTATGTTTGATTGATGACAGTTATTGATTTTAAGGACCTATTTTTTTGTAATTATAGTAATCATATAAGAATAATGGTTAAATCTGCTTTATTGGCAATTTAAATTATAAATTACAGTGACATAAATAAATCCATTAATATTAGGGATAACTATTATACAGTCACATACATAGCATACAAATGCTACTGTGAATCAACTAAATTATTTTGAAATTATTATAATTATTTGTATTCTCGACAATTCATCAATATAAATGAAACAAGACTTCAATACATAGGAGTATTCACAACAAATGATTCTCTATTGTCCAGAAACATGATTTTCATAAAAGTGATAAGGTTATATTATTTGAATATATCTTATAAAGTTTGAATATATACTGAAAAGATTATAGAATTTGAATATTTATTGATAAGGTTATAGGTTTTGAATATATATTGATAAGGGCATAGAATTAAAAAAAAAAAACATAATCACATGTGTTAAAAAAATAAGATTGTACTAAAACTATAAAAAAATTTACTTATACCTGAAATGTGTATCCATTCATTGTTTTTTTGTTTTGTTTTCTGACACAGTGAAGTAAATATAGAAATGCTGGAGACTAAGAAATTAGGTATATCTTTAAATATTTATTAATCATGACAAATCTAAGCTTATTTTACACAGCAGAAAGATAGAATAATTGTTTACATATCTAGCCCTAAAGTATAATAAGTAGTATCTACTCAATAATGTCAGTAACAGAACTGATTAAAACAGTATTAGTAGGTAAACATAAACATATTTATAAAGTACCTATATTAATAGATTATTATTATATTTTAATGATTTTTATTGTTCAGTTATGTTAAATCAATTTTTTAAGACATTAATATAAATATATTCAGAGTAGGGCAAAATATATCTAAGATAATAGATAACGGATTTTGGATAAAATTATCTGTTATTCAGTGTGTAGAATAAAAATAACTGCATCATCCTTTATCCAAAATAATGAATAATTTAAATATACCTGTTATAATTTATCTTAGATAATTATTTGAATAAAAAAGTATTTAATGGATAAAAATTATTAAATGAATAATCATTCGACGAATAAAAATTATTTAATAAATATAACAATCAAAGAAAAATAAATAATTCCACACATGATTTTACAAATTATGGACCAACATTCGTTTTATTTGTTATGTACAAAAAAAAAAAAATTGTTAAGAAAATTTTGTGCATGATATCTTATATAAGAATTCACAAATTTGGGAAAAAAAAATTCAAAGAATATTCATCCTGTAAGCTTATTAGTTATAGTATCATATCAATGCACTATGTTAATTCGAATAAATTTAGGGGAGTAGGATAATTAAAAATTGAAAAAAAAAAAGCATTCAAAATTAATAAATTTTATTTTATAAACAAAAATTAGGTTTAGGTTCATTAAAAAAAAAAAAAAAAAAAAATCCTACAGCTTTTAATAGTAAACAGAGCCACAACAAGGTCTTAAGGCTTCAATATCACCCTTTTTTCAAACAGTTCATCAGACTTCCGATTACTTTTTGGTGATTTTGGTGGATGAAAAAAGGTTGTCTACAGGGTAAAGTATAAAGGTATTAAATTATAATTCTGATGTATTTAATTAGATGTTCGAAATGGATAATAGATAATAAAATAATGAACAACTTTAAGTTTATTTGAATAACAGATGATCCGTTAAAAAAATTATTCATCATTCGTTATCCGACTAAAAATGTCTTTGAATAATACCAAACTCAGAATATATTGAAAAAGACTATAGATACATTTTTAACAGCTTAAATTAATTTATAAAATCTTATATAGAGGCCATGATAGGTCATATTCAAAGCAAATCTAGAGGAGCATTGTAAAAAAAAACAAATTTATCAGCCAGAAACAGTCCTATTCAAATAAATAATTTAAAAAAAAAAATAAATAATTAAATTAAATTTCAAAATTTAGTTTATTGAAAGTAAATTAAGCTAACCACTATCATAGTTTCATATTTTTTTTTTCTATATTTTATATATCTCAGCTATTTTAATAAACTACTTTAAAACCTGAAAGAAATTTTTTTTTCGACTAATGCACCACGAAAATTTACTTTCTCATAACATTCTGCAGATATAAACTAAAATTAAGATGCTATCATCGATTTATATATATATATATTTTTTTTTTCTGTATATCTAAATTTATTCTTATTAAAGTGCATGCACAATAAGTAGAATAAATATTAACTTCTACCATGTATAGAATTGTTTTTGAAAGATTGGTGAGAATGCAATGAAACTTAAACTTCTTTTCAGTTACTGAATTATTTATTAAAAAATAATAATAATAAAATAAAACAAATTATCTTTTTTTTAGTCAAGAAACTTGCCATTCTTTAACTTTCTGTTAATTTACAGTGATTTGGGTACATAAATACTCTCATAAAATTATGAACCCATACTGTTTTAATACAAGATTGAACAATTTTAGTTATATTTAGGAAACAAAATAACATTTTTATAACACACATGTTTAAATACATAGGTTAAATAATTCTTATTTCAATAATTTTTTCGGAAAATAAATAATTTCAATGGATGGTGTTATCTATAATGGTTCTGAAAGATGTTACAAGTTGTTTATAAAGATATTTGACTGAAGAAATAATCTTAGAATGTTTTTAAGCTAAATTAGTAAATTAGTACCTATACATTTAATAAGTAAGCATCTAAATACAAATGTTATAGCACAAGTTCTCTTTCTTACCTCAAATGAGAGGGGAAATTTGGGTATGCTTTAAAAAATGTCATATTGTGAGCTGCATTGCTCAACACAAATATATTACATATTTCTACTATGATGTTTAAGTATAGATAATTTTTAGTGTTCGATCAGCCATTCGTACACAAAACCTGTTAAATATTTAATGTAAGTACTATAAATTAATTTAAAATTGTAATTTTTTATTGTACATAAAAGCAGTTGCAAAAGTATTTATATATTTTTCAATAATCAGTGCAATTAAGAGTTTACAATTCACAATTATGGATAACTGATGTTAACAGAATGGAATGCTTTAATGTCAGTTATTAGACTTAGGATTGTGATATATGTAAGGTGACCATAATTTTCTGACCAAAATTTGGGACACTTTTGAATATTCCCACTCTCCTCCACCATATCAAATACCCTACCAGTAAGGGTTTTAAGGAATGTATAAATCAGGATGGTTTTTAATATAAAGAAAAAATATGATTGTTGTTTTTTCAAAAATAAGCCATATGATTTATACAAATAAATAATTTTTGCCATATCAAAATCCATATCAAGCTGTCCCGAATGGTCATCTTAGATATATGTACACATTATATTTGACTGCAATAAGATATAATGTTTTTAAAACATTAAAATAATTATAATATATTTTGATATATTTAACACCTATCACTAGATATTAATAGGTTTATAAATGTATTAAATAAAACAATTTATTAATTTGTTTTCCTTAATAATAAATTTTGGTACATTTTAAAATAACTATTCATGAGATTCCAAAAATGTATTGCAATTCATGTGATTTCTGAACTTTCTTGAATGTCTGGAAGTGTCATATTTATCACAAATAAAGGGAAAAAACATGATTATTAAATTATAATGATAATACTGTCTAACCGAAGTATCCAATACTTTATATTCTCCAAATAAACATATAAATGAGAGTGTGAGGATGAATGATTTAAAGTAAGCACACCTGGGTGCTTATATACGTAATAGACTAGTAAAATACGTCATATCAGTAGATATATTTAATTGTGATTTAAAAATTAGTTGTGTAATAATTAGATTCATGTATATAAATATGTGTTTATTGAATAGTTTAGAACAAGAGTCATTAAAAATCAGCCATTTTTTAATGATACCAATGTAGGAATAAGCTAGTTATCTGTGAAAAATTCAATAAATGCTTTGAAGTTTTAATTTTTCATTTTTGTTTCTCACCTTTTGTATACCTTTCAATTGAAATGTATACAGTATGAAATTTAAGTACTACTGTTAATCCAAGAATGATGTTTCCTAGTTAAGCCTTAAGATCAAAAGTATTTATCCT
This sequence comes from Rhaphigaster nebulosa, assembly GCA_948150685.1. Lineage (NCBI taxonomy): Eukaryota > Metazoa > Arthropoda > Insecta > Hemiptera > Pentatomidae > Rhaphigaster > Rhaphigaster nebulosa. Next base: position 15,837,284 of record OX411307.1, read on the forward strand.
TCAAGAGATTTCTATTATCTATTTCCATTTTATTCATATTCCCACAATATTTATTCTGCTCATTTCTGTTATTCTCATATCTCGTTTTTCAAAGCCCAGAAGAAGGCTGAAACTAATATTTTTGGTGCTTTTAGATCATCGTGTAATGAAGACAAAATACTACAATAGGTTAAACATTAAAATTAAACTAAAAAAACATAAACAAAATTTGGTGAAACTAAGATGGATTAAGCTGGATGCAGCAAAGCTTTAAATCTAGTCTTTCATTTACGGTTTTATTTATTTTTTTGTTTTCACTACTATCTGTTCACAAGTATTCTGTCCTCTGAAATTCTCTTATTCTTATTATTCATACAATTACCTTTTGCAATCTTGTCATTCATTTTATTATTTTCTCCTATTTTTTTTTCCTGAAACTACAGCATTGAGATGAGAATCGTGATAAACTATATATGATTTATTATCTCAATTCCGAAGTTATTTAATATACAAACATTATTCAGAGATAACATTCTCAGATTAAAAACACCTTTGTAATTATTTTCACTTAATTATCGGGGTAATATTCCAGAACACTCCGAATACGTTTATAGTTTATAGAATAATGGGCATCGGTTCCTCCTTGTCACAGCCATTTTCCAAATCCACACAGCCAGTGGCGGATTTGTTGTAGTGCTGCCCATAGCAAATGAGGAATTTGCAAACATGAATATTCTATTTCAAATTTTATATATACAAGTTTATCAAATTTGTTACTCTTTCCTCTCATGTGTTGTGGATATTAATTTCCAAAGCAGCATCCATTAAGCTGCTAGAATAATTTTATTTAGCTAATTAAATAATTATTGTTGACAAAGGACTGAAAAATTGATGAATAACAATTTTATAATTTTTATTGTTGAACATTATTATTGTTGTGGACTACCTTCTATTATTATTATTATTATTATTACGAGAAGATGACAACACTGGGTTTTTCGCGGGGAAGCCGACGGCAGTCTAGCTTGGGGCAGCCATTGTGATGTTTGTGTTATGTACCTTTGTTCTATTCTCAAGTATAATAAAGTACTTCACCCTCGATCCATGTTTTGTATTAATGAACCCTTATTGCATGAATAACGAAAACAGAAAAATGGCGACGAGGATGGGATCGAGGCGTGAAGTATAGTATTGTGTTTACTCGTGTGCTTTCTTGTGGTATTTTTTTAAAATCTTCAACAAACTTTCACCATGTCATTTCCTCGCTACGATCATTGTAAACCCGAGAGCTGGGCTGAACATTTGGAGAGATTTCAGTTCTGGCTGGACGCAAAAGGAGAAATTACTGACGTTCAAAAGCGAGGTTTGCTGATTGAAACGTTGGATGATGCTACGTTCCGGGATCTAAAAGGATGGATTGCACCCAATAAACTGAGGGAAATGGATTACAGTGATTTGATGAAGGTACTGAGTGAGAATATCATCCCCACATTAAATCGAATGGTAAGTTACATTAAGTTTGTTAATAGGAAGCAACTACCTACAGAGGGAGGAGTTGCTTACATGGCTGAACTTAAAAGACTTGCAATTCCTTGTGATTTTGGTGGTTCAGCTTCAAAAATAATTTTATACCAATTTGTCTGTGGATTAAATAATCCTGATATACAGGCAAGATTGTTTACAACTAAGGACTTGACATCTCTGACTGCTTTGGACATGGTAAAATCTTGGGAGAAATCCGAGATAGATATACAAGAAATCAGGGGTCCACTCAAGTCAGAAGTATATAAAATTTCTTTTTCAAACAACAGAGCAAATCTAAGCAACAGTTCAGCTGCTAAGGTTAGATGTTTTCAATGTGGAGAGGTAGGCCACATAGTGAAAGAATGTTCTATTCCTAAGCACACATTGAAGTGCAAAAAGTGTGGAAGAATTGGACATGTTGCCAGGGTTTGTAAACAGAGGTTTTCCTGAATGAATAATAATATTTCTTGTTCTCCGTCACAAATTCCTGAGGATGAAAACTCTAATTCTACTAATTTCATTGCAGCCAAGAAGACAATTTCTTCACGTTCTGAGGCACCTGATTCTATGTCCAGTTTTCCAGGTATTTCATCTACAGATAGTAACTTGGGAACAGAGAGCTTTAAGGGTGAAAACGTTTTTACAGTGTCTACAGCTCATAAAGATCCGTTTATTGCTGCAGTTTTAATAAATAAAATTCCTGTAGAATTTGAGATTGACTCTGGATGTTCTAAAACTCTCATGAGCCTGGCTTCATTTCAAAGGATCTTCCGTAATACTGAGGTCATTCCCCAGCTGAACCAACCAAGTTTGGAGGCGCGAACATGGAGTTCAGAAACATTACCAATACTTGGAGAGTTTAATGCCTCAGTTACATTTAAACATATTTGTAGTAATTTACCAGTGTTGGTTGTAGATGGTGTTGGTCCTAATTTACTCGGGGGTAATTGGTTTGACCCTCTTAAGATCACTCTGCATGGAGTAAATCTAAATTTTCCTCACATTACAGCTTTTGATAACTCAAAGGAAGAGTATCTTCGGACCATTTCAAGTCCAACTGTAACAGGCAACGGAACTGGTATGTATAAAGGACGTGAAGTTCACTTAAATTTAGATCGCTCAGTACCTCCAAGGTCAAAAGATAGAACTTGGCCTCAAGCACAGTCTGTATGGGAACGAGTACATCTTGAATTTGCAGGACCCTTTCTCGGACATTATTTCCTAATTGCAATAGATGCATACTCAAAATGGCCTATAGTGAAAGTGATCTCTAATTTAACTGCCTCAACCTTGATTACACACATGCGTTATATCCTTGCTGATTTTGGAAAGCCATTTGTTTTTGTTACAGATAGTGGGCGGCAATTCACTTCGGAACAGTTTACATCATTTCTGAAAGCAAATGGAATAGGTCACCTCTTCATTCCTCCATGGCATCCTTCTTGTAATGGTCTGGCTGAGAGAACAGTGCAAACAGTGAAGAAATTATTGTTGAAACTCCAGGACCCTGATATTCATGTCCGTGTTGCCCGTACCTTATGGGCCATGAGAACTCGTCCATCAGGTACCACTGGGAAGACACCAGCTGAGTTGATGGGCCGAAAGTTTTCTACACATCTTTCACAACTTCATCCAGCACCAGATTCTGGTTCTATGGTCTGCTCCATGTGCCCCAAGTTCATGGTAGGTGAAACTGTGTGGATGCTGAAGCACACACTCAACAAGAAATATTGGATCTCAGGTGTTATTCATAAGATCATTGGTGCACGGATTCACGATGTGGAATTGTCCTCAGGCGAGGTGATTAAGCATGTTTCTTCTGACTATTTCAGAAAACGCTATTCTGAAGAACCTATAGATGGCACGTCACCTTCCGCTCCACTCATTGATTCCCCATTGGATCAACTTAGGTCTTCTCACCGGGATCCCATGACTTCTTGTGAGCAACGGACTGGAACTACTCTGGCTAGGCCCAGTATGGTGGACAGATCAAAAATATACCCATCCACCTCTCGGAACTCTTCCATTCTTTCCAATGCATCATCATTCATTTATAATGCTGCTCAGGTAGCTTCCGATAACACTATAGATAATAATGACAAGGCACAAGAAGACGAAGGACCTCTTGCTCCATTTCTGAGCGAAAATCATCATTCTCCAGCATCAAGTGAGAGTTCCCCTTTCTATGGATTCACAGAAGATGATGGTCAACTGGAAAGAGATGTTGCATCTCGCAGGGGTCAAAGGAGCCATCCTGGACACATACTGCCTAACTACTCTGAGCCTCTGCAGCACACTGTAACTAGGTCTGGTAGGATCTCCTGACCACCTCCTCGTTTCAGTGAATAATAAATAGGGGGGAGAGGTGTTGTGGACTACCTTCTATTATTATTATTATTATTATTACGAGAAGATGGCAACACTGGGTTTTTCGCGGGGAAGCCGACGGCAGTCTAGCTTGGGGCAGCCATTGTGATGTTTGTGTTATGTACCTTTGTTCTATTCTCAAGTATAATAAAGTACTTCACCCTCGATCCATGTTTTGTATTAATGAACCCTTATTGCATGAATAACGAAAACAGAAAAATTATGTTTGGCACTAGACGAATAGAAAAATTTAGTAATAATACAATCGCCTTTTAGAATTATATAGATAGATAGATAGATAGATAAAAGAACTTTATTCTGGGACTAGGTCCCTTAAGATTAACATGAATGAACAAATAAAACAGTAACATTATCTGGCCAGAAGACTACAAAATACAGATCAGTTAATTTTTACAATATCTTCAGTAAAATAAATAAGTTTTTTTATCAAAAAATATAATTAATTTGAACAAAACAAAAAAAAGAGAAAAAAAAACAAGAAAAAAGTAAAGAAAACAGAGAAAATGAAAAATACAAAAATAATGAATTGATTAGCAAAGTTGAAGTTTGTACATTAAAAAACTGTTATTCACTTCTGATCCAGATGTTAATCCTAAACTGAAATTTCGCAATTAGAGAGCATAATTTTGGAGAGAAAGAAGGTGTTGGAAAAGGAGGGATTTGAATGAGGATAGAGAAGAAGCATGGCGGATATTAGAAGGAAAGGAATTCCAAAGGGTAGAGGAGCGGGCGAGAAAGGAGCGTTCGAATGTTTTGGTTCTGTGGGAAGGGGTATGGGGGTCAGAAAGGCGAGATCTTGTTTCCAGTGCGTGGACCGAGGATTTGAATTGTAGGAGGCTGTAGATGTAGGAAGGGTGGTGGGTGTTGATAGTTTGGTATAGAAAAGATCCGAGGAAATACTGTCTACGGTTGCAGGGGAAGTGCCACTTTAACTCGCCGTAAAGGTGGGACACATGGGCCCGTCTCGAGGTGCCGAAGACAAATCTTAAGAAGCAGTTCATGATCCGCTTCAACTTGTTCTCGAGTACATTCGAGAGGCCCCCCGTTTACCACACATCCGTAGTCAAAGTGGAGAAAGATAATAGAGGACACAAGGAGTTTGCGGGTAGGTTGTGGAAGAAGTCTAGAACGATGGAATAATTTAAGGGTACTTATTGACCGTCGGGAAATTTGGGCGATGTGGGGTTTCCAGGAATGGGTTTGGTCGATAGTAATACCCAAGTTTTTAATTGAGGAGCTGAACGTGATTGAACCATTGGATAGAGCTGTTGGAAAAGGACAGTGATTTTAATTTGGCAAAAAGGATAGAATGGTCCAGGGAATCAAAAGCTTTAGAAAAGTCAAGGAGTATTAATACAGTTAATTTTTTTCGGTCCATAGCGGTATGTATTTCAGTGGTGATTTTGACTAGCGCGGATTGTTTAGAGAAACTGGGACGGAAGCCGGATTGGAGAGGATCAAATAGTTTGGACTTTTCAAGGAAGTTTGATATTTGTGATTGGACTATTCTTTCTAGAGGTTTGGAAAGGTTAGAGAGGATGGAAATTGGGCGATAGTCTTTAGGAGATATAGGATTGAAGATTTTGTTAATAGGATGGACTAAGGCTTTTTTGCACGAGGTAGGAAATACTGAGTTTTGGAGGGAGAAATTATAAATGAAGAGTAGAACTGGAAGGATTTCGGGGAGATATAATTTTAACAATTTAACAGGTATTCCATCAGGCCCAGTGGAATTGGTGTGAGATTTCATTATGGATGAAATAAGATCGGTAGGGGAGATGTAGGAAAAATAAAAATTATCGGAGTTGAATGATGGAACTAAGGAAAAGCAGGAAGGAGGAGTTGGAGAAGTGTTAGAGGAGGCTGATAAAAAGTATGAATTTAATTCATCGAGTGAAACTGGGAAGACTGGTGAGGGAGAGGATTTACAAAGGGAGAGTTTGCGAAGGAGTTGCCATTTTGATTTAGCATCGGGAGCGGAGGAGAGGTTAGGCTCCATGATAGTGGTTGGATTTCGCTCTCCTAACAGTTGCCTGTGTCAAATTGCGGAGTACCCTAAACGCTTGTCATCTGCTAGCCTTATGCCTCTAAAGCGTCTACAGGCTGCCTCACGCCTTCTTTGCATATCTTTAATTTGTTGACACATCCAAGGAGCAGGCGGCCGACGGAAAGTAGAGGTTTTGAGTAGGGCATGGGTATCAAGGATGTGGACGAGATTAGAGGTGAGGGTATCAACCATGGAATCAATGGAAGAACAGGAATATTTTTCATTCCACTGCAGCGTTTTAAGGTCAGGTAAAATATTTTCATGGGTGAGGGCGTCTAGGTTACGGAAAGTTATGGTTTTAGGGAGGATCGTAGGAGTTTCGATATTGTAGGATATTTGGATTAAGTCATGAGAGGACAGAAACGGGACAGGTAGTTGAGAAAAGTAAAGGATATTACTTGCTGAATCGATGACGTGCAGATCTAACCAGGTGTCGGACTGGCAAGTGTGATGGGTAGGAGAATGAAGGAGGACGATGAAGAGATGGAGGGAGAAAAAGAGATTTTCAAGGTAGAGTCTGTCGTTGGAATCAGATAGGAGATTGGTATTGAAATCACCGGAAATTATTACATTGTTGTAGAGAGGAACATAATTGTAGAGAGTTGATTCAAAGGATGATTCGAAAGGAACCAGAGGAGGGCAATACACCGCAGTGTGTAGGAGAGGATGTGCATTGGAGGAAATTTCAACGACAAGGAATTCAATATGAGGATGATCGGATGGGGATGAGGTATCTAGGATTCGGAATTTCAGGCTGTTATGAACATAAAGACCGACACCTCCACCAGTCCGGCCCATCCGGTCAGAGCGGATAAAGGAATAATTAGGTAGGGAAACAGAAGAGGAAGGAATGTAGGGGTTTAGCCAGGTTTCGGAGACTGCAATGGTATGGTAAAAGTTATGGGTAAAATACTGCAGGAATTCATCATAATGAACTGGTAAGCATTGAGGGTTAACGTGACAGGAGGTTAGGACACTAGACAGTATGGGAAATAAGACTGTATACAGTATTTGGCGGAAAGATGCTAATAACTACGACGATCTGTAGAATAAAATCTGAAAAAAAAGTGAATAATGAACGTAACAATTAAACAAAGAGATATATAATAAAGATATACATGATAAGATAAAAAATGTGCTTCTGTTAAAGTAAAAAAAATAAAATAAAAAATATAGAAAAAATAAATTCGCCACAAAATAAGAAAATTATCAAAAACAATATAATTCAATTTAGAGTTATTCCATCTTATTGTAACTTATTGAATTTCATTGGTATAAAGGTCCATTATCAGGTAATCAGAACGCAGCTTTGAAAATACTATTGATTTTGAGAGCGCGCGATATTGACTTCCTATATTGTGTTTTCGGAGGTGCGGTTTTTGAATATACCATTGATTTCAAGATTTTTTTTTTTCAAGGAAATTGTAGATTTCATCGATATAGTGATAGTTCATTAGGTTTAATTAATTAATACCCTCATCTCCGCTGTATTTTTTTTTCTTCCTAACAATACAATATAAATTTTGTAATTTGGATTGGGCAATATTTTTCAGCCATAAGTCACTGAGCACAAGTAATTTTCCGATACTGGCCGATATTATTGATACCAATGCTCATGCTTGAATCAGTGGTATTATATCAGTATACCAAAACTGCATGGTATACCAATGGTCCGAAGGAAAATATCGATACTTTACTTGTATTGATCGGTATCGAACGTTCCTACTTATCTGTATGTGTCGACTTTAATCAAATAAAATAAATTTTCTTTTCGGAGCCTAAAATAGAAGGAAAAAACCCCATAAATTACACAGGCCAACAAACAATTTTTTTTTAAAAACTGTTTTAACTTTAAATCTGGCCTTAGTTTTTTTGTATCATCCATAGTTTTCCAGCAATACGCTTTGTATTATATAGGATAAACCCCTATCTAAATCCCTATACGGTATACGGGGGAATTAATGAAACTTTATGTTACATCATAAGCATGATTTGTATTTACAGTGGCTACTTAAAACAGTGATATAATGTGCTAATACAGGTTTCACTTGTCAACTGGAATTGGTCTATACTTTCTTTCTCTTTTTTCTTTGAAGCTTCTTGTGCAGCTTTTTCTACGATGAGTCGCTTGTTGAACTTCGCATGGAAATTTGGTAAAACCACCTTGCTGACCAAGGAGCATGCATGTTATTTTTAAATCACCACATATTATCCAACCATGAGCAGAATAGCCTATTCGATTTAACACTGTTTCTAGGTTTTCATAGTTTTCTTTCATATGTACAGAATGGCCAACAGCAATAGATGCGTACATGTTACCGTTGTGTAATAAAACAGGTTTTAAACTAGTTTTCGATGAATCAATAAACCACCTCCAGTCTTCCTTTTACCAAACTCATTCATCACACCGGGAATGTCTGAGCAGTACACTAAATCACCTTCTTGTTCAAAAAACTTGGAAAATTGTTGCTCTCTCTTCCTGTACACATAAATAAATTCTCTTTCACCAACAAGTTCTTTTCTTTTAGTCTAGAGCCAAGCAATTCAGCTTTTTCTTTCGCTAAGCCAAGATTCCTAACCAAGTCGTTAAGCTCGAGTAAGCTTGTAAGCTTGAGTAAACAGTTTAGACTCTTCATTTTCTGTAAAACATTGGAATTCTTCATCATCTTGTTCATCTAACTCCGATTGTACATCAGAAAATACTTCAGTTGGAATATAATTTAAATCATCTGGTGGTTCAGGGACCGGTAAATCTACATCGTGCCCTATTGGTCAGATGGCGGACGGAAGGTTAGGGTAGCTTTTTTGAGTTATGACCAGTAATATCGACACTGCAAAAGTAGCAATCATAGGAATTTCTTGGCTCCCTCCATATCATAGGAACAGCAAATTTAAAGTTTGTTTTCTCCTTTTTTGGCCATTTTCTTAGATCTTCGACACATACATAACATACCTTATACGGGGCCCAAGATTTATCCTGATCACCAATTGTGGGTGATGCAGTTTTTTTAATATCATATTTGGATTCAGCACCCTAAAAACTAGTTTTTTCATCGTTGGCCTGTGTTATTAAAAATTATGTTTTGGCATTTTGACGCCCCCTTTTAAGCGGCGCCTGGGACGGCCGCCCCCTTCGCCCTGCCCTAGCTACGCCTCTGACCATAAATGTAAGACATCTAGATGCACTTTCTCTGAATCAAGCATCTTAACAAAGCATCTACTGTTAAGAGATATTTTACGGGGATATACACCAGAGTGTAATCAAACCTAGATAACTTCATCGGAAATCGCTGGAGCCTAGCAATTAAATCTTCTATGGCTTTATCTTCTAACAACTGGACTAGACATTTATGATCCGTCCACACTGTGAACGAGCTTCCGAGATCAAAACGAGCGAAGCTTTCACAACTACAGGTCAACGCTAATGCCTCCTTCTCCACTTGGTTATATCTTCGTTCTGTTGGACTCAGAGTCCGTGAAGCGAACTGGACTCCATACTCCTCGCACTTTCTGCTCTAACACAGCCGCTAGTCCATAGTTCGAAGCATCAGCCGAAATCCGAAGTGAACAACTGGGATTAAAAAGAACGAAAGCTGTCGCTGCACTTATCTTCGCCTTAATGTCTGCAAAACATCTAACATATACATCAGACCAGACCCAAACGTTCTTTTTACTGAGAAGTCTTTTCAACGTTTCAGCAACTATAGACAGGTCGGGGATAAACTTCATCAAATAATTCGCCATACCCATTGTTGAATACTGGGGGAGGGCGTACATACCTTATGATCGGAAAGGGAACCCCGTTCTTGCATATTTAAAATAAAGATTTATTAATTTTCGTGAATGTGAGATAAGAAGTACGCCACCTCATGCTAATATAGATTTTATTAAGTAATAAATTATATCCCTGAAGGGGCAATTAACGTTAGTATGTTAGTGTCTTAAATCAATTGATACTAATTAGCTTGATTAATTCTTATAGCGAAAGCTATGTTTCAGATGTAGCGAGAGCTACGGATGATCACGGCGTGATACTTCTGTCTCCAGTGGCAGCTGCCTTGCAAGTGGGGGGAGGGAAGTCCTTCGAAGAGATATGCAATGGTGAGGTGGGGCTTAATCCTTGCCTCTAGAGCGAAGGGGCGTCTAGGTGTCACACCTTCAACGTTGTGCGGCCACCGTCGCTATGGGGGGGGGGAGGGAGGTGTTAGATATGAGACGAGGGACCCCTAAAATATACATAACAGAAAAAAGAGCGAGAAAATCGGATGCCGTAAATCCGACAGCCATGAACGGCCGCAATTCACTACGATTTTTAGGCGAATGTAAATCATTAATCGCCTTCACTTTGTTTGGGTCCGGCGAAACTTTGCCATATGTAATTAAGTGACCCAAAAATGATATGCTAGTCACCTTAACCTCACATTTATCAGCACTAAGTGTCACACCATTACTCTCCAGTCGCTGTAGTAATCGTTTAAGTTTATATCGTGTTCCTCTTCTGTCTCTCCATAGACCAAAAAGTCATCTGATAAATTGGAGACACCCATAAGCCTTCAATAACTATCAATGTCTTTTTTTGAAAATGTTCCGGGGCCGAAGTTATCCCGAAAGGGATGCAATTAAAGTAAAATCTTCCGAAGGGGGTTATGAAAGTTGTAAACTTTGCCAATCAAAGTTCTAAAGGCACTAGCCAGAAGCCACCATTGGCATCAAGGTGGCTGAAATATTTTGCTTTGTCAATCAATGAAAGAGACTCCTCAACTGAGGGCAACTGGAGTTTTTTCCTCAGGGCATTTTTGTTTAACTCAGTGTAATCGACAGCCAGTCGAATACTCCCATTCTTCTTCGGGTCAACCACTATTGGCGAGTACCACTCGATAGACTCACCAATCTTCGCAATAACCCCATCCTTTAACATTCGTTCTAACTCACCAGTCCGACTAAGCACTAAGCACCAGTCTGAAAGGGCGTGGGTTCGTATCCCATCACTGTCACCATGTAGTGTTCAGTAATATACTTTATTTAACATTATTAAGACATCAATAATAGTAAAATAATACACATGCAGGATATAACAACATCATAATATAACAACAACATAGTATATTATAACATAACATAATAAACATAAACATAGCATAACATAAATCATAATATAACAACAACATAATATAACAACACCTATATACACGTTATCACCATAACCTTCTAACCGAAGGGATTAGTTCTTCCCCCAATAGTAGTTTGTTTTTAATTGTAATATATTATTGGGGTAACTGGGCACAGATAGGATGTCCTAGTTAACCCTTTCTTGAAAAATATTCGGTGTAACTGGACCGCCCCTGCCGGACAAACAACAACAAATCTAGGAGTGTTAATTAATATATTTAAAGATAAAACCATTCATTATGCTTATGGCTAACTAGTAATAAGACAACAAAAACTTACCAAGAAATGGTGGAAGACCGTTAACATTCCAACACACGACGTTGTTTGAAAAAATCTCTTCTTTAAAATTAATGAACCTCTCACAACTACAGAATGGTTTCAAATGAAGTAATGCCTATTGCTCTAGAGAGAAACAGAAGATGAAGTTGTGCCAACCAAATAACATTATAATACCTATAAATATGGAAGATAGCCCATAGCCCAGTTGTTTGGGGTCCAGATTCCCCGGAGCACCTTACCCACATTAAACATTCTATTTTACAATTTTTTTTATAAATAAAATTTATTTTAGTAATTAATTTATTATAATACATCCCAGTTCAAAGAAAAAAATAAATAAAAGCTTTGTAATAATGTATTGTAATTATTTTTGCTGAAATCACTGGTAGTTTGAAGAAGGAGAATTTTACATCTCATTATTTTTTACAAAACTGGAGGAAAATTTCGGCGTATTCCGTTATGGACTTTAACTTAATTAACATGGACTTAAAGGGTATTATACAAGGAAGTTTTTCTGAGAGTGAAGAATCTGTAGTTCACATTACCATAATCATATACCCATGGTTTTTCGAAAACCAGAACTTAGCATAATTTAGGCACATGAAAGTCCCCTTCAAAAACAAATCCTATTTATTTTTAAGAAAGTTGTATCTAGTTTACGATGCTACAATTTGGAATTATCTAACTTAAATAGGTTTTTAGTTATCGTTTCCAATTCAACAAAAAATATGGCAATCTTAAAATAATACAAATTTAAATTTACTGGATCCCTTTTCGGAATTGGAACATTGACCAAATGAACTTTTTTTGTTGCAAATGAGGTGTGGAATCACCTCATGGCCTATGGTCTGCTCAACCTGATACACCAGGTATAAACCCACAAGGCCAGCCTAGATATGAAAAAAAGGAACCAATACAAAAAAATCATAGTAATGATCCCTCTAAACATAATAATTATCGCCAAAATTATAACACTCCTAATTTTAAGCATCAAAATATAACAGATACCAAGAACACAGACCACACCATGATGAACGATATCAATACCATAATTATGAACAAAGTGCTATGTTTTATTTAGGTTGAGTTAGATATATAATTTTGCTGATGATATACTAATCTGTATATAGGGATTCCATGGGGCAATCATTGAGGATGATTATCCCCAAATTATGTAAGATTATAAATAAATATGAATTACTTATTTTGTCCTCTAAATTGGATACCTTTCCAAGGGCCTGATTTGTGATTATCATTATTTAATAATTAACCAAGATAATGTTCCTACTTCTAAGTTTAATAACAATGCTAATAACCATAATACTAATCAAGTTTATTGCTATCATACTTAAATATTCAAATTAATAATGGGCTTGGTTATTAAAGAACAACCTCCTTCCTAACACTTGTCTTTATTCATCAAAATTAAAATAATGAACTGTTACAAGAGTTTAACCAAGGAATGGTTCAGACTAGACCTAGTCATTAACTGTTCTAACATAAATCTCTTATCTGTAATAATTGGTGTTGATGGTCCTTCAGCATCTCTCCATCGGGTTCTCCTGCATATATTAAGTCATGGAGTCAGAAGCCAGAGCATCTTTCATCTTCAGAGGGAAGACTAGTTGTCGTCCTCGAAGTCGGTCCTCAAGCGAGATCAGAGAACAAGTGTCTTTTCCCTGCTTCTCTCCCCCTTTCTTCCTTGTTCTTCCTAAGAGGGGGTCGAAGACGTTGTTGGTTGGTTAGATCCCCGCCACTGGGCGGCACCTTTTCCGCGATTGGCGTACTAGTTTTATAGAGGGAGGAAATTCCGGGATTTCAACGGATATTTCCACCCCCTGTCCGAGGTGGTACGATCTCTCCGAATCCATTAGTATGCTCTAATCGAATGACGCCCTTCCCAGTCCTCCACCGTTTTTTCGGTATGCCAGCCGGATCCAAGGGTGACCGTTTTCCAAAAATTGATTACGTCTTCCCGGACGGACCACCTCTTGCCTTTGTCACACTGCCCACTTCTCGGTAGGTTTTTAAATTAAATTATTTTTTATATCAGAGGGTAAAGGGTAGGTAAGTGTTGTGGTGAATTGCCTTCCTATCTGCTGGTCTCTTACCTTTTGTTCGCACCTTGTGCTTGTTATATATAATTTGTGCCTAAGAATAATATTGTCCAAAAATAACACACATCAATATATATCAAAAGAAGATTTAATGATAATTTAATAAACAATAAAATAATTTAAATCAACAGAACCAACTACAATATTCCAATTGGCAACAAAATCAACCATAATATTCTAATTGGCAACAAAATCAACTGTCAACAGCCTAGAACGCCTTTTCCTACACAATCATTTAACCCTAATTCTCAAAATACTTTTTCAATGAGAACTGTTCATCATATGGAACATGAGAACGAGCAGTTAAAACAAAGAGAAGTGGAACTGAAGTACAAATTAAATAATCTTTTATGCTCAGACATATCCTTAAACTTATAAACGGGTTGACTCCATTTAAGGACAATTTAGGCAATGGCTGGTTCGTTGATACAGGATCCGAAATAAATTATATTGAAATACCCAGAAATTTTAAAAACCGAAGATGAAATTTTTCGAAGCACTGATTTGATAAACATTCGATAAGAATGACAACTGACAAAGCCATATTTACTAGAAATAATCGATTTCCACAACTCTTTCAAAACGATGTGATTTAGAAATTGAAAAAGTACTATAAAAATGGAATTATAAGAGAAAGCAATTCCCCTCATAACAGCCCCATTTGGAGAGTCCCCAAAAAAGCTGATGCGAGTGGTGAAAAAAAATAATAGAATAGTAATCGATTACCGAAAATTAAATGCCGAAACTATCCCAAATAAATCCTCCTTACACAATATTGAGGATTTATTAAATAAATTAAATAATTCCAAAATATTTACATCCATTGATTTGGCCTCTGGTTTCCATCAGATCGAGATAGAACCAGATTCAATTGAAACAGCATTTTCAACAGACTTTGGCCTGTCAAATGCCCGCCCACCATTCAGAGAGCCGTGAACACTAAGTTAGCCAATGTCCAAAATTTTGAAGAAAAAATTGACAAAAAAAAAAAGAAAAAATAGAATCCGCATCTCCGTGGAAACACTGGAAAAACTTCTAGAGATTCTTAAGCCTGACACACTATATGGCATATACGGTGAACCTGATGTTGAAACCGTTAGAAATTAATTTGAACGATTAACAAAAAAAAAAATATAAAAAATAATTGAGTAAAAATTTCCAACAATAAAAATTAAAAGATATAAACAACGGGTAATAAATGTGGAAGAAAATGAACTACGTGAATTAATTGAAAATTGTTAGGTTGGGAAATAATTTCATTATATGGCCTAGTAAAAGATCCTAATAAGCAAGAAGGGATAATTATAGAACAATTAGTAAATAGGTATCGTGACGACTTAGAATTAATACATAAGAATATTAAAACTAATATTGAAAAAGATAAAGATTGTCAGATATAGAAGACTATCCATGTGTTAGGAAGATGTGGAAAATTTCAAGATAGGAAAAAAACAATACAACTTTCATATGTCTATTATATGTTTAAGACAATGGACGTATGGCAGTTGATATTCATAGTAATTCTGATACAGAAGGATACTCTGCAGTATAAAATGACTGCTGTAGGAAATTGCTTAAGGTTTTCCTAGAAGGGAGATCTGTCTTCAAGCCTAGAGTAACCTCATGCAAGGACGAAGCTGGAAGTCTTCGGAGTTTTTGAGAGACTCGCCCCCCCCCCCCATGCTGAAAGAGAGATACGTAGGTACCAGGCTGGGTTCAGGAGGGGTAGATCAAACATAGACCAGATTTTCTCCTTGAGAATGATTTTCGATAAGGCAAAGGAATACAAAATGGTTACACATCACGTTTTCCTGGACTTCAAATCTTCACACGACAGTGTAACCCGGCCGGAGCTCTACCAGACTTTAGAAGAAATGAATTTATCCAAGAAGTTGATCCGTCTGTTGCGGAAGACTATGATGGGATCGAACAGTGTAGTTCGCATTGGAGCTGACCTCTCCAAACCTATAATGACGAACTGTGGTGTAAGGCCCTTGCCTTACATTTTAGACACCCTTGGTCTCCTTAGACACCCTGGCGTGCCTCTTTTTTAATTTCGCGGTGGAGCGAGCAGTGCGCCGATCTGGCATCCAAACACGGGCTACACTGTTTAATAGTACAGTTAAGCTGTTGGGTTATGCCGACGACTTTGGCGTTGCTGCCATATCCGAGCGGGCCCTCATAGAAACGTTCCTTGTTCTGAAGGAAGAAGCAAGAAAACATGGCCTAGCTATTAATGAAGCCAAGACGAAGCTTTTCAGAATAGGAGGAGCAAGGGCGGGGCTGGATTGTTTGAAGTTGGACCCTACAGGTTTGAGACTGTGCAAAGCTTTGTATACCTGGGTTCGGAGGTGAAAGCCCAAAACGACGTCTCTGCGGAAATCAATAAGAGGATAGCTGCAGATAACCGGAGCTACTTTGGTCTGGCCAAACATTTCATGAGGAGATACTTCTCAAACAGGACCAAGATCAATCTTTATAAGACCTTGATACGCCCAGTTCTCACATATTGGCCAAGGAGCGTGGGGCTTTCCAGAGCTGATGAAGCCAGTCTTCTGGTATTTGAAAGACAAATATTAAGAAGAATTTTTGGCCCAGATCGAGGGAAAGGGACCTAGAGAAGAAGGAATTAGGAGCTCGTTGATTGTGGTCAAGTTCATCAAGCTCGGGAGACTTCGATGGGTAGGCCACGTGGTGAGGATGGGAGATGGTGAGATACCCAAGAAGATACTAACAGATCAGCTTCGTGGCAAACGAAGAATGGGTCGGCCTAATGTAAGATAGGCAAAACACTTGTTTGGCTTTCGTCTGTTTCGTGCATGCCCATTTTAGTGTCTCTTTATTTTTACTAAACATTTTAAATTCATAGTTTACTAAAAATTCAGCGATAGTAAAATTATATCTGTAAGTCACGGATAAATTGTCGTAAGTAACATTTTCAAAGTTTAATAGGAGAACAAAAGGAAATTTCGCATCACACTGTATTGCTTGTTATGGATTTTGGTCCTTTACACAATGGATATTACATAATACATTAACGGATCTTTACATTTCAAGTGTTGTGTATTTTATTACACTTTTAGCTTATTTGCGAAACTTATAATCGAAAAATATGGACAGAACAATGAAAATACAATACCAAAAACCAAAATCAGTAAAATTAGACTAACGACAGTTTACCTCTGAAGTACAAATATCTTCGATTCGCCCAGTAAATGAATGCGGGAATAGTTTTTTTTTTTTTTTTTTTTCAATAACCAATCTTTACCATATATCATGTTTTTTCCTCTTGTGTACAAGGCAAAAAGCAGCCAAAGCGGAGTTCATCGCCCTACGAGTTCAACATAGTCCAAGCACTATCTGGCGCTTGAGCAAGCATATCTGTATCATATGGTGTTAAAAAGAAATTCTCCGTGCTTATATTATACAAAACGATTAATAATACATGATTGTGCGTGTGTAGCCATCATAGCACTGGACTCCTGACTGTCAGGCCCTGGTTCGAGTCCGGCTATAGCAGATATTTATTTTTCTGTCATAACAATCGCGGATCAACCTTGGCCGAGAGACTCGAGGTGTGGTGCACACCCAAAGGCGTGCGCAGGAATTTCTTTAGGGAGGGGCCGGTCCTAGAAAAATATAGCTGAGAAATCTGAAATATAGGTAATTTACGTAATTCAGCCTTTATTCAAGACAATTGTTGAGTATCGGACAAATATTTGAGTGTGTTGTGGTATTTTAGACCAGAATTCTACTCATTATAATTTCGCCGATTTCAAGAAAAAAAATTTAAAATCAGACGAGAATATGTTTTGCGGATTTCTGGAGCAGAATTCAGCTCTTTATAATTTCACACGTTCCAAGAAAAATGGATAAAATCGCACGAAAATTTTGGCTTTTTGGAGGGGAATTCGGCTGGTTTTAATATTGCCGTTTCCAAGAAACTTGATGCAAAACGAACGAGGAATGACGAGTAGTGAAGGTTTCTTGAGCAAAATATTTAGCTCTAATGTTGCCCCTTTCAAGAAATTTTTTAAAAACCGAATGAAAATTCGGGTGTTTTGTGGATTTCTGGTGCAGAAACCGGGTTTATCTAGATTTTGAATCTTCCAGGAGCAGAGTATAGCTCGTTATAATATATTTCTTTCCGAGAATTTTTTTAGAAATCTGACGCGAATTCGTGTGTTTTGGTGCTATCTGGAGCAGAATTTAGCTCTATTTAATTTCACGATGTCATGCTTCGTTTTTCATTATCCTGATCTCAGTACATGTTCGCCAATGATGTACAAGTTCCTGTCACAGCTGTTTGGTTCCCTTAGGATATCGCATATGCCGGGATAAACAATCCATTGAACGCATAATATTTCTATTCGTTAAAATTGTTGATTTCTTAATGATGCAATTTATCTGTTTTAGTTGAAGCTAAGGTTTCCATTATAATCAAAGCTTTCAAAAGGCATCGCTAGATCCTAAAACTCCACTAATAATGATCTACTGAAAACCATTAGACTGATCAATTTTAAAAATTAAGTTCGACTTTTGAAGTAAAAATAGGGTACTTACGTAATTCACGGCCGACCATATATTGAGGTCATAACCGTAAAATACATAAGCACCAAAAATAGCCTCCCATACCCTTTTTTTCCAACTTCTTGTTTTTTTTCTGTAACTCATATTTGATTTTTAGTGGAGAGGTCCTC
The DNA here is from genome assembly GCA_948150685.1 of Rhaphigaster nebulosa. Lineage (NCBI taxonomy): Eukaryota > Metazoa > Arthropoda > Insecta > Hemiptera > Pentatomidae > Rhaphigaster > Rhaphigaster nebulosa. Next base: position 15,855,487 of record OX411307.1, read on the forward strand.
TCCTAAGTAAGCTCATGAGTTACTTTAAAATTAATATTTATCAGGAGCAATGAGAAGGATGTACGTTGCTTATATGGGTTATTTCACGAAAATAAGGCATTTTGACCAACATTGATGTATGATTTTAAATTGCTAGTTTTATCATTTTTTTTTTTACTAACCCGTACCTTATATGTATTGATATTGATCCTCCAAAGCAACATTCATTTATTTGCTTGAATAATGTTGTTTAGCTAATTCCTTAATTGCTGTTGACAAAGGACTGAGAATGTTAAAAATATGTTATTAAATATCGACAAAAATTCTTTATTTAAACGCCAAAATGAAAACATAAGTAGAACTCAAATAGTACATAAGTTTATAAACTGGTGACTCCATTGCACCAGATTGCAAGGCGTCTAACTTCACAAGTGAACTTAATTTTATTTCATACTAGATAAAATGTGTGATAAAAAAATTAAATGAACAAGAAAACAAGATTAAACCTAACATTCACTACCGTCTAAACTGAAAATCACATTTCTTTAATGTCAATAGAAAAAGGAAATACATCCGAAACCTTTCTTTCGCAGAGAAATTTTCATCTTTGGGGAGGGAAGAATTTGTATTACGTCTTTCTTTTCAATATGACGTATGTCATTTTCACATACCACGAATTCTCTGTCTGATCCAACAACACTTCTCAGGCCTTCTACAGTTAGCTCGATAGGATCCTATAGGCAGCACACATAGCTCCTGTAGCCAACACACCCAGGTTGGTTGGAAAATTAACAGTGTTGGATGTTATCCTTTCAATTTTTCTTGCATGTTGCACTTGCTGTTTCTCTTGTACTATCTTCCATAATACAGGGTCACTTTTGATTCGTTCCTACGAAGCTTTGCTACTTCTCTGTTTTTCCTTATAACTTCTCATGCTAGTGCCATTTTACTAAAAAACAAAATAAAAAAGAAACCAGCATCAGTCTACCTTTACAAGGGAGACAATGTAACCCTGAAAATGTTTATTGGGAGATAGAGAATTTGTTTTGACTCACACACTCCCATTTGAACTATTATAAAATTAATAATTAACTATATTAGTACACAAAATAAATTCTGCTAGGGCTTCAAAGTCATATTAAACAAATTTTGTTATAAGTATCCCATACAACGGAATAAATAATACGTTTAGGAAAGTGGACAGATAAAACAATTATTCAGAGTTGTGATACTTGCGAAAACTGCCACTAAAATGGTGGAACAAATTCTCACAAATAGCCTCCCAATAAACATTTTAGTGGCAATTGTTTGCAAAAATTTCAGTCGTGGAAAAAAGCGTTTCAAAGTGATTCTGAACACATTGAAATAATTATTATATGTGCCAAAATTGTTTGACCTTTTTGGAATTTCAAAATTTTAGCATTCTTGTAATGATTTTCTAACGGGAATTGTGTGCTAATAAAGGTATGTTGAATGTTATGTGAAAAGTACAGTTTAAAACCTCTTCTCCTCCTCATAAAAATCAATAAATAAAATAAGGGTACAACTACAGAGGAGCGGCGCACTATCAGAAGAGTCTAGAGACTGAATCGAGTATCGTCTCACTAGCGATCTCTGGGTCCATTCTTGTTAACTACGTACCTCCTTTTTTCACACTTTCTTATAAATTTGGTTTTATGCTCACCGCTTAAATCTGTTTTTTTACAAGCAATTTTTCGATTGCTATGAAAATTCGTATTTAGTAGTTTTGGGGGGGTGTAAAAAACGAATATCAACTCTGTCTTTCCCTAAAAAAAATATTTTACCCTCTTTGTTACGTCGCACAAATTTTATTCCGAGTTGCTACACACATTGTGATTTAATTTTGTTAGATTCTAATTTGCACCAATTTATGATAGTTAATGGGTAATTTCATGTTTTTTAATTATTAATTTAATCATTTATAATCATAATGGATAATATTAGTAGTACTTATTTTTGTAGAAAATTAAATTAATTATTTAAAAAATTCAATTGCAATAGTAAAGTGGTAATTTTATGGTTTTTAATTATGAACATATTTATTTACCTTATTTTTAGATAATTAAATTAGAACTAAATTAATGAAATTAATTATTACAAATGTTTATTAATCATGGCCTTGAATTATGAAGATCATTTAAAAAAAACATTACTTGATTAATTATTATTTAATTGCATAAAAATAAGTGAAATACTTATATTCTTATGTGAAAAAGGGGAAGATGTTATGTACATTGAAATAAAAAGTAACTTTTAAAAACAAAACAAACAGTTATATCCAAATAAGAATCAATTTGCAAACTGTGAAATAGCTTTAAGCGGTGAGCATAAAACCAATTTATAAGAAAGTGTTGAAAAAGAAGGCACGTAGTTAACAAGAATGGACCCAGAGATCGCTAGTGAGACAACACTCGATTCAGTCTCTAGACTCTTCTGATAGTGCGCCGCTCCTCTGTAGTTGTACCAAAATAAGATTTAAACAGGAGACTCTAAATTTTATTGTTGATTTTCTCAGTCCATTTGAAGTTATTGAAGCAAAGAACTGAGAACATACTGTATTTTTAGAAAATAGTACATCATAATCGATATAAACAAAACAACTTTTTCTATGCATATATATATATATATATATATATATATATATATATATATATATATATATATATATATATATATACAACAGATCATTATAGTTTTGTTTCCTGGTTTGGGAAATAGTTCAGTCAAATTATACATCCGACCTTGCAGAAGGTCAAGTAGTTCAAATTTTTTTTAATGTTGTTTCGACCTAACCCGGTAGTAAAAAAACTATTTTTATACTTCGAAAGACCTTTACGAGCTGCGTAGCAGCCAAAAAACAGCGATGTTTTGACAATTTTTTCAGTTTCTGACCAATATTTTCCAAAATTTGCCCCAGAAGGAAATAGCTATGGTCACCTTTTTTAAAATATATTAAACTTATCACAATTTGAGACTTCAGCCAACACAGTACGTTAAGTAGTTTCTGATATGTAGGCCTTCAAAGATTGAATATTTTTTCCAAAAAGTGAAAAATCTTTATTTTGGTCTCTAAATTTGTCACATGTTATCGAAAATATTCATCCCATGAGAGAAGTAATCAAGAATGAACTTGAACAATATTTATTTGGCTTTAATTTGAACCTTGACGGGTATGTGTAGGCTCAATGCTTTTCTCAAAATTAGCATATAAACGAAAACCTTGAAAACTGGAATTAGAGAATAATAAATGAAAACATTTCACGAGACCGTTTATAGTAATAAATAGAATTTTAGTTTATTAATAAAAGAAAATTATAAAAGTCGTATATCGTCGGTTCGAAGGTAAAAGTGATCAATTGCATTTTTGTGAAAAAGAAAAGTTGTTGCTATTTGCCTGTGCCTGAACTAAATTTACGCTTCATTATTGACAAAATTGTGAAATTATCAATAATTAACTAATAAATATTGACAATTTTGTCAATAATAACGTGTAAATTTGGTTCAGACTAAGGTAAATAGCAACAAAAATGCAGTTGATCACTTTTGCCACCAAACCGACAAATACTTGTATAAAAGAAAAATAAATTTTTATTAATTTTAACGGCCCAGGCTTCAAGAAATGTTCCTCTGAAGAAGGTACAAGCTCATCGGAGGAATTCTCAAGATGAACAGTATTTGCAGGCACGCCTTGCTGTTCGTTCAACGCAGGAGTGGAGATATCTTCCTCATAATCAGAATCCTCCAGTTTAAGAGATTGGACGTTTTGTCATAATTAGTCCGTGCAGAATCGACAAGACAGTGCGTTTCAGCCCAGCTTTACGGGGACTGCAAGCGACGCTGCAACCTTTTTTGCACTTGCAGTAGGATCTAACTTTCACTTATTATTTATTTATTCTAGGATATAAGATTTTTTTCAACTCCCAACCAATTTTGAACTAGGAGGTAAGTTCTGTTAGCATGGTGGTGTGCTGCATCCTCTTGGTGGCAAGCGAGCAACATTAATTTTAAGTTAGCTGCAGATTTAACGAGCAGCTGGTAGCGGACGCTATTCAATGTGGCTGTTAAGAAATTACCCCCAAACAAAGCTAAAAAACGCTTCTCCCCAGTATTTTCTATGGCTTCCTTACTTGAGTCTGGGTGCAGGAAAATTTCAACCAGTCCCACAAGATAGGAATTTTAGTCGATATTTTTCCCGATATATCGTAATATTGATATTAAAATTTGAGTATCAATCGAAAACCGGTATTTCCACAAAAAAAAGGAGAAAAAAATTGTACAAGGACGACGGGTTCGACAAACAAAGAACCATAAAACATTGTCGTGTGGCGTTTTCGTGTTACTGTCTACAGGGTACCTGCGGACATGGTACATCCCCTGTAGATTCCAGAGTATTTGTAATAATGGGATGAAACTCGGTGGGTCTTTGTCATGAAGTATCTTTTTATTGCATTACTGCCCCCTCTCCCTCCCCGTAATCATCTCCAATTCTTCTACAGCGCATCTAATTCTGGAATGGGGTATTTTTTTTTTTTTTTTTTTTTGTAGGAAATGTAATTTTAAGACGAATTCACATCGGGTACTTTTTTTATATGATGCGCCCCAAGTGCGATAATCGCATAAAATGATTTTTGTACAAAGTTCCAAATTTCTCTGCTGTAACAATTTTTTTTAGAAAACTATTGAAGTAAACATTGTAAAGAATTAAAACCACTTTGAAATAAGTTCATTTTATTCCATAACATTAAGTATTAGAATTGCAATGATAAATTAGAGAACAGCAGAAAGTGACAAACATCAAAAAAAGAGTGTTTTAGACAACACCGGTTGTTTGTTTTATTAAGCATTATTATTATCCAATAATTACAAATACAAATAATAATAATCGTTCAATAAATATTTAAACATTATTGTTGTTGTTTTGAATTATAATAAGAACTAGGTAAATATTTCATTGAATGTGAAATAAAAAAGAATGATAGTAATACCTTTCATGAGTCATTTGAGAAAATAAGTTATCAAGAAGAAGAAATGTCAATTTATTTTGTTTGTAACGTTTAAAAAAAATTTCTTTTTTTTTTTAAATCACTAAAATAAAATGCATTAATAAAACAAATAACCGGAAGCTTGTCCAAAACACTCTCTTTTTTTTTATGGTTGACACATTCTGCTGTTCTCTTATTTATTATTGACACTCTGATACTTAGCGTTATGGAATGAAAATAGAAACATTTCAAAGTGGATTCAATTCTTTACAATATTTATTTCAATTTTTCTAAAAAATTGTTCTTTAAGAGAAATTTGGAACTTTGTACAAAAACCGTGTTTTTGCGATTATCGCCCTCGGGGCGCATCGGATCAGTGTTTCATTCCGTTATTCCAAATGCTTTGGAATCTACAGGGTGAATCCGTTTCCTGGGGAAAGTATCACATCAGCGCTAGTGCTGCATCCACACATTTGTGTATTTATACATATTATATATTTTTAATTGTTTCTTCATAAAATAAAACTACTTCAAACCGAATCAACAGCCGACAAAATTTAGAATAGCCGGCTTGGCACATGTGTAAAGCACTTTTAATGATACCGGCAGAGAAATATCGATATATCAAAATATCAATTCTTTTATAAAATTGAAAAAAAAAAAAAAACTAAACGAATCGAAAGGATAGGAAATAGCATTTTTCTTAATATTTAAAGTCTGCGGATAAATGAACTTGGCGGTGAAATATCGATTTTTTAAACAAAAATCTTAATTGTATCGGCAGAGAAATATTGATATTATAAAAATAATATCTTAATTATATCGGCTCAAAAAATATTGTAGCTATAAAAATATTATATTAATTATATTGGCACAGAAATATCATTAGTATAAAAACAATTTAATTTTATCAGACGAGAAATATCAAAAGCATCTCAATTTTATTGGTATAGAAATATCGGTAATTTTTTTTAATAAATTTTAAATAACTTCGAATTCAATCAGAAGGAAATTAGGAAATAACCTGATTTTAAATATTTAAATCCTGCTGTTAATGAACTTAATAAAAAAAATATCAATATTATAAAAACAATAACTTAATTATATCGTCCCAGAAATATCAATATTATAAAAACAACATCTCAATTATATCGGCACAGAAACATCAATATTATAAAAACAATATCTTAATTATATCGTCCCAGAAATATCGATATTATAAAAACAATATCTCAATTATAACGGTACAGAAATATCGATATTATAAAAACAATATCATAATTATATCGATACAGAAATATCGATATTATAAAAACAATATCTTAATTAAATCGGCACAGAAATATCGATATTATAAAAACAATGGTGATGGTTTTTACCTTAGCTGGTTGGGCCAGCACATCTATAAGGGGGAAAAATATATTTGCTTGATTTCATCTAGCATTTTCCTGTAGTTAACTTGTTTGATTATTAAAACAAAGCTTGACTGAATATATAATAAAAAAAAAAAACTTAATGAGCAAAATCGGATTTCTATGTTAAAGGTTTTATCACTTTAAGTTACAAACTAAATAAAATCCTTCATCTGTCCACAAAATATCAATATATGATGGAGGAGTCAAGATCCATGCTTAAATACCTTCTATACCCATATAAAGTGTTTGGTTCTCAGTGAAGCAGAACCTGCCATTTTGGTGTAGCAGAATGGATGATTGAAACCATAAGTTTGTATAGATTTTTTCTTAGTCTGCATGGTCAATTAGATAGATATAATCAATATTTTTGATATTATAATTGTAACCGAATCATTTAGGTAATTGTGTGTTTAGTTCATAAGTCCAGCATTTTCTGATCTGAAAAATTAGGCGTTCTTAAACCAGACAAGATCAAGAGAAATATTTATATTAAGGTGCTTTTATATCACTAAAGTTAAGTCAAAGTTACTATACTATCCCATAATCCCTGTATACCTAGAAAAGCCTTTGTATTATCGTAAATGTTTTAAGATAGAATCTCTCTTTCATAGGCTTACCTAGATTACTAAAATACTCAATAATCTTTTAGAGTGCCTTTGTATTGGTAAAGCTGATACTTGATAATTGGCATTCGAAAAAAACTTGTGAAGGTATTTGGCTTAAACAAAAAGTACAAACACATGAGATATGATGGAATACAAACAGACTCTATAAACATAAACACTGACAAAAACAAGGACCGTGAATGTGCAATGTTATTAAAATACAGGTGCAAAAATATTAAATAAAAATATAAATATTCCATAAACAAGCAAAGGAAATGGAAATATTGAAAGGGAAAGAATATGTACAAGGGAACCCACAATAAGAATCATTCCTGTAGACCAGGAGCTACCAGACTTTATGTCGCTGCATACCACTTTGACTTTTCAGATAACTGGGCATACCACTATCGGATCTTATGATGTTAGTGTTAATGGTTCGTCTCCATAAATAAATTAAAACTGATTAAGAAAAGTTTATTTAACAAACAAAGCAATATATATTACAGTTAATTAGCTTAAGAAAATTATGAATTGAAAATAAAGTTCGAAAATTCAAAATCAAATGTTTATCAATTACACGTAACAACAACAACAGTAAGATTCATATAACACCAAAAATTCAGCAAATAAAAGTGTAAGACAAATGTGCCAGTAATATAAACTTTAAGAGAAATTTTCAGCATTAGTGTGAACCACACCATTAGTTCTGATAGTGGATTTTAGTAAATGTTTTTAATTGTCGGCAAATTTATTCTTTTATCAAATTATGTTTGCTAGATAGTCAATTTGTTTTATTTTTCATAAAAAAAATTAAGAAATTCTGACAACTGATATTGCATCAGTAATAGGCATTTGGAATTTTCAAAAATCTACTCATTTGTACTAGTAAAAGACAGGATCTTTTTTATTGGAAAAAAAAACCTACAACAATGAACAATATAAAAAATTATAATGTTTAAAATATATATATTGTAATAGTAGGCAAATACGTAAATAGGAAATTTTACAATGTTTGTATTATCATACTATTATATAAAAGGACAGCTCATTTTCTTTTGTACCCACCTACCGCCAAAACAACTGAACCAAATTTTAACTACATCATCTACATGATCCTTGGAAGGATTGGCAATAATAAAATTTACCGATTTTTCATTAAAAGGTTATTAAAAAAGTGATTAATAAATCTCTAATAGAAAAAGTGTCCACTTGCGTACATGATGTACCCATGACAACTTCATACATGAGGAAGCAATTTGACTACAAAAACTTTTTAATAAGTATGAAATTATTGGGTGAAAACATTATTTTGTTAATTAAATCAGAGTATTAGGAAAAAAATTAGTGTGAAAATGTGAAACTTTATTGCTGTTCATAAAAATATATTTTAAAATAAAAATATAAAAAGTTGTTGCAATAATCGCAATGCCAAACATACAAATACATTGGAGTAAATCTTTGTAAGAAATGTTTCTACCATGGCCAATTATATGTAGGGTTTTCCAGACCTGGGGATCCTAACAATCAAATCATTTTGATACCAATGGGAGACATAACTCAGAAATATAAGAGTTGGGAATAAAGCAAAAAGCACAGTAACATTTTTGTCATAAAACATAATGGTATAGAGTTTTAAATGGGAAGTATGGCCATCCATAAAAACTAAAACTGGGAGCTGAATTGTGTTTTTAATAAGTCAAGATTGGAAGAAATTTGAAATAAATACAAAGAAACAATGCCCCAGTCATCCAGCCCAATTAAGGTTTTCCCTACCCCCCAGTCTTTTGGGGCTCTGTTGCCTGTAAGCAAAACTGTTAAGCACTCCTTTTCATCAGGATTAACCTGCAGGTGCATAGTCTAGCTTCAACAGCCGAGCTGTGAGGATCTGGGTCATTGGTGCTCTCCAACAGGATACCAGGATAGAAGTTTGATTTGAGTTTTATTAATTTGGTTTTTTTTTTTTCTATTAATTAGATTAGAGATAATTAGATAGTAAGTTAGTTTTGTTGGATTTTATTTTTAATTGGGTTTGGTATGTAATATAGGATCAGACAGTAAAATGTCTGTAAGAGGTGATGGGAGGGAGGTGGTTCCTCCAGATATTACAAATAGGAAACAGGAAATAATTAATGTAAATAATGATCACAAAATAGAAAATAATATGGTAATAGAAATAAATAGTGATATTGCTAAAAAATTCCCTCAAATAGACAATAATTTAGAAAAAAATAAGATTAAAACAGAAAGGTATTACGAACCGACAGACCTAGGCCCATATTTAGTTTTTATTGAGAGTATTTCTTTAGAAGGGGCAGGAATAGGTAGATTACACCCAATGTCGATAGGAAAACTTTTACATAATTCGTGTCCGGAAATATATAATAATATTCAAAATATATAAAAAATTGGTAGAAATAGAATTAAAGTGGAAACCAGGCAAGGAGAACAAGCCAATGCGTTGGTTAGGTCAGAAAGTTTGAAAATGAAACAAATGAACGTTTATATTCCGGGTTTTACATTAGAAAAAAAGGGAGTTATTAGGGATGTGGATTTAAGACTTATCAGAAGCAGAAATTCTAGAAAATTTAAAAACGTTATATACCGACACTCAAAAAGTTATCGGTGTCAGACGATTCAATAAAAAAATTAAAAATAAAGAAACTAATAACTTTGAATATAAACCTACTAGATCAGTGTTGATTACGTTCAAAGGTCAACTTTTACCTCGATATATCACAATACACCACGTACGGTGCGAAGTCCATCCATACATCCAATCGGTAATACAATGCCACTCTTGTTTACGGTACGGTCATAATACCGCGCAGTGCAAAAGTACAATAACACGTTGTAAGAAATGCTCGGATAAATATGAAACCGACAGCTGCCCACCTAATACATTATTAAAATGCATTAATTGTAAAGGGAATCACTCCTCTCTAGCTAAAGAAATATGTTCTGAATTTATTAAACAGAAAAATATTAAGGAACAAATGAGCAACTATAGCCTGACATACAACGAAGCTAAGGCCAAAATAGAAGGAAAATCGTATAGTTGGGTAGCGTTAAGAAATACTCCCGATGCTTTTCCAAATTTAGAGCAAGCGAATAATAATAAAGCAACTACCTCTAAAAATTACGTTCGTGATAAAATTACTGTTGTTAAAAGACAAAGAATTACAAGCCCACAAAAAGAAATATCGAATTCAGAATCGCGGGGAAAAATCATTAAAGATTTTTCGGTGCCTTTGTTGCCATCGCAACCTATCTTAGATAATCCATATAAGGAAAAATCGTTTAGGGATATAGGAACTACTTTGAAAAAAGAAGACAAAATAAATCTACTTACGGATGCACTTATAGCGGTAGTAAATACAGTTTTAGCATCCAAAAATGAAAAAATTAACGAGGACGAAATTAAAAATATAATAAAGGACCGAACTAAAAATTTATCCATTCCAATGTAGTCAGACGAATAAATAAATATATAAAATCAAAACTAAATCGTACCAAAATGATTGAATCATTAAAATTATTACAATGGAATGCCAGATCAGCCATATCGAATAAAAATAGTTTGGAATATTTTTTTATTTTCAGAAAGACTAGATATAGCTTTAATATCCGAGACATGGTTCAAACCAGAAAAATATGTCAATTTTCCAGGTTATAATATCATTAGATCGGATCGAAATGATGGTTATGGAGGTGTAGCCATCTTAATAAAATCGAAATATCATTTTAAACAAATTCACAATATTCAGAGAGTTCAAGATATTGAAATAGTCGCTGCAAATATATCCATTTCCAAAAATTTCAAATTAAATGTTGTATCGTTTTATGCAAAACCCGGTAACAAAGCAACAATAGACAATTGGGAAAATCTTTTAAAAAGTTTTCAACACTCCGTAATTATAGGCGGTGATGCAAACGCTCATCATTATCAATGGGGGTGTGACTTAAGCGATAAAATCAGAGAAAATTTAGTTTCAGCAATTGAAAAAACTAATCTCGTTTTCTTGAATGACGGCTCCCCAACCTTTGTAAACAATATACGTCAGATAAGAAATATTGCAATAGATATAACTTTAAGCTCAATAAACATTGCCAGCAGTTCTATTTGGAAAGTGCATGATAATCCTTTAGGTTCTAATCATCTCCCCATAACCATAGAAATTCTGTATAAAAGTGATGATACTCAAAACATAAAAAATTCCACAAGAAAATGGCAAATTAAGGCAAATTGGACCGAATTTGAAAGAATTATCCTTGAAAATGCTTCACTACTCCCCGATAACCCCACGTACGACGAATTTGTCAAATTTCTTAATAATGCATGTGAACGTACGATTCCCTTATACCATCCTGTTTTTAATAAAAAATACAGCAGAAGTTGGTGGGATAACGAATGTGGACAGTATCTTAATCGAAGAAAACTATTATATAGGGCATATAAAAACAATCCTACAACCGATAATCTAATAAAATATCAAAGGTCGGATGCCGAATTCAAAAGGGTCACAAAAAATAAACAAAAAGATTCGTGGCGAGAGTTCACTTCAAGCATAAATAAAAGTAACCCTATCAAAGAAGTATGGAATAAATTATCCATTTTGAAAAATCGGAAAACCTCAAATAGAATGGTCCCCCTCATAGGAGACTGGTGCGAAGAATTTATAGATATCTTAGCCCCCCTTTAGCAGTGCCCCAAATTACATGCAAATTAGACAACGAAAGAGAAAATGAAGAAATTCACAGCCGATTAACAGGTAATTTTATTTTATCAGAGCTATTACACTCAATAAAAAATAATGCTAACAGTTCCCCTGATAAAGACAATATTCACTACATAATGATACATAAATTACCAAAACAATTAAAAATCATATTATTAAATATATTCAATAATATATGGCAAACAAATTCAATCCCGGAATCATGGCGAGAATATTGTGTGATACCGATTCTAAAACCAGGTAAAAATCCAAAATTAGCCACTTCCTTTAGACCTATTTCATTAAGTTCCTGTATACTCAAAACTTTCGAAAGAATGATTAAGTGTAGGCTTGAATGGTGTTTAGAATCCCAGAATAAACTACCCGATTCGCAATATGGTTTTAGGAAAGGAAAATCGAGCATGGATAGTTTATTAGCCCTGCACACAGACATAAATATAGGATTTAGTGAAGGTAAAAAACGATCGGATTGTTTCTGGACATAGAAAAGGCATACGACTCAATACCAATACATATACTGTCACAAAAAATGGAAGCCACTAAAGTCCCCGGAAAAATTATTAAATTCATATTGAACTTAATCAGTGATAGAAAATTGTTTTTAAAGGTCAATAATTGCATAATAGGAACAAGAAATGCTAAGATTGGGTTACCACAGGGGGGTATACTTAGCGGTCTACTTTTTGCCATAATCTCTTCAGACTTAAGGAAATACATACCCGAAGAAGTAGCAATATTGCAATTCGCGGATGATACATGTTTATATGTAACACATAAAAATATTAAACGTTGCCTCGAGTTGTTAGAGGAAGCAGTGAGAGGACTTAAAAGATGGCAACTTGATATGGGTTTAAATATATCGGTCTCTAAGTCGGTTATTTGTCCATTCAGTAGAGAACATGTTTTTCACCTAGGAGATGAAGTTGTACTGGCCGGGATTAACTTTCCGTGTGTGACCTCAGTTCGATTTCTGGGGCTCCGCTTTGATAGGAAATTAAACTGGAACCAACACATAACCGAAATTCATAAAAAAGCAGAAAAATTAATGGGAACAATAAAGTTGATTTGTACTAATAATGAGTGGGGGGCTGATCCTAGTATGTCGCTATTATTTTACAGAAGCACCATTCGTGCAATATTTGACTACGGGGCAACAATTTACGGTGAAGCACCTGATAGTACTCTAAAGAAATTAGACACGATACATAATAGGTGCGTAAGAATGTGTTTAGGACTACTTAATTCCACGCCAATAGACGTGTTATATAACGAGGCTGGAGAAACATATTTAAAGTTTAGAAGACAATTATTAACTGACAGAATGTTTTTCAGGATCAAATCTGGTAATAACAAATGTTATAACAAAATAGTATCCCTGTGTGTACTTATTCTAACCTCCTCTTATTGGAAAAAGAAAAAATATGTTCCCATTATCTATAATAGTTTTATGAAATATCAACATACAGCCGCTAATTTATTCATATGTTCTAAATTACCATTATACTCACTCGAATATGATATGCTTTTTCAAACATTTAATATAATAATAAATAATAAACTCAACTCGTTCCCTCCCATTGTCATTAATGAAAATATAAAATCATTGATTAGAGAAAACTGGCCCAAACATATCAATATTTACACAGACGGATCCAAAACAAATGATAATACAGGCTCTGCAGTATACATCCCAAAGTATAAATATTCCGCTCAATACAAGTTACCTCACAACACGTCTATTTACAATGCTGAATTATATGCTATATTACAACCACTTGAGTTCATCAACGAATCAGGTGAAAATAAATTTATAATACTAACGGATAGCATGAGTTCATTAGTAGCAATTAAAAATAATAGTAATATAAATAAAAATAACATTCTAGTTAATGTAATCAAAGAACACTTTCTCGCAATAAAAAATAAAAAACAAATAATATTTATATGGGTCAAGTCACACATGGAAATTCCCGAAAACGACGAGGTAGACCGCCTTGCTAAAACGTCCACCAACCTACCGCATGTAACGAACATTAAACTGCCCTACACGGATTATTTTTTGACTATTAAAAAAGATATGATTAGTGAGTGGTCCCAATATTATCAGGAGTCACCCACAGGCAGGTTCTATAAGGATAATGTACCACAAATTTTAAATAAACCGTGGTTCTTTCGATTGAACCTGACAAAAGAAATAGTAAAAAAATTTTCTAGGCTAAGATCTAATCAAGGCATATGCAGAGTGTACCTTCGGCGAATAGGAGTTGAGAATAATACAGATGTGATAAATGCAAGCAAAGAGAAACCCTCCAGCATATAATTATAGAATGCCCTGCATACAAAAACCATAGGGAAAAGTTTCTTAACTTTTTAAAGCCATATGATAATAATATCCAATACAAAAAATTGCTAAAATCAAACAAATCAGAAGAAATTATTAGTGTCACCCAGTATTAGCGTGCAATAAATAAATATATTTAGTGCAAAATCAGTTTAAAAGAGTAAATTACGATGCATTGATTAATTAATTCATCATAATTTCACGATTGGCTGTATGGAAATTTCCAATGCCATTAATAAAAAAAAAAATAAATAAATAAACCCTGCAGGTGTACGTTCCTGTCACACTTTCCTAGCAAGAATTTTATTGCCTTTAGTATTAATGAAGAACGCAAATTCATCGGTATTAAACACACTACTTGGTTCTTGAAGAATTTCAAAGAATTGTTTTTCTTTTAGGTAATTTTCAATAGCAGCTTTGAACCATGCATTCACATCTTCTTCATCAACTGCTGCTCTATTAGTTGTAAGGCTTTGGGCCACAAGAGTAGATATATTTTCATTTCTCCTGAGAAATGCATTAAGCCACATTCAGCCAGGACGATCATCTGCAAATAAATTTTCCCTTTTCAATTCTTTAATAAGTTGCTGTCCACTACCCAACACGTTGTTTTGGAAAACTGAGAATCCAGCATTTGCTACTGACACAATCCAATCCAAATTTATTTTTTCTTCATCAGCACCCAGCGTTGAAGGAGACCCCTTTTTATGGTGAATTGGTGATTTCCCTTCAGCTTTATGCATTACAGTTATTCGTGGTACCCTGTTTTAGCAGCAATGGCTATTGGAATACCATGATGGACATCACTAATAGCATTCAGCATATATTCTTCAGGATATTTCCAATTTTTTAAGGCCATACAACGTTTACCTAAAAACAGACAAATAAATAAATAGTGATATACTTCCTTTAATTATATGCAAAAGGACCAATAAAGTAAATTATATAAACAAAACATTAGAAAGAGAAGCTTGAAAGAAAAAATAATCAATAATTTTTATCCACGAATCAGTATTAGATAAGCTGATGCATCAGAAATAGACACCCATGTCTATTACTAGTTTCTGCGATCATAATTAAATAAAACTTGCAGAGATATTATTTTTGAAAAATTACTAACCATCAAAGGTATAGACTAATAAATAATAGAGATAAAAATAATGGTACTACTTTACAATGCAACCGTTTTATCAGTAGCGGTCGCTGCACTGGTGCTCTTTACCACCATTTGTGCTAACTGCTTTGTATTCAATTGTAAATTTCATATTCATTGGAATTATTACAGCTTTAATTAGATATTATTTATAATTATTAGTGCACTTCCTTTCTTGCACTAAGCTCGCTCAAGAGATAAACAAAACTCCAACGGATCCTTTTCAGTTGAGGTCAGGACCTTACCGTAATTTAAATTATTATTGCAATAGGTACAACTTTCCAAGACCACCAGAAGTGGACAGTATTAATAATTTTAAATATCTAATCAAAGCAATAATAACTTTAATAATTCCAATAAATAAGAATTTCACAATTGAATACAACGCAGTTAGTCAGCACAAATAGCAATAGAGAGCATTAGTGCAGTAACCGCTACTGATATGGCAGCTGCTTAGTAAAGTTTCACCAAAATAATGAAATGGTTCAGTATTAGACATGGGTCTATTACTAGTTACTATAGTAAATTACTAGTTCTATTATTATTAGTTTTATAGCTTAAATGTAGTTTCAGTAATTGATACCCAGGCTTTGGGGTAATAAGATTATTTGATATAACTAAACAAAACAAAAAGAAATTCTGCAATTTTTAACTAAGAAATGCCAAAAAGCTGGCTAATCAATTGAAGTTATTCAAAGTTATGAAAACAATTTAGAGCTTACAACCTAAAGAAAAGTGATGAGAAATTGCTATGAAACAAATACCAAATGTCGCACTATTAAAAAATCAATCGCCAAGCGATCAATGTCATATGACATAACATATAGTTCAGGCATCAACCCCGTGAGTGGTCCTAGCTGCAAACCTACTTGCATTTGTACTTTCTAAATGGCATATAAAAGTATTATTAGTATTAGTATTAGTGTTATTTATTTATGAATTGAAAACTCTCTATTACCGGTACATTTATTTTATCTGTCAAAAGTAAAATTTCGGTCATTGTAAAGAAAAGTATCAATATGTTCCAGTTGTTTATTTACAATCAGAGCATCAATTTTAGGCTTGATGGAGCACAACTGGATTCTTATGTCCTCTTCAACACAGTGCTTTCACCATTACTATTGTAACAATCCTGAATTATTTCTATTAATTGTAGATCATCTTTAATGATCTTATAATTGATATATTCAATAATAATTTATAAAAACTTGTTATCCCTCATTGAATGTGTTAAAAAATTATTTAATCCATAATTTTTGTTTGCGGACCACCTGGAATATCCTTTCACACCACAGTCTGGAAATCCATGCTATAAACTATGCCCTAATAGATTCAATTATTAGTGTGAAACCTCTCAACAACGGACATCCACGGGTCCGACTAATTTGCCCATTGCAGAGGGGTGTCCGTTGAGGAGGCGTATACAAGTGTTCATAAAAAAATGAATACGATCATGCATGAATCAGCACTAGTTTATTCATTTAAATGAATAAAGTTTATTAATACAATTTTTTGTTCTATTTATAAACATAACAATTTTAGAACTTACATGTATAAACACATTTAAATATGGGGAAATAAACTTGGTGAACAAACTGTTTAAAAAATGTAGATATTTAAGTAAAAAAATTTAAATATCCGAATTGAGTCTATCTTTTTTTTAGCTAACTTCCGCAAAAAAAACTTTTTTTTTTAATTGGCTATCTCTACTTTTTTCTTTAAATGTGGGAAATTTACGTGATGACATTTCTTACATTTTATGTTAAAAGAACAAAACTGACTAAGGCAAATTGAATTTGACATAAAACATGATGATGACAAAGTCATTTCTATGAAAACCGCCGAGAGGTGAAGAGCACAAAATGTAAGTACTTCGTGAAAAATTATATAATCCTATTTAAAAGTGCGTTTCCATTTCAATCTTAAGAATAAATCCCTAATTAGACCGCAAATACTTCTTAGAATAAAATAATAACTTCAAGATATTCACATTTTTCAATGTACGTATGTATTTATATCGACCAATACGTAAAACCATTAAATATAGATTTCTTAATTTTTCAACATTTTGTAAGTGTCTGTTCAGAGGGATAAATTTCTATCAATGATAAAAATGTGGCTGCCCGCATCTCTCATATGGTTGTATGTCCCAAAGATGTATAAATTCCTATAATTCAGGCCGGGACATTTAAAAATTGTCTGTTGGAGGGAGGTGTCCGTTAGAAGAGGTTTCACTATACATGTAAACATCTTACTAACAGAATAAGACAATATTTAAGTAGTATACAGAATATAGAGAATATAAACTAAATAGCAAAAAAAATGGCACAATGGGTATGTTGTTCTAACTCTCTAGTGGAACAAATTCATTTTTTTTTTTTTTTTTTTTTAATTTGCCAAGTTAAGTCTAAATCCCAAGAGGGGGAACCTGAAAATAGATTGAAAATTAAGAAATAACTGCATAGAAAAACAATTTTATTTACAAACACTCAAAACTTTTGAAAAATAATAAAAAAAAACTACGATTTGTACTAATTACATTAATTAGTAATAAAGATAATTAATTTTGTTAATATCATGTGATACCTCCCCTTGGTTGTACCACCATCTGTTCTCTCCTCTGCATGCTGCAGGTTAAAATGGAAACCCTTTGCAGTTCGATATTGTCCCACTCTTCCACTAGCGCCGCTCTGAGATGTTGGAGTTCCAGGGGAAGGTTCCGTCATCTTCAGATGTACCTCCCTAGCTTGTCCCATAGGTACTCTTGTATAGAATAAAATAGAATAGAATTTTATTTGTCTTTGGGGAGTTCCCATACAAATAGAGCCTGGCTTGGCTAAAAAATACAATAAACATTATTATTGTTAATAACTTATATACAGGTATTAAATACAATTTTAGAAGTTTTACAAAAAAGGAGAGAAATTACAATTAATTAGGGATTGATAAATTGTTTGCCACTTCTATAAATTTGTTTTATTGAAAACTAGTTTCAAATGTTATACATTCCTCATCATTGTTAGTTCAATGCGAGAAGAAACCAGTACAAACTTTTCTGTTTGATATAATCCATTTAAACCTTGAACTGAGGATGAATGTATAACATTCGAAACTAGTTTTCAATAAAACAAATTTATAGAAGTGGCAAATAATTTATCAATCCCTAATTAGATTGATCCTTCTATACCATCATGCGGATGTCAACTAATTACAATAATAATAATAATTAAAATAATATTTTTATTAAAACTAAAATTAAACTGTTTGAAAATACAACTTTTAAAATTAAATAAACATTTCTCGTATTTATGAGATAGGATATTTGTATTATTGAGTGAATAGACAATATTGCTTAGGATGGACTAGCATTTACATATTTTTTTTTTATTTTAATCATCCCATCATGTATATGAATAGTTTTATGTGCATATTTAGTTAGCACTTAGTTATTTGCTACTATAAAAAATATAATATCTCATTCATTGATAATAAAAGATCTTAATTTTAAACAGCCTACTATGCAGTAATACATTAGCTTTTGCTGGGTCTTCAATAGTTAATATTGTAGGGAAATTGACTTTCAATGATGTTGTTGACGTGAGGTATGTAATGCTTTTTAAGTGAGGAGTAAATACGGCATACTGGAATTAAATGATACAGAGTTTCATATGTATGCATGTTACAAATCGTACAAATTTCGGTCGGATTGATCTTATAGGTATGGTTTGTGTGAGTAAATTTAATATTATATTTTCCAGATAGGCGGGCTTGAGTTATTATTTTTGTCATGTTAAACGGAATGTTGTCAATAGTCTGGCAAGGTGGAGTTTTTTGGTAAATGCTATTGTAGAAAGGGCTATATTCCTTTCTACAATAGCATTTACCAAAAAACTCCACCTTGCCAGACTATTGAC
Source organism: Rhaphigaster nebulosa (assembly GCA_948150685.1). Classification (NCBI taxonomy): domain Eukaryota; kingdom Metazoa; phylum Arthropoda; class Insecta; order Hemiptera; family Pentatomidae; genus Rhaphigaster; species Rhaphigaster nebulosa. The sequence goes on from OX411307.1 coordinate 15,874,633, forward strand.
AATATTCCGTTTAACATGACAAAAATAATAACTCAAGCCCGCCTATCTGGAAAATATAATATTAAATTTACTCACACAAACCATACCTATAAGATCAATCCGACCGAAATTTGTACGATTTGTAACATGCATACATATGAAACTCTGTATCATTTATTAGATAGTACAGACTTACTCTTAAGGATTCCAGATCATTATTAAACAGTAATTTCTTATAAGATTCTAGGATTTTAGTAATATTGCTTTGGAAAATAAACGGATTATTTTCAAATAGTGTTTGTGAACTATTGACTTTATCTAAAATATTATATATTTGGGTGAACCAGTTATATTTTGCCGATGGTTGAATGTGGTGTTTATCTTTGAGAATCTAATAGCAAATTTTGGTAATTCTATTGTCTGGCATTTTAAGTATTTTTTGTAATTAATTAAGGATTTTTTAATAATTTGTAAATTATTATAAATAATAAATTTACAATTTATTTTTTTTATTTAGGACACGCTTTAATACTTTGATAGTGGAATGTTCCAGGCCAAATTCCAATCTTATGAGCCAGAATGGAATATTTCTATTTAAATTGAATAGCCTTTTAAAGTAATTTAATTGTGATTTTTAGATGGCGTCTAAATATCTAAGGCTCCAGATTTCTATACCGTAAAAAAGTGTGCTGATGGTAATGGCTTCATTTAAAAGTAACCTACTTGCCCAAGATTGTAGTTTTGATTTTCTACAGATATCTAATACTGAGCCCATAGCACAGGCTGTTTTCGACTGTGTGTGTTTACATGCTTGATAGAAAACACCAGAAGAGGATAGAGGCACACCTAAGTAGTTATAATACATAACTGTTTCTATAAGTTTTCCTAGATAATAAAACTTTTTTAATTTTTTTTGTTTGCCTTTGTGAAAGTAAATGATTTTTGTTTTAGTAAGATTTACATCTAAATGATTTTCTTTGGTGTATGAGGAGAAAATTTTTAATTTTTTATTGGTTTCGATGTAGGAAGACGAGAAGATAGCCATATCGTCTGCATAACAGGAGCCAAGTACATCAAATTTCGAATTTAATTGAATACCGGTAGCGCCATTTTTTTAAAAGTAATTATCCATATCAGAAATATAGAGACAGAAAAGGTATGCAGAAAGAGTAATACTCCTTTGGTCACTCCTATCTCATAAGATAGCATTCCTTCTGTTTTTATTCTTATTGCGGACTGGTCATAGAGATTTTTTATAAGTCTCATAATTTTTCCACTTAGTCCCAGCGATTGTAATTTGTGCCATAAATTAGGATTTACGCTATCAAAAGCGCGTCTAAAGTCAACAAAAATAACAAATAAGTCACTATCAGAATATTCTAATTTCAATTCTGTTAGGCAGTTCATTAGAAACAGGTTATCCAAACATGATCTTCCTTTCCGAAATCCATTCTGTGTTTCCGGTAGAATATCTTTTTCATTTTCCCATACTGTTAGTCGATCTAACAAAATTTGGGTAAAAATCTTAAGAACATTGTTCATTAAGGAAATAGGCCAGTAGTTCTCAGGTTGATTTCTGTCTTTTTTTTATAAATCATGGCTATATTTGTTTTTGTCCATTTATTAGGAAAGTTTTCGGTCGTCAGAATTCTAGTGAACAGTGAAACTAGGTATAACTGCCAGTTTCCAGGGAGGTTTTTGAAAAATTCGTTCGGTATATTATCTGGTCCTCGAGCTTTACCAGATTTTATTTTATTTAAAGATGAAAGTAACTCATCTAGTGTAATTTCCTGGTCTAATAATGGATCTGTTATTGTTAGAGCTAAATTATGACTTATACATCTCTGCCCGTAGAAAGTTTTAAGATATTTGTTCCATTTTTCGGTGGGGAATTGTGTTCGAATTGAATTTTTTAACTTTAAAACGATTGATTGTTTGCCAACAATTTTTTGTTTCTTCATGATTACCCAGTGTATCGATTATTTTAAGTTTATACTCAGCTTTCTTTTTTTTACATACATTTCTATAGAAATGTTTCGCTTTTATATGCTCAGCTTTTATGGTGTTGTCATAGCCGCTATCTTTAAACAGTTTAAATTTACTTTTGATATTATATTTCGCGGATTTACATTCGTTGTCAAACCATGGGTCATAGCTGCTGGGTTTTTTATACTTGCTAGTGGTTGTTGTATAATAGAAAACTTTAAAAAAAAAACAATAAACCAAAAATCAATAAAAAAAAAAATTTAATGGTTTTAAGAGTACATACATATGTACCACTCATTACTACCCTAATGAAAGAAAAAAAAGAAACTCCACACAAACACCAATAAATACATATTAAATAATTTGAAATTATGTAGCAAACCCATGTGAAGAAGATTAAATTTAGACTTTTGTATTGATAGTTGAACGTATGATAAATCATGAAGGAAATATTATGGGTGGCGGTCAAGAATAAAATACAACTGTAGTAACTATTTATTTAATGCCAACGTTTAAACCCACATTATGGGTCTTCATCAGAGCAAAAATTAAGATATAAAGGAGTAATGTATGAGTATAAAAACATATATTAGAAACAAACTCAAAACTTAACAAATATAAAATAGAAATAATAAGTAAGTAAAAGATGAAAATCATATTGTTATTACTATTTTAATTTATTCTTGAGTGTCATCCAGTTCATTTCCTTCATGATTAAATTCAGACATTCAAGATAGTTGACTGTTTACAAGGAACAACAAATATAATATTTTCTGAATTCCTAAAGAAATGCAAAATATACCTATAGATGTAGAAATATACATCAAATTTTTAGGCCAAATAATTATAAAATCTGACTGAATTTTAGTTAAGGGTGACTCTTGTCTAACTTAAATTATATGTATAACCTACTCCATTGTTTTCTATTACTTCAGCAATTTATAATATTTTCTTATTGTAATGTATTTAAACAAATTAAGCACAGTTTATTATTAAAACATGATGTGTCTGACTAGTCTGAATGATTTTGTAATATGAATAATAATGTAATGAATTTACAAGTATAGGTTATTCTCTACAGAATTCATCCTCTAAGAATGAACAACATAGATGTCTCTGAGAATGAAATACTTCCAACAAACCTACAGGTTACAATTGTAACTACTTAGGATGATATTTCCAAAAAATTAATTTCTAGGAATGATCCAGGTAATTACAAGTTTTCCATGGATCAGAAGAAAAAATGTTCTGTTCTAATCAAAACAAGATCACTAGGCAATTAAGAATGATTATACAGAACATCAGTTTCATCTAGATCTCTTTACAAAGAATGAAATAACTTTTTCTAGAAAAATAAATACTGTATTTGAAATGCAACTAGTTACGCCCTTTTGTCAATGAACTGGCATAATTCCTGAGGTTAATAAATGTTTAATACTTTACCAGATTTTTTTCTGAAAGTCTTTGATGAAATGTCATATTAATTTCCTAAACAAAACTGATTCAAAATAAAAATAACTATGGTTCGCCCCAAAGCATATATGATGGAAAACAGTGGAGATGCTTAGAATAAAGTGCAGAAAGAATTATTGTAAATGGTAATTTCACTAAACTGCTGAGAATAGTCTGGATATTCCAAGTCAGAACATACAAATCTAGATAAATTGTTACTCTGTAAATTGAACAAGGAGGAATAAATTCTTACACAAAAAAATTAGTTCATTTGAAGAAAAAAGAATTCTGTTCCTGTTAGCAGAGTAACTACTATTACATTTACAAAGATTGTTAACAATTGAAGTAATCTTCAGTTGAAAATCGGTGAATAATAGAAGACTACAACACACAAAGAATTATCCTCAGGTTACTAAACAATAACAGTAAAGCTTCATGTTTGGAGTGGTTGTCAGTCACAGCCTTTAATTGACGTCTTATAGAAAATGAAAATATTACAGAAAGTTGTATTGATTAAAACAATTACAATAAAAATTTAAAATGATTAAAGAACTTTATTATAAATTTTAAAGTTATGTTTTTTTTTCTATTGCATAAGTCAAGTTGTCTCACCTTCAACAGGTGTTCATAAAGCAGGTTAAGTTACGAAACTGTTTGGCCGGTAAGGTGAGTGAGTTTCTTTAATAACTAATTTAAAAAATCGCAACCCAGTTAATTTTTCATATCATCTTCTACATCAGGCTTTACGAATGTGTCCTCTTTGTAAAGTGGTTATCTTGTTTTAATCTTACGTTAAGGGACAAAGGCCAATGCTTTTAAATCATTCATGTAAATCGATTAAATCTTAGTGAGGTATTTATTAAGTTACCAATGACATTTCCTAAAACAAATTGAATAGCATTTTCTGTCTATGGAACGTTTTTTGATATTTGATAAATAGTTCTCCAGTGTTTTGGTGGCCTTGGTAAACAGTTGTCTGTTCCGCTTCAGAGGAGTCTGATGAGCTGCGCTTGAAGAACCAGTCTTACAAATACATACAATTATGGTTTGAAAAAAAATGTTATAAACCGTTTAATGTATAATTTATACCATATTGAATTAGTGTTTCTCGTTTCAAGTTAATCAGGTTTTTTATTTATGGCTGATTTGATTCAAACGGATTAAATGTGTAAATTGTTCTCTGATATTACTGGATATCAGGTTAATGATTTGTAGTTGCATATGTAATTATGTTCCTAGAAATCTAATTGGATTAATTTTAGTTGTGAATTTTTTCAATGAAATTCTTTGGTTTAATTTAATTGAAAGTGGTGTACATAGATTCATTCTTCTACAAGACGTATTAAGTCCCAAAGCTCTTATTATGTCTGTCATGTAATATCAGAAATTATTTATATTGTTCATTTTTAGGATAAAGCGAGTATTTGGTGTAATCTTTCGAAAATCTCAATTTGGTACTGAACCGACCAATAGTCCGTTTGATTCTCAACTGCTCAATGATTATTTATTTGTTTATGTACTGCGCTATCAACTACCGAATGCTTGAAACTGCAATGCACTTTGGTTACGAAGGTCTAGAAAAAAACGTTTCCGTATACGTTTACCTTACATTAGTTTATTTTTGCCATAGCAATCTTACCTTTTTTCTTATAATTAACAATAACTTATGGAAAATAAATAAAGTTAATTTACCATTATTGATCGCCTGTGCTGTATATCATGGAATATATAGTCAAGACTTAGTCATTATTATTTTTGAATGCAAAAGCCCTTTTACAATAAATAATTATAATGACAGAGTCCTGACTATTTATTCCATGAAATAATGGTACCGTTACAGTCATTTAGTTTTCTGTTTCTAAATAATCATAGCATGATTATATATATATATATATATATATATATATATATATATATATATATATATATATGTACTTATACATATTGTTTTTCTAATATATACAAATTTTTATTTTCCATGTGATAAATAATGTAACTGATGAGGAAAAATATAGTTGATAAGTATCAATAACATTTTATTTGTCAAAGAAAATTACTAAACTAATCCCGGGATCAAAAGATAACAGCTGACTGATGCGACTCACGTCTTCATACACTCATAGAAATTAGAATATTTTTTTTACTCACCTCCTGAGATATTACTGCTTTATATTTTCTTTCAAAAGTATCGTAAAAGTCCAGTTTTAAAGTAGATAGTGGGGAAGACTATACAATTGAAATTATCAAGATATTCAAATTATGGATATTTCCAATAATCTGGAATAAAAAATAACAAAATTAATAAAAAATTGTATCAGTAATCAGAGGTGCCCCCCCCCCCCCTCGAAGTCAACGACGCAACCCTCCCCCTCCCCTTAGTCGAGGATGCACCTCCTCCTCCAAACTTACCGCTAATCCCTTATTATTATTATTATTTATGAGTATATTACTTTATTTTGTAATGTGATGTTTGAAAAAATAGAGGAAAGTTTTGTTGTAGTTGTTTTGGTTCAAACCAGTTTTTTGTGTCGCTGAACATGTATCTGAGCTTTGCTGACAAATATTTTGACCGCAGCTTTTGTTGCAAAGTACTTCAATTTTTTTTTGTATAATATCTCGGAAACTATTAGTTTTTGCGAGATGATCACCAGATAAGAAATGAAAGTAGACAAAATTTCTACATTTTTTGCCCATAAAAAATGTCTTTACGATCAACCGCTAGGCCGCTAGAACGCGTTGAAAAAGTATAAAAAAGTGGGAAAAGGCGATTTATGGCTCTTTATGTCCGATTTCCATAAAAACTATCCAAGTTACCCTACTTTTGACCATACATGCTATTAAAGTTAATGAACTACACATTAAATACATGAAAAGTACATATTACCTATGTACATTGTGCTTGAAGCGAGTTTCGATGCAAGTTTTTAAAGTCAAATTCAAAGGAAAAATATGAAGACAAATGATGAAAATAAGCTTTTGTGTGAATTGCAAAACTTTGTACGTCCATTTATTATTAAAATCGAGATAGCAATGGTTGTTATTAATTACTGAGTAAAGAGTCACTAAGTGTTTTCTTACTTTTAAAACTCAATAATTACAAAACTCTTCATCCAGCAACCGGTGGACTGCATAACTACTTACGCATACCTACATCACAATCTGAAAAATGGAAGTAAGGAATTTTACCGTTTACACCCTGACTTATATTTATAGGTATGATAATATTTGAGTATTGGATGCAAATTTGAGTGTGTTACGGATTTTTAGAAAAGAATTCCATTATAATACCACCGATTTCAAAAAAAGTCGGACGAGAATATGTGTTTTGTATATTTCTGGAGCAGAATTCAGCTCGTTTTAATCTCAGGATGCCATGCTACGTTTTTCATTATCATGATTTCAGAACATGTTCGCTAATGATGTAGAAGTTCATGTGAGAGCTGCTAGGTTCCTTGAGGATATTGTTTCTGCCTGGTTTTAATTTTTAATTTGGTCTGTTTTAATTGAAGCTAAGACTTTCGCAAGATCCTAAAACTCTGCTAATATCGATAAATTAAAAACCATTCGCTTCAACAATTTTAAAAATTAAGTTCAAGTTTTGAAGTAAAAACATCGATTTATATTGATCGAAGAGGACAAAATTGTCTTACAGCCACTTATATCATTTAAGAACATGACATGCTTTGGTTGTTAACAGCGTGCATTGGAGAGTATGATGAACATTATCGCTTTCTGGACATTTTTTTTCTTACTGAAATTAAAATACTAAGAGAGATAAAGAAGATAAGTTTGTTGGGCCTCTGTTTGTTCAGATACATCAAATATTAATGTGCATACTATATATTTTTACGTGTATTCCATGACGTTTAATATCATATATGGTCATAAGTAGCGTAACTATGGATAGTTTTTATAGACATTTTCAGCGGGTTAAAGGTTGACAGAAAAATATTTTATGGGCTTAAAGTGTAAAACATTTTGTCTACCTACTTTAATTTGGTAGAGAATGGTCTGGTTTTAATAAAACAATAGTTTCAAAATATAGACGGAAAACCAAGGTTTTGGGCAAAATATCTGTCAGAAAACCACAGGTTCAAGTTCAGAGATCCAAAAAACTAGAATGTACCAAATTTTTCGTCTACAACAAACCTTTTCCCTGATATGTCCTAGTTTTTTGGGACCACCGCTATATAATTTTAGTTTTAGTGTACTTTTTTTATATTTCTTCTTCCGCCCCCCCCCTGGAAAACCCCAAAAAGGCGACTTTTGCCCCCCCCCCCAAGAATTTTTACGACGCAGCTTGAGTCGTAACCCCCCTCTGTGAGCACCTCTGTCAATAACTATATTATGTTTGAATGTTATGTTATACAGGTTGAATTTACAAAAAATTTACTTATATTTTCTAATAGATAAACATTGTAACACCTTATAAACATTGTAATCTTCAACATTAAATAATATCATCTTCTTTATAATTCAATTACAGTCCGATCGATAGGCACAATTCTTCGCGGCTTATTTAAGAACGTAGCCAGATAAATGTGCTGGAGTATGATGACGTCTCTGTGATCTTCGTAGAGGCAGGATTAGAATCAGATTGGACACCTGGATGAGCTGGATTCGTAGTGCCTGCAGTTATTGGTTCATAGGCAGTGGTGGTATTGCTTATGCTGGTGTAGTGGGAGTTGCAGTACACATTGGTTGTCTAAATTTATTTTCTGAGAACGTAACTTTCTTGTTGGTGTTCTTAGTAAGCATCTTCTGATGATAATTAGATACACCTTCTGGCTGCTCTGGAATATATTCAAGCTGTAGTTGGTCTAGGTTTCGCTTGTGTAGTCATCCCTATCTAATGTAATTAGATAGTGCAACTTGCCAAATTTCCTAATTATGATACCAAACTTCCATGAAGGCATGTTGTTTGAATATCATTTTTCTTGCACTCTGTCTCCTATCTGCAGTTGTCGAACTTTTATGCCTTTCTTCTTAGTTACCTCAATGTTAGCACAATCTTTGGGTGGCTTAAGTGCATCTAACTTTATGTTTATTCTCCTCTTAAGATATAATTCTGCTGGCGACTTGCCATAGATCAAGGGCGTTGATTGGTCTTGAAAATGTATGAAGCTCTTGTTCTTGAAAATAGTTGCGTTGTCGGAGACCAATATCCGTGGAAAAACATGAATATATAATATTGATTGTAGAAATTTTATTGTTCCTGGAGAAGTGAGAGAATCTTTTGATACACGAACATCCACCCATCTTGAATTGGCGTCCACCAATAATAAACATTGGTGGTTTTCAAACGGTCCAGCTTAATCTATATGAACCCTCTCGAAATTTTTCGTTGGCTCCTCCCAGGAATGAATAGGAATCTTCTCTGGATTTTTCCTTACATTGGCACATTCTGGGCAAAATTTCACATGTTTTTCTATTTCTTGATCAACGTTTTTCCAATATACATACGGGTCTTATAATCGAAATTGGTAAGCCAGGCTGGATATCTCTGCAATCTAATAGAAGTCATGGTCGGTAGGTTTTTACTTTCATGAAAAATTCTACTTTATGGTTTTTAAGCAGTCATCAAGGTAAAGGTTTTGCCAAATAGGAAAAAATAATTTTTTAACTCTATTTCTAGTGCCTCTTTGCCTAACTGACTATAGTTCATTTCCGATTTAGAAAGCGATCTTGAAACAAATAGGATTGGCTTTTCTCTGCTATCAACTACATGAGATAATACACCTGCAATCCCAGTTGGAGAAGCGTCGCTATCTACATTAGAGGTAATGCAGGATTGAAATTCTATCGTTAGCCATTTATTCTTTTATTTTTATTTTTTAAAGCCAGTTCAAAATCCGAAGACCAGTGAAATTTTCTTTCCTTCTGGAATAATAATGGAAGTGGATGCGTGATTGTTGGAGCGTTTAGGACGAATCTTGAATAATTAGAGACGATTCCTATAAATCTTTTTATATCTTCTTGATTTTGTGGTCTTAGTGCTTCTGTAATCGATTTTACCTTCGATAGGTCCTTCATAATTTCATTTTTTTCAATAGCATAGCCCAGATAATTAATTTTAGTCTTGACAAATTTGCATTTCTTTTGATCTAAATGTAAATAATAAGCTTGAAGTCTTTCTAAGCTAGCACAAAGCTGTTGAACCATGTAAAATTATGCCATCAAAATAGGTTGTAACGCCTAGAAGACCTGACAGGATCTGGTCCATAATGCGATGGAATTCACTTGGAGCGGTCTTGATTCCGAAAGACAGGGGGTTGAATTTAAATATCTCCTTATGAGTTATTATTGTTTGAACTTTCGCACTTTCTTTATCTACTGGAATGTGTAAATAAGCTTTAAATAAGTCTTACGTACAGAAAAATTCTCGAAGATTACTCAGAATGTCATAAATTTTTGGAATCGAGTAGTGCGCTGAAAGAAGTTGGGCATTGACTGCTACCTTGTAATCAGGACAAAGTTTTACTGACCCATCGGTCTTAGATATGACAACTAACAGTGATGCCGGTCACTTGAACTGGAGTGATGCATTTTCTCTTTCAAGATTGCCATGTTCTTCTTCTACTTTTGTTTTTAGAGCAAAGGGTAATTTTCTTGCCTTAAAGCATATGGGTTTTGATTTTTCCTTCAATTTCAGGTTCCATTGAATGGATGGTGTGCAACCAATTCGTTGCTCGAAAATTGATTTAAATTTAGAATAAATATTTTGTAATAAATCCGTTAGGTTTACGCACGAATAGAATTACTTGGATGTGAAGTCTCCTGGCTGTCTAGATCTTGCAATCTTATATTTAAATGCCTAATCCAGCAATGAGGGTAAATCCGTCTGGAACCACAAAAATTATTTCTTTCGAAGTAATGTTCCTATATTATACGGATACTTCCACGAAACCTAATGGGACTGCAGTTCCGGATGTGTAGGGCCTAAAACGTATGTTGGTTCATTGAACAAATCACTCATCAGGGCAATAAATAGTAAATAGTAAATGGAGAACTAGGATGACAAATAAGATTCTTCTTATACAAATATGAGTAATGGGTCAATAATTTTATATATTTGACAAATAGCGATGTAAAAGTGGCAGATGAAGATTACTTGAAAATGGGCTTGGATTAGCCCGAAACGCCGTTATAAATTGTTGAATAAAGTGATGAAGTACAAAGATATAAGGGATAATTTCCTGAAATATAATAATTTAAAAATTTTTGATTTTTAGCATTTATTTGGAGCCCATCGAAAATAATTTTGGGTAGTAGAGTGTGTCCTGCATCCGAATCTATCTCGAACTTTGGGTATTTATTTTCGATTTTGTGTGCATCTTGAAATGTTTCAGAAGTTTTCTTTGAATAAATTTTTACGATTTGGCAGATATCATATGTTGCTGGTGAACTTGAATTCGTTCCTTCATCAGAAGCAGTATTAAAAGTTTTATTCGCCTAAAATAACATTTTAAAACATACTTTCAACATATCCTATTTTATTAGAATGCTTAAACTTTAATTGATTTGAATTAATTCGGTATTCTTTCGCATTGTCGTTATTACAACCGCATCGAAAATATAACCCTTCAATTCTTAGATTTTCTAAGTTTATTCTTTACTTCTGTGGTATCATCTGTAGGCTTCTTGAATTTTGTTGGAATCGTGGAGTTGAAGAAAATTTCCTACTAGGCCTCGAGATTCTATTAATTGAGGAATCGTGTTTGTCTTCTCTAAAAATGTCCTTGCCGTCTGCAATAGAAGCCTCTAATAACAGACCTTTTGTTTTAGCTTCTTCGAATGTATTTGGAATCTGTAACAATAAATGTTGCATCATTGATTGATCACAGACGCCTCTAATAAGCTGTGAAAGCAAGAATATGTCTGATACTGATTTCCCATATTCCCTCAGTGGATTTTTTTTTTCTATAAATGTTTTTGTGTTTCGTATATAGTATTACAGTAATTTTTATAATTGATTCGGGATATATTCGAATACAATACATTCTTTATTTTTACAATTTATTACAAACAAAATGTATTTTATTTATTGGTAAATTCAAACAAGAGAGAAAAAAAAACCCAACACTATTTGGAAATTAAATAAAATACAGGCTGTGTTATTGGTACAATGGGTTATGATTAAAGAAGAATATGTTTAGTTCGCTTATATTTGTATCTACGGTTGGTAGTTTTTGCATAATTACCTATTTCAGTTATTAAAGTGCTTAGATAATGGAAGCATGGTTGAAAGAAGCTATGGGTTAATTTTTATATGCTTTACAATACTCTAGATCAAATAAAATAATTTAAATATAAACTAGTAGACATGAAATAATATTAAATTAACATTAGGATTGATCGTTCGAGGGACAAAGTATTTTTCTTTGTAATGCAGTTCTTTCCTTACACTTATAAATTAAGTTCAAATTTATCTTGCATGGTTTCAATTCAAAGTTCATTTTCCTTTTTTTTTACCCGACAACACTGTTATAAGGAGAGCAATTGACATAAAATAGACTGCGCACTCAAATTAAATAGAACTCAAATCAGATCGAGATTTTAATGATTTATTGATAGGTATTAGACTGATAAAAAAGCATTTACAACATTAAAGATCAAAACCAACTATTGTTTATGGTTTTGCCCATTAACAAAAGAAAATATAGAATTGGTTTTTTTTTTAATTTAAAAATAATACAAGCTGGAGTAGAAAAGGGCAAAGAGGCAATAGGGTTGTAAACAAAGCATAATCTGATGGTGCAATATCTTGGCTATACCCAGGATGAGGCAAAACGTTTACTCCTTGCAGTTCCGATTATTTTTTCTTTGAACAAACGAGAACGATGTACTGGGACATTGTCGTGTTGCAAAATGGCTTGGTTCCTGTTGACCAAAGCGGGGTACTTTGCACTCAAAACTGCATTAACTCTGTCTAGCTGTTCACAGTAAAGGATCGAGTCCCTACTACGGCCGATAAATCACGAGTAGTTGCATGTGGGTCCTGGTTCACACATTCAAGAATAAAATCATCATCGATGACCGATGGGCGACCTGATCTGGGGTTTGCGGCAGTATCTTCATGGATAATTGACTCTCCTTCTATGGCACAAATTTCTTCGGCGGCTGCCTTTCCACTTAAACCTTTTTTCCAGTAATGTCTCAAAAGACCCCGAATCACGATTTTTTCTTCTGACATTGCACGTGCGTTTTAAAAAATGTAAATGACCCCATAAAGCCAACTTAAGTCACAAAAAACTAAAGAATTAGTCAAAGTAAACATTGGCATAAATAGTAGGAACAAAAACATTCTTATAGGATAATAATGAGAGTTGTAATTAAGAGTTGCGTTCATGCACAAGGACTTTTGTAACAACCTAGTATGTACATAAAATATAAATAGATAGATAACTTATGTATCCCTATAAATAATAGCGAAATAAGTAAACAACCAACATCATGAAAATTAAAGTTTAGTAAAATTAAAATAAATCGTATTGATCACATTCATTCCTAAGTAAAATATTTACACTCTGCTCTTAGCAACGCCGAACCAGGCTTTGTCCTACATATATGGATGGCAAAACAGAACTCCAAGAAATCACAGCTTTTCTCCCACCCGCTTAACTGGTATTGACAGCCAGTGGAAACCGAGTGATGGCATTCGTAGAATTGAATTATTATCAATCTAATAGAAAGAAAAAATCCTCTTTATCTAATTTAGAAGAAAACTTCATACTTACAAGTTTCATTCAAAAATTATTTTTCCTGTGAGATTTCCTCTCGCAATTTTTTCAGAATATCTATAATGGTATCGTTCAACTGGCTAACCTTTATGTTCAGAGAGATCATTTGTATCAATTTTTTCTGAAACGAATTCACAGACTCATGGCGTTAATTTCTGTCTGTTTTTAGCCACATATTAACAAACTCCTTCCACGCTATTTCAAAGCTTTTTTAAAAGAAAAAATAAAAAAATATCTAATCGCAAAAAATCGCTATATCCATGATCGTAAGAGAATGACACAATGTGCTGAAGGTTTATCATACCTGTAGAAATGTAATCCATAATAAGCGGGGGATGTTGAATAAAACGCACAAAGACAGATGAAAATGAGGGCTGAGTTCGCCGAATTCGTAAATGTATTTTCTAAATAACGCTTTGAGATTAATAATGGTATTCAACCAAGCACATTAGTTTTTTTGAGGTCCGTAAACCACAAAATGATTATACAGAGTGAAAAATTTATTTATTTTGATATGAGTTTTGTCCACCTAAATCGGAGCTTTGTCAGATGCTGTGCTTCGCCCGAAAATTGACATTTAGCAACAACGTTCTTCAATTCATTTGCGTATAGTACATCAATTGATTCATTAGAATTGTGATTATTTTAATTTCAATCACTTCTTTTTACATAATTCATTTATAGGATCTTCTTTAGTTGCTACCGAAATTTTTAAAAGTTCAACATTTTCTGCTCCTACATTATTTAAAATGGCCTTTGACGCTGTTTCATTAGTTTTTAAACATTTCAATAGTAAGTAATTGTCAAATCTTTCCAGGTTAGGGAAAAATCTTTAGATTTTCAAAATTGTAAATAAGAGATCCAAGCTCTGTTTGAAAGGGAAGTAACCTCTCTAAAAGGGTTAGAAATTGAAAGGGAAGTAACGCCTCTATAAGGGCTAGAAGTTGAGCCTCTTGTGCAGCCCAAGATTATGAGAATGGTTCAGTATTCACTGTAATTTTTAAAATAATTAGGTTAGGTACTGTAAGTTAGGTTACCTGGACGTAATAGTTCACTGTAATAAATAGTACTTTACTATGTATCATCAGACTTTAATCCTCTTCGCCAAATTATTATGTTTGAATGTTATATTATGCAGGTTGAATGTACAAATTAGCACCTTTGAAGATGTACTTTTAGTTTCTAACACATTTAAAACACCTTATAAACATTATAACCTTCTACTTTCAACAATTTCACCTTCTTTATAACTCAATTATAACCCGATCGAAAAGAACGATTGACACAACCAGTGCCAGATTTATAGTATTGGCGCCCCTAGGTCCAACAGTTTTTGCCGCTTCTTCTTCATACAATCGTGGGAGGGGGGGGGGGAGAAGAAAGAGAGGGGGAGGGGTGTGGTCAATATGGCGATTTTTCTTTAAAAAATAATCTTTATGATTAGAATTTTAACTATATCGCATAATAACACCACTTATTAAAATAATTTGGGAATCAAATTGTTGTATTTTGCATTTATTTAGTAAATTAAATAGTTCAACTAGGTATTGGAAATAAGTTTAATCGATAGTTATCAACAAGAAATGCGTGCATGGATTATACATAATTGATATATTAAGATTAAACTGGCAATAAAATTAAATATTAAAGTTTTCTTTTAAAATATGAATTTAAGAGTTTGTAAAAATAGTTTAAAATTAAGTTTACTTATGTACCAAGATTGACAAGGAACGTACTGTACTTGATCAAACTATAAAAAAAAAAAAAAAAAAATTAAGAAACACTTAATAAAAATTAGTATTTTTTTATATGTAGGACTATTTTCCTTCAAAGCCAATTTATTAAGGCTTCCTTCTTGTTTTTTTCGAGCGAATGTATCTATGATGGATGTCATCGTACTGCATTTCTTGGGTCAGCCTTCCCTCAATGGTGATCAGGGATAATGGTGTCAATCTGTCGTGGCTGGTTGAAGATTTTAAATAGTTCTTCACATCGAACGGTGGAGAAGGGTCTCTCTCCTGTTCAGTTTGTGGCAGGAGTAGTAAGAACCATTCTTAATGCAATTTCGATGTTGGGATAGATGTTAACTGCATCAAAATGACGAGGGTCATGCTGGGTATTTTGCACCAAAAAGAGTTTCAAACGTATGCACTCATCTACAACTGGCTCAAGATCTTCGGGATACAAACTCAATAATTGTCTTGCATGCTTGGTGATTTCTCAGACTTCCAGTCCTTTAATAACCTCGAAAAATCCAAGCCTGTTATAGAGTTGAGTATATATATTTAGGTAGGTATCTCTCTTTCGCGTCGGGAGTCTCCTATGTACTCCTTCTTACATTTGCCTCTCGCTTCACTTTCTAAGGTATCGAAATTTTCTCACACTCCTTGAAGAAAACCACAAAGAGAGTCATAGTAAGTAATAACCTTATATACGTCTGTAGTATCATAATGCAGTTTAATGTTACCTTATTAAACCTTTTCAGTAATGTGACCCAATAAAATCGCCTTCATTGTATCTCAAGGTAACTTAACTTTTCTTTTGAAGCATTGGCTATATTCCTTGCTGAAGGAATTTCATTATTGTCATTAACTATTTCATTTAAACTTTCCAAAATGTCTTCCCTGTTTTCATTTATAACCCGGCAGGCAGTGGCGTAGCCAGGATTTGGTTTCGGGGGAGGGGGGGGGGGTCCATCCAAGGATCTACTTTAAAGAAACCCATCCCAACCGGGTATGTAAGCGGCCCCTCTCTAAATATAATATTTTCTATGACCAGGTATGTTATTTATGAAGTAACATTCAAATATAATAGGTTTATACACTTTTTGTTTGCAGATAACAATAAGTAAAAGTGGCAAACAAATTTATAGAGGTGGCAAATAATTAATCAATCCCTAATTAGATTGATCCTTCTATACCATCATGCGGATGTCAACTGATAAGTAAAAGTATTTTAAATAAGAAATATTAAAAGTATCTCTGACTACGCCACTGCTGGCAGGTGTCATGACGTGAAAATCAAGCCTTCTATAGATTTTGTTGTTGCAAAGTAATTTTTTTATTTAGGATGACCCATCTGTGTGTTGAGGTGCTGAATAAATTAAAAAGTTCCTGCAGGCATCCAAAAAATAAAACTTACTCTGTACATGATTCTGCTGCACAAGTCTCTAATTAATTTGGTGAATGGGCTGAACATGGTACACACTCCGCCATTTCCTTAATACGAGCCTGAATGCCGGTATACAAGCCAGATATTCGAATGACGTCGTAGTATTGTTTTAGGGAACAGGTTCATTTAGTGTTTTCCTCTTTTTCCGTTGGTCATTCTCCTCCCCACCCACTAACCCGCTACTGTGAGTTGTTTTCCATTGCATTATTGTATTTAATATTGATTGAAACAGTTATCTGTTTATGTTAGCTGAAAGAAACTTTTTTAAATAAACACCCCACCACTTACATAAAGACCTGCAGCGGCCCAATAGACCTACCCAATAGAGGTATACCTCTAGGCGTGGGCCTAAAGGTAAATGCAACCCTTGATACAACAATGTATATAACGTCGAGTTAAAGTGGCTCATCCCCTCCACCCATAGATGATATTTTCTTAGATATTACCTATACCAAACCATCAGATATCAGCACCCTCCCTGCATTACAATCCTTAGTCCATTCACAGGAAACATGATCTCGTCCTTCGGACCTCTATACCCCTTCCCACAGAACTAACCTGTCCACCCCGATTACTGGTCCTCACAGATTCTGGCAGGTCATGGTATTCTGGCTCCGGGAGTAGCTGTGGAAGTATATCATGAACATAGATCACAGGTGCCCTACCTGTGGTGTGCCTGATACAGCCGAGCATGCAGTAATATCCTGTGTCGTCATGGAAGGACATCAAGCCTGGCCATCCGGGAAACCGGAATGTACGCCATTGACGAGGCCGATTTCTCGAGGTTGGCGGAGTACGGAAACCCAGGTCATCAGATGTTAGACCAGGACATCATTCCTGCCAACCGTTTAAATAAAATAGTCATATTATTTTCATGTATACTATTTTCTTTTTGTTTTGGACTTTTTAACATTAGATAAATATTTTTTGTTCTTGCTTCTTTGTTTTTAATATTAATAACAATTATTTATTTATTTATAACCTTCCTTGCCTCTTGGAAATACGGGTTTCGGAAGCAATGCCTGTCACCACTACCGATTTGTTCTCTTCATTCTTCTTTTAATTTTTCTTTCTTAAACTGTTTCTGTAATTCTTCTTTCATTATTTTTTAATTATTCATTACTCCTTTAATTCTCCAGTCTTCGTTCTTATCCGACGGATGCTTCTTTTATTGTAAGCTACTAAAATAATTTGTCCCCACTATTTCTTTCCACCCTTACAGGGAGGATTCGTAATATAGGTTAATTTTCCTTACTCACTAACTGAGGAAAATCATTCTCCGTGATGACGTAGAGGCCGGTTTTCTTCCTTAGTTTAGTTCTTATTGCCTCAAACGCGATGCAGGTGGTAACGATGTGGTCAGCAGTTTCCTTAACCCCACGACAGGAGCACAGAGAGGGTTAATGTCTTTCCCGAAGTCATACAGCTTGGGACGGAATCCCCCATGTCCGGTGAGAAATTGCGACATCCAGTTATCAGAGAGGACCCATTTGGCCTTCAACCGTGAATGGACGTTGGGGAAGTATTTTCTCAAGGTAGCCCTTTTCTGAGTAGTTACCCACCGTCGATTCTACTCTTCAATGGTGTCCTCCCTTATTATTATTTTCCATTTGCTTGGATTTTCCGCAATCCTATCTTGGAGATTCTCCGGAAGACACCTTCTTTCTTAAAATCATGCTTCTCTTTGCGGAGGAGGAGGGCGAGATGTACCGCTTCCGCTAATACCTGCACCGCCTCATGAGCAACAGTTATAGGCTTTGGTTACTCGCAGCAGACCCATTCTCTTTATTGCCACCAACTTTTTCTCCTGTTGTTGCGGGACGTTTTGATTCCAGGCTAAGGACGCGTACCTCAGGATTCCTTGGTCTACTCTCTTGTAAATAGTCATAGTTGCTGGGAACCTGAAGCTCCAGAAACACCACCACTACGACTATGTCATCAACATTGGCCGTGGCAGGGAATCTCTCCTCTTCAAGTGCATCCACACTGGGCGCGTAGAACAGAACAGAACGATATTCGGTGCACGAAACTGCTCAAAACAGCGCAGAACTGTTTTACCCCGTCCACACCGTGTGTGCAGAATAGCGTCGAACAAAATAAAGGCGAACAGCACAGTTTCGCGTAATCTTGTGCGCCTTGGAACACTCACTACCACGATCCGCTCCATGTCGGTACGTCAAAGGAAAGTGTTCGTTTGTGCACGCTGTATTTGGACGGGGTTTTGAATTCCCACGCGGATTTTTCAGGTCTAATTTAAATATTTAATAATTATTAAACAACCTTTTTCGAAAACAGTATTGTTTTTCATGACCAGGCTGCTTGCGAAGAAAAGAAAGTGAGAAGATGCACTGGGCCCATGACAACATTGAAAGGGCGATTCACCTTCGGGGCATACGCAGAATTTTTTTTCGGTTGGTCATTTTTAATAAGAGGGAAAGTTGTCTCTAACCGCCATATTCGTTTTAATACTTTGCTATTTCGACTCATCAATTGGTTTGTTTTTCGTTACTTGTTATTTTATTGCCAATGTATTACTCTAAAAAAAAAACCTTATGTTGGTGGCTGTAAAAATCATATTTTTTTTATAAATTCTGAGGGGAATATATGTCCCTGATCCCCCCTCTGCATTCGACACTGATGATTCACATGTATAGCGACACAACCTATATTATGGGGCCTGACAAACAATAAATACCATATTAAAAAAAAAAAAGATGTGATGCTTGGAATGCTATCGCAACCCATATAGGGTTGCGAATTTTTGTTCCCTTCTTTTTCTTTAATATCTCGTTAATTACAATGTAAGCAGCACTTGGCATTAAGCACCGTTTTTCTAAACAAAGTGAATTAACCTAAATTAAATATAAAACATAAACAGAACAGTAAACTAGACGCGTGCGTGCGTGCACCTGGAACATTTTGAACAAGATGCAGAATCTCACCTACTCCGTACAGTGGGACGAAACCGCAAAAAACGGTCAAAACCCCATTTCTATACTTTTTTCTAGCCAACTGAAAATTTACACCTAAACACAGATATATTCAAGACAAATTGTTCCAAATTATTAAAACAATATGTCCGCCAACGCCGGCATTCCTAATACAAGATTCACAAATTGTGGAAATTTATGATAAATCGCACTAAAATAAAATGTTTTGTTTTCATTCTAAAATCCTTACAATCAATCCGCATGTATTTATACTTACAGCATATTTTTATCATTATTAAATGAGTATACATTATTTTTTTATTCATATTTTTTATTGCCATTTAAGTACCAGATCAAAATCAGAAGAGTTAAAAATCATTTAAATAATGAATTTACGTCGGTCTACAGACTATTAGCCCCTACATGCACGTTTTAAATTTCAAAACGATATTTAGCTGCGTGAGTCTGCGAACTTTGGAACAAGATAAAAACATGTTTGTAAGTATTTCTCTACTCAGCCTAGCGGAGATATAATTTTGTATTGGAAAAAGTTGGAGTAATTTTGATTCTCATGTATGTTGTATACATTGCTCTTCGCATGAAAAATCCAAGTTTTCAACCTCCCACCTTGTACGTTTTCCACCTATCTTGAAAAAAACACAAAGAACTAGCAATTTTCGAATTTTTCCTCAGTAACTCGCTTACTGAGGAAAAATTTAGGCAAAATGTTGTAATAACCAATATTTAAGGACATTACATTTCCTGTGATTTTTTGATATGGAACATGTTGGAATATTCGGAAGAGCTACTGAGTGAATGTGAAAAAAACACAAAAAAAAAACAAACGCAAAAAGGTCGATATGCTAGTAGTTTCGACTTAATAACTATTTTAATGTACAGTTTAGTGCAAAATGCATTATGACCAATCTTGTAAAGAATTAAATATACTACAAGATTCATACAAAATATTTGTAATTACTCTGAACAGACAAGCAGCTTCGCTTTTGGGCCTCGAAATAAATGAGGCTAAAATTAAAATTATGGCAAACAATATATAAGGCAGAAGGGGCCCTGCAAAGTGAAACTTTTATAGAGATAGGCTCTTAAAAATTTTAAAGATTGGAGGAGTTGAGGTATTTCGGATCTCCAGTAACATGGACCCAAGAATATGCCCTAGGATAGAGGATTCCGGCCGATCATGAGCCGTCTACTCACAAGTAGAAAAACATTACCAATGCCTTTTTTTTTAAGAAAATTAAATTTACTAAAATTTGACCCCTAATAGAGCTTTTTACGTTTACTAGTTCACTAGATAAAGTATCTAAAAAAAATAAAGACAATTTTTTTCTTTATAAAAACGAGAAATCACCATTTTGTGAATTTATTTTGATAAATAACAGGAAACCACTCTTCCTACGAAGATGATCATTATGTACTACTTTATGGATCAGTTAAGTAGTCCTAATTTGAGTGGTAATTAACATCTGTACGTCTATAGTTCTTGGGAACTAAAAGTTTTTTTTTAAGAATTGAAAAAGGGGTCAATCCATATGAAGTGGACCAAAGGTTGACCAATTTTAATTTTTTTATTATTTTGTATATTGATTCCTCCATGTTTGTAGAGATAAAAACAGTTGGGGAAATTTTTGTTTCCATGGCCGTTTATAAATGGCGGCCATTTTCCTCCGGTTCTACCGGCCAATTCCAGTAAATGCTATCATTTGCGGTTTCGTAAATAGTTCAAAAACTGTATGACTTAGAAAGATCAAGCAAATACCATTTTAAAGCTAATGCTTTGAGCTAAAAAAAAATATTCCTAGTACATTTAATGTATTCCTACTCTTAATATGACAAAAATTGACCTGAAGTTTAATGCCCGAATTAAAAAAAAATTACCTTTTCAAACAATGTTTACTATGCAAAGGAGTACTCTAAACTACTTATCTCTTTTCGTGGTGGATAGGTCCCTTATAGTAGGCGAACCAGAATAAAAATAAATCATACTAAATATATCTATATTTAATAATTTAAGCTTTAATATCTCCGATGGGACTCCAATCCATTTTTAACTCCAATTAAAAATCCGAAATTCACAAAAGTAACAGTTTTTTAGAAGAAGTTTATGGTACATAAAAATATTACTTGTTTGGTAACAGTTCTAAAATGTGGGAAATCACCATAAACATACGTAACGTCTGAGAAGTGCATACAAGTTTTAACTGCTCTATGGAATAGTTTTTTCGCTTATTAATATTATTCAAGCAAAAAAATATGCTATATAAAATCAGAGAAGACCTTAATTTTGTATCAGGTTAAATATGGCATAATTAATTATATAAAATTATACAGGGTGTCCCACCTCGTGATGTCAATACTTTAGGGGGTTATTCTAGAAGTCATTTGTAGTTAAATGGCGCAGAAATGAAATTTCTATCTTAACCCATCAAAGAGAGATCCTATTTTTTGTGTATTTTTAAAAATACACGATTTTTTAGTGAAAAACTGTAATTATTTAATTTCTGGTTGATGTATCTTAAAAAACGAGGATATTTTCAAAAACTACATTAAATTTCCTATAAGGAACACCCCCCCTTTAAAATTTTATTTATTTACACACGCGGTATACAGTAATTAATAGCAGTTAAAAATTTAAAAATTAGTATTTTCTGATTGTGTTTACACTTTTCTAGCACAGCCAATTTTAGGCGCATAGGTTTTCCTCTGGGTCAAAAGTTGCATCAATTCATAAGCTTTAAAATGATACCCCATTAGTAGAGGGAAAAAGAGGGAGCTGGAACACGATTCCTCCATCCCCTCCACCGCTAATCTTAAGTGTCACGTGGTCTTGCCTCGACCCTCCTTAACCACCACGTGGTCTCACCTCGACCTAACCTTAACTATTAGGCCACGCCCATTATTGGTCACGTGACCCTTATGCACCGCCCCTTTTTAGTCACGTGACACCTATGACCCGCCCTTTTTGGTTAAGTGACCCCTATGCCACACCCCTTTTAGTCACGTGACCCTTATGCCCCGCCCCCTTCTAGTCACGTGACCCATTGCACCCTCCGGTATATGCTTCGCCCACGTTTTAGTCACGTGACCCATTGCACCCTCCGGTATATGCTCCGCCCACATGTTTTAGTCAAGTGATCCAGTCACGTGACCCACGGCACCTCCTGACCTATGCTCCGCCCACAAGATTTACCCCCTCCACCCATTGAAGGGTCAGGTACCCACTTTATAGAGCATGAGTTTACCCGGCCGTCATTTTGTTTTTCTACTGTTTGAGAGACTTGAGGTTTTATCGAAGGGTCAGGTACCCATCTTATAGAGCATGAGTGTACCCGACCTCTATTTTGTTTTTCTTACACCGCCATTTTGTTTTTCTACTGTTTGAGAGACTTGAGGTTTTGTTGAAGGGTTAGGTACCCACCTTATAGAGTATTAGTTTGCCCGACCTCCAATTTGTTTTTCTTACACCGCCATTTTGTTTTTCTACAGTTTGAGAGACTTGAGGTTTTGTTGAAGGGTTAGGTACCCACCTTATAGAACATGAGTGTGCCCGACCTCCATTTTGTTTTTCTACAGTTTGAGAGACTTGAGGTTTTGTTGAAAGGTCAGATACCCACTTTATAGTATGTAACTTCCCCAACGGTTATATAATCATAACCTATACGATGAAGGGTCAGGTACCCTCCTTATTGGGCATGAGTGTTGTTTTTTTTTTGTGCCGCCATTTTGTTTTTTTTCTGGATGAAATGTAAACATGAAGTGTGAAAACATAAACAAAGGGTAGGGCCACTTAATCCTATAACAGTGTTTGGACTTTCAACTGTTTTTATCTCTAACAAATAAATAAATAGCATAGTCCTTTAATCCTATAACAGCTTTTGGACTTTGGGCTCTTAATTCCTAAAATATAAAGAATAATATAGGATTTCTTAATCCTTCCTTGGACTTTGAACTCTCAATACTTCAATGATATCAGGATAGGTAATGATAATATTAATTTTAGCTTAAGTTTTTTACCTTTTTTAGTTCGGCATTAAGCCTTAAGCCTCTTCACCACGTCAAGGTAAAGGTACAATGAAGAGGTTTTTTGTATTTTTTTTATTTATTTTTTTATATATATTTTTTTTTTAATTTAATTTTTATTTATAATGTAACACTAATACAAAATAAAGTTATAATACAAACATAAAATTTGATCTTGTGAAATTTATACAAAACAAACATAAAATTTAATCTCCAAACTAATACATGTAAGAATTAAATAAAACTTAATTTTTAAAATAAAAAATATATATATATTTAAACAGAACAAAATATAAGCCTTCTCTAATCTATGATATAATAAAACTAAACCCTCTAATTGTATTTAAATTTAATTTGGAAAAAAAATAATAATGATGATATCATCATGAAATGTATAATAAGCAGAACATTCTGCTAAATGGCAGGCTGGTCGGCATAGCAAATATTAATATCGTAGCCCTGAGCAATAATAATTATGAGCCTGGTAAGAAAAATTTATTTTCGATACAGGTAAAGATAAGAAAATATTTAATAAAAATTTCGATTTTTTTTTTGTTGTTGTATTTTCGTGCAATTAAAAGAGAAACAAAAGCATTTGAACAATTCTGTTGAACTAATTGGAGATCTATTCACCTTTCATTCACTCACACAATCAAGTTTGCGGGTTTTTAGACCACGCCAGTGACTTACATTAAGGGTTTACAGGTGATTAAACCTTGCTAGTGACCCATTCCATTTAGGGTTTACGGGTGTTTAAACCACGCCAGTGATCCATTCCACTCAAGGTGAATAGAATTTAAACCAATTATTTTTTATCCATGCTTCTAAAGCCTTTGTCCGATACTGCGTGCATTTCTCTTGAGAAAAATTATGCATCATGCAATGGCTACCTTGCTCATCTAAGATGAGTGAATCAATTTTCGGACAACCAAAATCTTCCAAGTTGACTATAGAGCAATTGTACAAATTTTGTGATAGAAATAGTTTTTTATCTCGACCCTTAACAAAAACAAATTTATAATTACAATCAATAAAGTTGAAAATTTCTTCAATAATTTCATATTCAACTTCCCCTTATTCCCATTTAATTTTATGATAATAATTTTCTAACCAATAGTTTGTTCTTCTACTTTTATCAGTTTGTGTATATTGCTTCGGTGGTTTAAAAATCCAATGTCTTGACGACTTGAAAGCTTGATCAAAAAGAGACAACTCTTTAATAATATAACCTCCCAGGCTATCTACAAAGACTGGAAGTCTACAATCACTACACTTGCCGAAACCATACTAAACACTGAGCAAAGGGTTCACCTCATTTTATACCATTCGCCGAACTGTACCAATTAGAGGGTTATATTCTACGAGTCTATCATGTATAATTAGACAATATGCTGTAGTATTCGACGGAAATATAGTTTTTGATTCGAATTCTAATCTTACATCTACTGGTCCACTTTTTATAGATTCAGATTGTTTCGAACAATCTATTACGATTAAAGGTGCTTTTTCTTTAAAGTTTTGTAAAGAAGACAGAAGTTGCATTTGTGCGCCATAATAGGAATTTTGAAATGAAGCGTACATATGGTAGAGCAGGGCGAACCGATTGGATGAAATATCTATATTCAAATCATCATAAGGATAAGCTTTACAATTTAAATACAATTTGACGTTGGAAATTTTACAATGATCAAAGTTGCTTGCATCTTTTACATGATTATTCAATCTTTCAGTTTGAAAAGTTAATATGATATAACGTGGTTTTTCCAGCTGACTTGAAGTTTTAACGGGTCAGATTTGTCTCTGACTTGCTGGTAGTAAAGGATAATCGTAAAGTTCCCTGGTTCTAAAACCTAGTGAAAATATCTTTTCTGATTTCAGATGACGCATCAAAGCCAGTCTCTGATGTTCATTTACTGTGACATAGGGCAGCTTCCAGCATAGCCTCTCCAGTTCTATTTTACACTTTTCAGCCACATCAATTCCGGTTCCTGGTCGCTTCGTTATATAGCAGTTTTCATCATGTCTACTTCTAAGAAATATCAGTTCTTGCTTCACGTTCATTACAATCTTCTGATAATCTTCACAGAATCCAAGAAGAGATGATAAAGGAACGCATAAGTTGAAGTACCCCTCTGCTGATGTAATGTTTAGTGTATCATTTTTTGGATAGCACCATCCCCAGTTATCTAAAAACTGGGAACCTCCCTTGAGCGAAACCAAATTTTTCAAGGTCGAAGTAATTCCCGGATTTTTCACGCGATCTATTGCCACTCCACTCAGTTCGTATCTTATTTCATCAAACAAAAATGCAAACATGTTGTTAGTTAATTTTGATGCACTGGGAACTGCTGGACCATCCTCCTTGAGAAATTTTCCTTCGACGTAAAGCAGACTTTGACTAGGAAGAGTATATAAATCTTGATGTTGCAGACTAATACGTATTTCATCCCCTGGCTGAAGATTTGTAGATGAATAAGGATGATGAGAATGAAATTCAATGCCTTCAATTGAATTGTCAAAAGTAGCAGTTTCTTCCAAATTTAATATTTCCATGTTGATGACAAGACGCAGTTTGAAGAAATCTAATATTAATCGTCGTCAACGATTTGCACTCTTCAACAGTCTTCACCGGAATGATGCTTCTGTTCGTAGCTGCGCTTTTATATACCTTTCTGAAGTCCAAACCCATGGTTGCTCCTGATTGGGAACTGTTTTTATGAGATCCAATAAATACAGGAGGCACAGCAGACCAATTAGTTCACGATTATTGATATTGTTTATCGTTTTAAGAGATTCGATTTGTAACTTCGCAATCAATGATGTTCTTCCACACAGTCTTCAGCGGAATGATGATTCTCTTAGTGGATATCCCTTTATATACCTTTCTGAAGTCCAAACCCTTGGCTGCCCCTGATCGGGGACTGTTTATATGAGATCCAGTAAATAGAGGAGACACAACTGGCCGCAATTATTAGTTCCTGTCTTTTGATATTGTTTATCGTTTTTAGAGATTCTATATTTTTTCATATAGTGAACGAACTCAGGTGAAGGTTCAGCCCCACTACTGTCAAAGAAGTAAACCAATTGTCCAACTTTCTTATAGCATACCCAATGAGTACCTTTTCCGTAGCTCTTGTCCAAATTGAAAACTGCACATTCGTTATTCCACGGTTTACTGCGAAATTCGTCTTTCATAAAAACTCCTCGGAACGCTCGTATTTTATGCACTTTCGCCAACAGAAGTATATCGAAATTGCTCAATTTTGTTCTAGGTATAATTCGTTGAAATTGTTTAGCTTCATCGCTCAGTTTAATAGTACTGCCTCCAATCCGTTTTGGCGTTATGATAACTCGTAGCTTCTTTTTCTTCTTGTTGTTGTGCAGCGTTTCATGACTGAATGATCATTATAGCCATGATCGAGTCTCATATATTGATGTTGTCAGCTGTCTCCCAACTGTTATGTGAACTGTCGAAACCGAGCCATTTAACCAAAACTTTATTGCCTTTCCTTTTAATCAACTTCTCGACAAGGTAGCAGTCAGGATGTTTGACCAATTGCAGCTCTTCTTGATAGAATCCTCCTGCAATATTTTCGCTTCTGTCATCCTTCAAGTGATATGTTACGGGCACAGTGTTTTTAACCCGAGCGATCGTAAAAATTTCCGAGGTCCAAGACGGTTGATAGCCCTTAGCGAACTGAGCCTTGTATTTTGAGATTCTCACTCGATCTTCGACTCTATATCTGGCGATCTTCACGGCGAGTTCCTTTTTACCGTACACTTCGAGCAAAAGCCGTTTTTCGATTTCCCTCCCTCGCACATCTATCGGCTTCATCTTTATCGTACTATGTTTTCTATTGTTATATTCGCTGAGAAGAGAGCTCAAAATGGGGAGCCACTTGTAGTTCCCTTGTAAACTGAACTTTTTCCACATCATAGACTTTAATGTTCGATTGTATCTTTCCACTATCGAAGCCTTGAGGTTGCTCTATGTAGATGGTTGATCTCACCACTGCTTTTCATCAGCATTTTAAATTCCTTGTTGTACAACTCCTTGCCGTTGTCTGTATGAAGATTTCGAGGTTTTCTCTCAGTCAATATCTTTTCGAATGCTCGCCTTACTTCGACCGCTGTCTTATTCTTGACCGGGACAGCCCAAGCATATTTCGAGAAGCAATCAATCACTGTGAGTAGGTATTTTTAGCCATTATTTATTCGCGAGTACGGAATCAACTTCACCAAGTCAGCCTGCCATAAATCATCGATACCTTTTAGTAGGACATTTCTTCGCTGAAATGTTCTTCTTGCCGGTTTGTGCAGCTCGCGTACGATCTGTTCTTTGACAGTCGTCATATTGAACTGAGACCATTGACATTTTTCACTAAGCTATTATACCTCCTACTCGGAGTTGCGTTTCTATACGACGAATCTCCATCCGTTTCTTGGCGCTATCAGAAGATTCGATCAACTCTCTCAATCTATTAACTAAAATGTTGGGGTCTTCAATTCCACTTCCTTTTTTCGGCGGAAATAGTTTTGAGATCACCTTTTTATATTTTAAATTGTGCTTAAGTTGTCGTATCGGTCCAGTGGGACTGTATTCCTTCTTGTGAACGTTTATCTGATTCAATATTTTCTTGTACTTGTCGTAGTCATCCTTTGTCGCTAGATCGAGTTTTGGATTTGCCATAAACAAGAGCTCAAAAAGACCTGATGTGCCACAGTAATCAACGTCCCCCACGGAAATAGTATCTTTGCTAATTGAAACAACTGCATCTCCAATAGTGAACCTATTGCCATCGTAGACTATACCATAAATCGTGTCGAGATCTTTTATGTCATTGTTGACTAGTTTTTTAATATACTTCGAAGCTACCTCGCCAACCTCTTGCAAGCAGTGCTCAACTATTTCTTTGCCTTCAGGAGCTTGTGCTTCTTCTCTCACCATTTGCAAAGAGGATCTCGATTCCTTGGTTGTTGCAACCGGGCTAGCATCTTGGGGACTATTTTCGAACACTTCCTCTTTCAAAGGACCACCTATTGCTCCATCGCCCTCTGGAGAGTCTGTATATAACCATCTAGGTCGCAATGTTTGTAATGAACTAACCATTGGTGTTTCCTCAATTCTCTGCCTCTTTATTCCCTCAATCAGTGATTGTGATCTCATATCAGATAATTTTTCCTCCTTCTTTATACTCGGAGAGTAAAAATGTGTCTGATTCTCGATTAAAGGTGTTTTGATAACGTGTAATCTGTTCATCGAGTCGATGACAGGTTTATATTTTTCCTTCAAATACTCATCAATTTCCTCTCTACTTCTCTTCAACAAGTTGCATTTTTGTTGAATCGCTTTTCTCATTTCAATAATTTGGCGAGTGACCGTTTCAGAAGATGTTGACGGTTCCATGTCTACTCACAGACTGACCTTAAGGTGAACATTCAAGGTATTACATAGGTATCGAAACCTTTTCGATATCGTCCATCTGAAATCTCTCTGTCTTTATCTAAAACGATAAAGGCATATTTATCATCTTTCCAACACCAATGACATATTTTTTTGAAAGATTTCAAATCCATATCAGAGTTGACATGGTCATCGTAGATCCTTCTCAAATTAAGTTCGTCTTGTCGGAAAAGAATTAGAAGATTTGCATTTTCTCTTACTAGATGTTTTGGAATTCTGGTATAACTCTGACTCAAGTAGAAAATGTCGATACCATTATGCCGGCCCATGCAAAAGTACGCTCGAACGTTATCTTGTTTATCGCAGGCGATGTCATCGAAAATAAAAATAGAATTGGCACGTGCTTCCTTCGGCAGTGGTACATTTGAATTGTCTTCGTATTGAAAAAAACCGATATCCTCTAAAGGTTCTAGTACTCGCGCTAGTTGCCTATATTTTGGCTGATGTAAAGATTTTGCGAATAAGTAAATATTCTCATACCTCAAACCTTTAGGATCATAGATCAAATTCAACATGAGATTTGTTTTCCCGCAATTTGATGGTCCACATACTAGACATCTATTAGAGTCGGGCAATAGAGGACTGTGTCTCGATATTTTTATATCGGAACAGTTCCGATCTTCTATATTGGAAATACGCAGAGTATGGTGTTGCTTTACCAAACGCATGTTGAAGACTGATAAGAATAGCTGCACTTCTCCCCCTTATATACTTATCGCGCCGACTGGGACCTAGCGAATATTTTAGGCTATGATAAATAAAAACTAAAACTAAATAAATAAATAAATGAGGATTAAATGTTTCATAAAATTCATATTTTCGTTTGCACTCATCTTAGTTTTCTAAATATAATTTAGAAGTAAGCCTCTCCACCTCGTCAAGGTGTGAGTGCATCGGGGAGGTTTGTTGATATAATATTGCTGTTAATATTTTGTAACATAAATTCTTTTTTGGTCTTTAGTGGTTCTGTCACGACAGCTAACCAGAGTGGGAGTGTCAAGATTTATTTCTCGGGGCCGCCGAAAAATAAATATTAACTGCCCCAGGTGGATATCAAACCTACACCGTTCCGAACCGGGCACCCTGGAACCCTCGCCCCAACTTGCCCGGCCATCACGGCCTCGCCGAAGACCGTCATTCACACATCTGGTTTTCAACATACTGGTTTACGAGCTTTTATAGCCACGCCAGAGACCATAACACACATCCCATAGCACTCATTCTTTGGTTTACAAATAAAACCATCAATAATATATCAATAACTAAAAAATTAAATATTTAATAGCATCTGGAAGCGATAAATAATTGAAAATTTCCTTTAAACCTTTCTTTCATTTGGTCATTTAAAAAACAAAACAAAAAAACCCAGTTAAAACATCTTATTTAAAGAACAACTAAAAACATCTTCTTATTTCAAAAAAATGGATTGTAATATATCATGACGAGTATTTATTATTATTATAGAGGTCTAAATCGATCGACTTTCAAAAGAAGACCGTCAAGACATTTAAGGAACCATCCGCTCCGCTTCATCATCATCTCTTCCATCTCGGTAGCAATTTTCGAGTAGCTTCCGCTGAGGCTATTCAAGATTGTAGAGATGTCGTAAATAGTTATATTTTTAGTTTTAAAAGCACGATCGCACGTCTCTCCTCTGACGTTTTCATACGTAGCCTCCAAAACCAAATTAAACTTTAGGGGAGCGTCTGATTCCGCCAAATATTCTGAAATTAGCCGATGTCTGTCTGATTGCAGAGAAATTCCACTGCATCGATTGGTTCAGAACATGGGAGGAAAAATGTCTTGAGGTCTCCCCCGAATGCTGTCTCGATCTCATATAAAGGTCCTACAGCCGCCTCCAACCGCCTTCGCTTTGTCATGACGAGCCGTGTTTCTGGTTGACAGCGACGTATATGCTTTCTGCACTGCGTTACAGAATTAAAAATCTTACCGCAGGCAACACATGTTCGTCGTGGCAGGGTAGCCAAACATGAATTTTCATGATGGACTCTATCAATCTTCCTACTAAAATCCCTGTCGCATTACTGACACTTATTTAATGACGACATGATAAAAATAAAAAGTTAATTTAAAATGAAATAACTAAAACTCTAACTATAAAAAATATTGAATAAAGAAAAAATCAAAATTAATTGAAAACAAAAGAATTAATCTTAATTTTTTTTAAATTATTAAACAATTAAAAATAATAGAAAAACTAATATAAAAGAAAAAACTTAAACAATGAGAAAATTAAGCAACACTTAAGCAAAAAATTAAAATTGGAAACAAAAGAGTTAATCTTAACTTTTAAATAATATTAAACAGTTAAAAAAATTAAACGATGAGAAAATTAAAAACGAATTTATAAACTGATATGGAACAATAAGATAAAACTACACTCCAACCAAAATTAACAGAATGTTTAAAGAAAAATCAACTCACACGGTTCCAGAGATGCTTCAATTAGCACAATGAGATAATGAGAAAGAGCTCCGCAAAAACGACCCTATTTATAGAAGGAGAATACTCGAATCTGATTGGCTGTCAGGTTCCCCCACCACCCGCCATACTTCCCCCTCTACTCCCCACCCGCTATGAAACGAAGCATGAGTCGACCTGCTCTGAGCCAAGTCAGGCGATACTCAGGCAAGTCGAACAGAGTACCTGTAGTATTAGTACTAATTGTGAATTAGTGTTGATTAAGTATTGAAAATTTACTACATCGTGTTCGAAGTTATTAATACCGACCCGTGTCCTTTGAGAATATTTCAAAGCTATGAAAAGGTATAACCTCTTTGACCAACGTGATACCGTCATTGCGAAGACATGTTCGTCGTAGAACAGCTATCTCCTCACTCCACCAGTACATTGTCATTTGACGATTTCTACTAGAAGTTCTCGTCATTGACGCATCACAGACATCAGTAATAAACTGCATCAGTTGAGTAATTCTCTCTTCAACTGATCCTAATAAGTCAACTCTTCCCTTCATCATAGTAACAAAGGAATCTCTTCGAAGGATCGATAGTTCCACCCCGCTGGCTGCGGTTTAACTTTTTTTTCTCACAGGACCTGGGGTAATAACTTCAAAGCAGATTGTCTGATGATACAGATGATTAGATCCAAATCTGTTTTAGCCACATTTTACCATAAATAGGTTTTAAGGATAGCCGTTATCAAGTGTCAATACAAAATATCTCCGGTGCATATTATTTTCATTAAATTCATTCCGAACCCTATTATGGACTAAATAAATAACTATGGATTTTAGTTTTTAAATCTTAATCATCCTCTTAGCTATCATAATCTTAAGCTGATTTTCGTTAGCATTTTCATTTTCGTTAGTAATTTTCAGCTGATAGTTATATTCTATGATTAGGGTCTTTTCCGCTCAATGTTCCTTCATTGAAATCTTTGTCACCTGCTGTCGAATGAGGAAATAGAGATGGATTTCGTGTCATGTTCTTCGGAATGAGCAATTTTTTTTCTGCATCTTCTCGCACAATTGATGTTTTTACTTCTATATATAGGATTTTAATGCTTTTTAACTGATACAATCTCACATCTTATCAAATGTTTAGATTTAGTCAAGTGGCAGATTCATTGAGCTTTGTAGGATCTTTCTCAGTAACAGTAAAGCACTGTTAATGTTCATCCAGAATAAGTTTTAGTTCTTTGCATTAAAAAAAGATTGCGTAAAATCTATGACATTTTTCTCTTTTTTTAGCCATTTTTCTATTAGAGCTTGGTCATATAAAGAACCACAGGGTATTAATCCCCTTGTTGATAATTTTCTCTTCGGCGTTCCTTTGAGGAGGGCGAATCCGCCATGTCACAATTTTTTTTCTTTATTTGATTGGTGATATAATCTGCCAATATATATATATATATATATATATATATATATATATATATATATATATATATATATAAGTTATAGTCTGGAGCATAACATTATTGTACTTAATACTCAAATCTCTTATGTAAACAATGATAAATGTATATAAGGAGGATTACTAAGAGGAATAAAGCAGTCTTGATTCAGTCTTAGTGCGTATTATTTCTCTAACCTTTTCCTTTTTTTTATCAGTTTTAACTCGCTATCACGTAACTGGTGCCGAAACCCGGGACGAAGTACGATCGGAGCTTAACCATTCCGAAACCCATTCTATTTTTTTTTTGAGCTCTCGGTTTCGGGACGTGACGCCGTGATCAGGAAAGAATAGAGAGATGGCAACCAATGAAATACTGAGACCGCCAGTGTTAAATATACAGACGAATGTTCCACCGATGGCGGAGATCCCACCTCTACCGGAGACCACCTTGGCGGCAGCGCACGCGAACGCATTAGAGTGGCTAAAAATCAAAACAGCAACTTCACAGGACCTGAGGAAGGCGGTATCGGACCTGGAGAGATTCACAGGAGAAACAGGTGAGTTGAATATTGAATTTTTTAAAAGGAGGCGACCGCCTAATAACAAGAAGAGAGGCGAAGGCATCGGAAAACCTGTTGGGCCGAGAAGATGCGGAGGCATTGAAGGCGGCTCTAATATGCAGAATTAAAAGAAGGATATTGAATCAGATTCAAGCAGACGAGGAAACGCCGTGGGTAGTAGTAAAGGAGAGATTAAAGAAGGCGTTCGGAGGAGGCATATGGACCCCGGAAGAGGATATCTTTCAGATGTTCCGGGAAGTCAGGCAGCCACAACAGTCGAGCGGGCAATACGCAGGGACGCTTCTAGCCCGGTACAATCGAATCACGGAGAAAATGAGGGAGACATGCAGCGTGGAAGAAGTAGAAGCCAGGATGGTCTTCCTGTCAACAATACTTAAGGTACAACTGGCTAAGGAGACAGGAAAGAAAGAAGGCCTGCCTAGAGAGCGGACCTTCGTTGAATGCGCGCAGGAAATGGTGGACGTGAGCGCGAGAGATGAGGAAGCCCGAATGGAAGTCGAAGAGACCGGGTGGACTAGAATGATATATAGACGCCCCAGGACTATACAGACTACCTGGAAGAAGAGAGAGTTTGGAGATAGCAGAAGAGAGAGGGGCGCACTGGGAAAGAGAAGACCAGGACTACCAAAGCCAAGGAACAGCGGTAGGAAAGAAGACCGTAAGTGTCACGGTTGCGGGAGAACTGGACATTTAGTAGCCAAATGCCCACGAACCAGATGATTCGAGTGCGGGACGGAAGGTCATATCGCCAGGCAGTGCCCTTACATCTACAGAAGGAAGGAGACGGCCCAGCAGGAGCCAATGGAGGTAAATGCCCAAAGGGTCCGAAGAAGGAACGGCTCACGGAGACTGAGCGGATCATCAGGGGAGTCAACGCAGACATCCGGGAATTCGGAATCAGAGGAGGAAATAGACGATCCAGGCAATAAAAACGGTGAGAGGAGCGGAAGGAGCAATTGGAGGCGAGTATCGGGAGGAAAGAAGTACCGAGAGGAAGTCTGAGGAGAGTGGCGGCAGAGAGGCGACCGCAGGCTAGTAAACTATAACGTGAGAGGGAAACACGTCGGTCTGCCTATAATCAAAGCAGAAGGCGGAGTGAGATGTCTGGTCGACACCGGGAGTTCCAACACCATCATGTGTCGGGAAGCGCTGGAAAAGCTGAGTGGCGGAGAGAGGACACTCCAGATCCAGGTATGTTGTTGCAAATTAATCACCCTGGGTGGCCCATGTGAAGTAGAGGGAGAGGCAGAGATAGACCTAGGTAGATGGGGAGCTGGGAGGTCCTACTTAAAAGTACATATCGTAGGGGGTATGCCACGGGATTACCAGATTATTATAGGGTGCGATCTCCTAGGAAAGGTAGGCGCGAGGATTAATAAGAGCAATGGGAAATGGAACATTAGGATAGGGGGAGAGAAGTTTAAATGTCAAACTCTCATAAGGGACCAGGAAGCGCGAGTAGGCGCGATCAATCGAACGGAAGACTGGAGACAGACGTTAAGAACAGAATACGGGGATGTCTTCTTCAAAGAAGGCGACGTACTGGGAGCAACGGGAAAGACGGTACATGAAATCCCGCTAAAACAAGAGATAGTGACTTATGTCAAAGAAAGGAGATACCCGCAAGCGTTACGTCACCACATCCGGGAAGAAATAGAGAACTTAAAGAAACAGGGGATAATTATAGATAGTACATCCCCCTACAACAGTCCTTTGTGGGCAGTGAGGAAAAAGAGCGCGTCGGGTGAGGAAAAATACAGGGTAGTGATAGATTACCGAAAGCTGAACGAAAATACGATCGATGAGAGATATCCGATTCCCCGATTCGAAGATATTTTGGACAGGTTGAGCGGGGCAACGATATTTAGCACATTGGACTTAAAAGCAGGGTATCATCAGATAAAAATGCATTCGAACGACCAACCCAAGACGGCTTTCACGTTTGAAAGAGGGCACTATGAATTCACGAGGATGCCCTTTGGATTAAAAAACGCTCCCATTACGTTCCAGCGCCTCATGGACGAGTTCTTACGGGGTATAGATGAATCAGTGTGCCAAATCTATATGGATGACCTGGTAGTTTTTAGTAAAACCGAAAGCGATCATGTGGAACATTTAAAAAGCGTACTTAACAGGATGCGACAATTTGGATTAAAACTATCCAAGGACAAGTCAATATTGGGCCAGGGACAAATAAATTTTCTAGGACACACCATTTCGAAAGAAGGAGTCAGACCCGATGCGAATAAAGTTGAAGCCATACGGAAGATGGCGGTACCCAGGGATGTAAAAGGCATTAGGAGGTTATTGGGGACGCTGAATTATTACAGGTGGTTCGTGCCGGAAATGGCAGAGTATTTAGTACTCCTCAATAACCTATTGAAGAAAGGGCGGAAAATAATAGTCCTGCAGTTGTGGAAGACAACATCCGGAAATGTATGGAGAGGTTACAGATGGAGCCGGTGCTCGCGTTCCCCGATTTCGAAAAACTATTCACTATTACGACGGATGCGAGCGAGTACGCGCTGGAGGCGATATTATCTCAAGACGGAAATGGAGGGGGGGGACGTCCCGTAGCATACGCCAGCAGGCGCCTCACGGAAACAGAAACCAGGTACAGCGCCCTCGAAAGGGAACTATTGGGGATTGTGTGGGCCATTGACCACTTCAGGCCCTACGTGTTCGGGAGAAAATTCCGAGTACATACGGCTCATAGACCTCTGCAATGGGTTGGGAAGCTAAAAGAATCCTCCGCAAGGGTTACCCGGTGAAAGGAATTCCTAAGCCAGTATAACATGGACATCATGTACAAACCGGGCAAAGAGAATATAGTAGCGGATTGGCTGTCCCGAGCTATAACGGTAAATGCGATAGAGGAAGACGAAGGAGAAACATCCAGGACCGTGAGACAATTTCTACGGGAGTGGACACCAGAAGGGGAGGGAGAACATGAAACAACAGACGAAAGACAGGAACTATCGGAAGAGGAGAACCCGAACGACGAAAGACCGACGGATATGGAAGAGTTAGAGGAGATGGTCAACGACAAACGTCGACAAATTATCTGGAAAACCAGAACCTCAGGATTGATGAAAATCGAGTATACGCGATACGGGAAGAGTCAGATCACGATCATCTGGTCGCAGCCAGGAGCAAGGGATGATCAAATCTGTAGAGCTCTGAAGGATGCATCCAAACCTGGAAGAATACATCATCTATATGTCGGGAACACCACCATTTGGGAGAAAATAAAAAGAATATGGCGATCCGAGCGAATCGGGGTAGATAGGACATTTGTTCGATGTAAAGTGATGGTCCAAACACTTAGAGATGCCGAGCAACAGAGAGAGGTGACGCTCGCCTACCACCAGGGCAAAACGAACCACCGTGGGGTGCACGAAACATTGCAAGCATTGCGGAGAAGGTACTTTTGGTGGTGGGTGAAAAAAACAATTGATGAAACCATAAGGGGTTGTGAAGTCTTTCTTAGCTCGAAATATGATAGAAACCCACCAAGGGGGAGACAAGAGGAGACACCCACTGCCAATACACCGCTGAGTGATCTCCAGATTGATACCTTCACGTGGAAGGGATATAAATGGGTCACCATGATTGATCTTTTCAGTAAAACAGCCATGGCATATCAGATCAGGAACGATCGTTAGAGGCCCTAAATACGTGGTTCCAGTTCTATGGAGTTCCCGATCGAATCTCGTCCGATGGAGGAAGGGAGTTTGATAACGCCAGTATCAGAGCGAAGATGAAACTTTTGGACGTGGTGTGGCATCTCAACACCCCCGGTCATCCCAAGAGCAGGGGAAGTATTGAACGGTTGCACAGTACATTGAGTGACCACCTGAGGGTATACCAAACCGATAAAGGGCTGGAACCAGACGTGGCAATGGCAAAAGATATCGTGGCATACAACCATTCCATTCACACAGCAACGGGTTTTTCGCCATTCGAAATACTTTTCGGACTCCGCGGTCATAGGCGGGACTATCGAGGCACGACAGCGGACGAGGAGGAGTTAGTCAATAATATCGTTGAAAGGAATAAATTGTGGCTAAAAGTTCGGGAGAAGATAGAGAGAGAAAAAAGCAAAAGGGTCGCTAGAGACAATCTCAACCTCAGGGATATGATGGGAGAGGTAAAGATAGGGACGATTGTGTACAGAAAGTTAGGCACTAATCGAGGTAAAAAGCTACTGCGTTATGAGGGGCCATTCAGGGTGGTGGTAATTAGAGAGCACAATATAGTCACCATTGAGAGTGTTAAGAAACCCACAAAACGTAGGACAGTTCATATCGAGCAATTAAAGCTCCCAGCGATAGCAACACCTTAGTAAGCTGGAGTACCCTCGTCCCAGCACACCAACAAACTTTGTACATGAGAAATTTTGTATTTCAATTTAGTTTTTAATGTGTTTTGTGATAACAAGTGCGCGAGAGTGCAGAATAAGCGTGTTAATAGGCTACATAGCCACAAAGGTTTTGTTTATGTTTGTTTTTAGGTAGATAGATATAAGAAGGTTTTTTCTGTGTGTTCAATATTTTTTTTTAGTAGTAACTCACATCTTATCACATCTTGTTCAGTTTAGACTAAGAAAATCTGTGATTTGATTTTTATATTTTTTTTAGATATGTAAGGTGTATTTTATTGAATGTGTATTTTCTTTTGAGGTTACAAACAGAAAATTGTTTTATTTATTTTTTTTTAATTTTATGTGTGAAGTTTACGAAGAATGTACGTAAACTGGCGGGGGGGAGTTATAGTCTGGAGCATAGCATTATTGTACTTAATACTCAAATCTCTTATGTAAACAATGATAAATGTATATAAGGAGGATTACTAAGAGGAATAAAGCAGTCTTGATTCAGTCTTAGTGCGTATTCTTTCTCTAACCTTTTCCTTTTTTTTATCAGTTTTAACTCGCTATCACGTAACTTTATATATATATATATATATATATATATATATATATATATATATATATATATATAAAGAACCACAGGGTATTATTCCCCTTGTTGATAATTTTCTCTTCGGCGTTCCTTTGAGGAGGGCGAATCCGCCATGTCACTATTTTTTTTCTTTATTTGATTGGTGATATAATCTACCTATATATATATATATATATATATATATATATATATACACACAATTACAGGAGGTATCAGGTTTGGCGTAACAAAGTCCAGGGGGTGATTCCGCACCTCATTTGCAACAAAATAGTTCGTTGATACTTCCGAGTACCAAAATTAACTACAAGTTCTGTTTTCGTATAACCATGGGTTATTCCATTTATTGGGTTTTTTTATCAGCCTCCTACTGGACTATAGATTCCCAACTTTTCGTTAAAACTTCCTTGTTGAAAGTTAAAAGTGATTGGCTGATTCAGTTGGCTGGCGGTTGTTCTACGCGCCACTCAGCCCCGATGGTGGCCAAAAACTTAGGCCGAAACGTCGGCACGCATTGCAGTAAGTTTCCTTATTTGTGTGTTTATTTATTGATTCTCCTACGTACATTTTCTACGGTCAATCATAATCTCACCGTTAAAATAAAATTTTATTTATAAAAGATATGTAAAATTATATATTTAATGTGGGTGTGAAGAATGAAATTATCTTTTTATAAAATTTAATAATATTACTGGTAATGATAAATGTATTTTAACGAAATTTTCAATGTGCCCTCCATCCTGGGCACAGGACTTCCTAGTTCTTTCCATCACGGCACCAATCCCTGCGAGGAACATTGTATCGTTACTTCTCATTTCGTTGCATTTTTTAATTATTCTTCGAATAAATGCTGCTGCTATGTTTTGTCTCGATTGAGTTGACATATATTTTAGCTGATAATAGAGATCTGTAAATAGGAATGACATTGGGCAATCATTGAGGATGATTATCCCAAAATTATTTAAGACTATAAATTAATATTAATTATTTATTTTGTCCTCTAAATTGGATACCTTTCCAAGGGCCTGATTTGTGATTACCATTATTTAATAATTAATCAAGATAATGTTCCTACTTCTAAGTTTAATAATAATGCTAATAACCATAATGCTAATCAAGTTTATTGCTATCATACTTAAATATTCAAATTAATAATGGACGTAGTTACTAAAGAACAACCTCTTTCCTAGCATGTATCTTTATTCATCAAAAATAAAGTAATAACTGTTACAAGAGTTTAACCATGGAATGATTCAGACAAGACCTAGCCATTAACTGTTCTAACATAAATATCTTATCTGTAATAATTGGTATTGATGATCCTTCAGCATCTCTTGCCTTTGTCACACTGCCCACTTCTCGGTAGGTTTTTAAATTAACTTATTTTTTGTATCAGAGGGTAAAGGGTAGGTAAGTGTTGTGGTGAATTGCCTTCCTATCTGCTGGTCTCTTATCTTTTATTCAAACCTTGTGCATGTTATTTTTATAATTTGTACCGAATAATAATATTGTCCAATAATAACACCTACACAATACATATCACTGCTTACAAAAATCATGCTTGGCTTTTTTGGAATAGGTGGAATGGACCTGTGAGGAGGCCGACTATAGTCCGGAAGCCCATGCAGAAAAACGTGACTTATTTTACACAAAGGTTCATCTATTTCAGACAAGTGAGATCTACAATTTTGGTCCAATCAATTTTTGTCGTATCTTCTTCGGTTATACCTTAGATGGAACTAGTTTTTTTTACGTCTAGATCATTTTTTTTTACTTTTTCACCATTTTTTAAATTATTTTCAAACTTAATGGAAACTGACAATCTTCGGTAGGCCTATCAAAGTCAGAAAGATATACAACTTTGTTGTATCGTCCTATGACTTTTTGACGTATCTTCATCGAGTTTGATTGTATTCCATGAAATTTGATGGAGCTCGATTTTTAGATATTCAACAAATTTTCGAACTTCATCATCAATTTTTCAATAATTTCCACACCTTAATAGAAACTTGCAGCCTTTAAACTTGGTAAGCCTATCGAAGTCAGAAAGGTATCGAACTTTGGTCCCATGACTTTTTGTCGTATCTCTATCGGTTATAAATTCGAAGGAGTTTAATTTTTAGATATCCGACAGATTTTCGAACATTTTTCAGCTTTTTATTTATAAATCCAAAAGGTCGGTTCCTAGCGAAAATTTTCCTACATCAAAAGCTAACGAACATAACATTATTTTATACTTGGATTGGAAAGGTTTAGGTATGAAACGCCGTTTTGGAGTTATAAATAAAAAGCTAAAAACAGTTCGAAATTTTGTCGTGTATCTATAAATTTAGCTCCATCCAATTTATAACCGAAGGAGATACGACAAAAAAGCATACGACCAAATTTGTATATCCTTCTGACTTCGATAGGCCTACCAAGTTTGAAGACTGCTATCCATTAAGTGCGAAAATAATTTAAAAAATTGTGCAAAAGTTAAAAAAATGGTCTAGACGTAAAAAAAGACTTGCTCTATCAGAGATATAACCGATGAAGAAACGACAAAAATTGTAGATCTCACAAAATCAGTAGCTTTTGGTGCAACCCGTTTGCTGATAGGTATTGTCGTGTAGTCATAATAGACCTTCAAATATAGGTCTATATATAGGTCTTTCGAAGTTGCGAACTATTATTTTGGGAGCTTAAACATTCAGAATTTGACTTTTTGAAATATTCCCATCGGTTACAGGCTAAAAGCTACATGTTTGCCAATTATCAAGTTTATAGTTCATCTAGTAAGTTGGTTAGAAATTGTAGAGATGAGCGGGTGAGGAGACAGTTTGACTCGCCGCCTGTAAGTCTACAAGAGCTTGTATAGTATTTAGATTCTAAATATGTGTAAGATACTCTCTAAATACAAAATTTGATGCTATACAAATTTTATTCGAAAGATTTTTAATTTAGAATTGCGGTTTCCATGGTACAGGCTTTTAAAAGTATCTATATTGAATTTTTTTTGGCAAAGTTGTTGGAAATTGTTATTTTTGGACCGTCGGTTTCGACCATTTTCCTGAATCAAATTTATTATATTAGATACTCGGGCGTAGAATTTAATGGTCTTTAATTCTTGAAATATAAAATTTTTCGTTAGGAAGCACCGTATTTTCCGTTATAAATCAATAACTGAAAATACCCAAAAATTACCATGTTTGATTGGCTGCCATTTTGTATACCGTCGGCTTCGTGGCGGCAGATGTGTATTTTTTAGCTCTTCTTCAAGAGCATCATTGAATGAAATAGGTGAACCTTTGTGTAAAATATGTCACGTTTTTACGCTCCCGGACTATTAGCACCTAGGGACATCTCGGTCTGGGGGAAGTTGGAAATGGGAAACGACGATGTTCTATTCCTATAACTGGACCAATTACTTTAAAGAATAATTAAAATATCCAACGAAATGAGAAGTAACGAAGGAGTGCTGTGCCCTGGGTTGAGGGAACATTGAAAATTTCATTAAAATACATTTTATATTATCATTACCTGTAATGTTATTAAATTTTATAAAATGAGAATTTCATTTGTCACACCCACATTAAATATTTAATTTTGCATATTTTTTGGTAAATAAAAGTTCTAAGAGTCTGGAATCTGTAATCCAGTAAATGGCTTATAAAAAAAATCAATAATAATCCACGGTTAATGAAAAATATAACTTTTTCCTATTTATTTTGAAGACAAGTTTTTCTTGTTTGCGATGCTGCAATTGGGAATTACCAAGTAGTATTTTAGTTATCGCTTCTTATTGAACTAAAAACATGACCTTTAAATACCATAAAATTTATATTTAATCCTTCCCCGTTCAGAATTGAACCATAACCCAAATGAACTTTTTTGTTCTAAATGAGATGTGAAATCATCTCATGGCCTATGGTCTACCTAGCCCAGGGGTCGGCAACCTTTTGGTGACAAAGAGCCAAATCTATATTGAAAAAAAAAACATGGAAAACATAGAAGTGCCTAATTTATCTCATTCTGTGGCACTTTGAATATTATGTGTAGAGGAATCAAATGCCTTAAAAAAATCGTATTTGGTCAATCGTAT
Source organism: Rhaphigaster nebulosa (assembly GCA_948150685.1). NCBI lineage: Eukaryota > Metazoa > Arthropoda > Insecta > Hemiptera > Pentatomidae > Rhaphigaster > Rhaphigaster nebulosa. The sequence goes on from OX411307.1 coordinate 15,916,894, forward strand.
CAAATATTTAAAAAAATCACGGATCATAGAGTAATGCATAACCGTCCGGACATTTTGATTATAGACAAAATAAAAAAAGTGGCCAGAATCGTAGATGTAGCCGTCCCAAGTGATTCCAACCTATTGATCACTAGGGCTGAAAAAATGAGGAAGTATCAAGAACTTGCCATAGAGTTGAAATCTCTTTATCATCTAGTAAAAGTGGTGGTGACTCCATTAGTCATTTCCTCGAATGGACTAATACTCAAAAGCACAAGAGATGTTTCGGAAGACCTTAGCCTGGATTTAGAAAAATTAAAATTAGCCCAGAAGGCAGTTCTGCTGGATACCTGCAGGATTGTCAGAAAATTTTTAAATAAGTGAAATCATCTGCATTCCCTTGATTATTTTTCCGGGATGTAGGTGCAACTCCAGGAATCTGAGAGAACAAAGGAAAAAAGCAATAATAATCCCGCAAGGGGCAGTGAAGTGCGTAACTGCTGGGATTTAACGATCCCCCGGATCCTGATGTTCAGTACACCGAACTATATCACCATAACAGAACACTACTCACGAACACTGACACAAGCACATCTCCAGTATTCACCTTAGTGTTACCTTCCCTAAGAAGACCTGGTAGGAGGTATAAAATACAACCCACCCAATAAAATGGAGTTAAGAAGTCGCAAAATTGCCTCGGACGAATCTAGAGTTAGGGCTACTCTGGAGGGTTTGTATCAACAGCCCATTTCATCGGCAGGCGGTGAGAGCGGCGACCCGATGTCGCAAGGAACCGCAAGACTGGATCTTCAAGGACTAATCACTAACTCTGCTCCGAGCTTGGAAGCTGTTCTGCCTCCCGCACGAAGTAGAGGTCCTAATCGTCAGAGAGTCGAGCACAGACGTTTGAGATGGACACGAGAAATGAATAGAGCAGCCATCCGTGCTTACTACCTGGCTACAAACACAGGAACTAATAAAGCAGGCTACCGCAGCAAGATTGTTGGATACTGGAACGAGGTTTTTCCCCAGATTTCCGTAACCGGGCAAAGACTGGCAGATCAGGTCAAGCAAATCATTGAACGAAAGTTTCTTTCAGATGCTGAATTGGCTGATATAAAGCAGGAACTGGGTAATAGTCTTACCTCTATTCAAGATATAATAACCCAGCAGATAGAGGTGAGTGTTTCGAATAACTTACAAGAAACTGAAGTTCAAGAGGACATCATAGGTACGGAAAATAGTAATGATAGAATCAGAACGTTATTGCTAACAGAACACATGAAATTTGAAGGTGTTCAATACTGGGGGGCCCGTACATTTCTTATGATCGGGAAACCCCGTTCTTGTATATTAAAAATAAAATGTGAGTATTCGTATACTCTGAACTCATAATACCGAGTTCCAATTAGCATGCAACATAACTATTTTTAATCATAAATACCTGCTACTTTTATCATCAATACCTGAACCTCTCTTCACCTGGGCGGCCGTCTTGCGAGTGGGGGGAGAGAAGCCTCTAGAAGCGATAAGCTCTCCTGAAGTGGGGCTTAATCCCGCCGGGCGGCCTCCTCCTGGCGCGTCCACGGCGCTGTTTGGCCACCGTCGCTAGGGGGGGGGACAAATATGAGATCAGGGGCCCCTAAAATATGCATAGACAAAAAAAACCCGGAAAATTGGGCCAGGTGAAGGAATCGGAGGCAGTATGGCGCAGGCAGTGCCCATCAGGGACTCAGAGGAAGGCTCATGCTGGCTCGACAGCTCACGAAGGTGGCCCACAAAATCGCCTGACTCCGGAAAAGTTCTAGCGGCAGGAGGATCGGGCGGATGTTCCGCATGAAGCACGCTGTGGTGCTTGGCGTCGCAGAACGCACACGCGAATTTCGACGGGCACTGTGAGATCCGATGACCCGATCTAAGACATTTCGGGCACAACCCAGTCGCTTTGACGAATTTGTGGCGCACGCTAATCGTCAGCGCCAAAAACCGGAAGCAGCGGGCTAGTGGATGTCGCCCCTCGCAGCGGGACAAAGGTCCTTGCCGGGTGAAGTGGCCTTTCTGCGCGGAGACGCGCCGTGCGTCTCGCGACGCCCCGATTTACCCCGTGAGCCCTTGGTCGGAGTCTTACGCCGCGGTGAAGACCTATCTGGGTCTGGGGATACCTCGGACCTCGGGCTTCCCTTGTTGGCGTGTAAAGACACGCCGGACCTTCTCCTATCCGAGGGCTTACCGCGGGAGGGATCGGGATGCGGCTGCATTTGGAGTTCGTGAGACAGCCTACATGCCATTAATCTCTGTCTCACGAAGGCGGTGACCTCGTCCACGGATGGGAATTCGTTGCTCGCATGAGCGACCTCGAAATGCCGCCTAGTGGCAGGGTCCAATGCCTTGAGAGCCAACGTAGACAGTATAACGTCAGCCTCGTACTCTAGGGCCAAACCACGAAATGACTCAATACCTTCCCCTACTTCGGCTAAGTAGGCTGAATACTTGGCGTATTCACCGCTGGATGAGAGGCATTTCTGGTTTAAAACCCTTTGCAAGTATCTCGATGCGAGGACGCGTGGGTTGTCATATTCTTGCATCAGAGCGTCCCAAGCCGGCTGATAAGAACTCGCATCAAAATTGAGTCCCGCCAAAAGCGGGGCGGGTTCACCGACAAGCGCATTCCTCAAATAATGCATCTTGGTCACGGATGACAGGTGCGTGTTATTGTGGACCAAAGAGACGTAGGTTTCCCGAAAATGCGTCCAGGAGGAGAGGTCGCCGCTGAATACTGGGACCTGAATGCTGGGAAGCTGGTGGGGATAATTAGGAGCGGCCGAGCTGGTTTTAGCCTCACCAGAAGCCGAACTACGCCGGGACTAGTTTGCGGTAGCGTACCTCGACCCGTCGCAATTCGTCTCGAATGGCGTCTTGGCCGATTTCCCAATCAGCTGGGAAGCCAGAAGCTCCCTGGGAATCATAGAGGACGTCCAACTCATCCCAAACGGTTTCATATTTAGACCATAGCTTCTTACATTCATCGTAGTCGACCTCGAAATTGATGAATGAGTCATAATCTATCTCCGTGGCATCAGCGAGGGACCCGAGCCTCTGAAGACCGCCCCTGAGATGACGGAGCTTGCGCTTGAGTGACCTAATTTGATCAGAAAGTTCTGTCGAGTTCTGATCTCCTCTACCGATGTTGAACCGAATAAATAAATATGGCTAACTATGACAGTACAACGAAATAGAGAACGAGAATAGAGTAGCGATCAAGAAAAAAAACAATCGACTATTCTAAACTAACTGGTACGTTCCGATTTAACAAATTAAATACTAAGATAAACAAATAAATCAAGTTGAGGTAACTATTATAATCTACACTAACCGCAATAAATACAATATATATTAAATAAATATCCTAACATGCACACACATAGCATAGATAATCAATAAACACATATAGCTGACTATAATATACGCAAGCACAAAAATTATATAATATAAATTAATAAGTCTTTCTAAAATTTATACACGAAACAAATAGGTATTAATGTAACAATTAAAATACAAACGTGCACATACAAGTATAATTAAATAAACCAATAAATTATTTAAGAATAAATAAAGCGAGTTCTAGAGCAGAATTACGGCCATTTAAATTGACTCGCTTTCAGTTATATCAGACCGGCCGCCGTCGCTAGGGGGGGAGACAAATATGAGACCAGGGGCTCCTAGAATGTGTATATACAAAAAAAAACCCGGAATATTGGGCCAGGTGAAGGAATCGGAGGCCGTAAATCCGACAGAAGGTATTCCGCTAGAAAATAGACCTATTGTTCCAAAAGCGCCATATAATAAGAAAACATTAGACACTGTCCGAGCAGTCGACCTGATTTTGCTAGAATACTTAGCTCCTGAATCCGACATAAATGATATCCGTCATTGGATATATGTTGGACCTAACAGATTAGGTCTAATCAAAGAGTTTTCATCAGTAGAAACTCGAGTAAAGAAACAGGAAGGAAGTGAAAAAAATAGCACCCTGGAGAAGAAGACTAAAAAATAAAATTGAAGGGATCCGCTAAGAAATTGAAATATTGACAAGTTATTTAAGAAGCACAACTACAGCTACGTTTAAACTAAAGAAAAAGGTGGACGAAATTATAGTCTTACATATAGGAGATATACAGAAGTCGGAATTAAATGACAAATTAAACATATACTTATAGGAAATAAGCAAAAATTGGCGGTATACGCTAATAGGTTAAGAAGATATACTGAGACTGAAAATAGACGAAGGCAGAATTCGAAGTTTTTGTCAAATCAGAAGGACTTCTATAAATCATTGAATCAACAATAAAAAATTAATGCTTTTCATGATAATGATAAAGCATCGGAGGATTTCTGGTCGAAGATATGGGAAGCTCCGAAGGTAAGTAATTTTAACGGTTGCTGGATTGACATGGTAAAGAAAAAAGCAAGCTCAGTTTCGCCAATGGATGAAATTTCAATAAACCAAGATGATATCCAACAAACAGTTAAGAGAATGAAAAATTGGAAATCACCTGGCCCTGATCGAATTCAGAATTACTGGTTAAAATATTTTACCAGTACGCATTCAGTATTAGTTTCTTATTGCCAAAAAATATTAGCCAATAACATAATCCCACCTGAAGACTTCTGTGAAGGAATAACTTACTTAATCCCTAAATCAGCAAAGGACCATCTTGATCCTAAAGATTATAGACCTATCACATGCTTAAATGGGGTTTATAAGTTATTAACATCTGTGATCAGTTGTAAAATAACAGAGCATGTTAACAAGTATAACATCATCGCAAAGAGCAGCTAGGATGTAAGAAAGATGCCAAAGGATGTAAGGAGCTGTTAGTTATCGATTCGTTCATAGCATCCCAAATATCAAAGAAAAAGCGAAATGCCTATATTGGCTGAATAGATTATCAAAAGGCGTACGATTCAGTGCCTTATAAGTAGCTATTGGAAGTATTAAACATCTACAAAATAAATCGTAAAATTGTAGATCTATTAGAATAAGTCTAATGAAAATTTGGAAAGTGAAGTTGCACTTACCTAAATCTAGTAGTTCCAATTCGTGCAAATCAATAAGGAGAGGAATATTTCAGGGAGATTCTTTGAGTCCATTGTTGTTTTGTCTGGCATTAAACCCGCTAAGTGAATTGCTGACTGATTCTGGGATGGGTTACAGGCTTGATGATAGTGGAACCGTAATCTCTCATGCTCTATATATGGATGATTTAAAATTGTACTCTAAAAGTGAAAAAGAATTTGTGAACATGATCCAGATGGTAGAGTCATTTAGGCATGACTCTAGGTGTGCTGTCATCCATATCAAAAGGGGAGAGATTACGAATAAAGCAGACGCGGAGCTCATTAATAATACAGCAAATAAAGAACTGAGCAAGTCAGATTCTTATAAATATTTAGGTTTTGGCCAACTATTGAAATTCAAGAAGAAGAATAAATATAATTTTAAAGAAAAGTTTAAAAGACGGATTGGAAAACTCCTCAAAACGTATCTTTCAGCTGGCAACTTAATTAAAGCAATTAATACATGGGCTATTACAGTACTGACTTATACTTTTGGCGTGCTAAAGTGGCCTAACACGGAACTTGAAGAAATGAATCGTTTAGTAAGAGTTCTTTTTACCTCAGCTAGAAAACGACATCCAAAATCTTCAAATGAAAGGATGTACTTGCCACGAAAGAAAGGAGGAAGGGGGCGTGTTTGTCTGTTAAGGAGCTGCAGAGAGCAAGAAAATAACTTAAAATGCAGCCTTCTACAATATAACTCTCCTTTGTGGTCAGCAATAAGAACATTGGACAATGGATACACAGCTTTGAACTGTATTTCATCGGAGCATAAAGAGTATTCTACCGAAGAAATTCTGATCGAAAATTGGAAAAATAAATCGCTACATGGTCGCTTTTACCATTCTCTTTCACAATCAGGAATAAACTGGGATGCTTCTACTATATGGCTTAAAAAAGGATATTTATTTCCTGAAACGGAAGGGTTTATTTTAGCCATTCAGAATCAGGTAGTTTCCACCAACGCTTAAAGAAAATACATATGTGGAGAAGACATCAATGACCGATGTCGCTTATGTAAAAGTGCAATTGAGTCTATCCAGCATATATCATCTGGGTGTCAAGCGTTGGCAGGTAAATAATACCTTATGAGGCACAATAAACTGGCCAAGATTATCCACCAAGCACTGGCCTTACTTTATAACATGATTGCTGACTAGGTTTCTTATTATTGGTACGAGCCGAAACCGGTACTGTCTGCTGAAAACAGAACGTTATACTGGGTTCGTTCCATTATTACAGACCATAGAATTGTAAATAATAAACCGGGCATAGTCTTGATTGATCAAAATGTAAAAATGGCTATGTCATCGATATTGCTGTTCCAACCGATGATAATATCGACAAAACAGTTTCAGAAAAGATAAGAAAATATCAAGAGTTGTGCCAGGAGCTACGGCAACTTTATAGGCTGGAGAATATAAAGGTGCATCCGATTATAATATCCAGCAATGGACTCATCCCAGATGATACCATCAGATCAATTGAGAATTTGAAACTGCGTAAAAAAGTACTGGAGGAAGGGCAGAAAGCAATTCTCCTTTGTACAGCAAGCATCGTCAGGAAGTTTTTAAATATAGTTTAAAATTTGAATCATCAAAATGTGAACAGTCTAGCTTAACAACGAAAAGTTGTACGATACTGAAATTACGTATTTAAGGTAGGCACATGCATGTAATGTTACAGCAACTATTTCATCAAAATCGACTAACCGGAAGTGGCACTTTATATAATCGATTTTACACATTTTTACAATTTTCTTGAAAACGGCTCTAATGATTTTGATGAAACTTGCCAAAATTATTCTTCATAAAGGCCTTTAACTTTTCATTTATGTAGTACATCACCGAGGAAATGCAGGGGAAAATGTTATGATGAAAAGAATATTTTATTTGCGCATAGCTTAAAAAGTATGCATTTTATGGTAAATTATGTATATAATTGTATGTATAATTGATAATTAAATTATCTAAAGAGTGATAAAAGAATCATCAAAATCGGACCTATACTAGCAAAGATAAAGCGCATCGGACTAACCGGAAATAGCTTTTATATCATGGATTTTACAATTTTCTCGTAAACGGCTCCAACGATTTTGATGAAACTTGCCTAAATTATTCTTCATAAAGGCATTTAACTTTTCATGTATTTAGTATACCAACGAAAATATGCAGGGAAAAAAGTTATGACGAAAAGAATATTTTATTTGTGCTTAACTTAAAAAGCATCCAATTTATAGTAAATTATGCATTGAATTGTATTAAATTATTTAATAAACAAAAAAAGAATCATCAAAATCGGACCAGTATTAGCAAAGATACAGGGTATTTTATGAGTACAAGTCCGTAGACGGATAACAGAGCGCATGCGAAAGGAGACGGATGTGACCGAACCTCCTCTTACCTATCCGCCAATTTGTTTTCAACAATGCCGTCTGTAATAATGTAATTTAAGAATACAAAAGTGGAAATTAACTTAATAATTTCTACTTTTATATTAATTTAATGGAAAGAAAATATATCCATGGAAACTAAACGCAAACTTTAAAAATATATTTTCAACTTGACAAACTTAAAATATATAGGTATTGTAGTACTAAAATTAAAAATAAAACCTGTTTTATTGGATGCTGATAACGATTTTTAACTTTGTTACCTCGATTTTTTTATTGAAGTATAAAATAAAAATATATGGTGGCTCCCCATTTGATTAAACCCAATTACACTAAGACTCCTAAACGAAGCCCCGGGAAGAAATATAGAGTACAAAATGTAGGGCATTTATTCTTGTTTAATTTTGTATTGGCTGATGTTGCTGAAAAAAAACGTTTTCATGCTAAGTATGTGAGAATAATCGAAAAAAGGTGAATTTTTTTAGCATTTTTTTTTCATTTTTTTTTTTTATATTTCCGGGAAAAAATTGAAGTGAAAAGGTTTTAATTCGTTATCAGCACCCCTCCCCCCCCCAAAAAAAAAAAAAATAAGCAAATTTTTAGAACTTCTCCAAACCTTTCCAGGGAAAAGTACCAAGAGCCTGGACCAACCTACTTCATTAGGCAACCATAATTATGGATTACTACTAATAAATTAGAAAACTTGTGCATTGAAGTCAATGAATCTCAAGTTTTTTTATGAGGTTGAATGCACTAATTACACTAACTATATTTGCGCAGACATCTCCATGCAATTAATGTGCTTAATTTTCACATGCTGCGTCCAGGGCCGAATCTCGGGACGGGGGTACAACGGCGGCACAAATTTCAAACGTAATTTATGATAATGTTATGAGATGATGATATTTATTTAAAAATATATTACCTAAAGTACTGTTGTCGACTTTTGTTGAGGGGGGGGGGGGGGGGTGAAAGAAAGAGCGGCAAAATTAAGATTACCTAGTTCCAGTAAGGCACTGTAGACATCTTACCTTTGTTCGAAACGGACACCAAGTCATTAATTTGACATGTTTTAGAAAAAAATTCGGTACTATATAACATGATAACGTTGACATTGCTATGGTACAAAGTCTGACAAACATATCCACCCCGGAATTTTGATGATATAATAACCTATACCAATGATCCTCTTGTGGAAAATTAATGAATTGTAAATTGTGTTGGTACCCGCTTATCAACTTAGTCCTTATAATAATCATAAACTATCTCGATATTCCCCACTACAAATTTGATATTATGCGAATTGTAAAGGAAGAAAAAAAACATTATAGAAATTGAGATCCTTACACTTTTTTCACATGGCGGTCATCGAAAAATTTGGAAAATATCAGATCTGTGTGAATAACTAAAATATTACGAGCTTGAAAAAGTGAGGGTTTTCCCGTTGATCGTTTCTTCCAATAGTAACTCCATTAATAACCGATGAGGACCTCGATCTTCCTAAATTAGTAAATTTATAAATATTAAGAATAAATTAGAGTCATAAGTGTAGCTAATGAAATGTTCTAGGTGGGGGAAGTCAGGTGCCATTGGTAGTTAATCAATCATACATACCTTTTTTCTCTTTTTTTTTTTATTTTTATTTAAAATAGTTAAATTTATTTTTATTTAAAATAGTTAAATTTATTTTTATTTAAAATTCTAGTTTTATCGTTATGATTGTGAATAACTTGTGCTCATCGTTTATATATATATATATATATATATATATATATATATATATATATATATATATATATATATATATATGTTAATTATTTCGAGGTTAACCGTGTAATCGACTATCGATTACCCTATATCAGATACCACCCATGTGTAAAAGTTTAAAAACAACATTTAATTTTAATTTTAATCGAAATTTATCTGCCTGGAAAAATTAATTTATAATAATCTTTTCTTGTTTTTGTTTTTACTTTTTAACATTTTTTAAAAAAAAATTCGGAGTAGAGCAAATATGTACCAGGGGAGGGGGGAGGAGCTTCAAGCCTCTCCCAAGATATCTATCTGCTGTGCTTACTGTGCCTAAACTTTGCCCTTGTTCCCGCGAGGTAATATTTACGCCGATTGCCCAGAAAGTGGAAAATATTTATTGATTATTCTGGGGTATGTCCCTTTCGAGTAATAATATATTACCTATAATTTTAATACTAAACTGATTGCATTATTTTTGTGTAACAAATCCTCGAGTTTGCTCAATTTTCTGAAAAGGAGAAATAATTTTGTGTTTTCTATCATACTCATGTATTTTTTTATTTCATCGATGAAACCATGAAGCTGGCAAATATATGATAATGTTATTCAATATGTTTTAAAAATTGTTAAAACGGTCATGCTAAAGATTTCTTAAAAATTCTGAAATTTATGAATAAATAAGAATGATTTTATTTTGCTATTATTTTTGACAAAGTCAGATGCTTCATCAAATCGTGCAAGGTCCTAATCTTACCTCAGCTTAAAATAGGATGACATTTCCATTTTATTTAGATTTATTATTTATTAGTTTGGAAACTTTTTGAGTTGCTATCAATGAATAACTATTGAGATTCTGAATATTATATATCTATAGGAAAATAAATTTATAAATATCCGAATATATGTCGGTAATGTCTGTTGCATCAATTTAATCAGTTTGTATGCAGTGAATGTTTTTATTTTCTATCACCATGTCAACAAATTTTGTTTATTATTATAGATTCAGAAAAAAATAAAAATAAATAAATAAGTATAAATATATTTATATTTATATTATATGTATACATATACATGTGTGTGTGTATACATATATTCTACGGTTAAAAAATGAAGGTTCATAAATTATATCCTTTTAGAGCCATTGGTTCTTTGTTTCAGCTTATTTAAAAATAAAAAAAATTCTCTGGACAAATAGAAAGGAATCTAACGGTGCGGTGTAGGTAAGCAACCCTTGCCCCCCCTCTCATCCAGGTGCTGGGTGAAAGCCGCCTGCGCGCGCAGCGGTCTCCGCCATTTTTACCTGCCCGCAGGTAACTCGTCTTCAGGTGTGTGCGTGTGTCAGTGTGCGTGATATTCGGATTTATTATATTTTCAAAACTCTAACAAAATACGATTTACTTATTCCTTCAGTCAGTGCCCTCAGCTCTATCATTTCCACTTTTGGTGTTTTCCTTCGGAATTTTCCAGAATTCATTTTACCTTTGGGCAGGAGGTTTTACTCACTCGAACCAGTAAGGGCAGAAAGAACGCTGAGAAGACAAGTGTGTTTTAGGACGACAAAAAGATTGAAAAATGCTTTAGGCATCAGCGTATATTTCATAAGGTAAGATAATGTTTCTGTTTTTAATTGATTTCGACAATGTCTGGTCTCGTTATATGTTTCTTGAAAGGAATATTATTGATTGAAAACAATATATGTTTATAGTATGATGTAAATAAACGTATTTACTAAGACATTTTAAGAAAATGTTCATTGTGACCTATACTCGACGTAAATTTCACGTAAGCATGAGTCTGCAATTTCCAAGTTTGAGTTACTGTTTAGAACCGACTTGCTTACAATATTTTACATCACTTGTTTTCCGAACCTAGAAGATGGAAGAAGTAGGAATCATAGCTTATTTTTTGTTCATTTTGTTGTGTATATTTATTTATATTAATCACATAACGTTGCCGAATGCAAAAGATTAAAATGTTTTCAAACTTTATTGAATTCTACCCATAATTTGACGCAAACATACTAGCAAAAAACAATTTTTCGGTCTGGAACTGTGCAAACTTTGCAGGATTCTCACTACTCCTTTTCCTTTCTAACTTTATCAATTCTAGTTGGTCCAATTTCGTTACCTATGTCCATCATACATGTTAATTTAAGTTGGTTTTCTAAAGAAATTATATATATATATATATATATATATATATATATATATATATATATATATTTATATATATTTCTATACAATTATTTTTTTTCTTTGGAAATACAGATGAATGGTGTGAATTAAAAATATATTAACATTATGCATGTCGATTTTTACATATACTTGATATGAAAAACATGACGCAGACAATAGTGGGTATAATACGGCAGCATTGTCAACTGTGAGAATTTCCCATTACATGGAATTTATTTTCCTAATAAGTTGTAGCAATGTCTTAAACTTGGGAAAAGTATAAACATTTTCGGGAGGGTGATATGATGAGAAAGAAAGAGTTTTAACGCTGAAATTTCTTTATATTTATTTGATGCCCTGACTTGGACACCAATTACATTTGAATATTTGATGTTTAACTGGCATTATCAATTTTTGGTTTTATCGTTCCGATATCATTTGGGGAATTGATCATTTACACAATTTCCTTCGATTGTAAATTTATATTAGAAAACATGAATATTGATAATTAATTCTAATCTTTAAGTAGTTATCTATCATCTTTAAGTTGTGATTATATCATGGCTCTTGTAATGATAGTTTAACATTTATCGTAAGTACTGTATACATTTCTTATGTAATGACTATAAAAATAGTTTGAAATAAGTTATCGGTTCTTTGACCGCAATAAAGACATTTTAGATTCAAAGATTTGCTCACATTGTAACCTTGTTTATGAAATATTTTCTATTTTGCAGTTTTACTATGTTTTTGATATTGTTTGTTGATTATGCGATTGTTATAGAAAAAATATGATAAATATTTACGTAGTCTTGTTGTTTGATCATTAATTTTCTTCTGTATTGCATTTTTTATGAAATGTTTGGCCAAAAATCTTATAACGTACTATCGCTACGTCATTCAAGGAACTTCTCAAGGGTCATTTTCTATTTTGCTCTTTAAACCTAATAAGCGTCGACTTAAAACAGCAATGGAAGTACACTTGTTTTGTATTTTAAAAAAAATGTCTGAGATATCTATTGTACAAATGAATATAATTTTTAGTATACATTGCTGATACTGATTTTTTTTTTTAGTTTACCAGTCGATTTTTCTAAGTCATAAAACTGAATAATCAATCATTTTCAAATCATTCTTCAATCATTTTTTTTTTTTTTATTCATTTATAACTCTTTCATTACATTTACCAATGATTTTTTTTGTATCGTTAATTTCATAGTTTAATTCAAGATAAATGATTACTAAATAGATATAAAAAAAAAAATTGGCATCACTTAATGAAATGAGGAATAAAATAACATTGGCAGAAGAGATATATTAGTGTTTTTCAAAATAAATCACGTTTGTTTTTTCTTCCAAAATAAACATTATTGTTTAATTTGCTGAGAAGTGTGCAATAATATTTTTTACATATTTGTACATGTTTTTATAGCACAATTATGTATGAAAATGATTCTTTGTGTTTCTCTTCCAGACTTGATTTTTCATTTATCTGGGAGTAAAAGACATCTTAGTTGTTGTATTATAGTAAGCTTTTATTGATTATGCTTTGTCTATTGATATATATATATATATATATATATATATATATATATATATATATATATATATATATATATATGTATATATATGTGTGTGTGTGTGTGTGTGTGTGTGTGTGTGTACAGACATATACAAACACACACACACACACACACCTGCGTAACTCACTCTATCTACGCAAACATAATTTTATTTCAATGCTTTGTGTACATTTCCTTGACTGAGGAATGATATTTCTGAAAATAGAAATAATGGAGATAACGGATATATCAAGTTATTTTTATTATTTATTTTTTTTTAGTCCTTAAAATCTGCAATATCTGGGAAGTATTACCAGACTTGCCACAAAGGTTCCACCATTTTCCACTGATAATACTTTATTATTATGGGAACTTATTCTTAATATGGTTAAGACTCAAAGAGACAATGATCTAATAATGTATTTAGCAAACTGTTCAATAAAATAAAATGTATTCTACTTTGTCAAGGTGGAACAAAATTACTTAACTTAAAATGTAGAAAACTTTTTATATATTCGCTTGAGCAATTACATATATATATATTTAGGTATGTGGGGCCCAATCATAATATTTTCCTTTTGTTTCTTGAATGACTTTTTAGGTTTTTATTATCATTAAAAAGTTGGAGCCTTCAGGCAGGACTGCAATTCAATATTACTACTTTCAGTTCTTAACCTTTTTTCGGAGAAGATGAGTTACAATTTTATAATTTATTAACAATTTATATCTATCACATTTCAGTGAACTATAAACCAATTATTATCTAAACATTTTTTCGAAAATTTAGTAAAGTGTTGGGGACAATGTTGTGAGCCTACAAGTAAATAGTTGAACTATCTTCAATGACATGTGGATAATCTAACAATATATAAGCTTATTTTACTGTAGATAAGTTTATCGAGGATTTTTTTTTTTTTTTAGAACATTTTAGAAAAACTATCTTATCTTAGTCGATAAATATTATGCACTAAAAATTGGTAAATTCATTGAGACTGCTTCAATATAAACCTTATAATATAAATATTCCTCTTAGGAGCGTTTAGCAGTGAAGTAAGATGTAAGATAGCTCTAACCTGCCAACGTTTAGGAGTGAAGTAAGATGTAAGATAGCTCTAACCTGCCAACGTTTAGCAGTGAAGTAAGATAGCTCTAACCTGCCAACGTTTAGGAGTGAAGTAAGATGTAAGATAGCTCTAACCTGTCAACGTTTGATGATTTTTATTATTATTACTTTCTTTTTTTTTATGGAAGATGGTTACTATTTGATACCATTATATATATTCTATACTCTTGGGTAGTAATCAATATAATTCATATTTAAAAATAGATCTCCAGTATTCACTTTCCCATTCTGTTGGGGAAAATGCCAAGATTTTCCTATTAACAATAGCTTTATATTGCTTGATTATTATTCATTTTTTTTTTTTTAAATTTGCTATTCCTAATCGGTGAGAACTAGTAAAAAATGAATAGTAATGAATAGATTAATAACATCCTCAAGAAAGGATTGGATTATCCTTTGTATATGTTTGCAAGCTCTTCACTCAAAACTACCTACTCACCGACCAAGCTCTTCAATCAAAGCTACCAACTGATCATTCTTCACCCAGAGCTTAAGACTTCTTTTTATAAATACTTATCTTCATTGTCGAATATGATTGAAGTTGTTTAGAGAATTATTGTACCATTGACTTATATAATTACTGTATAACTTCATGTCTATTATAATTTTGTCTGAGCAATGTTTTTATTAAAAGAGAGAAGTATACTTTTAAAGGATGCAAATAAATTTAGTCGCTATAAGAAATGAGGAAAAGTAGAGTTATATTACTCAAATGACGAATGAAATGATGTTATATATTGCCAAAAATATTTTTATTATTTTGCAAAAGTGGTTAATAGAAGCTGGTTGATATTTTAAAGAAAACATTCAGGAAATATTTGGCAGTTGTTTAAATTCCTACGACTTGAAGAAAAACAAGAGGCTCTTCGGGAAGCTATTGTTCTTGAGAATTTAAGTAAATTTGCAGAAACTTCTTTCTGAAGAATAATGTTAGTTTGAAGCATAAAGATGTCGAAATATTTGCGATTATTGTGACTATTCTAAAAAGTTTGTTAAACTATTGTAAAATTTTTAGAATCTAGTTTTTGAATCTTTGTTAGAATCTAATCTTCTTTTATTGAAAGTGAAAACATAATTAAAGGAGAAAATGGTTGGGGGTGAGTTAAAGAAAGTGACACGCAGTAAGTACAAACATAATACTACTTTAACGTACTTTTTACTGACTGAATTAAGGGCAAAACAATGAAAAAGCAGAAACAAATATTTTTACTTAATCTAATTATAAAATTTGCCGTCCTCTAAATTCTGCCGCTTAGGGCAAGTGCTCCTTTGTACCCTCTCCCCCCTCCCCTTACTTCTGATCCTATTTCCGATAGCCGAGATGCTATTACTTATATTATATTAACCGACTTGGAGCTCTTTAAATCCCCAGTGAACGCATCCTTCTTCCTGTCATATATTCTACGTAAAACTTTATTTTCCAAAACCTTGAAGATGTTGTCCTTTCTTCAAAGAAAGCGTCCACGTTTCGAACCAATAAAGAACAATTGGAAGGATAATAATTTTGTAAATTTTGATTTTGAGGTTTGTGGAGAGTACTGGCGAACTAAGGAAAGTTTGAATGGATAAATAACAAATATTAGCCGCCTTTTACCTTGTCTTTATTTCCTCCTCAGTTTATTTTCTTTAGTTTTTTGTGGATCTCAAATTCTTCAGGTTCTCTACGAATTTAAACGCGTTCTCTCTTAGATCTATATCCCCATCATCACCGTTTCTATTCCTCACCATATATTTTGTTTTTTCCGGATTTATTTGGAGGCCCAACTCTTATCCACCTTTCTTCAAGGTTGTTGTATTTAGTTTTATAGTTTCCGCAACTTCAGCTAACAGTAACAAATCATCAGCATAACCAAGAATCTAAATTTTATCGCTCAGTGTTAAACCTTTCTTGATACGTATAACCTTTCTAATGGCATATTCCAATTCTAAATTAAACACTATATTTTTACTTTAAGCACTATGCTAAATTGAACACAATACTTGTTTGATAAGTGACAACGCCTACTGTGACAATCACTTATCTTTGCCAACAATGTTGGAAAATGCTACCCAAACATTTGCCAAATAATACAATACTATTCCGATTATAGAATACTCTAACCCTTTTACAATAAAAACATAAGTTTAGGAATAACCAAGAGTCCCGTTTATTGCTCTGTAACGTACTGATAAAAACTGTTTAAATTGAAATTTATTTAGTGACTGACATTCATTTAAGGTTATTCAGAGGTATCAGAATGTGTTTGTTGTGGATTTTTAATTATGTAATAGGTTACTTTCAACATAGCAAATTTGTCACCTCGATTATTCAACCAGTAGGATTTTATTTGTCTTGCTATTCCAATCTCCAACTCTGAAAACCACAAAGATAGCTTTGAAACAAATAAATTAGGAGAAATAGGGATCAATTTCATTCAGGACTATGGACCTTTATTTTGATACAGGCAAATGTTGATGATCTAAAGCCATAAAAAAAAAAAATAATAAAAAAAAAATCTTGAAACATGTAACTGTAAAATGAATTTTACTCAAAATCCCCAAGTGCAGAAACAAATGCCATTATAATAAGAATTTATAGAAAACTATTAATTTGATATATAAATATAATATATATATATATATATATATATATATATATATATATATATATATATATATATATATATATATATATATCAAATCATTAATTATAGAAGTAAATTTTGTTTTTATCTTTTTTACTAACAGGCTATCATCAGGCAAATAAAATGTATTAAAAAAACATAAAGTAATAAAAAATCAACATTAAAAATTAAAACAAAAATGTTTTTTTTTCGGAGGGGGTCCCTTGCAGTCCGACCGGTTGTTTCCCTGTTTTCTCCAGGAATGATTTGGTCATCCAATTTCGTTACCTTCAAACCTTTATCCTTCGCTTATCGGGGTATTTTTTCTATCTAGCCTGCCAAAATTATTTCTTCGATTTTATTATTCAAAATTTTCTTTTCTAATCATCTACTGTACATAGATGTGATCAATGAGCATTCCTAAAAGGGTTTTTCATATATAACGTGTACAAAAGCGCAATCGTCACCAACTTTGCTTCTTCTAATTAGAACTCCTATTTTTAATTGTATAATCGACTTTAAATTTCATGGCGAATCGACACGCATTTTTAATAATGCGCAATTTAATGTTGGACATATTCTTTAATATAGTGTGTAGATACATGGTTTTCACTTCTTTTTTAATGCAGAATCAGGTGGTCATCCTATTTTTTCACGAAAACACAGCCATTTCAAAATCATCAATATTAAATTAGGGTATAATGGATTATTT
This sequence comes from Rhaphigaster nebulosa, assembly GCA_948150685.1. NCBI lineage: Eukaryota > Metazoa > Arthropoda > Insecta > Hemiptera > Pentatomidae > Rhaphigaster > Rhaphigaster nebulosa. Next base: position 15,934,309 of record OX411307.1, read on the forward strand.
TGGAACGGGAGTCTATTTTGTATAAACTAATATTTGAATTTATTTATTTTTTAAACACATTCTCCTATTTTGTTTTGCTTAACCCTCAAGAACTCGCGCCTTTTGGAGTCGCACTAGTGCCCCCGAAGCGGCTAATAGACACGCCACGTTTTTTTATTTATTTATTTCGAGGCGTATGTCTCGGAAATTATAAAGGCTACTAAAACGTAATTGTGTCCATTAGATTCAGCGTTAAATTTCCTCCCAAAAGCCATGAATATAATTACAAAATACGTACTCGTACTCAATAAAACAATCATCAAAATATGCACTCATACTCATTAAAACAATCACTGATGAGAAGACTGAAAAAATCGACGGTGGCGCCATCGTGTGCCTTATTGCTTGACTTGAAAATACAGGGGGCGCCTTGGACGCTTTAGAAACAAAGAGTTACTCCCACTTTGAAAAATAGTGCGGTCCTATTGCCACCTACGCGAGAACTTCAGGATTAATTAACATGATATGATAAGGCACACCTTTTGTGTAGATAATAACCTATATTTTTCTTTTTATGACAAAAACCCTAAATATTTCGAGTTTATTCCGCTGCAAGTGACTAAGACCTAGTTTCTTGTCTAAACTGGATTTATTCTAGTTATTCATGATTTCAAAGAGATCTCTCCTTAACAGTATTTTCTCTCTGTGTATCAATAAGATAATACTTACCCATTAATAATTAAAAATAATGAAATATTAAAAGATCAATTTTTTTATAATTTATTGAAAAACTAATGATTTATCGAAATACATGAATTTGTGTCCGAAAGCAATATCTCCAAGATTAGCAGTTTTTAGCGACTAAGTTTTTAAATCATTGACGAGATACCTTCAACATTCACTTGATAAAAAAACTTATTCGGTACTCATCGGAAACTGTTACATATGCTAATTAGAGATTGATAAATTATTTGCCACTTCTATAATTTTGTATTTATTGAAAACTAGTTTCCAATGTTTTACATTCATCTTCAGTTCTAAAAACACACTTTCTTGTCTTATTGATTTCTTCTCATAAATGTTTTATAATACTAATTTATATTACATTTAATTTAATATGTATTATATTTAATTTAATACCAAACTGTGTTTTGAATTGCTTATTTTTGAATTTTTGTGTGTTTTTAGAACTGAAGATGATTGTACAACATTGGAAACTAGTTTTTTAATAAAAACAAAATTATAGAAGTGGCAAATAATTTATCAATCCCTAATCAGATTGATCCTTCTATACCATCATGCGGGTGTACTGAATAATATCGCTGGTATATTATACCCTGAATAATATACAGGGTAACTCATTATTATCGCATATTGAAATTCACAATAAAAATTGGAAACAAATAATTGGTATCCTTCCTTTCGCCCTATTTCAAAATTTTAATAAGCTATTTCATGTTATTACAAACTTAGATACCTGGCCTTTCATAATTGATAATTATTAAATAACAGTAATGGTTTTGAATACAAAAAATCAACACTGAAGTGTGCACTCACAAACTCGATTTTTATATTAAAAGTAATCAATTTGCTTCTTTAAGCAAGTATAAACTGGTTTGACTCATCCTAGATCAGGATCACATTATAAGGCCGTTTCTTATGTCTCCCACTATTTCACTTTAGTTTTAGCTACGTTTTTCCACCTCTACTGTGTTAGGGAAAACCTACTTTTGGTCGGCTAGATCGGAGAAATACTACCCCCCCCCCTCCTTTATGATTTGGTTTAGCGATAGTTATCTTTTTAGTGATTCAACTTTATGTGCCCATATAAAACATTGTGATGCCTTTATTTCCAGGGTCGGGTTTGACGTTTGTACTTTCCTAGCCCAAAAGATTTACCTACCCCCTCTTCATAAAATTGGAAGGTGGCGGTCGGTTCGGCAGTATTCCTCTAGAAAATAATCTTGATGATGGGAATATTAATATTATCGCATGATGAAATCACTAATTAAAATGAAGACTTTTTCTTAACTCATCATAACACATTTCCTTTGGTACTTCCTTTGTTTTTTTAGAGTGCCACACCCCCCCCCCCCTGCCATTGTAGCCTCGGGGGCCTAGTCGTAAATCTGGCCCTAATTACTTCAATTCTATTTCTATGACGCCTGCTACGCTATTCCACATCTTATAACCGTCTATGTTCTACTGTGGATTCCTTAAGGTAGACTTTAGCTGGTACTGCCCGCGGTTGCGACTGGCAGAATTTGCCAATCGTAGCCGCTAACTGTTACTGCTTCTATATTTCGCTGAAACTGCCCACCGAAGCGGCCCACTTTTGCATAATCTATAACATTATAACCTCTCCTATATTTATAATCATACCATATCCTTATAACTATATAGTATATCCTTAAAATCTTTAAAATTATATGTTATTTAGATGCATACAAATTATAGATAAATGAATACGTTTATTTACAAGTATTTACATATATACAACTATATATGTACAACATATATATTGTTATGTTATGTACAACTTGATATTTGTTAGGTATTTTAGACAATGAGTTCGTTCGCGGTTTTTTTATTGTTTATTAATATCATAATAATAATGTGTGAATATAAAAATAAAATAATATGTTTTGCCACACATTGTTTTTTACTATCACATTCTTATAGTCCTTATATTTGTGGTCATAAAGTACCTGAAACTGGTTAACGAATTCTACTAGACATTCGTCTTCATAATCGCTGAATCCTTTTTTATTAAACGACATTGTTTTAAATGGCAAGCGGGAACCGTCGCGTCTGAGGCAGTATGACTCCTAGAATGGTCAGGTACGTGGCAGTATAGGTATGACGTCATAACTAGAGTGCCGGGCACTGCCAGCGAAATATGTCCCTACCTATTCGGTCAAAGCAGCAGTAAACTGCCCGCAAACTTTGCCGGCCGTAACCGCGGACAGTATCAGCGAAAGTCTACCTTTATAGACAGTAGGCGTGAAAAGAGTAATTTTTCAACTGGAAATAACTAGTATTTCCTGTCTTTAGCCTTGCTTTTGTTTCCTCTTAAATTTCTTTTAGGTATTGTAGACCCCCGATACATAAACTTCCATACGTGTTCGAAAGTAATTCCTTTTTTATCCATTTGAACTATTGCTTACAAATAATATATTAATTAAATTATTATCAATTTCTACTAGCCGATAGCCGCCCTCTTGGCTGGAGGTAGGTATAGTAAGACATGATTAAATTTTGAAACCTTGGCTTGACTTGCTGAAAGAGGTTCAATAGAAGTTGTAAGGGCCTTTTGGGAGGGGGGGGGGGGGGAGGGTTCAAAGTTGAAAATACTCTATTGTGTATATTTGCTAGATTCTGTTTATTGAAGTGCTTTCTGATACAAAATATTTTTGTTCTTAAATTATACCTAGATATTACAGGATTGTCCATCTATATAAGAATAAGAATAAAAAGACGTTGTATTCTTGTAAAATATTTGTTTATTTCGCAGCCGTTTTCGGTCTCTTGATCATCAGGTTAAAACTATTTAAAAAAAAAAAAACTAATGTAAGGAAAAAATAACAGTAATCAACAACGATATAAGCAAGAAAAAAAGAAACTCGAAAATATACATTAAGTGTTGAATATCCAACAATATTACATAAATATGTTAAAGTAAAAAACAGTTTGTTTACAGATACCTAATATCTACGTTAAACTTGCGGCGGTCCTCCTCCGTTGTTTGTCAATAGAGGATAAATTGGATAGCTCCGGTAGCCAAATGCAATGAGATATCAGTATTTCGAGGCGGAGGGATAGGAATGGTGATGTTAAGAGGTGGTTTAGCCTTTACGACTTGGCCTTACTATGTCTGCCAGTGTATTTGATCTAGCCGCTATCTTGTCGACCAGAGTCGTCAAACACACGGCCCACGAGGTAATTTTTTATGGCCCAAAATGTTCTATAAAGTGAGAAATACAATTGTAAAGCAATGTTATCGATTATTACCTTGAATTCACTTAATTACATAATATTTTTTAATATCCTGTCCATAATCCTCACTTTAAAATATAATTGTGTGATACGGTCCGCGATTTTTATTGGGTTCGACACGCCTGCTGTAGAACTTTTAGTTATTAATAGGGCGCTTATTCTTCTGGAAGAAGAATATAATGCAGCCGTTCTTCTTGGAATTAACTGTAATATTTAGTTCCTCCTGCTTCATTGTGATTTCCTCACAAGCCTCCTCCGCCTGCAGTAGAGCTCTCGTTGCATTCAGTGAGCTACCTTTGGATGGCTGTATCATCCTAGCACGCCTCTACTGCAGATTCCTTTGTTCTAAAAGTTTCACAATCATGTATACAGAAAGCAGTATGAGTCACAGACCCTTGGGGGATACCGGAGGTGGATACGAGGCCTTCGGATACCGATTGGCCAACTTGTACCATGATTTTGGGCTCCTACAGAAATGACCGCAATAATGACTACAGAGAACTGTAGTCAGTTTTTGAATAGTTTTAATATTTTTGTTTTAATGAATGGCATACATTAGTACCCTATATATTAAAATTTAAAGTTGTAAAAATTAATTAAATGTTACCTCCCTACCTACTAAATTTAATTTATTATTATAAAACCTGAATAGAAGTGAACAGGGTATTGACCCTGTTCCATCACACCGGTGATGGGGTCTAATACGATTTAGTTATTAATTATATACTTTACTTCATTTGTCTCTAATTTTGTTTATGCAATAAAATGTACTGAATTGGAAAGGGAAGAAGGGCCAAGCGATATGCATTGCATAGGGGCCTCTACATGGCTTAATCCAGCCTTGAGGATGTGAGCCACGCCAATTTTCAATAATAAAAAGTGAGTTGGCATGCCAATCTAGGAATTCTTTTGGATAATTGACAATTTCGTCTTGATTTATCACAGTATCCATTGACTTACATGTTGTCGCTTATCCTGGCATCTCATTTTGTATGCTGGAATTGATGGCATTCACATCATTGTTTTTGGCAGCTAATATCAATGTACATTGAGCCATTGATGGTTTTTGTTATGCAGTGCGATATTAGGAAAAACTGTGTGGATCAATTCCTCTGTATTCGCTATTATTTCACATACGTTTGTTGGCAGTTTTATACACTGTGTGGATTGATCCATTTTCATTTTTCCATTCCCAATATCCAACTATTGTTTTGTAAAACTCTCAGCGAATGGACCAGGTTACAGTTGTATTTTCCTGTTGGTTATTAATGTAAATTTGTGTACGTGTCGCCATAAATCTGTATCTGACTTTCGTGACCATTTTTTATTCTGTGCATCAGGTGTAGTACGACCAATCGCTTGTCGCTAAGGTGGCCTAATTAATTTGACAGCGAACGTAAGTTAGCAACAATTTCACAACCAATTATACCATTTTAATAATATCACCTGTTTTTTAAATAGCCGCTGATAAGAATTCATTTTCATTAAAAAAATTTCTCCTAGATCGTTTCGTCCTAGAGCTGTATTAGTTATAATATTATTATAATATTATAACTAATTATATATTATTATATATTAGTTTAATTCGCTCAGACAAATATCTATAAAATGGAACAGTTAATACGTATAGTTTTTTTATTGATATTTATATCTAACTATTAAAACACAACTCGGGAACTTACTATTATAGAATGGATTTGATTCAGAAACCATCAACGGCTTGCAATACACTCCTCAAACGGGTAATATATTCGATAGTGACCGTGTAAGGAGAACTTAAGGTTATGCTGGGGGTTCCAGAAACAGCATCTACTCTATTTATTTATTTACTGTATTATATATGTGTACCGGTTCCTGGCGTGAACCTATCTATGAAAATGTATACTTAAATTAATTAAGAAGCTAGAATCCACATATCTCCATGCTATGATATAGGAAAGTGCCCTTTTCTTAAATAATCTTTGTAAAATTGCGCTGGGGAATCCACAATACAACATTTTCGAAATTATTTTTTTTAGTTATAGTCTTTTGAAACATTTAGGAACTTTTTAAAGAATGGAATCCCAAATGTGTTTAAAACAGTATTTTCAAACATTTTCTAAGATAGCGTGTATTCTTTTTAAGAGGCAGTGTTTCGGCTTCCAAAAATGAGAAGTGAAGCTGGTGCCGTGCATTTTACGGTTGTCGCAACAGCTAGGCCGTAAGCCACGCTATCTATAGGAGGTAAAGGAAATTAGAGGGCTTGAAAATTCCGCAATAAACCAGAATCAAAAGCCCAGATAGCCGGCATTTTACTTGAAACTTGATACCTTCGGTTTCTACAATATGAATGCCTGAGTAATTTCAAGAAGCTGTTCCCCCTGATATAGGGGTGAGAGGGAATGAGAGAGTACATATAAGTGAAGTATATGTACTTCATGGTGGCATGTAGTGTAATCTAATAAATTAATTTCCACATTTTATAGATTCTATTTTATTTAAGAAATCTTAAAAGTTAAACTCTATTTTTTTTTTTCACGGAACGGCCTTAGAGACCACGCGAATATACATTGTAATGTCTTATCTTCGCGTTTGTTGACAGGCTCCTTTTATTGTATAAATTGCTTGTCGCGAAGCTTAGTCTTTCCAATTTAGTTATTTTCTCTTTTATGCTTTCTTTCTCCGACCCATTACTACATATAATTTTCCCCAGGTACTTGAATTTATTTGTTACTTTAATTCTCCCGTACTTTGTCTCTACTATTTTCTTTTGAAAGTTTCTATCTGTAGTCATTTATTCCGTTTTCTCAAACGATATCTGTAAACCTGTCTTTTCAGCTATTTCCTTTAAAGTGTTCAACTGCTCTATTGATTCGCTTTCAATCTCCGCCATTAGGTCCAGATCGTCTGCCAGCCATCTTACTTTGATATGCTTGTTCTTAATCCCTATTGTTGCTCTTCCACATTTCCTTCATAATTTTGTCTAGGACTACGTTAAACAGTACCGGGGAGAGGCTATCCCCCTGTCTGAGTCCTGCTCTTCTTTGGAAGGGCTTACTGATGGATCCCTGAAACTTCATCCTTGATTCCGTGTCCGTCAGTGTCAGTTCTATTAGTCTTCTTGTCTTCCCATCCACTCCAACACTTCCAGCAGTGTTTTTCTGTCTGCGGAGTCATATGCTTTTTTCAAGTCAACAAAAGAGATGTAGAGATTTTTCTTTACTTTTGATTTGTAGTAATTTATTAACAGTTTTAGGCTCAGAATTTGCTCTTGACACGATCTACATTTCCTGAAGCCTCCTTGATATTCTCCTATTTGTGAATCTATTTGTGGGTTCAACCTGCTAAGTAGCGCTGTAGAGAAAATCTTATAACTAACAGAAAGCAGGGAAATTCCTCTGTAGTTGTTGGTATCCGTTTTTGATCCTTTTTTATGCAGGGGATATATTAGAGCGGTTTCCCATTCTTTTGGGATTTTTTTCTTCTATCCAAATATCCATCATTAATTCCGTGATTCTTTTTCTGAAATCATCTCCTGTTAATTTCCACATCTCTATAAAAAATAAACTATTTTATTTAAGAAACCTTAAAAATAAAACTCTAATTTAATCCAAAACGGTTGTTTTCTAATTATTTTATTATATTGTTTCTGCGTACTTAAATTGTATGCACAATTAATTTTAATTTTTTTCGAATCGATAATATTACACTTGATCTAGTATGTAATATTAAAAAAAAAAAAACTCAAAACGATGAAAATTTAATTTGTTTAACGTTTTTTGTCGCTCTATGAAAAGTTCAAATTTGACAGCTAGTTGGTTTTAAACTTTTGCCATCTACCTACATGGAACCATCTATATGGAATTAAGAATACTGTTATGGATCAATGGGAAAATTTTAATATTTTTATTAAGGTGAATAGTTGTTGCCATTACCCAAGCTCCTCGTTTAGTCATCTATCCATTCATCAGTCACCAGGGATAGAATGCGTTGAACCACTTCGACTCTTTTTGGCCATGGTAAAACCAACTTGGCTGGCATATTATACGAAAATCCTCAACTTGTGGAATTGGTTGATCTTTTCCTATTGTCAGACTCAAGTAAGGAGGCCACAGCAATTGGGAGCTTTGTCCATAGGCCATAGATTTGTATGGGAGCGATTTCCTAACAGCCACCTTGATTGGCCTGCGCTATCAGCTGTTTGTTAAATCTAAAGCAAACAACAGAATCAATCTTAGTCGCTTGTCACCCAAAAGAGGATACAACACATTACCATACTTACAGAACTTATCACCGAGTTCAAAAGTTGTTGGTAGTTAACAAATATCTTACAGAATGGGAATGGAAAATCGATGATCAGGTGCTTGCCCATCACAACTATCATGGGTCCTGCAAGTGCTAAAAAGGTTGCAGTAGCGTTTGAAGTTACAGGAAAGCTGGGATAAAATGTTCATCTCTGTCAATTCTGCGAGCACAAATTATGCCAAAACGTGAAATCTGTTCAACTAGAGGATTCTGATGAAGAGGAAGACGTATTCTCCTCTACATTGAACAACGGCAAGACGAGACTTCACATGCTCTTCGTCTTGATGATTCCTCCGATGAGCTTGTGTCTTCTTCATAGGAACGTTTCTCGAAGCTTAGGCCTTCAAAATTAATGGCATTACGACGAATTTGTCTTTTATATATTCCATCATATACTTTTATACGTTCCATTGTCAATGAGATTCTAGTAATTATTATAAACGTTCTCTTTAACTGTTTTAATTGAATTTGCCCAAAATCCACTAAAAAACATCAGTAACATTAATTTTTTCAAGTTGTCCATACGAAAGTTGATAATTCAAGTGGAAGTTGTAATTAAACGGCTAACAATAAGGAAAAATATCTTCAAATAAAATATGTGGAGCAATTATCCTACTTTAAAAACCAGTAGTCACTTTTTAAAATATTTGAAATTGTTGTTTAGAAAATGCACTTGATTACTGCATTACCGTACTCCGCCGAATGTGTGCAGTCGGCTTAGGGGCTTTCAGTCTTATGCTACTGTGTGCAGCCGGTTTAAGGGCTTTCAGTCTTCTGCTTCTGTGTGCAGCCGGCTTAAGGGCTTTCAGTCTTCTGCTACTGTATGCAGCCGGCTTAAGGGCTTTCAGTTTTCTGCTACTTTGTGCAGCCGCCTTAAGGCGAAAGGGGTCGACTCTTTGGTGTGTTTCTAAGACAAGAGATGGCATCACTTTCAGGCTCTTTTGTTTTCCTTCCATTTCTTAGAGAAAAAATAGTCCGATTTTCATTCCAAAATATGCATTTTTTTTCTTTATGGCTAGGAGAATGGCGGAAAATAAATTTGGAAATTTTCAAACAAATATTTGTTGAAATTTGAAATCTAAAATTTTATATTTTTAAAAAGTTTGATTCAGCGACATTGAAGAAATTATGAATACAATGCATTTTTCAGTTTTCAAATCCATCCAACGGTTCCATCCGAACAAAAATTTAAGATATCAAAGGAGTGCTGTCGCCGCGCAGCATTAGGGGAAGGATTTCGGGTAGCGGTAGGAAGTAAGAGGTTTCGGTAAAAGTTGGTAGTCTATCAGCTAGCATCCGATTTTTAAGTGAATTTGCTTACTTCTGCGGTAAATTCTAGCATGGTGTAATTGTTTTCCGTAGATTACGAATATGATAACCTTAGCTTTATTATGGTTTTAGTCAACATAAACTGTAAAAAAAAAGCTTTTTTTTTTCTTCGTTTGTTCAGGAAATAAGCATTTTATCAATAAAAAGTTTAAAACAAAATTTGTTCAGCTTAAGATTACCAATAGAAAAGGTCCAGTTATATTTTTAGGTAGAACTAACGATTACAGACCTACGGAGCGTCAAGCCTGTGAAATTTTCGGCATTTCAAGATAAAACCTGCTGTGAGATGGTTTTCTTTTTTCAGAAAATATGCATTTTATAAAATAAAGTTGTTGAGCTTAAAAGAATCTACAAAACATCCAATTACACAGGCGTTTAAGAGAAAAAAAAAATTTTGGTCCAACGATTTTGGAACTGATTTTAGCTATATTTGGAGCGCTGAATCTAAATATGAAATCAGTTTTTTTATATAATATAATTATATTTTAAGCTAAAACTGACGATGGAGGAAATATGTATTTTATCAAAACGATATTACAAACAAAATTAGTTCAGCTTAGAAAATTTGACCCGATTACAATTCCTTCGGTTAAGAAAAATAAAACAAAATTTGTTTTATATTATGAAAAAAATTTGTATAATACTTTTTTTTTTCCATGGCTTTGATTTAATGATTCCAAAACACTTTATTTTGTTCCCCCGCCTGGATGGTAATGCCCAGTTCTGAGGATCATCCATAGAATGGATGAATGGATTTTTATTATTTTTTTTTACTATGTATCTTGAAACGTAAAACCCCAAATATTTTTATGAATTTTGGTTATTTTTTTTGCTTGCTTGATTACAGTGTCTACTTGAAATAAATCACATCTAATGCGAAACCACTGACATGTCTATTTTTTTGAATTTTTGCAGATTTTCACGGCCCCGCATCTCATTAGCTACTACAAACATTCAAAAATATTAAATACAAACTTGCAGAAAATTTAATGTTCTTTGAAAATTGGTAATCACAAAATTGTATCTTAAATGCACTTGAAGTGGTTATTTTGGAAAAACTGAAAAAAAAAAAACTTCTTAGCGGTTTTCCTTGGATTTAGAGCGAAAAACTTGGATTTTTTTTTACAAGAGATACAATACATACAACATACCTGAAAATTAAAATTACTATATTTTTAGCAAACCAAAATGCAAACCAGACTAGGCTAAAATGCTAATTGCCAGAGATCGGGAGATTGTCTATTTCGAGAGGTGTACCGAACCGAATTTAAAATTGTTTGTACTCATTAGACTCAGGATTGAATGCTCTAAAACTTTTATTTTTTGAGTTTTTCTCTTAGAGAACTCATTCCCAAGCTGCAGACTCATATATTCTAGTGCTCTGTCTCTGTTTTTGACATATTCGTTATTTTGGACCATTGCTTTCGATCACACCAGTTAACCAAATTATAATATTGAGGTGCTCATTTGACGCAGGATTTGATGTTATTTAATTTAATATACCATACTTTTTTCGATCGAATGCACCATTTAGGAAATATAGGTGAAAAAACAAAAATAGTCCTAAAATTTCGAGTTTTTTTGGCCCCCATTTTTTCACGTAGCATGATCCGACTGGCAGACTGTTATTTTTTTAATGTCAATACTGTAAGGATTCGAATAATTGCTATAAAAGTTTCTTTCAGATAATGATTATTTTTTTCCACGGGCTCTCGGTCTAATATATTCGGGAAAGAACATAGGGGAGCAAATTTTCAGAACATCTCCAAATCTAACCACCCTTATCCCTTTTTGCTCCTCTCCCCCAATCGACTTAGCCTTATTATAGTAAGAGCGGACGCTATTAATCGATGCGAAAGGATACGAGAAAATCTACTAGGGTTTTAAATCCAGTCCGTCTGTTGTGATAGGTAACTGGCTATGAATAAATTATAATATTCACTTTATATTATTCTAAATTAAAGGAGTATAAATAACCTAAAATTTTGATTCTAATGATTTGTTTAGCCGCACCCAGTGGTTGAAAGGCGGAGAAAAATCATTTCGTTTTCACTACTGATAAATAGAATATTTATGATACAATTTTTTTTAGCGTTTTTACATTTTTATTATATTTCTGTGAAAAAAGTTAAAAATCGAAATCACTACCACAGATAACATAAATGAGCAAATTTCCAAACTTTCCACCAAGAGCTGTGGAACCAAGTTGACGGCTACTGTGGGTCGAACCGTTGAAGTTCATTCCCATACCATGTAGTGGTACGTCATTCCTTTGATATATCAAATTTATGTTTCCGATGGAACCGTTGGATTGATTTTAAAACTGAAAAATGCGTTGGATCCAAGATTTTATTCTTCTCTGTCGCTCAATTAAACTTTTTTTTAAATATTTAAAATTTTAGATTTCATGTTTCAATAAATACTTGTTAAAAAAATTTCAATTTTATTTTCCGCCATTCTCCGGATCATAACGGAAAAAAACGCATATTTTGGAATAAAAATAGGACTATTTTTTCGCTAAGAAAAAGGGGGAAAACCATTCGATAGTTTCTTTCTCTCTCCCACCTACCGTCCCTTTTCGCCTTAAAGGCTTTCAACCTTCTGCTACATTCAATAGGGATCCAATCCGGAACGGTTTTTTATTCACAATGTTGTATCGTAGAGTATTTATTAGTGACGTATTTGTTGGCCAAACACTGAACCTATAATTTTTCCATTTCGCGATATTGATCTGGAGTAGGTATTTATGTTGTTATGTCTTCTTCCAGATCAATGAGGAGAGGCTTCAATAGGAAGTGGTAACTTGGAAAATGGGGTTACTTCAATTGGAAACGAGGATTTATTTTTTAATGTATGCATTCCTAATTTAAAAATGAAATATGCTTTCAACTTAGTAATTTAAAGAAAACTTTTAAAATCTAGTTGGAAGATTTGATGACTGCTTCCGACTTGGCAAAAACGCCATAATAAATAGTAATTAGGTACTTTCATAGATTCAGAAAGGATGAGATTGTCGAAAATAGACCTTTAATTTTGAACTGAAATGTTTAATTTGATATATCTTTGTGTTAAGTTTATTAAGTTTTAGTTGACATCCGCATGATGGTATAGAAGGATCAATCTAATTAGGGATTGATAAATTATTTGCCACTTCTATAAATTTGTTTTATTGAAAACTAGTTTCGAATGCTATACATTCGTCTTCAGTTATAAATATAAATATACACAAAAATTCAAAAATAAGCAATTCAAAATATTGTTTGGTATTGTTATATATATTAAATTAGATGTAATATAAATCAGTATTATAAAACATTTATGAATTAGGAATATAATTAAGACAAGAAATCAAATACATGTTGGTACACACCAAGGTTTAAATGGATTATATCAAACATTATTATTTATTTAATCAATTAATTTATGATTATTTAAATCTTAATGAGTACCAACATGTATTTGATTTCTTGTCTTAATTAAATTCATAATTCATAAATGTTTTATAATCCTGATTTATATTACATCTAATTTAATATGTATAATAATACCAAACTATATTTTGAATTGCTTATTTTTGAATTTTTTTAGAACTGAAGATGAATGTATAACATTCGCAACTAGTTATCAATAAAACAAATTTATAGAAGTGGCAAATAATTTATCAATCCCTAATTATTATGTTTTATTAAAATACGTGTTTTATCTGTTCCCCAACATTTATTTTATTGTTCCTAATATTATTTGTGATGATTAATTGTTCAGCAGGTACATTTTATATACATATTAGATAAATAATAATATGTATTTTTAATAATGATCTTTTGTAATATCGTTTTAATGCCATTACTATTGTGCTTCTCTTTCACATGTTTCTCTTAGTTCGGGTACTCATTGTAGCTTATGCTTCATTGACCACTTGATGTTCCTCAAAAATGATTTTATTCCGATGATTTTATATATTGGAATAATTAATGATTTGAAGGGTATGTTTTATCTTCATTATAGCGAATAGATAATTAATATTTTTTTTTTAATTCGTTTCTTTAATCGTGCACTTATTGTAGCTGTAAAGTCAGTGATTTTTGTAGGATTATGTTGTACTCAATGGTCCATTTTTCTGAAAATTTATTTTATGATGATATTATTTGTGATATTTAATAGTTATAGGATACATTTTATTCGCATTTTTTTTGTTTTCGATAATATGTCTATTTAATAATACTCGTTTTTAATGTTTTTATTTTGATAATCTTCTATTTTGCATTTTATTTATATGTGTGTTTGTTCGAGCACTCATTGTACCTGTAAAACGACATTCTGCCAGTTGAATCAATATTTGATTAGTAAAGAGTTTCTATAAAAACCATGTACATTTGATTTTGATTCAATATTTTAATACCTTTGTATGCATCTATATACTTTTTTAAAGTGTCCATTCTTCTTCCTGCCTTGGTACATTTGATTTTCATAGAATAGAAATAAAGCCGCTAAGGGTTTACAGATGTTTTTAAGTTTATTTTTAGCCCAACATTATAGCAATAAAATACATCAGATTGTATTATAATGAGTTGTACAATTAATAACTATCATTGTTTTATTAGTTATAACACACAGCCACATCTTCAAAGTTTAAGTAACAAGTTTAGAGGGGCCTCCAAAATGATATTTCTGATGATGGTATGATGGAATGCATGGAAGTATATGATGGAATGTATAGAAGTTTATGGTGGAATATATAGAAGTATATGATGGAATATATAGAAGTATTTCATGGAATATATAGAAGTTTATGATGGAATATATAGAAGTATATAATGGAATATATAGAAGTATATGATGGAATATATAGAAGTATATAATGGAATATATAGAAGTATATGATGGAATGTATAGAAGTTTATGATGGAATACATAGTAGTATATGATGGAATGTATAGAAGTATATGATGGAATGTATAAAAGACAAATTCGTCGTAATTTCATTAATTTTGACGGCCCAGGCTTTCAAATGTAATGTCAAATGTTTAAATGTTACTCTGAAGAGGGTATGAGCTTGTCATCGAAGGAATCCTCGAGGCGAACAGCATGTCAAGACTCGTCTTGCCGTTCCTTTAAAAAAATTAATTTTTATCATTTTGCGTTTTTTTTTTTAAATGTTATGAATAGAATTTAACTTTTAAGATTTCCTGGATAAAATAGAATTTATAAAATGTGGAAATTAATAAGATTATACTTTTTAATTAATTTAAGTATACAATACATTTTTATACATCGGTTCCCGTCTGGAACCCCTAACTGCCTTAAGTCCTCCTTACACGGCCAAGATTAATTTCGTGATTATATTGACCGTTTGAGGGGTCTATTGTAACAATAATATAGACACGTGTGTGTGTATATATATATATACCACGTAAGATAATATTGCATTATATTATTGATTTTTTCCAAAATCCATTTTTCAAGATTTTTGGTTACATGCTGATTTTTAAGAAGCATTGGCCCTATAGGTTCCCGTCAAAGCTTTTGATGTAGTAATTTTTTTTTACTATTGACTTATGCCTAAACGACATAGTAAAAAATTAGAACTACTTGATCTTTTGCAAGGTCGGACGCTTTTTTGTGTTTTTTTAGTAGACAGAAATTCATTCCATATCATCCCGCAATCATGATTTAACTAGTTGAGATAATACAACTTATTTAGTAAGAAGTATAGTAAAATATCTATATAATATTTTTTTTTTTAAATATAAGCTAATTTTCTTTGCTTGAGTCATTGCTGTCGCGAGTTGGTTTATTTACACTCATCGTCAACACTTTTATGGAATATTACGCGGACAATGCGACGTTATTTTACAAAAGTTGCCGAAAACTGACTGATTTGAATAAAGAATAAAATGTGAATTAGATTAACTAAACACAATGCAATATCTGTATATTTGTTTGCTTGAGGAGGATGAACCAATTTTTATTTAATATAAATAAATAGCTTTATCTATTTAATTTAATCTTTTATCCACCACGATTGGCCAATTTTATTTTATTAAATATTTTAGTATTTTCAAATGAATGGAATCTCTAGTTTTTAGATTTTAGCAAGCAGATTTCATCCTCCATAAGAAATTTTTTTTTTTATGATAATTTGAATATCTCATAGTCGCTATTGATAATATTGAATTCGCGTGAAATAAAAATTATTCTTGCCCGAATGTAAGAATTTCTCATGATGTGTGATGATGTATTGTGTATTTTATTGAAACATTGTAATACCAAACATATTTGAGTCAGTCTATATAGGACTAGTACGCTCGCAAGTTTTCAGAAGACTGATTACTTTCATTTTTTTATATATCATATTTTTTTCTACTCATGGTATTTGATATGTTATCAACAATATTAATCAGATACTGGAGTAGGCAATTAATGTACTTATCATCAGTTATGAATAAGCTCGTTTCAAGGTAAGAAAGTTTGAGATATTTTTACAGATCGATAAGAAATATTTTATTAAGATAATATCACAAGTTAGCCACCGATTACTAATCCTGTTATATCCTCATCAAAAAATTGATTACACTACTTATAGTTGTGAATCTTGCAGAAAATTTAATTTTCTACAAGATTGGTTATTATGAATTTCTCTCTCAACTGCACTAAAAAATTGTTATTAATGCGATACCACCGTCTTATCTAACATTTTAAGTTGTTTTTTCAGTTTTGCAAATTTTCACGACTCTTTTCTTAGTAGTTGTACTGAATTTTTAAACATGTTTCATATGAAACATGCAGGTCATTTAATCATATTTAAAATTGGTAATTACAACTTTTTACCTAAAATGTACTGGAAGCTGCTTATTGAGGAAAAACAAAAAAAGTGCTTGTTCTTAGTGGTTTCTTCAATATGGCGGAAAACAAACAAGGTGCGGGAGTTTGAAAACATTGATTTTTGATGAGAGGGGCAATACATACTACATACCTGAAAATCAAAATTAACCTACTTTATCAAAATTAGTGCTTTTCATTAATATATAATCGTCTAAAGTTACTTTTGCCGAAAATATGTTCTTAATTGTCTATTTAGACTAAATTTTGTAATTTGTTCCTAAACTTTGAATATATCTCTATTTGTCCTTATTTAATAATAACATTAACTTTTTTTCATCATTTTTATATATGTAATACTGTCCATTTTTTATCGGTAATCACAACATATATTGTTATTATTAATGTTCTAATATATCCAATAAATAAGTATTATTCCATTAATTACCTGCTCTTTGAGGTGAGGGTCCATTACTCCGAGGAATAGGAAAGAATGGACAGTAACGTTGAACTGTAGGCAGACATTTTTGTCTTCTTGGTAAGTTCTCTTCTGTTGAGGAAACCTCTCCGGATCGAGTAGAACATTGGTCCAGCTGCTTCTACCTTCTTTGTCACCCCCCCCCCCTCTCGATATAGCCGCTTGCATTCAACCAGGGACCTAAATACTTGTAATCCTGAACCTGTTCCAAGATTCGCCCCTTCAACCTCAATATTCTCATTACTATGTGGAGTTTTTTTCCTGCTCTCACGCAATTATTTTTTTCTGGGTTAATATCCATGTTGATGCTGGACAGCTCTTCTTGCATAATGTTTACACTCATTACAATAATCTTAAATAAGTAAAAAAAAATTGAAATGCTCATACTGTTACCAACTTTATATATCTATATAAAACCAAAAGAAAACAACTAAACACAACAATATATGATGAGGAAAAAAAATTAGCCTTCACTCATTTGAATATACACATAAGTAAATACCAATAGTTTAATGATCTTTGATATTATTACTTTTAAAATTGCTGACTTAATTAAAACTGCATGTATTAAATTACTGACAAATGCTTTCCTAAGAAGACCTACCCAATATGAGTCAAACGAAAACTCAGATCAAGATCCAGTATGCCACCTATTTTGTAAATATGTATATAAAATAGGACTCTTTAGGTGGCATATTGGAGCTTGATATATATATAAGTAACAGTCTGAAGCATAGTATTATTGTATTTAATACCAAATCTATTATGTAAACAAGAACGAAATGTATATAAGTAGGATTACTAAGAGGAATAAAGCAGTCTTGATTTTGTCTCTGAACGTGTTGTTTCTTTAACCTTATTCTTTTTTCTATCTGTTTTAACTCGCTGTCACGTAACTGGTGCCGAAACCCGGGACGATGTACGGTCGGAGCTTAAACTTTCCGAAACCCGATTTTTGATTTATTTTTTTTTTTTGGAATTTCGGTTTCGTGACTTGACAGCGTGATTGAAAAAGAGTGAAGATATGGCGAACAATGATATAATGAGGCCACCAGTGTTAAATATACAAGCGAATGTTCCACCAATGCCGGAGATCCCACCTCTACCGGAGACCACCTTGGCGGCAGCGCATGCGAATGCACTAGAGTGGCTGAAAATTAAAACAGCGACGTCACAGGACCTGAGGAAGGCGGTAACGGACCTGGAGAGATTCACCGGAGAAACAGGTGAGCTCAATCATTTTTTAAAAGGAGGCGACCGCTTAATAACGAGAATAGAAGCGAAGGCATCAGAAAACCTGTTGGGCCGTGAAGACGCAGAGGCATTGAAGGCCTCTCATTGAAACCTGAAAGAATATGCAGGATAAAAAGAAGTATCTTGAATCAGATTCAGGCAGACGAAGAAACACCTTGGACGATAGTTAAAGAAGGCGTTCGGAGGAGGCAGGTGGACTCCGGAAGAAGACATCTTCCAAATGTTCCGCGAAATCAATCAGCCAAGACAGTCGAGCGGGCAATATGCAGGGACACTCTTAGCCCGGTACAATAGAATCACAGAGAAAATGCGGGAGACATGGAGTGTGGAAGAAGTAGAAGGCCTTCCTGTCGACGATACTTAAGGTGCTACTGGCCTAAGAGACAGGGAAGAAAGAAGGCCTACCTAGAGAGCGGACCTTCGTTGAATGCGCTCAAGAAATGGTAGATATGAGCGCGAGAGATGAGGAAGCCCGGATGGAAGTCGAAGAGACCGGGTGGAGCAGAATGGTATATAGACGACCCAGAACTGCACAGACCAACTGGAAGAAGAGAGAGGGCCGCACTGGGGGAAAGAAGACCAGGACCATCAAGACCAAGGAACGGCGGTAGGAAAGAAGATCGGAAGTGTCACGGTTGTGGGAGAATAGGGCACCTAATAGCGCAATGCCCACGCACCAGATGTTTCGAGTGCGGAACCGAAGGGCACATCGCCAGGCAGTGCCCCTACATCTACAGGAGGAGGGAGACTGCACAGCCGGAACCAATGGAGGTAAACGCCCAAAGGGTTCGGAGAAGAAGTATCTCACGGACACTCAGCGGATCATCAGCTGATTCAACTGGAACATCCGAGAATTCGGAATCAGAAGAGGAAGCAGACGATCGGGACAAGAAAAGCGGACAGAGTAGCAGTTGGAGGCGAGTATCGGGAGGAAGAAAGCACCGAGAGGATGTCTGAGGGGAGTGGCGGCAGAGAGGCGACCGCAGGTTGGTAAGTTACAACGTGAGAGGAAAACACAGCGGTCTGCCTATAATTAAAGTGGAGGGCGGAGTGAGATGTCTGGTTGACACCGGAAGCTCCAACACCATCATGTGCCGGAAAGCGCTAGAAAAGTTGAATGGCGGAGAGAGGACACTCCAGATCCAGGTATGTTGCTGTAAATTAATCATCCTGGGTGGCCCATGTGAAGTAGAGGGGGAAACAGAGATAGGTTTTAGATAGATGGGGATCTAGAGGATCTAATTTAAGAGTACATATTGTAGGGGGTATGCCGCGAGACTACCTACCTACTATTAGACTACCTACTATTATAGGGTGTGATATGTTAGGAAAGGTAGGCGCGAGGATTAAGAATAGCAAGGGAAAATGGAACTTGAGGATAGGGAGAGAAAGGTTTAAATATCAAAGCCTCATAAGGGACCAGAAAGCACTGGTAGGCCCGATAAATCGAACGGAAGACTGGAGACAAACGTTGAGAACAGAATACGGGGATGCCTTCTTCAGGGAAGGTGACATACTGGGAGCAACGGGAAAGACAGTGCATGAAATCCCGCTAAAACAAGAAAGAGTGACCTACGTCAAGGAAAGGAGATATCCACAAGCGTTACGTCACCGTATCCGGGAAAAGATAGAGAGCCTAAAGAAACAGGGAATAATTATAGATAGCACGTCCCCCTATAACAGTCCGTTGTGGGCAGTGAGGAAAAAGAGCGCACCAGGCGAGGAAAAATACAGGGTAGTGATAGATTATCGAAAACTAAATGAGAACACTATCGATGAGAAATATCCGATTCCCCGATTCGAAGTCATTTTAGACAGGTTGAGCGGGGTAACTATATTTAGTATATTGGATTTAAAGGCGGGGTACCACCAAATAAAAATGCATCTGACAGATCAACCCAAGACGGCATTCACGTTTGAAAGAGGTCACTATGAATTCACTAGGATGCCGTTCGGATTAAAAAACGCTCCCATAACGTTCCAGCGCCTCATGGATGAGTTCTTAAGGGGTATAGATGAAGCGGTGAGCCAGATCTATATGGATGATCTCTTAGTTTTTAGTAAAACCGAAAGCGAGCACATAAAACATTTGCAAAGCGTATTTAATAGGATGCGACAATTCGGACTAAAATTATCCAAGGAGAAGTCACTATTGGGTCAGGGGCAAATCAATTTTTTAGGACACACCATTTCAAAAGAGGGAGTCAGACCTGATGCGAACAAAGTTGAGGCCATACGGAAGATAGCGGTGCCCCGGGACGTAAAAGGTATTAGGAGGTTATTGGGGACGCTGAACTACTACAGACGGTTCGTACCGGAAATGGCAGAATATTTAGTTCCCCTCAATAATCTACTGAAGAAAGGTCGGAAAATAATAGTTACGCCTGTGATAGAAGACAACATCCGGAAGTGCTTGGAGAAGTTACAAATGGAGCCAGTACTCGCGTTCCCTGATTTCGAAAAGTTATTTACCATCACAACGGATGCGAGCGGGTACGCGCTGGGTGCGGTATTATCTCAAGACGGAAAAGGGAGGGAACGTCCCGTAGCATACGCCAGTAGGCGCCTTACGGAGACAGAAACCAGGTACAGCACCCTCGAAAGAGAACTATTGGGGATGGTGTGGGCCATTGACCACTTCAGACCCTATGTATTCGGGAAAAGATTTCGAGTACATACGGATCATAGACCACTGCAATGGGTTGGGAAGTTAAAAGAATCCTCCGCGAGGGTTACTCGGTGGAAAGAATTCCTAAGCCAGTACAACATGGACATCGTGTACAAACCGGGGAAAGAGAATGTGGTGGCGGATTGGCTGTACCGAGCCATAACAGTCAACGTGATAGGGGAAGACGAAGGGGAATCATCCAGGAACGTGAGGCAGTTTTTGCGACAGTGGACACCGGAAGGGGAGGGTGAGCATGGCACGACGGACGACAGACAGGATCTTTCAGAAGATGAGAACCCAAGGAACGAAAGACCGACGGACATGGAAGAATTAGAAGAAATTGTCAACGACAAGCATCGACAAATAATCTGGAAAACCAGGACCTCAGGGTTGATGAAAATCGAGTATACTCGGTACGGAAATAGTCGCATCACGATCATTTGGTCGCAGCCGGGAGCTAGGGACGACCAAATCTGCAGAGCTCTGAAGGATGCATCCAAACCTGGTAAAACCCATCATCTATATGTCGGGAATAACACTATTTGGGAAAAGATCAAACTAATATGGCGATCCGAGCGAATCGGGGTGGATAGGACGTTCTTTCGATGTAAATTTATGGTCGAAACGCTCAGGGATGCCGAGTAACAGAAAGAGGTGATGCTCGCCTATCATCAGGGTAAAACGAACCACCGCGGAGTGCACGAAACATTGCAGGCGTTGCAAAGAAGGTACTTCTGGTGGTGGATGAAAAAAACGATTGACGAAACCATAAGGGGTTGCGAAGTCTGTCTTAGCACGAAATACGACAGACACCCACCAAGAGGAGACACCCACCGCCAATACTCCGCTGAGCGATCTCCAGATTGATACTTTTACCTGGAGGGGTTATAAGTGGGTAACCATGATTGATCTCTTCAGCAAAATAGCTATGACATACCAGATTCAGGAACGATCGTCAGAGGCAGTGTTAAAGGCCCTAAAATTGTGGTTCCAGTTCTACGGAGTTCCAGATCGGATCTCGTCCGATGGAGGGCCGGAGTTCGATAACGCCAGCATCAGAGCGGAGATGAAGCTGTTGGACGTGGTGTGGCATCTCAACACTCCCGGTCATCCCAAGAGCAGTATTGAGGAAGTATTGAAAGGCTACATAGCACATTAAGCGACCACCTGAGGGTGTACCAAACGGATAAGGGGCTAGAACCGGACGTGGCGATGGCAAAGGCTATTGTGGCATACAACCATTCTATCCACACAGTAACGGGTTTTTCTCCATTCGAGATACTTTTCGGGCTTCGCGGTCATCGGCGGGACTATCGGGGCACGGCAGCGGACGAGGAGGAAGTGGTCAACATGCGCGAGAGTGCGGTAAGTGTGCTAAAACGGCTATAAAGCCACAAGAGGTTTCTTTTTTGTTCTTTTAAGGTACAGATAGCTGTAAGAAGTTTTTTTTTGTTGTATGTATATATATATATATTTCTTTTTTATTTATTTATTTATGTTATGACAAGACAAACGAGAATTGTTTCATAATTTTTTCTTGTTTGTGTATGTAAGAAGTTTACGAAGAATGTCCGTAAACTGGCGGGAGGGGAGTTATAGTCTGAAGCATAGTATTATTGTATTTAATACCAAACTCTTATGTAAACAAGAACGAAATGTATATAAGTAGGATTACTAAGAGGAATAAAGCAGTCTTGATTTTGTCTCTGAACGTGTTGTTTCTTTAACCTTATTCTTTTTTCTATCTGTTTTATTTAACTCGCTGTCACGTAACTTATATATATATATATATATATATATATATATATATATATATATATATATTTATACATATATATATTTATATTTATATATTTATATTTAGTTCAGTAATGTACGGAGTAGGATTCTTACATCCTTCTTTTGACTACTATTCATTCTTCCCACTCTGAAATTAAGTTTGACAAGCATGCTGATGTCATGAACATTCGCTTTTGTAATCTCTCTATCAAAATTATTCCTTTTATTGTTCAAACCATATAAGAGCAACATATTCCATATGAGGCCGGACAAATGCATTAAATAAAAATAATAGTGCTTCAGGATGAGTAAAGTCAGAACAAGTCCTAATAAAACCGGAAACACATTGAATACATATTATCTATATGAGGTTTCAATGTCAAATGTAATGTCATAATTTTTTGATTACCTCATCTTGTTCCTCCATTGACTTTAATCTTTCAGAGTTTTCAATGACGATAGCTGTTTATTTATCTGCCTGTTTATTTATTGAGCTCGTTATATCCTTTATATCGTCGGTTACTTTTCTGATTTCGGCGAGTATATTGGCAATATTTTCCTCTATACATTTACTGAGTATAACGCTATATTGCATGGTCACCGACTTGGCATAGCTCTAACACGAATTGCAGTTCCATTGCTTCTTTTTCCTTTGCGTGATTTCGGTCTCTGAGATAATACAGCATTTACTATGGTAAACAATTTTGTAAGTATAGCATGAGATTTACTGATTTGTCATCCCTGTCGATCTCTAATTTGCAAACAGGACCACTGTACCATAGTGATGTTCTGAGTAGAAATAATAGTGATAACATTAACAACACTGAGTAGTGATAACATGCAGTAGAGAGGATCGGTGGTGGGGCACGCCGGTTATAGTGGGGGAGGGGTCAGGTAATGGTTTATTAATCTCTACCGATACCTCAATATCTTCTATCTTAATTCCAAGCTTCTGTTTACTACTCATTCACCTGTTATATTATCGCAAATAAGGGGCCATTTTTAATAACTTCTTCAATGCAAGTAGTTTATTACTTAATCGAATAATAAAATAAAATATATAGGAGATAGGATACTAGAACAAGATGGGAACGATGTGAAGAGATGATCATACTGACCACTAGTGCTATCTTAAATCGTGCATAATTTTAGCCAACCGCCAGAAAGATTTCAACTATCTGTTACTTATGCTCTGTTTTAGTGTATTTGTGTATGTGCAATTTAAATGTTGCAATAAATGTTTTAATCATACGAGCAGTTATTATTATTGTTGTATTAAAATACCCAACGAATTTAAGCGACGAGGTGAAAATCGAGCTTGAAACATTTACCGTAGAAGTATCGAGATAAGATACCTCAGAAAAGAAGAAATAAATATTCGCTACATCTCATCTATCTGTAAGTTTATATTCAACTACTTTTGTCCAGAATGCCAGACTCAGAAGACCAAGTAAATCATGATGAAACATTGTTTGCTCAAAATCAACAATATACATTGAATTTACAATCCCAGGTCTTGGCTCAGTTACTTCTAACAATCAAAAGTCGAGGAGATTGTTGAGGACAATACCGGCGAGGTCAGGAGCAAGAGAATTTCCTTTTACAAAAAAACCTAAAATCCAATAATATTCCTGATCTCATAATAAAAAGTTTGTAAAATATAAAGTTAATTATCTTGCTAAACCACATTTTTCTCCTACAAACTCTTCACAACCTCCCCCCAAAATTTCCCAAAACAGTTCTATTCCATAGATCCCTGCCCTCTCTCACAAAATTAAAAAATCCTTATCTTCCAGTTTCCCTCATTTACGCTTAACGTTGAAAAATAACAATAATTTAAATTATCTTTATAGCAAACTCAAATATCCCGTCCCGTTCCTACAACAATCCAATATAGTTTACCGCATTTCTTGTTCCACTCTCAATTGTAATTCCTGTTATATTGTCCATCATCATAATCCGATTCTTTTCTACCGCTGTGCAGTGTAAGGATTGCCCTCTGTATAACTTGGGCCATGTTTCCCTTTCTCGTACCAGCTATCTCCTCCCGTTTCAGTCCTCAATGCCTCCTGAACATCTTCTTTCCTGGTTATCCGAGCTCTTTCCCTAGGTCTTGTTCTTTCAACTCGTGTCTCGTATGCAATTCTAGCGGTTCTTTCCGTATTCATTCTGAGGAGGTGCCCAAACCACCGCAGTTTTTTCTCCTCTAGGGCGGTTTCCACTGGCTGTACCACGAGGTTTGACCTGATTGATGTATTGCGGATCCTATCTCTGCTCTTCTTCCCTTTAACCTTTCTCAAGTACCTCATCTCCATTGTCTGAATCTGCCGCTTGTGTTTTGAAGTGAGGGTCCATGACTCCTAGAAGTAGGAAACGTTGACCTGTAGGCATATTCATATTTTTTATTACCTCTCTTCTGTCGAGGAGTCCTCTCCGAATCGAGCGGAACATTCTTCCAGTTGCTCTCAGTCTTTGCGACACCTCTCCGTCGATATAGCCACTTTAATTGAGCAAGGCACCCAAATATTTGACATTCTGAACCTGTTCCAAGATTTGTTCCTTCAACATCAGAATTCTCATTACTCTGTGGGCCTTTCTTCCTGCTCTTCTGCATTTCGCTTTTTCTGGGTTAATATCTATGTTGATGTTGGACAGCTCTTCTTGTATGATGTTTACACTTATTAAAATAATTTTAAATAAGCCAACAAAATTGAAATGCACATACTGTTACCAAATTTAGTTGTATATTTATAAACTAAAAGAAAACAACTAAACAAAGCAATATATGATGAGGAAAAAAAAGTAAGAAAAATTAGCCATCACTCCTTTGAATATACACTCAAGTAAATAAAAATATTTTAATAATCTTTGGTATGATTACTTTGAAAATTGTTTAATTGTTACATTGTTACAAAATTATTATATTGTTGAAACCAAAAATCACCTTGAGAAGCGCTTTTACCAACACAAATATAACATTTCCACTCGTAACCTGTTTACCTAAAAATTAGCATAACATGCCATATCGCTTAACCACTCCTTCCATATTGATAATCTTTCTGTCCTGGCCACCGTACCCAACCCTAAAAAACGACTCCTCTCCAAAGCCATATTGATTAATATGGAAAAATAATAAAATTCCCGTAAACCAAAAATCTGATAATGAAATAATTTCACCATCATACTGTAACATTTTCCGCCCTCTCAAATTATAATTTTGTATTTTAAGTCTTATTTCTCTGTTTTTTATTTTTCTTATAAATTAGTGATATTCCATAGGAATTCATGTTATGTTATATTAGTAGGTATGCTTTAAGATA
Organism: Rhaphigaster nebulosa; assembly: GCA_948150685.1. Taxonomy (NCBI): domain Eukaryota; kingdom Metazoa; phylum Arthropoda; class Insecta; order Hemiptera; family Pentatomidae; genus Rhaphigaster; species Rhaphigaster nebulosa. The sequence continues at coordinate 15,960,215 of OX411307.1, forward strand.
CGTTCATTTACAAGTTATACTATGAGACATTATGTACTATTATTATTGTTTATCATATATATTTGTACCTAGTATTTAGTTATAACCTCCGTATTTATCTCTTAAGTCGTTTTTTAAATATTTCTCTGGAATACTTTATACAAATTTTGTCAGTTAGTCTTCTCCCCTCCCTTCGTGCTCTTCCACCAGTGCTGCCAGATTGATTTTTTTTTTCCCTAGTTTTAGGGTTTTATTCACCCTCTGGGGTATTTTTTACTTTTCTAATCATTTATTCTTATCTTATAATAGGGGGTAGTTTTGGTTACACTAATAGAAAAATAAGAATTAAACATTTAGGGTTAATGTTGGTGGGTTCACAAGAAAATTTGTGATAAGTTTAGGGCTAAGGTTGGTGAATTTAGGGGAAAATTTCGAGAGTTTTAGGGAGAAAATACAGGGCTGACCTGGCAACACTGTCTCCTACCCTCTTTCTTATCTCAGTTCTGTCATAGTATTTTTGTATTTTATATTAGTATTGCTTTATCATTACCTGTATTGTATTATTATTTATGGTAATACTCCTGAATTCTGACCCCAGTAAGGCGGGCTAATGTTTTCGGCACGGTTTGTACATCCGCTCCGGAAGGTTTTCCTGTCATTCAGGTTTAGGTTAGTCTTCTATATCTATCTTTTCCGTATTGATGGAATAAAACGATTGACTGTTCACTTTTTAGGTCGATCTGTAATATTAATAATCATAATTATTGGTCATTAAATACGCTCTATATAAAATTGGCGATGCGAACGTCTCACAAAAATATTATATAACTTACAATTTTGTTTATTTTTACTTAGCATAGTTTACTTCTTACGTAAAGATTTATATAAAAATAAATAAATTAATTATAATTGTAATTGTTATTATTATTTATTTATAAATAAATAAATAACCTAAAAAAATTACCAATACATACATAATAATTATAGATAAAATTTCCATATGCAGCCAATAAGTTAACTCTTTGTTTAGTATGCAATCCACTCAACTTATAACATTATAATTTAAAACTCCTTAAATAAAATCTACAAATTAATAAAAGCCTATTATATATAAATGCAAATAAAACGATCAGCTGCTTGTGTCTTGTACTACACTTACTGTTCATTAATTAGATCCATGTAAATAAATATTTTCACTTAATAACATGATGCTGAGGTGACCTCTCCCCATGTGCAGTAGTTCAGTAATAACTGTAATATGAACAAATTATGGTCCCTTCTATGTCCTGGCTCCTCAGGCCAGGCCATTCTCTAACATAAGGTAATTGTCAGCCTCTCTAAATTTCAACAGATGTAGTGAGTGCGAAACCGATAGTTCTTTCTCTCCCAATCCTTATAAAATAATGTTAACCTCCACTGCCCAATTAATGCATTATGCAAAGAAGATATTTTTTGTATAGCATTTTAAACCTTACTCTATCAAAGTGTCAGGTAAAGCCGGAATTTCGTTTCCCAAACTTTATTATGAACTTAAAAATCCTTAGTTTTAAATTATGCAAGTCACATTCCAAGGATACCAAATAATGAGAATCAGTTGACATCCGCATGATGGTATAGAAGGATCAATCTAATTAGGGATTGATAAATTGTTTGCCACTTCTATAATTTTGTTTTTATTGAAAACTAGTCATTGCTTATTTTTGAATTTTTGTATGTTTTTAGAACTGAAGATGAATCAATCTAATTAGGGATTGATAAATTGTTTGCCACTTCTATAATTTTGTTTTTATTGAAAACTAGTCATTGCTTATTTTTGAATTTTTGTATGTTTTTAGAACTGAAGATGAATGTGTATCATTCGAAACTAGTTTTCTATAAAAACAAAATTATAGAAGTGGCAAATAATTTATCAATCCTAATTAAATAATCAGAGGTTGAAAGATTAAGATGAAGAAAGGTTTTGAAAAAAATGTACCTGTTCCTACTCTTTCAATGGTCTGCTAATATTCCTATAGCTCAGAGTAAAAACTCATACTTGAGATGCGACTTTAAAACGATGATTTAGGTAAACTCTTATACTTCAAACTTCCGAATCTCCACAATTTCTAGTACAGCAGAAATACCTTTGATGCTCTTCTTTTCAAAATATGAGGCTGCTACTCCAAATTTTCATGAAGATGATAGTGGCACACCCAAACGGATTAGCACACTGTAATACATCACCTGTAAAAGAAAGAGTTTTAATTTCCTTGGGTTGACTTCCTTCCTGAAAGTAAACCACTTTTATCTTTTTCGTATTTACAGACAACCCTTTTAAATCATGATAAGCCATTAAAATCTTCAACTTTCTCTGGCCATCCGTCCAAGACAGTGAAACAATAGCCAAATCATCTGTATAAAGAAGCAAAACACACACACATAAATATATATATATATATATATATATATATAGCACCGTCAAGCGTGTTTAGTATTTGGATGGGCGACCGCCCAGATTTGGGTGACCGCCTAACGGGGAAAATCCACACAGCCTGCGACTTTCCCGCTTCCGCCGAGTATGTGAGGCCCGTCAGTCTACTGGAGGCAACTCACACTGACCGGGTGTAGAAGTGATGACTCTATCTCGTGTACCTAAATTGTGAATCCCGTTGTCTTCCAGGATGCTAAGACAACCGCCCGGAGGTTCGGTCCATGGGCGGTCTGCTTCGGGGAAAGAAATATAGGCCCTCGTGCGCCTGCTGACCCCGAACACCTTAATCCGTGGGTCTAGACCTATTTGCCAATGTACTTGAGCCCGAGAGAGTCGGCGGGAAGGGTACTGCCGAATTGGCCCCAAAGGGACTGGCTCTGGAGCAATGGGCAGCCTTGGAAACCATGGAAACCATGGTTCGCGGTTGCGTGACCCCCTCAAGGCTGTCTGAGCTCCTGCAAGCGATAAAATGTCTGTAAGAAGAACACTTCGCGCGTTCAAAGATCTCGATGGTCTATAGTGCCAACAGAAAAAAAATAAAATATATATATATATATATATATATATATATATATATATATATATGTATATATATATATAAAAATATATATATTTTTTTATTTTTTTTATATATAATATATATTATTATACAAATAGGCTTCTTCCTTTTTTACTAAGAATTAAATTTATAATATATGACAAAGAGAACACTGCTATGATAAGCTCAAAATCCCTAACTATAAATCATTTTTTAAATACATTTTTGTATTGTATCCAAATTACTCTAAAACCTACACCTTATTTTGACATTAGAAAGCTTTAAAACCAATGATTAGGACCTAACCATTGGCTTTCTTAAGCGATAAAAAGGTGTAGGTTTTAGAGCAATTGGGGTAAAATGACAAAAACACAAACAATTATTTGGAGTTAGGGCCTTTTAGCTTATCACGGCAGAATTGATGCATCCTTTTCATTTCCGGAACCAAAATTGTTCATTTAGTAAAATAGTTTTTTTTTTATAAAATCTCGTTAAAATAATTCCTTCCGGCAATACAATTCGTGAATCAGGGCCTCCGGTAGCCTTGTTGCCCAAGAGGGTGGGATTTAGTCTTTCATCCAAAATAAATTAAATAGTTTTAGAAGGTAATCCAACCTTGATTGAGGGAGATATTTCAATGCTTCATTGGGTATCAAATCAGGACTGATAGCTTTCTTGAGTTTACCAAAAAACTAATGCTTGTCTTCAATTATCCTATAGTAATTTCTTTATCTAAATAATCTATTGTATATATATTACTAGATTCGAATGTTGTAATATTATTATATATTTTATTCCTTATTGTTTTATTAATTAGTGATTAACTGACTTTTGGATTTTTTGTTGTTCTATCTAATTTTTGGCCGAGTTTGATTCTATTTGTTATTTGGTAGTGATCATTATTGATATTTATGAAGTGATGAAACTCTTTGTTGATATTTAATTGGTGAATATCATATTAAGGTTGTAAACTGTCAATTATTTGAGTATTTTTTTATTTAGCCTGTTATTTAAGCAATATGCTTGTTTTAATTCAAGATCTATAATTTTGTTACTAAGTTTTCTGAAATAGTTTGATATTATTATTATGTACAAACAATTGATTGCAAAATGAATTATCTAATAGAAATATATTATAAAAATATATAAATATATTGTCGTGGGTCTTACTTTGTTTCAAGAACTAGATTTTTGAATTATTCAGTAGCAAAGAGTTTCCTAATTTACAAAAACTCTTACTTTTTAATTTGTATAGATTGAGGAGTTAATCTAAATTCTTCTTAAGTTCTCGGTAAATCATGCCAATATGGTATTTGCCAGTATCCATATTTCTGAAATTTATTTTATAATGTTCAATTTTGTGGGAAGTTCATACATGTAAATTAAGAATGTGACAGCCAATCAAAACTCCAAATTCAATTTTTTTCACTAATTGTAACATATAATGATGTTATACTTGGCATGAGGAATATCTTTGTATTTCAATAAATTAGTATTCTAAATTAATTGATTATAATGTTTTGACGAATTTCTAAAATGAAATTAACTGATAGTTAGACTTGAAGTATGATATAAATTGCTAAATTTTAGTTCTGAAGATGGGGATAGGTGTCTCAAAATGTCAACATATTGAAGAATGTATTAGTTTTCAACTATTAAAGATGTTGAATTTGTAAATCTGATATAAGCCATACCATTTTTCATTTCTTGCCTTAATCCCTCGCTTTCTAAATATCATTGTTTTATATTTTTCCAGATTGTATAAAATTCCACAAAGTAAAATATTTATCCAAATCTCTTATGGATCATGATTCGAAGAGAACTGGGTCAAAAGCAATGAAGGCCATGCCATCGTCATATGCCAAAAGTACCATCCTTGTGCCATTGACTTTATGTAATTCCTCCTTCATATCATTAATATACCCACTGAAAAGAAATGGACTGGTACTATCCCCATATTTTATCCAAAATAATATTTCTGAGAATTCTGTCAATCCATTCAGGCTCAGTATACTGCACTCCTTGTTTCACTGTATAGGCACATTATTATTTTAGCCATTTTTGTAGATACTCCTAACTGATATAATTTGTAATATACTGCCTAATGCTCAACTCAATGAATGCACATTAAAAATCTATAAAGAAAAAATATCGACAACATACCGTATTCTTCTTCTTCTGAAAATTTAATTGTACTATATAAGTTAAAAATATTGTCTATGGTACAGTAATGATTCCTGAACCCGGACTCAGATTATTTAATAATTTTGTTACTATCTCACCATTGTCTGTTGTATAGCAAGCCTATAAATAATTTAGCTATTGAGTTTTCAAATATGGTACTCCTTGTAATTCATTAGGTTTTTATCTCCTACTTCATGTAGTCGCAACATATTGGATTATTGAAAGTTTTTAGATGTTTCTCTCGTTTTAAAGATTTGAGTAATACAGTCGAGTATTTGTCGTAAAGCATTTATGTATAACACTTAAACTGGGCTTTAAGGGCAACCCCTCGCAAGCACTATATATTGGACTTTGGAATAAATTAATACTTTCGTATCATACTATTAAAGAAATAGACTCAGGCTTATAAAGCTTTAGCAGAGTAGCTAATTGTTTTATGGAAAAGACTGTCTGTTTTGACTCATTGCCTTAGATTTATGGCATTTAGTCCGACAATTGGTAAGGTTACCTAAGGCCACAAACTCCTGTCAGGAGATCATTTGTTAGTTTTTAAAATATTTCTCAAGTATTCCGAAATATTGGTACTTAGAAACAGAAGAACAGTTCATTTTTTCGGCTGGAGCGGTCGCCGTTCGGAGGGACTCGGCTGCCATCGTAAACCTTCGCCATAGGATGTACAGACCGTGCCAAAAGCATTAGCCCACCCGCCATATTGGTGTCAGTATTCTGGAGTATTACCTTATTTATATCCTTATTACTAAGTTATCTGTATTCCACCTTTATTATTCGTATTTTTTACTAACATATATTATATCTCTTGTAACTTTGATTTAATTTCAGCCTTGATGATGGCTCACATGATTGAGCCGAAATGTCGGCCTGTACAATAAATAATATACTTTGTTGACTGCATCTTGATTATTTATTTCATCAAAATTTTTCAAATGTTCAAAATGTAAATGAAATTAATGTTATACTCTCCGTTACTTGCCTAATTTTAACGTAGGTAAATAGCGAAATTGTTTTAACAAAAATAACTAATAGCATTCCGTGAGGCTGCCTGAATTGGAAATAATGAAATGTTCTTAACAAGTTACAAACTTTAATAGGTACATGTTCAAAACAAGTTAATAAGATCGTCTTACTAACAACAGTATTTGATCCGGACCACTTCCAGAGCCATCGCAAAATTTTTGTTGTTGACAATGTTATTAACATATACTGGAAAAAGTAACCATATTAATAGCAATTGGTTTTAGAAGAGTTATAAATAAAAATGCTATTACCATTTTCACGAATTGTTGTAAATGACATCAAATGTTATTGACAATTTTTTAAAGCAAATATTTCAAAAGTGTCATTACCTCGTGTTGTAAGCAAAGTTATCTTCGGTTTAAACCCAGGTTAAGGCAGTGGCGGATTAACCATATATAGTCCAGGCGGAATAGTTTACTTTTTTAAGTAAATTGCAACGGTACTTTCTCAACGTGATAATCAGGAGAAAAATAGTAGAAACAAATTTTATATGTTTCAGATAAAATCGGTTTGTAGCATAGTGGTGAAAGAAAATTCATAAAGGTGCCGCAAAATAGTTTTTCACGTTTAAGATGTGAAAAAGTATGTTAAGTTAAATTAAATTAATTTATTGCAATTAATTGCAATTAAATTAAATAAAAAAATAGTGCGTAATAGCATTCAAAAATACAGAAAAAATGAGTTTTAAACAATTAAAGTCGGCCAACAACTTTTCGCAAAAAAAATTAAAAACCGGGAAATATAGTCATTTTTGGTCATTTTATTTCAGGATTTTTAATTATCGCAGGAACTTGTTTTAGGGCTTAAATGGCGACTTTTGTTGGTGTCTATCTCTTATAGAAATTTTATGCAAAAATAATAATAATTTTTACCGGAAATTGAGAGAAAGTAAATACAGATGATCTCGAAAAAAAGATTTGTACAAGGGCCAAAATGGTCCTATAGTCATTTTTCAAAGCCCTATTTGTTCTCGAGGAGTTTCCCTAAAATCCTATTTTCATGAAATATATATGAGGTTCGATTAAATACCTAAAAAATTTGTTGAATTTAAGAAAGCTTTACAAGAGTGCCATAGGATGTTGACGTCGATTGATTCACCAGCTATAAATTATTTTTATCGTAATAAACGGTATCAAAATTTAAGAATTTGGTTTTGCCTATTTCCTGGATTATCCGAATTTTCGTTATCTGGATTGCCTTTGGTCCCAATTAGTCCTCCAAACACAAAGCTTTGAGCCTCTAAAATATCGGTTAACAACTAACTAGTAAATGGTTCGCCAAATGAGGTATCATCAGTACAGAAAAAAGTATAAGGTCTCGTATACCATGGTATATGCAGCCAAAATTCAGGACATCTCACAACAACAGTCTAAAAAGATACATCAATAATAGACAGTACCTCACTCCAAGACATCTAGACACATATTAAGGAATCCGGCATTGTAGGTCCGAGAATGTAACAAACCATAGAACATAAAGGTATGTAATCTGAATCTTTAAATAATAATGCATTAAAATAAAACTATTAGCAAGAAAAACGGTCATTTACACTAACTCATTCCATTAAAATGGCTAGACGATTGTAAAAAAATTATAAGCATTTATTTCCAAACTACAAAAGAAAAAGATTTATTTTTATCCCTTAGTAGCTCGCTTGTTGCTAAAGTCATAAAAATAAGTTTCCTACTGAAGTTGTAGTAAATTTAGTGTAGTTTAATATTTAATATGTTCTCTTTTGAGCTACATCACTTAAGAAAACAGATATTTAGCGAAAACTAAAAAACCATGCATGTTTTGGGGAATTTAAAAAAATTTACAGTATAATTTTTTTTATTTTTAATTTTTGTAAGAATTTTATGCTTTTTAATTTCCACTTCTTTGTTTTACTGCACAGTGGAAAACAGCTATTAACTGATCTCTGTAGGGTCTGAATTTTTATCTCCTACTTCTTTATCAGTTGGAATTTTTCAGATTAAAGAAAAAGAAACGAAAATAATGTAAATAAGTCTCTTGACAAAATTAATCTATGTATATTTTTTTTATAGCTTGAAATAATGATAGCTGGTGATAACAATTCCCTCGTTCATAATACGAGTAGCACACGTTAGTTTTTCTCATTTTATATAATTATAAGATTATGTTCAATAGCCCACTGAACCCTAAAATCGTTGGATAGTAACAACAACAATGAAATCAGTAATAGCTTTAAATTAAAGAATATACTCAATTGCAAATGAAGTGGGCCATTAAACGCACCACTTAATTGGTCTTGATTTTTTTTAAATAACTATTTTTAAAAGTATATTTATTTTTCATTTTTAGAATAAATAAATCCAAAAGTTTTTGCTAGAAAATGTTTACAATGTTTAGTTTTTACACATTGTAAAAAATTCCTTGTACGATATTGATAAAATAAATAAATAATTTTGGACTTGTAGCCTAAGGCCACCAAGAAACTTGATTACAGTTAACCTTCCTTCTTAACTAACTCTAGAAAGAACTTAACCATAGTTGAAGTTAGGATCTAGTTGTTCCGAGTAATTTTGACTTAGCCAACAAGTATTAACGTGTGACCTCATCTTATTTGTGGCATTATTTCTACCTGAAGACTGGATATTAACAGGTGTTCAGTCAATTACACCAGGAAAAGTTCCAATATTGTAGAAATCTGTTGCTGTTCCTTTTATATCCCTATCTGTTTGGGGAATTTTAATGAAATCTCTCGACTTTTTCGTAATTAACACCGGTATACGTGGAATGATAGCTCATATCGATTTATCTATATTAATATTAATGTTAAATAACTTGTTGAAAACGTTCAGTACCACAAAATTATCAGTAACTGGCATAAATGCGATAGAGGCATATTCCTGTTATGAAATGCCAAATTATCAAGGTCTATCAAATTGAGAACTGATTGTTCTGTAAATGTATATCTCAATTTAAATTCGGATTCATCGTAAGTATCAAACGGATTATTTCTTTCTCTGTACAAATTGATTTTAGGATGCAGATTGAGGAGTTGTAATAATTCTTCAACTGATGGCTTCCTCTCTAACGAAGGTAGGTAAGCCTTGTGTTTATGCAGGAATTGAAAAACGTCTGTCCTCAGAATCGAAAGTTTCCACTGGCGTCATACATTTTAGGCTTAAAGAATCGAATATATCCATGTGACGGCTATAACACCTACTATCGTTAATCCGATTTTGATGAAATTTTCAGGAATTGTGCGGATTGGTATATAGAGAGCCCCATATAAATTTGATCAAATTTCATTCTCTACATTCGCTTATCCATGCGAAAACGTATTTTCTTTGTTACATCCATGTTTTAAAAACGGCTCGTCCGATTTCGCCCAAACTTAGAGAATGTGGTATTTTAACGACGCTAATTCCGAATTTGATATTGGATTGATAATTGTGCATGCGCATTTTCGATTTACGGTTGAAGTTTTCTTTGATATAGGAATCGAAACTATAGCACCAAAACGGCTTTAATGATCTTGATGAAACCTTCCCTAAAATCTTCTCCTTAAAACACTTTTAATTTTTCTATATAGCACATCCCCGAGAAAAAACAGAAACAGATATTATGAAGAAAATAAAACCATTCGCGCAGAAATCAAACATTATATAGTCATTTTTGCATGACCACTACCAGCTCATTCGACAGTGAGTTGAATTTCCTACAAACCGAAAATCGGGCCAGTTTTAGTAGAGATATAGCGTTTTGAACTTTGTACACGTTTTTTATAGTATTGTGCTGAAGTTCCGATGCTCATTTGAAAGATAATTTAAATTTCTAAATAGTTAAATATATATATTTTTTTAAATCTTAATATTACTAGTATTAGGGAAGTTATGTGTATTAAACTTTTTTTTTTTTTTTACTTTCCTTTAAAGCGGTAAAGGAAGTCGTATGAGTGGACACGCTAAATATTTTTAATCGATTTTTCGATCGCGCATGCACGTTTCAATTTACTATGATTTTTTATATTTAAGTTTTCTTCGTTATAGGGATCGTATATCAGGTAATTGAGGTTTTCGAATCGGATGTTTGATCGCGCTTGTACATTATGAACTATAATAATTTTGTCTGTAATTTTCCGAAATATGTCCAGATAAATAATTGAAACATTAAATTACTTTTTTCCTTGCACATTTGTTTTCCTTATGTAGCCTATAGCCTACTTGGCAGAGGGTTTTTTCAAACATTTTGTAGGAATTTCATACCTGATTCATTTCCCCTTTTTTGTTTTATGTATAATCTCATAACATTAACACATTTTAATGACTAAATCAAGGTAAAAAATCTGGTGCGGTGCGCGCATCACACAACTTTCCCTTACCGTCCTACAATAATTATCTTTTTAATATAATTCTAAAGAGTTCATATAAACAATACTTGAAATAAACTCAGCAGCATTCAATTCTTCTCCCACTTAAGTATAATAAAATAGTTTTTAAAACAATTTTAGCACAACAATTCTGTACACTACCTCTATATTTTAACTTTGTCAAGTTGCAAATATATTTTAAAAGTTGCTGGTTTAGTTTCTATGGAAACATTTTCTTTCCATTAAATAATGTGATAGTAGAAATTATTAAGTTAATTTCCGTTTTTGTATTCTTAAATTACTTTGTTACAGAGCGAATTGTTTACAACAGATTGGCGGATTGGTGGGATGAGGTTCGGTCGCATCTATCTCCTTTCGGATGCGTTCGGTTATCCATCTATTTTATGCTCCTCATAAAATGCACTGTATCTTTGCTAATACTGGTCCGATTTTGATGATTTTTTTTTTTTTAGATACTTTAATAACCTTTCATATTATTCTGTACATAATTTACTATAAATTGCATACTTTTTAAGCCACGTGAAAATAAAATATTCTTTTCTTCATAACTTTTTTTCCTGCATTTTCTCGGTGATTTACTACATAAATGAAAAGTTAAAGGCCTTTATGAAGAATAATTTTGGCAAGTTTCATCAAAATCGTTAGAGCCGTTTTTGAGAAAAATATAAAACAGTGTAAAATCCATTATATAATAGCTATTTCCGGTTAGTCCGATGCGCTGCATCTTTGCTATTATTGGTCCGATTTTGATGATTCTTTTATTGTTTTTTAAATAATTTAATGATCTTTCATACAAGTCTATAGATGATTTACCATAAATTGCACGCTTTTAAAGTTATGTGCAAATAAAATATTCTTTTCATCATAACTTTTTTCCCTGCAATTCCTCGGTGATTTACTTCATGAATGAAAAGTTAAAGACCTTTATGAAGAATAATTTAGGCAAGTTTCATCAAAATCGTTAGAGCCGTTTTCGAGAAAATTGTAAAAAAGTGTAAAATCGATTATATAAAGTGGCACTTCCGGTTAGTCGGTTTTGACGAAAATGTTGCTGTAACATCACATGCATGTGGTAACCTTAAATATGTAATTTCAGTATCGTACAGCTTTCCGTTTTTGAGCTAGACTGATCACAGACACACAGACCATTTTGCGACACTTGGTCATTTGGACTCAGGGGACCTTAAAACATGTATTTCCGTTGAAAACTCGAATTCGAAAATTTTCACGATCGCAATACTTCCCCTTACTATATACTTTGTATATAGGTAAGGGAAAATAAAAAAAGAGAGAAATGCTTTATTAACAGCAATGCTACCCAAATACCTTGGGTTGCTATGCACGCAGCATACTCATCAATCAAAAATTTACAATTAAATACAACAAACATTTAATATTAAAATTATAAACATTATAAACTCACCTGTGATGGCTGTGATGACTGAGATGGCTCCCGTATTGTTATTTTATTTTTGAAGTTTGACGCTGTATATTTCGACTTGGTCCGGTTTGGACTTAAATATGACAGTATATTCATTTTAAATAATTTTAGGGTATAGTTTTTAATAGTTTTTACAGAGATGCCTGAGGATGGCTTGTAGGCCGAAAATGTGCATCATAATTAATTAAGTGGTGAAATAAAAGCAGCCTGCCTTTATTTTTAAAAAAACTTTCTTTGTAGATCACATCATGATAATAAAACATAAATAAAAAATAAATAAGGAAGAGGGAAGACTGAGACCTCGTTTGCCTAGACGTTCACATTTTAAAACAATGCCCAACAATTGTCTCATTGTCTAGGGTTTTCCATTTCAAACGGTGAGACAAATTCGATTATTAAATATTTTAATTTAATTGTTTCGCTTTTTGATTGCACTTGTTTAATATCTATTTAGACTCATGGCAAGAAATTTACTTGCCTTTAGAGCTTTAAATGTATTTAAAGTAGTTTCGCTCTTAAAATTGTATTAATTAAAATTGGGTTGGACCAAAAAAAAAATCACTCGAGATTTGCCGCACCTTCGATTCTGCCGTCCGGGGCAAGTGTTCCCTTTGGATGTATCGGAATTGAGTCCCGAAAAATTTAATGAGATGGCGAAGAATCCAAATTGAGTCCCCTGTACCTGATAATTGGGTTGGACCTTTTTTCAGGTATTGTGCTTACCAGCGTTAACTAGAGACATCGTGAGGAGCTAGGTCGTTTACAAAAATATTTCGTGCGTTCGAGCAAAAGTCATTAAGTCCAGTTAGTGAATTTTGTGTATATTTTTATATAGGTTTTTTTAATGTGCTAAAACCAAATATGACGCCAGTTTTTAATAAAAAGATTCTGTTAATATACTCCATTGCGTAGTATATACTCGCATATATATATATATATTATATATATACTAGTATATATATAATATACTCCAATTCTTTTTCATTACTTATAATTCAATGGACACTTCGTATCAATCTAAAATTCAATTATTTCGTTTTAAAATATTGTATCACTCTAAAATTTACTATTTCTGGATCACTAATAATGTTTTTATATTATTTATAACACTTTGAACACGGTCTGAAGTATCCAAATCAAATTCAATATACTATGATATCCCAAGCGAGGCTGGGTTCTTAACCATGTACATATTATAACATAAAAACATTATTTATGATCATGAAATAGTATATTTTAATTTTAAAGATTATACAAGTAAATAAACATTTGTTTACGCTATAGTAATACTGTTCTCATTAAATATAATTCAATAGAGTTATCAGAACGCTGCACAATTTAATTATATCATTTCAATAAATTTATTTTCTCTACATAATATTACTTTTTTACTATGGTTATGGCTATAAAGGTGGTGTAAAAGTATAATATTTACTACGCTGTTGTATTGTAACATGTACATGGTTAAGAACCCAGTCTTGCTTGGGATGTCATAGTATATTGAATTTAATTTGAATATTTAAGATCTTGTTAAAGTTTAAGATATTGGTTCCCAGTTCTCTAAATGCTCATACATATTTGGCGACATTAATAGGCCCACCCCTTCTTTGGCAAAAACCCCTCTAGGTACTCCAGCATAAATTAGGGAGTAATTATTAGCCAATTTCATTTCTCCACTGCCCTTCTTCTTCACTTCACTTATGCCGAGAATTTCTACTTTGTAGGTCCTCATTTCCTCCACCAACTCGACCTCCTTCCCTGTTAAAGTTTTTATGTTCCACGTTCCCATTCGTATATCCTTAAGCGCGCCGAGTCGATTCCGTGAAGACTGTCCACATCCGAGGCTAGGTTGGTTTCTCTGAATCTGCTATACTCCAGACGGGTGATTGGCCCAGTGCTAGAGGCCCCGTATCCTCGGGACAACTGGTGGTTTGGTTATACCCACCCAACCATGGGTCTTCCCAGGGAAGGTGGCCCTGAGGTGAACCAATATCTCCAAGAATGATTGTAGCAGATTTTAAGATGACCCTAGGTAAGATCTCCATAATCCAGGTGTATGCACCAACGGAAGATGCTAGTGTTGCAGACAAGGAGGCATTCTACTCGGATTTGTAAAAAAATAGTGGATAAAGCTAAAGGAAAAGGAAGGTCAGTAATCCTGAGTGGGGACTTCAATGCCAGAACAGGAAATGATGAAAGATCTGGATATGGAGTTCTAGGGCTACATGGAGGTGAGAATGTGAGGAATAGTAATGGACAGCGGCTAATAGACTTTTGTGTCCATAATGACTTCCTCATAGGAAATTCTTTCTAACTACACAAGAGGATCCACAAAATCACTTTCTCATGCATGGAACGAAATAGTGTAATTGACTATTTCATATACGATAGGAACGTAAGGCAGTATTTCGCTGATATAAAAGTAGTAAGAGGAGCGGAGATAGGCAGCGACCACCTTTTACTTGGGGCTGATACAAAGATCATCTCAGAGTATAAAAGGAAAATAAAAGCATTTGAAACCCTCAACGTAAGGGCCTTGGATGACCCAGAGAAAAGGGCCCTCTTTATAGAAAGCCTGGAAAATAAATTGAGAGAAACGTCATTCGATGGAGACGTGGAAAAGATATGGAAGGCACTGAAAACATGTATCCTGGAAACAGCAAATACAGTATGTGGAAAGAAGAGAGTGTCCGGTAAGGGAAAGCGGACAGATTGGTGGACCAATGACCTCCAACGACTGGTTTCTCAGAAAAAGCTTGCCTGGAAAGCATACCTTAAAGATAGAACTGAAGGAAAGCTACACGTTTATCGAATAGCCAGGAATGAATGTAAGGTAGCCATACGCCAGGCCAAGAAAAAGTCATGGGAGGATTTTGGTAAAAGGCTGAGCGAGGACCATCGCGAATCTATACGAACATTTTGGCGAAAAGTTAAAAAGTTAAGAGGAAAGCAATGCAAGCCCATTAGAAATGTAAAAGGTAGCGATGGAATCGTACTTACAGACAAGGAAAAGATCCTTGGCAGATGGAAGCAATATTTCCAGGAGCAATTCTCCGAAAACCCAGAAACAGACCATTACCATGAACGAGAGTCTAATATGCAGGAAAGCCTGGAGGTTATAGAGGAAGAAGAAATAGAAAATGCAATCCGTAAGCTAAAAAGAGGTAAAGCATCAGGAAGGGATGGAATTGCACCAGAGTATCTGAAATATGGTGGTCAAGAACTTCTTAAAGCACTTCAATCGCTGTTCC
This sequence comes from Rhaphigaster nebulosa, assembly GCA_948150685.1. NCBI lineage: Eukaryota > Metazoa > Arthropoda > Insecta > Hemiptera > Pentatomidae > Rhaphigaster > Rhaphigaster nebulosa. Next base: position 15,975,470 of record OX411307.1, read on the forward strand.
AAGAAGTGTATGACAGAAAGAAAATTCCCAGGGACTGGAAATATTGTATTATCCTCCCTATTTATAAAAAAGGATGCACAACAGACTGCAAAAATTATAGACCCATTAGTTTGCTTTCCGTAGTCAGTAAACTTTACACTTCTATTCTAGAAAAGAGACTCCGGCGGATTGTAGAAGGGCAGCTAGAAGCGGAACAGGCTGGTTTTCGTCCGGGCCGACAGACGCAGGATCATATCTTTGTTCTCAGAAATATTGCTGAAAAAGCTTGGGACAGAGATAGGAATCTATATCTTGCATTTCTTGATCTGAAGGCAGCGTTTGATGTGGTCCCAAGAAAATAAATTTGGAATGCACTAATAGCCAAGGGTGTACCTGGAGACTTGCTGGCAGCCATACAGTCAGCCTAGCAAGGTGCCATGGCAGTGGTAAGAATAAATGGTATGGAATCGGTATCTTTTCCAATTGCGAGAGGAGTTAGACAGGGAGATAGCTTAAGTCCCCTTCTATTTATAAACGTAATGGGCGAAATCCACAAAATCTGCAAGCGCCGAACTGCATGGACAACAATCGGGAAATGGAATATGAGAACTGTCCTCGTTCAAAGCCTTTTATACGCGGATGACATAGTCCTAATAGCCGACACCAAGACCAAACTACAATAAGCTCTGGTAGAATGGGAAGAAGAGTTGCTCAGGAAAGGGATGCAAATTAACACCTTCAAGAGTAAAGTGCTGGTTATGGCGAGGGAAGAACAGGAAGATGTCCAACTCATCTGCAATGGTGAGACACTTGAGGTAGTGAAGGAATATACCTACTTAGGGACCGTAATTAGTAGCTCGGGTAAGATAGACGCCGAAATATCAAACAAAATAAGTAAGGTGAATCAAGTGTATTACCAGATTACTAATAGCATTATCGGCCACCGAGAAGTAGATAAGAAGACCAAAATGCATGTATATAAGTCTGTTTACCTACCTACACTCACCTGTGGCGGAGAAAGCTGGACAACACTGGACAGGCACTCTAGTCGCATAACGGCAGCGGAAATGAGGTTCCTTCGCAGATCTGTTGGGAGAACTAGAAGGGACGCATTAGAAACGAAAGCATTAGAGAGCAACTAGACGTTACAGAGCTTAAAACCACTCTAGGAAGACGGCAACTCCAGTCGTTTGGTCATGTCTGCCGGATGAACGAGGACAAGAATCCTATAAAGGTATTAGAAGCTCGACCCACAGGAAAGAGACCACGCGGACGCCCCAGAATTACGTACCAAGAATATATCTAAAGAATTGGAAGTAAAAGAGGCAAATCGCTCAATGAGATGAAGCGGCTAAGCAGGGACCGGGAGGAGTGGTTACGCTGGATTGAGGCTCCTCGACGCTAGCTAATGGCATTAAGAGGAAGATAAAGAAGAAGAGAAGAAGTTAAAGTTTAAGCAAAACATTATTTGTGATCCACAAATAGTAAATTTTAGAGTAATAAAATTATTTAAAACGAAATTATTGAATTTTTAAAGCGATCTGAAGGATCCATTGAATTACAGTCGAACTTACATATATCGAAAATCTCTATGTATCGAACTTTTTTAGGAACCTTGAATTTTTATTAGAAAAAATATTCTGTATATCGAATACAATTTCTATATATCGAACAAAAAATTCCAATTTAAAAAAATTTAAAATGTGATCGTCATAAAAAAAAGCCCTTAGTCTACGTACATAATGGGTAATAATTAAATAAGAAAACAAATGTTTCACTGGTTTGTAAAGCAGGAGAAATTCATGGAAGATCTTGTTTCTGAAAAAGCACAGGAGTACCTAAATTCTCTGAATCTCTTTCCTAACATAGAATGAAATTTTTATTTTATATTCAGTTTAACTTTGCCTTTCTTGTTGTGAACATTGCTCATAAACATGACTTCGGTGATGAATTATACACAAATAGACATTAGAAGCTATCTTGCGATAAATCAAAAATAAATTAAGTTTTTTGTATATTTTTAATACTTGACTTATTAAATTATAAATTCACATTTTTGTTTTCATATTTTTGTAAAAAATTTGCAATCACAGAGTAATTTGTACAATTTTTCAAATAAGTGCCATTGATCGTTCAGTTTACCCTAAAAAATTGTCTTTATTACTTCATTAACTCCAAAAATTGCCTTTGTTGCTTATTTAACCCTAATGAATAGCTGTAATTGTTTTTAGCCTGAAAAGGGTGAAAAATTGCAATCTTTCTATGTTTCGATATTTCCATATATCGAATTTTTTTCAAGGAACCTTCATGTTCGAAATATAGATGTTCGACTGTATATACGAGTACAATGTGAACAGTATTCTTCTACGGAGTGAAATATATTAACAGATTTTTTTTTATTCAATATGCGTAATATTTATTTGTAATTTATTTTATTAAAGGGCAAAATATAACTTCCAGTTGTAATTTACTTCTTTATTCTTTTAACGTTTCGGGGAATATTTCCTCATCATCAGAACTTTCACCACTCTGCTGTTTATTATTACTGAGTAGCTCTTAGACTCCCTGCAATATGTATAAAAAAAAATATATGTAAAAAAAAATTTAATTATGAGCAATGGGAAAGGAATAAACAGTAGAGTGGTGAAAGTTCTGATGATGAGGAAATATTCCCCGAAACGTTAAAAGAATAAAGAAGTAAATTACAACTGGATGTTATATTTTGCTCTTTAATAAAATAATTACAGGAACTTCCTAAGAAATCATAAGAAAGAGACAAAAATTGTAATTTATATTTATTTCTCTTCATATGCTTAATCTTTCGTCTATAAGTTTCAAATTGTATACATCTTATAAACCGTTGCAACCTTCACAACACCAGACTGATTAAAATTGTTAAAAACTATACACTATTTTAGTTATGCAATTTTTATTTGTTATTCTTTGTTAAATAAAATCTATCCTATGCTTCTGGTATGCTATGCAACCCTTAATTGCTGCTTGTTATTTATGACTGATGTGATGGGGAAACATATCGTGGGCGTTCAAGCAAAATTGTAAAAAATTCACAGTTCAACTCTTCATTTTGCAAACCATTTTCACCTGACAACAATACTAAGTCATACAACGGTTTATGACTGTACTGGCTGTAGTTTCATTCAAAATGCGCTTAGTTCTTGTATGTCGTATTTCCACCAGACAGAAATCATTTATCACACAAAATTCATTAATTGGACTTACGCACACAATATATGAGAAACAACCCAGCAAGCTTCATGGTGTCTCTGGGTAACGCTGATAAGGCGGGCCCGATACCTGAAGAAAGGTATTGAGTCCGGGACTCAATTTACTCTGCATGGAAAACTTACTGGGACCCAATTAGTACCTTTTTTGGCATTTGAGACTCAATTTGGACTCTCCCCCTCCCTTTGCCCTACCCCCTTCGCCAGATCCGCTTCAATCTGATCACAATTGAGTGTGTGATCGGATCAGAGCTGTTGTTGGCAACATATTCAGGCCGATTTCACCGATTGTTTGCAATGTTGCTATTTATATTTCTAAGAATCTAACCCGTTCCTTGTGAAACTGGTTCAAAGTTCTACAATACTTTGGAAGGGCTGTTTGAAAAGATGTTAGTAGACCAAAGGATCTCATAGCATTCTGAATAGGGTACAACAATCGACTGAAACAATACAGTACCTATTAAACATAGCATTCTTGAAGCCCAGGCTACATTTTACTTATATTTAAAGAGCATCTAGATGTGTGTGTGTACCCGTCCCACTTCACAAAAGTCTTATAGTTCCAGAGCCCGTGCAAAAAAATTGTCACATATAAAAAACTTTAATATCAATTTGTTGAATCCTTACTGTATTGACATTAAAAAAAATAGAGTCTGCCAGTCGGATCATGCTACCTGAAAAAATGGCGGACAAAAAAAATTCAACCTCCTTCTTCTTGTGCGTTTTTCCTCGTATTGAAGTTTTTTTCAAAATAACTCCCTTGCAGTACGTATAAGGTAAACATTTGACATTACCAATTTTAAAGAACGTTAAATTTACTGTAGGTTTATATACGGTATTTTTGGATATTCGGAATAGCTACTGAGATACGGTACCGTGAAAATCTGTAAAAATTCAAAAATTTCTATATATGTATCAGTGGTTTCGCATTAATCTATGATTTATTTCAAGCACACATACAATTACTGATGTCCCAGAAGTTTGCCTGCCGACAGTAGGACAGGGCCATACTGGTGGCCAAAAACACTCGGAAGTTTACGATTTTTTTTGTTTTTTCACCCATAATTTCTAAACGGTGCATTTCATCGAAAATGTTATGGCATATTAAATTAAAGACCATCTTATATACCAATATACTATATTGTATATGAAATTGGTCACCATTTTGCAACCCGCCTCCTCCTAATGTCGACAGACAAAGTGTTTTAGCATCTGGGATTTTATGTGTGCTTGAGATAAATCGTATCTAATACTAAACCACTGATACATACAACGTTTTAAATTTTTTGGACATTTTTACAGATTTTCACGGCCCCGTATCTCAGTAGCTATTCTGAATATTCAAAAAATTGTATACAAAAGCCGAAGAAGAAAGAGGTTGAAAACTTGGATTTTTCACAATATGTGCAATACATATAACATACCTGAGAATTCAAATTAATCCATTTTTTGCAAACCAAAATGCATATTCAACTGGGCTAAAACTGCAATTGCCGGAAATCGGAAGATTATCGATCTGGAGAGGTGCACTTGTCTGAGTTTCAAATTTGTGTACTAAATGTACGCAAACTTTGATGCTCTACAACTTTTATGTCATGAGTTTGTTCTCTTAGCGAACTCATTCCCAAGCTGCAGACTCATATATAGTACATATGAGTTACTATACACATAGTTACTATTTTTTTTACAAAATCGTCGTTTTTGGCCGAGATTTTCGACCACACCAGTTAACCAAATTATTATGTTATAGTACTCATTAGACGCAGAATTTGATGTTGTTTAATGTAATATGCCATAGCTTTTTATATAGAATGCACTGTTAAGAAATTATAGGTAAAAAAGTACTAAAATTTTAAGTTTTTTTTGCCGCCATGATCCGAATGGTATTCTCTAATTTTTTTAATGTCAATAGTATATTAATACTATAAGGATTAAAAAATTTTGCTATCAAAGTTTTCTTCAGATAATGACAATTTGTTTGCACGGGCTCTCGGTCTACTAGGGCCAAGTATATTTTAAGCTTCTCAAACGAGTTCTTCTTGTTTCTTTTTTTTTAAATCAACATTTTATTCACACTTATAGTCTACAAAACAATCGACGAATGTGATATTACAACTATAAATGATATGATAAGGCATGAGGTTAGCGGTACATTCTCCAGAGCTGTTAATTATACCTTACTGGTTAGACTAGAAGATTCCTAATCCAACTCCTCTTCAACCACGCCTTGTGACGTCTGGAATTTCAAATGTTGCCATGTCATGTACGTGTTTGTTATTGTGTCCATGTAATTTGTCGTGAAAGTCAGTTGTTAGTCTGTACGTAGTTTGACACATAGAGAGGTGAGTCTCTTATCGGTCAGACTGTAATTTTGATTGGAATGCCCCTTTTTTAATTTCCCTTTTTTTTTTGGTGGTTCATAAATTTGGTTTGCGTAAGTCCATATAGGTTTTAACAAATAGCTGCAGGTGTTAATGTTCTGCCTGAGTGGTGATTTATAGCGTCTTTTTAGAAGGGTTTATAGCAGTCTCTGTCGTAGTTTTAAAGTGTCTTTAAATGTCTTTTACTCTTGATATTTGGGCCCCGGTCTTCTATCAAATGTTAATCCTAAGTAGCATTGTTGGTTTGAGGTAATAGTTGATTGTCGATGTAAACTGGTGGGAAAATATCATGTCGTAGTGTAAATGTTATATGCGGGTCCGCGTGTATAGTAATGATTGCGTATCGTCAGCCTGAGTAGCTAGCAGTATGTTAGTGTCTGTCGGTAGGTCGTAAGTGTAATCAAGTACAGAAAAGGTGCTAGAATGGAATGTTGAGAGACTCCTGCTTTGATGGAAGTCTCTGAGCTCTATCGAACGGAAGAAACGGTCGGAAAGCATAGATTCGATTATGAAGCAATGATCGTGTCGGAGTAACGGCCTCAGAAGAAGTCCCTGGTGCCACACTCTGTCATAAGCCTGCGCGGCTTCCAAAAACGTCCCAGAAACTTAGTTGAATTTTAGTGCAGCGGATATACTTTGTACTATACTATAATTTGTGAATCTGTCTCTGTAACTGTTTTGTTGTTCAGTGATGTAAGCGGAAACCAAATTGGTGGTCTGGAATTGTGTTTAGTTCCGTCAGTAAATTATTAATACGGTCGGTCAAGTAGTGATTTTTCGAATATTTTTGAGCAGATAGAAAAATAATAGGCCTGTATCAGGAAGATTTGTATTTGCCTTTGTTTGGTTTATGTATCATAAGTATCATGGAATGTTTCGATTGAATGGGAAATTTTGTTGTGAAAATATCGTTGTAAGGGGTATTTTGAAAAACTTAAGATTTTCTGGGGTGTTTCTGGAGCATCCTGCCGTGATGCCATTGCCGGGAGCCTTATTTTTTGATTTGGCATTCAGAAGAATAAAATTTTTGGAAGAAATAAATGGTTTAGGAGGCGACATCGGTGGGGAAGGGAGTCTTAAGTTTTTCTGTTCGCATTTGTCATACAGTGTGTCTGTTAAGTCTTCGTACGGTTTAAATTCAGTAGAAAGACGATTAGCGAAGATTTCGTATTTTTCTCTATCCGAGACGGTCCTGGAACCATCATCTTTTTTCAGAGGCTGAAGATTTACTGTGCTTCAAGAGGCGTTTGGCATGATTCTAGAAACTGCTATCATCGCCTGTCAAGTTTATTAAAAGTCTGTCTGTCACAAGGAAATCAGTATGTTTGGCATTCTTTACGAACTTTCCACTTAGTTCTGATAAAATCCTTGACATATTGTTGGTAGGAAGGTAAGTTGATAGTTCCTCGGCCTATTACGACTTGTGATAACCATGCGGCTTCCTGCACTGCTGTTGTAAACAATTCAACTGCCTCTTCAACAAGTTACAGCTTATTATTGAATTTTTGTGTGTTTTTGAACTGAAGATGAGTGTATAACATTTGAAACTAGTTTTCAATAAAAACAAAATTATAGAAGTGGCAAATAATTTATCAATCCCTAATTAGATTGATCCTTCTATATCCATCATGCGTACCTCAACTGCTCTCTATCATTATTTGTCTCTTTTGTGATGTTCACGAAAAACATTTGTTGGGGCTCTTTTGTTTTTATCAGTTGGGATAGCGTTGGTTATGGTCGCAACTTCATAACCTTTTTCGAATCGTTCTTCTTGTACCGTAGTCTCTAGGTTTGGCCATAATTAAATGATTAAAGACATTTAACGCAAGGAAGTATTGCTACAACTCTTTATCAGCGTCGAGGATGGGAATCATCTTCCTCAAAATGAAGAAACTCTCATAACTTTCCGAGATTTCTCCTATTTTGACGAAGGCTTAGCGGTTGCTAGGATCCTGACTGACGGTGAAATTTTGTCTTCGTTTGAAAAGGAGATGAAGAAGAAATTGATACATCTAAAATGGCGAAATAATACATCTACAACGTGCGCCATTTCTTAGGAAAAAAACGGATGCTGGTGTAAACGTATTTTCTGCTCTGAGCATACTAAATGAAGTCATCGACAAATAGGTCTTCAAGGATCGCAACAAAAGGAAATCGAAGTTTTTTCAAATGTGATATTTTAGGGTTTTTGATCAACTATTTCGTTTGAATGTACCTTCATATTAACAAAATTTTGTCATTCCGTATTTTTTACTACTAATTATACTATCAATGATTCATATTTAACTCTCGGTCCCTTGACCATACTAACTATCGAGATTCTAGTGTATTTTATTTTAATTAACAATTTCCTTAATTCGGTAAAACTCCAGATTCCTGACCCCAATATGGCGGAGGTCTAGATTTTTAAGAACTGACTATATTTCGAGGTGCGCGTGCTCACAACAAATACTCGAATATTTTCTCATTAAATCGAATTGTGCGATTTGTGTTATAGAATTTTTTTTCTATAATTCAGCATGGTTTTATTTATTTTGGGTTATCTTTTTTTAATTCTGTTAGTATTTGTGAATATACTTTCATTGGTGAGTTGTTTATCTCATCCAGCGAGCTGAAGTCGACAGCTGTAGTTTAACTAAAGCAGTAATAATTTAAATTATGGTCAGGCCTCGACCTCAACTGATAAGGTTGGGTTGAGTATTTGTTGTGGTCATGCGCAGCTCGAAGCACAGTAAGGTCTGACAAAATCTAGACGTCCGCCATGTTTGGGGTCATGATTCTGGAGTTTTACCAGTAAATTTAGAATAAACAATATTTAATTACCGAACAATAATTAGTAGGTAAGCTTTATATATAAGTAATGTTAATTAATCCTATGTAAAGACAAATAGATGTTGAAGCCACGAGAACAGTAAATTATGCGAGTGTTGGCAATGATGACGAAGATATCCCACCAGATAAAGAGGATATCGAAGCTATTGTGGAGAAGTTAAAAATTAATAAGACTCCTGGTTCAGATGGAATACATGCAGAATTTTTAAAAGTGGCAAATGGGTCATTAGCCAGTGAGATACTTGGACTAATTTCACACATTTGGCAAGTAGAGAGGATGCCGAAAGAGTGGTCAGAAGCAACAGTCATTCCACTCTATAAAAACAAGAGGGACAGGACAGACTGTAAGAACTATAGAGGCCTAAGCCTGCTGAACACATCGTGCAAAATTTTCTCTATACCCCTGTACAACCGCCTACTGCCATATGTTGAGCGCAAGCTGGGAGATTACCAAGGAGGTTTTAGGCCCAACAGATCAGCCATCGATCAAATGTTCTCCTTACGACTGATGTGTGAGAAAATGAAGGAATTTCAAAGCACTATGTGGCTGCTGTTCATTGATTATAAGGCGGCATATGATTCAGTTTTGAAAGAGGAATTGCTCCTGGCAATGAAAGGGATGAATATTCCCTTAAAAATGATCAGACTCGTAATAGTCACAATGAACGATACAAGCTGCAAAGTTAGAGTCAATGGCAAGCTAACCAGCGCATTTCAGGTAAACGATGGACTCAGGCAGGATGATTCTCTAGCCCCGCTACTTTTCAACATCATAAACTATAATAGCAAGAGCCTATGTGGATGAGGGAGGTAATATCTTCTACAAAGGGGCCCAATTATTAGCATATGCCGATGATGTGATGATAGCTGGAAAGTCTCTCCTTAATGTCAAAGATGCTTTCGAGAAGCTGGAAAGGGAGGCCAGGAGGTTTGGCCTAGAAATTAATGAAGAGAAGACGAAGATTATAATCTTGAGGAAAAAGAAACCCATGCGACCCCAGATGTGCTACACAATTGGAAACCACACATTCCAATGTGTTGTTAGTTTTAAGTATCTTGATGCACAGCTAAATGAAGCATTGGAGGAGGAGGAGGAGATCCAGGCACTGTCTCGGCCAATAAAGCTTTTTTCTCTATAGCTCATCTTATGAGAAGTAGATTGGTAAGCCGCTTAATCAAGTTAAGGCTATATAAGACCCTCATTAGACCAGTCGCAGCATGTGAGACATGGGCACTTAAAAAATCAGCAGCTGATAAGATCGACATTTTTGAACGCAAAATATTAGGGCGCATTCTGGTACCTGTGAAAGAAAATGAGATATATCGTCTTAGAAAGAATAGAGAAGTATATTCCCTATATGACGATGTGAAGTTTTCCGACTATGTCAGAATACAATGTCTAAAGTGGTTGGGTCGCCTTCATAGAATGGATGATGACAGAACCGTCAAAGGGCTATATAAGGATTGTCCAGAAGGAGTGAGAGCTCGATGGAGGCTATGAATTAGATGGAAGGACAGCGTCTCAGAGGACCTCCGAAATCTTAACATGTCTCTGAGACTTGACGGACCGACAACGCTGGGCAAGAGTGATTGAGCAGGCCAAGGACCGACATGTGCGTCTGTCGCGCCTATGAAGAAGACAAAGCAGAAAGACAAAACGATAATAATATAAATGGTGATTGAATGTGTATATCAAATAAATTACATGCTTTGGAAAATGCATAATGTAGTCGGAAACGTTATAAGATGAATACAATATTTAGAAGTTTGAAGATTTTATTATTGAAAAACTTGTAGAAGAATATAATTTGTGAAATATGGGTAAAAGTCTTCAAGATAAAAATGTGTTATAACATTTATTTTTTGCATTTATATATATATATATATATATATATATATATGTGTATATATATATATATATATATATATATATATATATATATATATATATATATATATATATATATATAATATAACAAAAAATAAATGTTAAAACACATTTTTATCTTGAAGACTTTTACCCATATTTCACAAATTATATTCTTCTACAAGTTTTTCAATAATAAAATCTTCAAACTTCTAAATATTGTATTCATCTTATAACGTTTCCGACTACATTATGCATTTTCCAAAGCATGTAATTTATTTGATATACCATTCAATCACCATTTATATTTTCTATCGTTTTGTCTTTCTGCTTATATATATATATATATATATATATATATATATATATATATATATATATATATATATATATATATATATAACTATTTTCTATCTTTTTAATGTTTATATTGATTCATCGCTAATAAAAATATTATTTTATAAATAATAATTATATCGTTTCATAACCTTTTACACATTTTACATTTTAACATTATGCACATTTGATGCACTTTTATTTGCTTTTTCATTCATTTCCTTAAGATATATCGATATTTTTCTAGTGATTATCGGTGGATATCGATATATGATTTCGCGATATTGTAAAATATCAAATATCGATATTTTCTTTCCATGTTCCAACCTTAGGCTACTAATCAGGAAGCTGAAAACGTATGTGATTTCAAGAAAATTTTTGATCGTCTAGGTCTCTCACCATAGGCCGGAAATATGAAAGTATGCCACCCCAGAATGGTTGCAATTAAATTTTCTAGGCCAACGAACTCGTCATTTTCGTTAAAAGTCCAACACGGCGGAGGTCCAGAATTTTAAGACCTGACTATACTTCGAGCATGCCTCAAAAACTCAAAAAAATATTTACCCAATAAATCGACTTCCGCGCTTTGTGTTATAGAATTGTTTGTCTGTAATTCAGTATAGTTATATTTATTGTGGGTTATTTTTTTCGTTAGTATTGGTGAATATTCTTTCTTTGGGGGTTTGCTTATGTCTTGAGCGAGAGTAGCGAGCGGTCGGAGAAGTCGACAGCTGTAATCTAATTAAACCAAATAATAATTAGTAGATAAGATTTATGTATAAATAATATTATTTTATCTGATTTAAAGACAAATAGATAATAATATAAATGATGATTGTACTGAGATGTATATCAAATGAATAACATGGTTTTAGATGAATGTTTTTAGAATGCAAAATGTAGTTGGAAACGTTATAAGATAAATTGAATTGAATAAATTGAAAAACTTGATCATCATCATAATCTATCCTCGCCTACTAGCTACCAGCTATGCAGTGTGAGGAGATCCTTTGTAGAGCTTGGCCCAGTTGTCCCTGTCCTTCCTCTCCCTCTCTTGCCCTCCACTCTAGCATTGTATAAACAGCTTGCGGTGCGGCTTGGTTCCATACTTAACAAATGCCCAAGCCATCTGAGCCTGTTCTGTTCTATTACATCAGTGGCTGGTATTATGTCGAGGTTTGGCCTTATTGTCGTGTTAAGGACTCGGTCTCTTCTGGTCTTCCCTTCCACCTTCCTGAGAAACCTCATTTCGGCGGCCTGAAGCATTGAATTATGTTTTGTTGTTAGAGTCCATTTGTAATATCTGAGAAAAGTCCACTTTCTCTGATTGTTATTTCAATATTTCTTGGCGTTTGTTGTGAATAATTACAAATATTTTGAATGAATGTTGTAGGAAATTCAATCTTCTAAAAGATTGGTTATTATGCATTATGCTCTGAAAAATAGTTATTAAGGCGAAGCCATTGAATATCTAACTTTCTTTCTTTTTTTTTTTTTTTCCCCTTTTGAAGATTTGTACGGCCCCGTATGTGAGTAGCTGTTCCGAAATTTTTAAAAATACTAAATCTAAAACTGACATGAAATTTAACGTTCTTTAAAACTGGCTAAGTCAAAGTTTTACCTAAAATGCACTGATAGCGAGTTACTGAGGATAATCTGAAAAAAACTGACGAATCGTTGACCTATAATATTTTAATGCGACCGTTCTCTGGCGGAGACGTCCATGTTTCCAGTCAATCATGAGAGTTCTTTCGGCCTAGACGATCTAAAATTTTCTTGAAATCAGACACGTTTTTTGGCCTCAGCTCCCGGAATTTGACCGCGATGTGGCCACTCCGAAGGCTGGGCGGCAACTCTCTCAAACAAGTTGGTTCTCAAGAGTTCACGCGCCTTTAAATCCAATGCCTAAGCCACTAAATTCACTAATTTGTAATTTAATGAACATATTAACACGATCGACGCAAAGCAGTCTTGGCCGAATTTTAATTATTAGTCCACTTTCTTGGATCACTTTGAACCCAAACAGTAAATGATATCCTCAATATTATTCGACTACTTAAGCGTCTACATACTGTACAAGATAAAATTATTGTTCCTTTTTTTTTTTTTTGTTGAAGATGCTTAAACGAAAAAAGTAATTGACCGATTTTTTCTTAGCATGCGGCATTAAAAAAGTTCTTTATACATGTAGTAGTCTTATGTCTTGAAATTGATATATAGCCGCCTATTTTAATAGTGCTCATAGAATAGCATAATAAGGTAAGACATTTTAGCAACTTGCTCGGACAAGTGTTAATTTTTTTTATTCCACTTATCAGGTGCTACATACTCCTTCAAACCGTTCTACCTTTCAAATTCCTTAGTGCAAATGAGACCTACAAGTTTTGATTTCCATGTGTAAAAAATAAACAACAACAAAGATTACTGAGTCCATTTTCACTAAAAATGTTTGCGTAATAAGAGGGAGGCACTGTTCCAAATTTATTTATTTATTCCACCGCTGGAATACGTAAATTAATATAAATGCTCAAAATGCCTATACTCCTTTTTTTTATTTATAAGATATACAATACCGCGTTTTTTTTTGAGCTGACAGCGAAAAAAATTTCTGTTGCAGGGCAATGCCATAATTATTGTTTCCGTACTACTCCAGTTTCACTGCCAAACATTAATTACAGCAATAATTGTTGGATGTATAGTAACATCTTTTTTCTTTCCTTGTATTATTATTATAACATTACGAGGTGGATTAGTATTATTTATTTATATAGCAAGAGTTGCCTCAAATGAAAAACAATTACATTAATTTTTATATCTTTCAACCTAATATTTTTTTATAATAACAATTACTTTAATAATAATTTATATATAAATTAATCCTTTAGATTAATTACAATTTTCAATAAATTACAGCCCAATTAACTATATAATACGACAGGCTCGGATGGCGGCATTTGATGTACAGTCAGGCCCAAAAACTCCAAATCACCGCCATTTTGGGGTAGCGAAACTGGAGCACTACCATTATTTCTCTCAGTAATGATGTTTTATTTATTGACGGCATATCCGGCAGTAGGGATTTCTTGGACGACCTCTGTGTAGTGAGAGGATTGGCAGAGATGCTGAAGATGGGGGTCGTTGACCTGAAAAGTCCGTTAGCCGGCCAGCCACCTGCTCCTTCCTTGTTTCCCCCCTCCTTGCCAGAACCCTTCTTTTCCTAAATTTTCATTCTCCCGGTTTCTCATTTTCACTACTCTGTTATAAGTAGCTAAACTCTTGTTCAATTAGCTTTTAATTTAGTATTGTTGAAAGTTATTAATAGCTAAACGTGTTGAATGAAGGATACGGTCTAATCAAGTAATTGAGTAGTTACCCCTCTCACCTCCACACTCAGCTCAGATGAAAAGACATAGAGTCAGTCCCGTATGAGGGAGGGGGAGGGAGGCAAAAAATATGGTCAGGCACTTAAAAGAAACTGAAATTGTGACAAAACAAGCATTATTGGTCAAAATGGTGGACATTGTTTAACCTATGTAAATTCTCAACAAAACAATTTAGATGAGCTATTCTATTGAAAGGTTTATTCCCCAACCGTAATTTTAAAATCTACTTAACATAATTTTGATTACCTAAACAATTTATATATATCTAATAATATATTGGTTGGTTTTGGGCCATGTACGTATTGTACTTAGCTTTCGAAATGTTTATGCATTTTACCAGTAACTATTTTGGGAGAAAATTCTAATTAAATAGAACAGAGAAGATTTTGAAACCATAAACTGCGAAAACATAAATAATTAATCGATTAGTGAAATAAATGGCTAGCATGATGGATGGCTGTCATAGTATGATTGATGTGGATGGCTGCTATAGCATGATATGGATGGCTGCCATAGCATGATGTGGATGACTGTCATAGCATGATGTGGATGGCTATCAGCATGATGTTGATGGCTCTCATAGCATGATGGGGATGGCTGTCATAGCATGATGTGGATGGCTGCCATAGCATGATGTGGATGGCTGTCATAGCATGAAGTGGATAGCTGTCATTGGGTTATTGACACGGTTTTACACTTTTTGACAATTTTCTCGTCAACGGCTCTGACAGAATTTGATGAAACTTGCCTAATGTCTTCTCCTTAAAGCCCTTATACTTTTCATGTATTTAGTAGATCACCGAAAAAATGCAGGAAAAAAATTCATAGCAAAAGAAAATTTTATTTGCACGTAACTCAGAAAGTATGCATTTTTTGGTTAATTATGTATCATATGAATTGTAATTAAATTTTCTAAAAAAAAAAAAAATCATTGAAATCGGACTAGTATTAATGGAGATACGGCGTATCTTATAAGGACTACTAGTCCCTTGATGGAAAGCTGTCCGAAAGGAGACGGATGCGACCGAAACTCCTCCCACCAAGCCGCTATTCTGTTGTCGGCAATACGCTCTTTAATAATGTAAAAGTAGAAATTAACATAATAATTTCTACTTTTATATTATTTAATGGAAGCAAAATGAAACTCCATGGAAACTAAACCAAAACTTATAAAAAACCTAAATTTTCAGCTTTACAAACCAAAAATATGTATTGTATATATTGTTTAAAAACTATTTTATTGTACTTTATGAGAAAATGGGTAAAGAAGTGCACACTGTTAAATTTATATCAAGTAATGTTTATATGAACTTTTTAAAATTATTATTGTTAAAAAGATTATTATTATATATAGGGTGGTTAGGGAATGTTCTGTGATGCACTCACCGCACCAGATTTTTTAATATTCGCTCGAGGGTGGGGGCAAAAAATAAGCATTACCTTTGTGGTAACTGTAGTGACCTTTGAACGTTTCAACTTTAGTTGAGGTTAGTTTGTGAATTCTGGGCTTGCTGGACAGATCGAAGTTGGCCTCGCTTGGTATTTCTGTTGAGGAAAGTATCGTTATCAAGTTGATCTAAAACGTACTGTGTTGTAGAATGTAATTAAAATGAGTTCAAGTAGATATTCAAGTAAATCATCCTGATATGTTAGTCCACATATGCGGAGAATATACGTTAAAAGAAAACCGAAAAACTGTTAGTGACTTCGTAAAGAGATTTTGGATATTTTGGTGATCAGGATAAAATCTAGGCACCGCATCTGGTCAGTAAAACTTATACAGAACATTAACGAGAGTGGACTACCGGAAAAAGGAAAGGTCTGAAATTCGGCGCCCTGGTCCTTAGGAGAGAACTCAAAAACCATTTCGATGACTGTTATTTCTGCCTAATAAATATTAATGGAATCAATCGAAATAACCTTTGCAAGTGGACTTATCCAGATTTAGTCCCTCCCAGTAGCCCCGTCCCATAGTGAGACCAATTGAAATATAAGTAGGCAGGCATTCATATTATTTTGTTTATTTCTTTGGATGTTATGAAACATTATATTTTAGATCTGTTAGTGTTAAGAAGGGTTATTTTTATGAACTGTAAGTGACATATCCATATATGCAAAATATCCTAATTCTTCTCCCATAGATCCATTTTTAATTTTTATTATAAAAATACTTCTTTCACGTCCGGTACTGGAAATTAATACACTGATATTAGTGCATAAATAGTGCATGTTCTGTTTACTTTAGAGCAGTGATTCTCATTTTGTTTAGCGGCACACTGAAATTATTAAACAAAATTCTTGGCACCCATAATATTATTTTATTTTATTTTTTTTATTTATTTTTTATAAATGAAATAATAAACCATAGAAGTGAATAAAATATAGTTACTTTTTATAAATGCTTCAATTATTTATTTAATTTAGTACTTTAATTTTTTATTTTACTCAATTATTACAAATTTCGCGGCACCTACTTTGAAAACCACTGTTTTAGAAGATTGGGTACACCTCCCTACTCCTCCACTTACTAATCCATTTTCTTATTTTATCATTCAAGGTATTCTATAAAATTTCATCTTTTCTCTGCTCTATAATAAAGATTTAGATACATCTTAATCAGATATATCAAATATATTGAATTATGGATATAAGATATATAAAGGGTGTCCCAGCGGAGATGGGTAACTCCTTGTAAATTCCAGAGTATTTGGAATAACGCGATGAAACTCGGTGGGTCTTTGGTATGAATTATGAAGTATCTTTTTTTGGCATTAACACCCCCGTAACCTTTTTCAGTTCTTTTACAGCGCACCTGACTCTGGAATTTCAAATAGCCCGGGGAATTTTTTTTTTTTTTTTTTTTAACGGATGCTTATAGGAAAGGAAATTTTAAGACGAATTCATATCCGGCACTGTTTTGATCCGGTGCACCCCGAGGGCGATAATCGCTATAGCACAGTTTGCTAACGTTTGCCGTGTTCACTGAAATTCTTATCATAATGTTTATTCACGTAGGATTTGTTTAACATGATTAAGTGTGAATGTTTTGTCTAATAAAAATAAGAATTATCTCTAATATAAATTGATTTTGTTCAGATATGACAGAGGATGACTGCCTGCGGCTTCCTCGTCGCTACCTCCGGCCTCCAGAATGCCGGCTTAGGCTCAGACGAGACGGATATAGTCCTACTGGGGTATGCTCTAGTCGACATGACAAGAAATCAAGTGAGTTCTTAAAATTATTTTTTGTAATTGTACTTACAATGGCGAGTGTGACCATATTTTTATAGATTCAGGTTATATCACAAATGTTCCGAACTAATCAAGTTAAAACTTGCTGAAAGTCTTCTCCTTAAAGCCCTTTAACTTTTTATTTATTAAGTACATCACCGATGAAATGCACGGAAAAAATTATGATGAAAAGAATATTTTATTTACGCATAACTTTAGAAGTACGCATTTTATAGTAAATTGTGTATGGAATTGTATGAAAGGTAATTAAATTACTTAAAAAACTAAAAAAGAATCATCAAAATCGGACCAGTATTGCCAGGAAGTGGCAATTATCTCACCGATTTGACACTGCTTTATAATTTTTTCGTAAACGGTTTTAACAATTTTGATGAAACTTGCTGAAAGTCTTCTCCTTAAAGCTCTTTTATGTTTCATGTATGTAGTATATCAACGAGAAAATGCAGGGGAAAACGTTATAGTGAAAAGAAAATTTTATTTGCGCATAACCCAAAAATCAAGCATTTTATGATAAATTATGTATGGAATCATATGAAAGGTAATTAAATTCCTTAAAAAAGAAAATATCTAAATGGGGCCTGTATTAGCAAAGATACAGCGTATCTCATAAGGACTCCTTGACTCTTGATGGAAAGCCGAGCGCTTCCGGAAGGGGACGAATGCGACCGAACCTCCTCCCACCTAGCCGCCAACCTATTGTTAATAAAACGCTCTGTAACAATGTATTGTAGTTACATAAAAGTAGAAATTAACTTAATAATTTCTAATTTTATTTAATTTAATGGTAGCAAAATGATTCCATGAAAACTAAATGGAATTTCCATGGAAACTAAACCGAAACTTTTAAAATATATTTTCAGCTTGACAAACCGAAAATATTTAGTGTACATAATTTATTATAATTTTGTGAGAAAAGACATGAAGAAGTGCATTCTGTTGAGTTTATTTCGAGTAGTGTTTTATGTGAATTCTTTTAAATAATCCTTTAAGATTATTATTATAGGTTGGTAAGGGAAAGTTGTGTGATGCGCGCACGGCATCAGATTTTTTCATTTATTTTATACTAAAATTAAATCGTACAACGATAATATTTTGCAAATTATTAATTTAAACTTTTCATTTTCATTTTTGAATGTAGACCTAATTCCAAATGGAGCCTCAAAGTTCTTTAAATAACTTATTCATATAAATGTTATAAAATAATTTTCCAAAAGCAATAGTAGTGTTTTGAATAATTTTAATATTTTCTTAAACAATTGTTCTGTTAGTTGAGTTGATTTGTAGGAAATATGTTGATTTGTCCACTAGCATCACTTTCTCAGCCGCTTTCGGAACCAACTCTAATACAAACATTGCTTGCTGTATCTTCGCTAATATCAGTCCGATTAAGACATATATTTTATTTGTTTGTTTGTTTAAGTTTAACTTCGTAGACAATTTAATTATCTTTCAAATGAGCATCTTGGATGTTTCAGTGGATGTATAATTTTTGAGTTATTCGAAAAACTAAAAGAAAAACGGGTTTTCATGAGAACGTGTGTAGAATTCCTTAAAAATCGTTGGTAGGAAGTCCAATAAGCAGCACAGTGTTGGTAGGAAGTCCAATAAGCAGCACAGTGTTGGTAGGAAGTCCAATAAGCAGCACAGTGTTGGTAGGAAGTCCAATAAGCAGCACAGTGTTGGTAGGAAGTCCAATAAGCAGCACAGTGTTGGTAGG
Source organism: Rhaphigaster nebulosa (assembly GCA_948150685.1). Taxonomy (NCBI): domain Eukaryota; kingdom Metazoa; phylum Arthropoda; class Insecta; order Hemiptera; family Pentatomidae; genus Rhaphigaster; species Rhaphigaster nebulosa. The sequence continues at coordinate 15,994,459 of OX411307.1, forward strand.
AAGTCCAATAAGCAGCACAGTGTTGGTAGGAAGTCCAATAAGCAGCACAGTGTTGGTAGGAAGTCCAATAAGCAGCACAGTGTTGGTAGGAAGTCCAATAAGCAGCACAGTGTTGGTAGGAAGTCCAATAAGCAGCACAGTGTTGGTAGGAAGTCCAATAAGCAGCACAGTGTTGGTAGGAAGTCCAATAAGCAGCACAGTGTTGGTAGGAAGTCCAATAAGCAGCACAGTGTTGGTAGGAAGTCCAATAAGCAGCACAGTGTTGGTAGGAAGTCCAATAAGCAGCACAGTGTTGGTAGGAAGTCCAATAAGCAGCACAGTGTTCAAAAACCGGCCTTTTTGCGAGAAAAAGAAAAACTTGCCTCTCATCTTGTATTTATCTGAGTAAAACTGCATGAAGTTTGTTTCAATGTATTTTTTCAACGCTAAATCAGCAATGCAGCAAACCCCGATTCAATAGGAGTTAAACATTTCAAGATATGATTCAAAAGATATGGTAAATAATTGGGTTAATAAAAGTGACATTTGAAAAAAATTATACGTGCATTAATAAAATATAATTTTACTAAAAAATAATTATTTATAAACTTTTAACATATTAATATTATTTTTTCATATTTTATATAAATTAAATATAAAACATAGTACAATTTAAATAAAATATAAATTAAAAAAAAAATTGGGTAGCAAAATTAAAAAATATAAATTACATCTTAGAGATCGATAATTCGCATTATTTTTTTTTTTTAATTATTAACAAAAACGTTGGATGTTACTTGAAGCATGTTGAAATCCTCATTGGTAGCGGGTCAGCTGAAATTTCGGAAATGCCCAAATTACAATACTCTCGATATTCATTTTTCCTAGCTTCCTGGTTTTTTTGGAGCACCCCAATAAGTTAACAGTGTTACCATGCAGATGAATCTTGTAGATATTTTTTTTTTTTGTGTTGATACTTTCAGAAAAAAATGAGGTGGAAAAGTTAAAATTTGTAATCAGCACCTAATAGACATAAATGAGCAAACTTTCAGAACTTCTCCAAAACTTTCCACCAGGGTCCCTTCCTGTACGTGTTCAGTTAGAGCAATACTCTTACGAATTAGAATCAAAATAACAACAAAGTTCGCAGATTTACGCAGCTGGATACTATTTCCTCACGTAAATAGAAGCCTAATAGTTTAAGAAGAACAAGTTAGAAGATGCACACTTTAAAAAAGAGTTATTTAAACAATTCAAAAAATTCATATTAAAAAGACATTCAATCACCCATAAGTGTCATATTTGCCAAATAGATTTTCTAACAGTGTCGTTGCATATTCGTAGATAAATTAGTAGAAATGAAGTGACTCAGAATTTCGACATCAAATTCCACAGTTCAGATTTTTTATTGGTACACGTTTGAGCTTTGCAAAAACAACTGCTGTAATTCTAGAAATGGGCACGTGAACTATTCTAAAATGATGGGGTATACTTGAATTGGCATGTTGAGAGGGTTGCGATTTTTAAGGGTTTTGACTGCTCTGCGCCGTATCTTTTCTAATAATGGTCTGATTTAGATGATTTTCGTTTTTGTTTTGTAGAGCATTTGATTTCGTATCAAGTGATCGTATAGAATATTCCATCAAATTTTTTCGTCATAAGTTTTTTTTTTCCTTTTTTATCTAGGATATATACTATACATTAAAAGTTAAAAAGCTATAAGTAAAGAGCTCGGTTTGAAGGTGATTGATTAGCTCTCGTAATTCGTTGGTTATCCATCCCGGCAAATTTACATACCCATTTCACTCTTCGTGATATTATTAATTTTGTTTTTTTTCTTCAAAATTTTATTCGCTTCTGTAATTTATATAACAATCAGCGAATGTGATATTTAATGATTATTGACATGATAAGGCATGAGAGAGCCAGCACCCAGTGGTTCAATCTCCAGACTTGTTAATTATACCTTACTGGTTAGACTAGAAGATCCCTCATCCAACTCCTCTTCAACCTACGCCTCGTGTAGCCTGGAGGAATTTCAAATGTTCAAGTACCTGTATGTTATTATTGTGATTTGTCGTGAAAGTGACTATAGATTGAATGAATGTGATTTATAACTGTCGAAATATTTAAGACTGTATGTAAGGTTTCGTTAAATTTGATTTTGTTTTAATTTTTGTATTTGTCGTTTAAGATTATTATTGAGTCTATTAAAAGTGTGTCTCCGAAGAAAATTGTGTTTGCCATTCATTGCGAGCTCGGCTATTAGCTCTGATAAAATCCTTGACATATTGAGGCTAGCAAAGTAAGTTGATAGTTCCTTGTGAGGACCATGCTGCTTCCTGCGCTGCTGTAGTAAATAGTTCAGCTGCCTCTTCCAAGTTTTTCCTGCTTTGAGTGTGGTTGGTACAGATTGCTTATATTTTTTCTGTTTGCTGAATAAGTCTCAATCCTTAATATCATCAATTAATGAAGGCCTCTTTTCAGCATCCATGATCAGATTCACAGGGTTATGATCAGAGCCAAGTTCCAATTCAGTTTTTACAGACCAGGGTATAGTCCTGAGTCCTTTTGTTGCAAATATATCTAGTACGTCAGGATTTTTATATCTTGAATTTAGTAAGTTGGTTTGTTGGGAACAAGCACGTCTTATGACTGTCGATGAATAGTAGATCTAAGGTTCCTGCCTCTCGGAGTACACTGTCGCGACTGATGTTTAGCGTTATAGTTCCTTCATGCGAGAAATGAACTACTTTTTTGGGGTGGAGCAATAAGTGGCGACTAGACGTTCTTGTGTTTTGTCTATAAGTGTATTCCAGTGGTTTGTGACTGTGGAATAAAGTCAAGATAAAGTGAAAAATGTTTCAGTGCATATTCGATCGCTATAGCTGTTTCTCCGTGGGCTGTGTTGTATCTGTCCTGTGTATTGTGTATCTAGGTATGGTAAGTTTAATACGTGGTGTATGATGTATTTCTGTCAGTAAGGCTGTCCCTATGCGTTTTAGATGTAGGTGTATGCCTAGTTCGGTCTTTCATTGAAGAAGTCCTATCATGTTCCAAAGACTGATAAGGAGCCAACAGTCAGAGAATTTTGGAGCTTGAGGAGGATACCAGATCTGGGTTAATTAGTTCAATTGACTAAGGCTATAAATAGGTTGGATGAGGTTGATTAGGTTATTTAGAATATTAATTAACTGAAATTGAACATAATCACCTGGCGGTGCATGTTGTGTACTTACCCGTTTCATGCCTGACCCTATCTGTTGCTGAGGATATGCGTCCTTACTAGGATCAGTTTGTTCTTGAATATTCGCTGCTGGACCAAGGGGCAGCTGCTGGAGAGGGTGGCTCGGGAAAGCGGGAAACTGTCTCAGATTTGGAGAGTCGGCGACTAAAGCCTGAGGACGGTTCCTGTTGCTAAGTTGGGTTTGCAGGTCCTTGAGGTTTTGGCATCCTTTGTAATTGGCTGGATGTTCCCTTTCACATTTCACACATTTCGGACAGCCGGGTGTCCATTTACCGCATTGTCGTAACCACTATCACCCCTTAATTCCAGTTGTTAATTTCAAAAAATAAATAATAAAAAAAAAACAATTATTTTTTTACAATTTGCTCGGAAACGGTTCAAATGATTTCGATAAAACTTGCTGGATGATTTCTCCTTAAAGCCCTGTAACTTTTCATATAAGTAGTACTTCTCCGAGGAAATGCAGGGAAAAAGTTATGATGAAAAGAATATTTTATTTGCGGGTAACTTAAAAAGTATGCATTTTATGGCAAGTTGTTTATAGAATTGTATGAATGTTAATTAAATTATCTAAAAAAAGAATCATAAAAATCGGAACAGTATTAGCTAAGTACAGCGCATCGGACTAACCGGAAGTGGCAATATATCATGGATTTTACAATTTTCTCATAAACGACTCTTAACGTTTTTTTATGAAACTTGCCTATGTTTTCTCCTTGAAGCTCTTCAATTTGTCATGTATGTAGTATACAAGAAAATGCAGAAGAATAGGTTATAGCGAAAAGAAAATTTTATTTGCGCGTAACCCAAAAATCAAGCATCTTATGATACATTATGTATGAAAGGTAATGAAATTCCTTTAAAAAAATATATATCTAAATGGGGCTGTATTAGCAAAGATACAGCGTATCCCATAAGGACTACAAGACCCTAGATAGAAATCCCAGAACGTCCAGTAGGAGACGGATGAGGCCGAACCTCGTCCCACCAAGTCGCCAAACTCTTGTTAAGAATGCGCTCTGTAAAAATGTATTGTAATAATTAACTTAATAATTTCTTCTTTTATATTATTTATGGATACAAAATTATTCCATAGAAGCTAAACCGAAACTTTGAATATATAATTTCAGCTCGACCAACCAAAAATATTTTTTATACGGATTTGTCTTACAAACGTTGTTTAAAAAACTAATTTATTATATTTTTAGGGATTTTAAATTTCCTTGAAAAATTAAGAAAAAAAACTAATTGAAACTAAGAACAATTTCACTTCTTTACGAAATTAATTAGTTTAGGATAGTTTACTTCTTTTTTTTGGGTTGGTTTTCGATTTTTTATATTTTTTTTTTTTTTTTTTAAAGGTGAACTATGATAATTGGGGGAGATCAGTTTTATGATTTGTGGTATGGGGAAAAGGGAATCTTTTTTCAAAATTTCAAGCTTCATCCAAAAAATCTACCACGAAACGTTGAAAACAAAGTTAATATTATCTAAAAAAAAAAATATTTTGCACTAAATACAGGGTGTCCAGCAGCCTTGAATCCCTTGAAGATCGGGAATTCTGCTTGAATTTTTCGCGTCTGAAAAAAAATCGGAAATTATGTTTGAAAACCGCCAATTTTCAGGAATTTTTAGTTTTTAGTCTAATAATTCTATTTTTCCATTAGTACAAAACACGGTGACAAAATTATAGACACACTCCTAATTGTTTTGGTTTATTATTTAACATGGCTTGAAAAACAAATCTTTAACTTATTGAAAACACTTAAAATTAAAATTCTTCTTCGTTAAACGTTTATTTTTCAGCTATTACTTCCAGTAACCTTTTAGGAATAGTTTTGTACAATTTCTGAATAAAATCTTGAGGCGGTGTTTCAGAGCTAGTTTACGTTTTAGTTTTCTTCGGGATATGTTTTCTGTTTTTTTAATGAATCTCTGAACAGCACAGACAGGGAAATCAACACCAGCCTTTTCTGCAATGGCTTTTGCAGTCGAAAAGCGGTTTGAAGCAACACGCAGAGAAGACGGCCATCCAGAGTTATATCACCTTCCGTAATCTTCACCTAGTCTTATTCCTTTGGTACCAATAAAAAAAAAGTTTTATGCGTCGGGCGATTCCTCACTGAACACTTGAACCAACCACCGCTCCTCATCTGAAAATCTCTCTTAATATCGAAGACTGACCTTATTCGGGGCAAACTCGGCATTCAATGTACAGACCGTGGAAAAAACATTAGCCAGCCTATGAAGGGGCCACGTCCACCAGTAGCTCTGCAGAACTTTTACCATACTTCTGGTTAGCTCTTAATCTTTTCAAGAGGAGAGAAGAGTGAGTGAGAGAGGAATCATTTCTATGAATTTTGGTTGGTTTACTCTTTTTTTTTCTATTCATCTCTCTTTAAAAAAATCGTAAAAAAAAAAACTGTAACCATATTGTTAGCCGCCTACATGGATCGATCTGAAAAATTAAGTTCTCTCATGGCTGGCAAGTCCGCGAAACCAAGGTGTTTAAAAAACAATAACGTTACCGATAGTCTATCGTGCAAGCACAAAAGCATGGACCCCAAGCGAAATATTCAACGAATGGTACAATCAGATATGGAATAAAAAACAGCGAACATACTCAACTGTTTATTGATAATTGTACGGCCCACAACAGTACCCCATCACTCAGTGATGCGAATGTTCCGTTTTTGCCTCCCAACATAACCTCTAAGCTGCAGCCTGCTGACTTGGCCATAATTAAACGATTTAAGACATTTAATCCAAGGAAGATGTGATACAGTCTTAAAGTGATACAGTGATAAAGTCTTTAGACAGCATAGAGGTTGGGAATCATCTACTTAAAAATGAAGAAACTCCCATAACTTTCCGAGATTTCGCCTATTTTGACGAAGGTTTAGCGACAAGCAAGGATCTTAACTGACGGGGAAATTTAGACTCCGTTTGAAAAGGAGATGAAGAAGAAATTGGTGTGCCGACAATGAGTTCTAAAGTAGCGAAATAATGCATCTATAACGTGGGCCATTTCTTAGCAAAATCGGATGTTGTTGTAAACGTATTTTCTGCTCTGAACATGCTTAACAAAGCCATCGTTAAGATGGATCTTCAAGCATTGCACCAAAAGAAAATAACCGATTTTTTTTCAAATGTGATATTTTAAGGTTTTGTTGATCTAACTATATCGTTTGTATGTACATTCATATTAATACAATTTTGTATTGATTTTGTTATTTCATATTTCTTATTTTTTACTAGCAATTATTGGAAATCTCGATAAATTGAATATATCGATAATTCATATTTAGCTCTCGGACCCTTGACCATATGAATTATTGAGATTCTACTGTATTTTATTTTAATTAACAATACCCTTTATTCGGTAAAACTCCAGAATCGTGGCCCCAACATGGCGGAGGTCTAGATTTTTAAGGCTTGGCTATACTTCGAGCTGCGCATGCCCACAACAAATACTCATGTAATTATTTACTCCTTAAATCGACTTCTGCGATTAGGGTTAAAGTTTTTTTTCTTTAATTCAGCATGGTTATATTTATTGTGGGTTATCTTTTTTTTAATTCTGTTAGTATTTGTGAATATACTTTCATTGGGGGTTTGTTTAAATCATGAGCGAGCGTAAGTCGACAGTTGTAATCTAATTATAGCAATAATAATTTAAATTACGGAAAGGCCCTCCCTCGACTGATAGCTGGAAAGAATCGAGGGCAAGCTGAATTTCACATATGTTTTAGAAGTATGTTTTAATATACGTCTCCTACAAATTCCCTAAGAATCTGAGCCGCGGAACATGTTCAAAATGGCTTCTGAAGTAGCAGCGGAGAATAATTTTTAAAAACGCTATAACTTTGTTGTTATCAGTCATTGAGATATAAAGCAACTTATATTTGAAGAATAATTAAATTACCTCCAAACTTTATTTTCACCATTTTTACGCTCACAAGCTCACTTAGGTGAAAAGTGAAAAAAAAAAAACGACGGCGACAAAAATTCTTCATGATTTTAAATCGAGATTTTGAGTGGGAAGAAATAAATTTAATGCAAAAAACTCTGAAATAAATATTATAGCACTGTCCATCAAGTCACTACTTCACTGGTTAATTAAAAAAAACTTCCAAATTATGCCTAAAATCGGGATTCAATGAGCGGACCATTGAATTGGCTCCAGCCCTCCTTGCACTCTTATAATTTCCATTCAAATTTTATTAGTTATCCTATGTTATATTTCTTTAATTTATTTGTAAAAAAAAATAGTAATATTCCTTGTAAAGGGTATTATTTAAATCTTCTATCCTGAAGATGAATTCATAAATAAATTTGACCTCAGGTTACTGATAAAAAATTACCATATTTAATTTATTATTCATCCCAAATGAAAAAAATATAGCAAGCAAATAAAAAATAAATAAATAAATAAACTACTTAGAATTAATGATGTATAAAAAATACATAAATTGTTTGCAATTTATTTTTTATTTTTATTGTTTTTTTTTTTTTTTTTTTTTTTTTATGGCAGTTCTTAAATTAGGTTGAAACATGGATTCAGCAATTTAATTTATATGTGATGAAGTTTTAATTCCCAACGTGAGTGCATCAGTGGGAAGAAAGGTTTAAATAACTTAATTAAATGTAATGAAGTTTGTTGTGAAGACAGATGAAAATTTATTACAGTTAATACTCCACAATTAGTACATATAAATTTCAGGTAAGAATATATTCGCTCTTTATCTATTATGGGACAAAAACGAAAACTGGATAGAGTAGCCGAAGATACAAGTTTGATGAGAATTAATAGATACGACGTAGTATCGTTTGATTTTAAATTATATTGTATCGTTTGGGCTGAATTTATAAAAAACTTTAGATAAATGGAAGAAAAGAAAAAAAAATGGTTAATGTCAGTTCGTACACTTGACATTCATAAAATTATGGTACATTATACCAAAACAAATGATAAATTGTTGATAAATGATTACTCTCTGTCATTTGTAGGACTGATGAAATAAGTTATTTGGTAGCGGCAGAAGGGAAAATTCATCGAAATTGTTACAAAGAATCTTTTAACTCCGCCGCTTTGATCCGGATTTTAAAAAAGCTTTCGCTCATGTTTGCAACTCAATATTGGAGAACTCAGAGTTTACGAAATTTGTCATAAATAAATTATTCGACTTTATGGAAAGTAAACTGCATTTTAAAAATAAGGAATGGTCCATTAAAACATGAAAATCAGATTAGAGAAATATTTTGTGAACAAATTAATTATTAGGGAAACTACAGATTCCAAAAGTACGTTGTTATAAAAGAGAATACTAAAAAATTAATAAATGATGAAGGCAAATAGAATACCTGATTATCTTGATTTTTATTAACCGCTTTATGCAATACTTCCACCCGGAAAAGATATTTCAGAAGATACAATAAAATTGTTTTAGCAATAAATAATTGCCTTTTCGAATTTATATTAGTCACCTCTCATGTTGGATTAGCGGTTCATTTACATAGAAAATATTAATCGCGTGAACTCATCAATTTAAACTACTCATTATGATTTTTTTATTCTTATTCTGGGAGTTCCTTAATTGGAAGATGTAGCTGCAACCTCTGTTAGACAGCACGACTGGACGATTCTTATTTTATTCTAACTATTGATGATAACGCCGATTTTAATATTAGAACAATTAACGGAAAAGACACGTTAAGTATCTTAGGTCGGACAATGTTTCCCAGTCTAAAATCCAGTGTTCACATAAAAGATATAAGCTAAGCGGTTTCTTCCGCTTAAAATGTTGAAACCGTCGATTTCCAAAGCTTTATCTAGTGACATAGACAGTTCTAAAGTTGTCAAGGAACACGAAGAAATCTCTTGGGAACTTGTCACCAACTGAAAGAAAACGGCATATAATAGGGGAATGAGACCTCAAGAAACAAGAGCTTGTATGAGTGTGCGTATGTGTCTGTATGTGTCAATAGATGGACGTCGCGAAGCCGAGTGTCGTTTTTGAGATAATGTCATGTTCGGAAACTAGCAACCAAATTCAGGGTTACTTTTTGAGCCACCGATTTATAGTTTAATAGGAGTACAAGGAAGTCGTGGAATGTTCACATCAGATATTTTGAATGGGAAACCTATTTCCTTTAATAGATGAGTCTGTGGATCGCGACAGGACGGGTCGCGTTTTAAAGATTTCGGCGCCGGCATCAAGCCCACATTCGTACATACCTATATACGTTCATTTGGAAAGTATTGGTCCAGCGTTTTAAAGCCCTAAAAGTACAGTTTTTGTGATAACGCACAGCATAGAGTCATGCGGGCCCTATGCCATCTTGCGTACGCGCCGTTGTCATGGCATCTTCCTATTTATGGAAGCAATTTGAGACCGTATACAAAAACTTTTTAATAAATGTGAAAACGTTGTTTTTAGGATAGAGGAGATTATACGTATCTTTCCCATGTCTAACCCCAAAGTATTGTTAAATATGAAAAAGGTATAGCTGTGTCTTATTGCTTCACTGTTAAACTGAAGGAATATTTTCCAGTCGGGCATGCTAATTACTTATTAAGTATAAACAGTTACTTTAACACAGTCATTATAAACTGCGTCACTTTACCAATGTGTTTGTTAAATGAACTTTCTTGGTAATATTTTATTGTTTATACGAATAAACACCTTTCTCTATTATCGCTTATACTTCGAATGTATTAGGGCTTGGAAGAAAGATAGATATCTAATGCGAGAGTTCTCGCTTGGGTATACTAGTCTCTATATATATATAATGCGGTAGTATAGATCCCTTTTCCGGCTCTTAAGAGCGATAGATTTTGACAAATGAGATGTCAAGAAAGGTAATTCCAAGAAGAAGCGACGAATCCTAATTTCAACTGTTAACTTCTTATTTCTTAAAGTAGTTAAATCTGTTTCTGACTTTCCCACGATTATCTCTTGAACGAGTGGGCCAATTTTTGTTATTTTCCTTTTTGCTGTGTAGGGTTTGGACCCTTTGTGCCTTTGTACCAAATCGAGCACTCTGTGCTTTATAGAGGTGACCGAAAAAATTTCTTCCGTAGAGTGTAGTGCCAGAGCGGCTCTAACGATTTTGATGAAACTTGCATAAAATCTTCTCCTCAAAGCCCTATAACTATCCATGCACGTCCTACATCCCCGAGAAAAAAAAGGAAAAAACTTATGACGGAATGAATATTTTATTTGTGCATAAATCGAAAAGGATACATTTTTTCGTTGATTATACAAATACACTTAATTTGAAAGATAATTGTATTCCCTGCAAAACAAAAAAAAAATCATCAAGATCGGTTCCTTATTAGAAAAGATACAGCGCATTGAACATTGTACCTATATTTTTATGTTCCTACCGCTCATAGGTTAGGTAAGTACAGCAAAACTTTGGTTACATTTCACCGTCGCAAAGTAGTTCGATTCGTTGATCTTGGGAGAAATAGATAACATAAAAATAATACATGTCAGTCTCATGAAAACAAAAACCTACGTAAGGTATTTGCAAATTATTTACCAATTTAAGCTAATTCCAACAGAATTGTAAATGCGACAAATTCTTCAGGATGCAGAGTCAGTTTATTTCAACTCCTTTTAATTTTGAAGTTTAATTAATTATGGTGTAAACATACCCCCACTATCATACACCTCTGTGAAGTTGGCCCCTCAAAGTCAAAACTTTTTTTAGAGTTCTGATAGCCCCCCCCCCCCCCCCCAAGAGTTCTAGAGTTCTCAATAACTTTTAGAAATAGTTCTATTGTTTAAACAACAAAAAATAGCAACTAAAGACACGGGGAGCCAACTTCACACTTCTCGCAAAGTCCTATAACGTTTTTGCTACCACTTTGCTTTAGCACTTTGCTAAATAAATATTGAAAAGTAGGTGACAATCAGAAATTTTTGGAAAATAGAAAAAACAAATTATTTATTTTATTTTTTTAAGAGATTCCACAACACGTCAAGTAATTCATAACACGAAATTAATCATTTCATTGAAAACATTATCCTATACTTTGAAAATCAGATAAAATTCTCTACAATTTATGGGCAAGTTTTTCGGACCTGAAATAGTTATGACAAGAGTAATGACGCCCGTCGTCAACCGCGCACTTTAGGGAATTGCTGATTATCCTCGTCCTCTTCGATTTCAGCAAGCGATATGTTATTGCAACTGCTTTTCTAGTTCATACACATATTATAACGCTTGAGGTCTGCTTTTTTTCTGGCAGGTCTTGCTGTATTGAGGTGTTGATGGCTTCAGACCATCTTTAGTTTTCCTCCAACCCCATTTTTCTAGATCTTTTTCATTTCCAACCATTATTTTTAATATAAATACCTTTATTGAGTTTAGTTGCGCTAGATTGAAGGCGGCCCACTGTGCGACGGTTGAAACGGGGGTCTGAAAAGGGAAGGGGGTACTAGCGCCTTCATTTTCTTGCCCGTTTCACGACTGCCACTCTCACTACCGACAGTTCACGCGGGGTCGTGAAATGGGTGAGAGCACAACCAATCGACAAAGCGGTCTTGATGTCTTCCGATTCACGGCGCGTTTTACGCATGCGCCACGACTTATTTATTCGACCGACAAGATAACAATCTTCAGTTCACATGGAGAAAGTGCATTTGCTGGTCGTGAGTTTCTCGCCGTGTTCGATTATGGCTGAACATGAAGCTAAAGTAATTTGGAAAGTTTTAATTAATGAGTTAAAAAATCATTCAATTTTGTTTTATTTATAACTCGGAAAAAAAGTTTGCATATTCAAGAAGGGAGGAAATTCTTCCATCAGTGGAAACAAATAAATTTGTGAATACGAATGTTTGTGCGAATAAGAATATTCATTCATAACATTACTACGTGAACACTGTGAGCTCTCTATACAGGGTATACAGTGTAAAGTAGAGTTGGAACATCCAAAGTAAAATATCTATATTCGATATTTTGCAATATCGCCAAATCATATATCGGTATCCACCGATAATAGCTAGAAAATTATTGATATATCGATATATCGAAAGGAAATGGATGAAAAAGCAAAGAAAAGTGCATCAAATGGGTATAATGTGAAACTGTGAAGAAGATTATGAAATAATGTAATTATTATTCATAAAACAATATATTTTTTGCCATGAATCATTATACAAAAAAAGATAGAAAAGAATTATACTTTGGCAAAAAAAAAAAATTGTATAACACATTTTTATCTGCAAGACTTTTAGCCATATTTCATATATTATATTCTAAAAAAATTATATTCGGATATAGAGGGAACGGTATGTTGCAAAGAAGGGTTTACATCTTTTTTTAAGGTCAAGATAGGACTTAAACAGGAATGTATTTTGAGCCCATTTTATTTTCTTGCTATATTAACGATCTGGAGGATGAATTTGGGGGAGGTCTTTGGATTAATGGAAAAAATATCAGACTTTTAGCATATGCAAACGATATCGTAGCGTTGGCATCCGACCCAACTACTTTACAATATATGATAAACAACCTAGAAAAGTATTGTGAAAAATGGGGACTGAATATAAATTTAGAAAAATCAAAAATAATATTGTTTAGAAATGGAGGGAAATTGGAATCAAAGGAAAATTGGCACACGAATAAGGAAAAAATAGATATAGTAAAAAAATATTTAGGTATTATCTTATATTAAGTGAAACATATGGTAATGAATGCTAAAAAGAAAGCTTAGGATGATTTTCGCTATAAGATGGAGACTGATTATAAGGGAAACCAGAAATTGTTCTATAAGCTCTTGAAAGGACTAAGGAAAGAAAAAGCTCCAGTGCTAAAGCACGCAAAGACGAAGAAAGAAATATTCTACGAAAAAGTAAGGAAATTATGGAAAGATGGCGAGAATATTTTAGGGAATTACTAGAAGAAGAAAGTAACTATCTTGGAGGTGAGCCTGAGGAAGAAAGAGTAGAAGAGATGTGGGAAGAGGACGACTACATACACGAGGAGGAATTGGAAGAGACCCTATCAGATATGAAACTGAGGAACTTAGCCGGAATAGATGAAATATCTCTCGAGACGATGAGGTACATGGGTCATAAAGGACACTTACTTAACTTGGTGTGGAGATAGAAGAAAATACCCAAAGAATGGGAAACAGCAGTCATAGTCCAAATTTTTAAAAAAGGAGACAACAGAAATTGCAGTAACCACTGAGGTATTTTCCTTTTAAGTGTGCCATGTAAAATTGACTCCAAGATTCTCGAAAAGGGAATCAGAAGGATGGTCGAAACTGAGCTGGAGGAAGAACAGTACGGATTCCGTGCTAATCGAAGCATTAAGGATCTCATTTTTACAATTAGACAAATTAAAAAAAAAGTCATCGAGAAAGGCAAAGAACTATCTGTTTGCTTCGTCGATGCAATCAAAGCATTCGACAAGATCCAGAAAGGAGATATATCTAAGGCCTTAAGAAAAAAATGAGAGCGGCTATATAGATAGTGAAATAACAGAGCGTATTGAGGCAGCAAGTAGGATGTTCAACGCCATGAAAGGAGGCTTCTTGAACCGTCTTCTTCTTCTTCCAGGTCGTTCGGTCCTCTTTTTTTTTCTTTTTTTTCCCCACCCTTCCTGGCCTTTCGGCTATACGGGTTAAGAGAGCAGTGGGATAGTGCGCGGGGATAATGCATGCCACTGCTCTCATAAAATGACTCTTTATTTTTAAATTTTCTGTTATTTTACACAGTTCTGTGAGGAAACTTTTAATTTTGGAGACAATTTATTTTTTCCCTGCTACTGTGGTGCAGCCCGGTGCGCGGTCGCGCACCTTACTGACTGGGCTACACCTTATCCTCCTCCGGGTGGCATGGCCAGCCCTCCTGGCACTCTACATCAGTCCGGTGCCGTCCAGACCTCCTGGTCAACCGCAGGTCGTTCGGTCCTATGCCGCTGCTCTCCAGTTGTTTACTTTTAGGGTGGCGTTGGCGTCCTGAGATACACAGTCTTCCCATCTTAGTCTGGGTCGCCCTCTCTCTTTAATTCGGTTAAGATTTCCGTCCAGAAGACTTTTTGGTATGTCACTGTTCTTCATTCGGGCAACGTGTCCGGCCCATCGGAGTCGTCCGAGTTTGATCGATTTAACCAAATGGCGTAAGCTCATACAGTTCTATATTTTTTCTTCTCCACTCGTTACCAGTGGAGAAGAAAAAATCCAGTCTTGACTGGACCTAATATCCTTCGAAGAATTTTCCTTTCGAAGATGAGGATCTCATTCTCTCTTGCCTTTGTTAGAGTCCACGTCTCTGCGGCGAACATCATAACTGGACGAATCAGAGTCTTGTAGAACATCAGTTTCGTCTTCCTTGTTATCTACTGGCTGTTGAGGTGTTTCCGTAGTCCGAAATAACTCTTGTTAACATTCAGAATTCTCCTCCCCACCTCCAGGGAAATATTGTTATCAGAGCTAGCTATAGAACCAAGATAAGTGAACTGGTCTATCTTCTGGAACTTAAATCGTCCAAACTCCACGAATGTCTCAACGGGATGAGCTGCATGAGAGCCACGAGTACGCATGTACTTCGTCTTATCCTTGTTTATTGCGAGTCTCATCTTTTTATCATTCTTCATTTCTTCTATAGCCTCTTCGAGTTCTGGATGATCAATGCCATCCTCATTCGAGATAGAGGTATCCTCTTCTGTTAGGACCATTTCATCTTCTACAGCTCCCTGGTTCAATTCATGGCTATAATGCTGCACCCATCTATCCAATATATCATTAGTTCCGTCTTCACTCCTGCATGATTTTACTTTAGGCGTGATGTGGGCTCTACTATTGTTCAGCCGTCTATAGAACCTCCTTATTTCATTGAGGCTTCTGAATTCTTCAAGTTCTTCGAGTTGCTGTCTTTCGCAAACTCTTTTCTTCCGCCTGTGCTCTCTCTTCCCTTATCTCCTTTTGTCACGATATTCTTCGGTCGCTCTTCTTGTGTATTTCTTTTGGATCATATTATGATACAACCTCTCGGATACAATTGCACATTCATTGTCAAACCACGAGGATTTTTTCGGGCGTGTTTCCAATCCTAGTGTGACTTCAGCTGACTCCTTAATTGCACTAGCGCAATACTCCCAACGGCTTTGTACAGTATCTTGTACCTGATCTTTAGTTCCCTGAAGATTCCTGTCAAGTTGTGACTGGTATCTTGCGCAGATATCTAGGTCTTTGAGCTTAGCGGCTCAATATTTTTTTGAGATCTTAGCTCCTTCCTTCCTTGCGTCTGAAATTCTGGTTCATATTTTAGTGACTAATAGATACTAGTCGCTGTCAACATTTGCTCCTCTGTAAGTACGCGAGCTTAACAAGCTTGACTTATGTCGGTAGCTAATGAGAACATGGTCAATCTCGTTGATGGTTGCCTTACCCGACGACCTCCATGTTCCTTTGTGGATGTCCTTACCAGGGAAGAATGTGCTTCCGATCACCAAGTCCTTGGAGGCTACATAGTTGATAAGTCTTCTTCCGTTCTCATTAGTCTCATTGTGGAGGCTATATTTGCCGATGATTGGCTTGAAGATACCTTCCTTCCCAATTTTCGCATTAAATCGCCAAGAATTATTTTAACGTCATTCCTCGGGCACTAATCAAACGCTTTGTCAAGCCTATCATAAAATTATTTTTTCTCCTCGTCCTGTGAGACTTCAGTTGGGGCACGGCATCTGATGAGGCTGTAATTATAGAATTTCCCTCTGATTATCACTACAGAGATTCGGTGGTTGGTCGGGATAAAGTCAATGACAAGTTGACTCATTCTTCCTTTCACAACGAAACCAGTTCCGAACACATGCTGTTTTGGATGGCAACTATAATATATTGTGTGGTTTCTCTTTTTAATAACGCCATTACCTAACCATCTAATTTCTTGGATAGCAGCGATGTCTATTTTTCTAATGTCAAGGGGTTGTAGAAGGCACCGAAGAGCCCCCAGTCGGTAGAGAGTTGAAACATTCCATTGTCTTAGTTTGATATCGTTTAGGCGAATCCTGAGTCGTTTCCTTGAATACAATCCGGCTATTTCTCCTTGAGTAGTTTTCATGATATATTTATTCAAGGGGAGTGGGTTATCAACCCAGTACCCCCGATTCAGATGGAGGGGCTACCTCCTCAGAGTATCTTGACTTACTCCTCCACCGGGACGGCTACCTAGGGGAGGTACTGTAGATGACCTTAGTCTGAAATGTATGGTGTTGTAGTTTGCTGTTTAAGTGTAAATGTATGAGCGTTAGTGTGAGTGTTCCCCCTATCTGGAGAACCAGTGGCTGTCTGCGGTACAATGACCGGGCGATTGGGCCGCCACCTACCTACGCCTTCTTGAAATGAGGTTTCTTAGGAAGGTGGAAGGGAAGTCCAGAAGAGACCGAGTCTGTAACACGTCAATAAGGTCAATCCTCGACATAATACCAGCCAAAAGCCAATAAACAGCACCGCAAGCTCTTTACACAATGCTAGAGTGAAGGGAAAGAGTGAGAGAGGAAGACCAAGAGTGAAGTGGGAGGACGGGATGAAGGAAGTTAAGTTAATTGATGGTCGGGGTACGGTGTACAGCAAATAATTGACAATAGTTGAAATCAGTATTTTTATTTTTTTTAAAAATGAGGTGTACTATAGAAGAGCAAAAAATTATCGGACAACTATACACACAGAGAGAACTCTGACAACAACCACTCTTCTTATCAGGGAGGTAATTAATAGGCTTGCCACTGAATACGCAAGATAGTTTGACTATTGAAATTCGAGATAAGAAAATTAGTTAATTAATAATATTTAGCGGAAAAAAACGAAAAATGAAATGATTAATTTTATATATATTGGCAAACCTATTTTACATCAATAACCTCCCTGGCGCTGATATCACTATCACGGCTTTGCCGCCACATCACTCCCCCCAATGACATCGGCACAGAACCGCACCTTAGGCTTCACCTCTCTACCAGAGCGAGTGCAGTAACCAGGCTGCAACGTAGGAGGGTCTGCGTCGAGGTCATTAGGATGGTCGCCTGAAGGTCCAGCGGCAGGTGTAGGAGTGGGTCGATCTCTGGTGGCGGTGCTTTCTCCGTTGTCTTCCAGGAGATGGGCCGGCTTCAGTCGATTCATGGATATGGCCTTCCGACCGGAAGTCAGCTGGACAGTGAAGGTCTTTTCTTCCCTCGAGATGACTTTAAAAGGGCCAGAGTAGAAAGGAGTCAACGACTTGCGGACGTGGTCATCCCTCAGAAACACATGACTGCAGTGCCCTAAGTCTCGGTGGAAGAAAGTCTTGGCTGTGCTGCTGCGGTGAGGTGCTAGGCGAAGATCCTTCATGGCCTGGCGAAGAGACTTCAACGTCGACTCGGTGTCTTCAGGACGTCTGGAAGGCTCGAAGAACTCGCCAGGGAGACGTAGAGGCTACCCGAAGGTCATTTCAGCAGCGCTGGCCCCGATTTCCTCTCTGTTGGCAGCACAGTCGTCCAGCCATCATTGTTGAGTGCTGCCATGAGGGATGCCTTAAGGGACCTATGGCACCGCTCGATGCATCCGTTGGACTGCGGATGGTACGCCGTCGTGCGACAACGCTGGATGCCAAGGACACTAGTGAGACTAGTGAAAAGGTCTGACTCGAACTGGCGTCCCTGGTCGGTGGTAATCCTTGCCGGCGTACCATATCGAGAGATCCACGTGCCCACAATTGCTTCGGCTACCGCTACTGGTGATATCCTCCAGAGGGCACGCTTCGGGCCAACGGGTACATCTGTCAATCATCGTGAGGCAGTATCGCTGTCCATTAGAGGGTGGCAAAGATCCGATAATATCCACGTGGATGTGCTCGAACCGTCCGCTCGGCTCGAAACCAACCGGAGGGGAGACCATATGCCGAGCCACTTTGGAGCGCTGGCAGGGTATGCAACAACGAGCCCACCTCGAGATGTCCGCATTCATGCTCGGCCAAAAAAATCTTTGGGCTACCAAGCGTCTCGATGTTCGTATGTGGGGGTGACTGAGCCCATGTAGCCGCTTGAAGATGTTCTGACGCATGGATTCAGGAACGTAAGGTCGCGCATGAGAAGTGGAGGTCTCGCAGAGGACCGCTGCTGAGGTTCCAGGAGGTGTATTCCAGCGAAGTTGGATACGAGGGTTCTTCTACATCTCCTGGATCGACGAATCATACGCTTGCTCCTCAGCTAGACGAGCAAAGTCTTCCGTGCAGTCAATATCCTCCACTCTCAACAGCGCGTCGGCGACCGTGTTGTCATTCCCGGCTACATGGCGGATATCGGTTTTGAACTGGCTAATGAAGTTAACCAACCGAATTCGCAAGGGCGTCGCTGTGTCCGGCTTCTGCGAAAATGCAAACTCCAGAGCCTTGTGGTCAGTCCAGATGACGAAGTGTCTTCCCTCCAGTTGGCCTCGAAAGTGTTTGATGGCCTGATGGATCGCCAGCAGCTTCCGGTCGTATGTGGCGGCTGGAGCGAGGGACTTGGAGAAGAATCCTAGAGGTCGCCAGGCGTCGCCCTCCTTCTGCTGCAAGACAGCACCCATAGCAGTGTTGGGCGCGTCACAGACCAGCACGAGATCTGCATCGTGCTTGGGGTGTCCTCCGCCGCTTTAATGGCGGCCTTGCAGCGCTCGAACGCCTGGTTTGACTCTTCACTCCAAGGAATTGGCGATCTATCATTCTTCTTCGCTCCAGCCAGTACTTGTTAAGGGGACCTTGCAGCTCAGCCGCTCTGGGTATGGAGCGTCGGTAGAAGTTAAACATACCCAGAAAGCGTCGGAGGTCCTTGGCACTGTCAGGTCGTAGGTAGGTGGAGATGGCGTCGACTTTCGCTGGCAGCGCGGTGAAACCCTCCGAGTTCACAAGGTGTCCGAGAAACTCGACCTCCGGATGCGCGAAGACACATTTGGCCAAGTTTATAGTCAGCCCTTGCTCATCCAGCCGTCGCAGTACTTCCTCCAGATGTGCTCGGTGTTCCTCTTCGTCTCTGGAGCATATGACGATGTCGTCCAGGTACCACCACGCAAACTCCAGACCTTGAAGAACTGTCGAGAAAACGCTGAAAGGTCTGAGAGGCGTTCCTGAGACCAAAGCACATCCGGAGAAATTCGAACAAACCAAAGGGAGTTATGACTGCTGTCTTTTTAGTATGTCCTCCTCCGCCACCGGAATTTGATAATATGCACGGTTGAGATCC
This sequence comes from Rhaphigaster nebulosa, assembly GCA_948150685.1. NCBI lineage: Eukaryota > Metazoa > Arthropoda > Insecta > Hemiptera > Pentatomidae > Rhaphigaster > Rhaphigaster nebulosa. The sequence goes on from OX411307.1 coordinate 16,013,900, forward strand.
AGCTTGCTGAAGATCTTGAACAGAAATCCGCCAAGTTCGGAACTGCATACCTGTCGGGGATTGTCTTAGCGTTTAGCTGACGATAATCTTCGCAGGGTCTGATTCCACCGTCCTTCTTCTGCACGATGTGGAGAGGGCTAGCCCAAGGGCTGTTTGAAGGTCTGCAAATCCCTTCCTCCATCATCTGGGCAAATTCCTTCTTGGCGGCGATGTACCTTTCCGATGGCAGGCGCCGGGTTCTCGCTGCGACTGGAGCTCCCCGTGTCTCTATGTAGTGCCGCACGTCGTGCTTGGGCTGCTTCGTGAACGTGGTCGGGTTCGTGACGCTGGCCTACTTGCGCAGGAGCTCTATGAACCATTCTCCTGCTGGGACGGAGTACACAGCGGGGACTGGTACGGTCGCCAGCTTTCCGCGTGTCGTTAGCCCAGTGATGCCATCTACCAACTGGCAGCCGGCGAGGTCTACTAAGATGTTATGGCGATATAGCAGATCTGCGCCGATAATAGGGTAGCTCACCTTTGCCACGACAAAACGCCAGAGAAGGCTCCTCCGCAGCCCCAAATCCACGTTCAGCAGTGCGCTACCGTAGGTCGGAATAGGAGTGCCGTTCGCCGCATACAGCGTGAACTCCTCACTCATTCTTCTCGTCGGCGTCTTCACCGGGAAGACAGATAGGGCGGCTCCTGTATCCACCAAGTATCTGTGCCCGGACTTCTTGTCCGTGACGAAGAGTCGGCGGTTAATTACCTGAGCGACAGAGTCCGCCTTGTCTGTCGCTGCGACTAGTTTCCCGAGGATTTAGAAACGGGTGAGGGCTTCCAATCGCACGGCTGGCGGCAGTTCGTCGCTTTACTCCCAAACCTGTTGTGGTAATAACACAAGCGGCGATCTTTGCTTCTGCTACGGCTTGGTGGACGATTCCTCCCTTCATACCTTCCTCGGGTTTCCAGAGCTGCGATAATTTGACTATTGAAATTCGATATAAGAAAATTAGTTAATTAATAATATTTAGCGGAAAAAAACGGAAAATGAAATGATTAATTTTATATATATTGGCAGACCTATTTTACATCAATAACCTCCCTGGCGCTGATATCACTATCACTGCCTTGCCGCCACAGAAGCATTCGCGAAAAGAAGAATGAATCAGAGATAAATGAGCTGGTGGGAGATAGGGACAACTGGACCAAGCTCTACAAAGGATCTCCTCACACTGCATAGCTGGTAGGTGGTAGGCGAGGATAGATTATGATAAACAAACCCCCAAAGAAAGAATATTCACAAATACAAACAAAAAAAAATAACCCACAACAAATATAACCATGCTGAATTAAAGAAAAAAAAATCTATAACCCTAATCGCGGAATTCGATTTAATGAGTAAATATTTATGAGTATTTGTTGTGGGCATGCACAGCTCGAAGTATAGTCAGGTCTTAAAAATCTAGACCTTGATGTTTGGGGTCACGAGTCTGAAGTTTTACCGAATAAAGGGTATTGTTAATTAAAATAAAATACAGTAGAATCTCAATAATTCATATGGTTAAGGGTCCGAGATATGAAGGATATGAGATATGAATTATCGATATATTCAAATTATCGAGATTTTCAATAATTTCTTGTAAAAAATAAGAAATATAAAATAACAAAATTAATACAAAATTGTATTAATATAAATGTACATACCAACGATATGGTTAGATCAACAAAACCTTAAAATATCTCATTTGAAAAAAAATCGGTTATTTTCTTTTGGTGCAATCCTTGAAGACAGTTCTTAATTGATGGCTTCGTTAAGCATGTTCAGAGCAGAAAATACGTTTACACCAACATCCGATTTGGCTAAGAAATGACCATTTTTCTTGAGTGACTTATTAGCCACTCATATTTCGCAGTTTAATTATATTATCATTTAATTGATTATCTTTATATTATAATTTAAATTATTTTTAAAACATAGGGAAGTGCGTGATTAAAACAAAAACCACATTTAAAACTGGTCATTATTTTTGTTAGGAATTGATAATTCATGTTTTACATTCATTTTCAGTTCAAGGTTTAAATGGATTATATCAAACAGAAAAGTTTGTACTGGTTTCTTCTAGCACTGAACTAACAAATTCGAAATTAGTTTTCAATAAAACAAAATTATAGAAGTGGCAAATAATTTATCAATCCCTAATTAGATTGGTCCTTCTATACCATCATGCGGATGTCAACTGATTATTTTTGTTATTTGCTTTACACATTGTTTTTAAAACGGATTTAAACATTTTCATCAGTATACGAGTATTTTATTAAATGTTAGATATTTTGTTGTAACAATTAATTGGATGTATTTACATTATTATCATAATTATTTAAAATAAATTCTCACGATTATAAGCCATTCTCCGTGGGTCCTGATTAGAACATTGTTCGTAGAAATAAATGATTCTCTTAGTTATAGGAAAGCTGCTTCGAGCTCTCTCTATTTCATTCTATATACCGAATATGACGGTCGACTCAAATAAAAACAAACTTTTATATTTACTTTTAAGTTCTGAGTCGGATGATTTTGACAGTGAATTTGCATTTTTCGTTCCTTCTTCTATCAACTTTTCTTCGATATCCATTTTTGTGTGACAAAAAATAACTTAAGTGAAATTTAAACTTTTAATTCATTGCGAAAACAGTTGAAACTTAAATTAGCAATAGTCATGTACGACGTATTTCACGGCGATAGGCAATTCCTAGTCGGCAACGTCCTTAGATAGGGAGAGGGTAGCTGAATTTGACTGGAGAGAGAAATGGAGTCAGCTTGGAAAAGGGACTTAGTTTGGAAGCTGCTCCTTAGGCCTCGTCCACAACGGAGCACCGACCCGCGCACCGCCCCTAGTGCCTCGCACTAAGAAAAAAATAAACACATTGTTTCCTATGGGACTGGCCATTACGAAGCCTCGCCCCGCGCACCGACCTTCGATTCTAGCCTAACACCAACCTTTTTATATATTAAAAATATAGAATGTTTTTATTCGTTATTCGATTTGTTCAACTAAAAAATCGAATAATTGAATTATAATTATTCGGGCCAAATTTTCATTTCCTTTGCCTCTTATGTATCGTGAACGGATGATTATTTAAGGGTGAATTATTTGTAGTCATTTATTATTTAAAATTGAATGAGATAATTAATTTAAATAACGAAGATTAGATAATGAATGATTCAGATTATCTGTTGAATAACGAATAAATCAACTGTAAACAACTAACGAATTACGGATAAAGGTGTATTCTTTATTCGTTAGTTAGATAAAAAATTAATCGGATAACGCCCTACAAACAGGTGCAATACAAACATCAATTGATCAAATTTTAATTCGACGAAACTAACTGGAAGCAATAAGACAAGTGAAGAGATATGCAATTGGTTCCTGATTAAAATATTTCAAATGTTACAGGATTTTGTTTTTGTAATTTGTTTTCAATTCTGTGAAAATAATTCTAACAGACATTGGTAAATTAAATAAGTAGCTCCTTGAAAATTGAATTAATCATGTTTGGAAGAGATAGAAGATATTTTTATGTAATAAAGTTGAGAATTAAAAAAAAAAAATGTCTCTGTCGGGGAAGCCCAATTCCACACCACACTTTTTGGCAATTCAGGTGCCAATTCTATACCTATCTCAAAAGAAACCTCAACTTCTTTTACACGAAATTAAAACTTATTAAATGGAGAAGTTTTCCTGAAAGTGGGATATCTGTAGTCCTGTAGGAGGTTCACATGCAAAGTCTGATAAAAAAAATAAAACTTTTCGCTATTGGTTCCCTCCCCCCCCCCCCCCCCCGAATGCTCCCGTACATGAGATTTAGTTAATCCAAACTATATTGCTAAAAGGGAACTTTGTCTACTTTTTAGATGGTACAATTGGAGCTTAATTACCTTGAATAGTTTTAGAGTGATCACTTCCTATTCAACAAAAAATGTGGCCTACCTAAAATAACAAAATACTTAAATTTCCTGCTTTTCAGTGGGAAATCAAACCATAATTCCTATGAACTTTTTACTAGTTGCTCTTGGAGCGCAGAATCGGCATCTGTTCAGTTTCCTGGTTCTTACACTGTACACCATATAGCAGCTCTAAATCTGCAGGCCTAGCTAGCCTAACTAAGTTCAACTTATACTTTAGAATTGGTGATTATTGTTTAGGGACTATTCACAGCAAGAAAGGTACATCCTGAATTGAATTTAAAGTCAAAATCCCACTTTACTTATTTAATTTACATCTCTTCTTATGAACTTAATCGATGGCCACTTTTTAATGCACAATTAATTTTTTTTTTAATACAAACATTTTTGGCTTGATATGAAGATATTGTATTCGGTATTCACAAAGCTTTTCTTTAGTAAAACTTCAACGTTCTTGAAATAATTTTTTTTTTCTGTTGCCCATCTCTTAGTTACCGGGAAACACCAAACTTGCAGGAAACCAAAACAATTATGAAGGCGAAGTTTATTATTGATGTGCAATATCTTTTTTTGTGTAACGTACATTTTATCACATCCATGTGTGTATAGCTCTTTGTGAACACCTTTAGTATTCGCATTTGATCCAACTGATGCTAACCGTAATCCTTAGATGGTTTCTTCATCCACAGCGGATTATACCCCCTCAACTATTCCATTACTTGCCTTGGTGAGCTTTTCTCTGATCATAGCCCTAAAAGTATCAATAGCTCCCATTCTTAAACCCTCCCCACCTTCATTCATCAGAGGCCCAGTTAACCAGAACCTCTTTCACCATATCCTGACCAGTGAAGTTGGTCATAGTAACCCTAAAAACCTCAGAAGGCCTTATTCCTTCACCACCACATTACACATTCCTCTCTTCTGGAAACATTCTACTATCATTCCTTTCCTAAAACCAGGTAAGCATTCCAACAGCATGGCATCTTATAGACCAATTAGCCTACTCCCAATCCTATCAAAAATCTTCAAAAAGTTCTATCTCAAACAAATCCTACCCATATTAGAATCTCAAAATCTTCCTTCCCATCAATTCGGATTTCGTTCACAACATTCCACTGTTCAACAAGGATTCCAAGTTGTAGACCTTATTTCCTCAGCCCTAGAATGCAAATAGTATTGTTCGGGTGCATTTCTGGACATAGCACAAGCTTTTGACTGGGTATGGCATGCCGGACTGCTCTTCAAGCTAAAAATCCATTTACCCCGGTCTTTATACCTAGTCCTCCGATCCTGCCTCTCTAAGTGCTCATTCCGAGTTCGCTGTGGTACCAAATTCTCCAATCATTATCCAGTTGAGGCCGGTGTTCCTCAAGGCAGTGTCTTGGGACCCATCCTCTACATTTTATTCACTGCTGATATTCCTATTCATCCTGGCAACATTTGCTGATGATACTGCCATCCTTTCATGAATTCAGGTAAATGAATCTGAATGCAAACATGTCACATTCACCCTCTGATGTAGATCCGGTCCGTCAGTTCATTTTACCTCCATACCACTTCCTTTCTCAGACACAGTCCACTATCTCGACTTCCCCCTAGACAGAATACTAATGTGGAACCCACATACTAGACTTAGAAAACAAGGGCTAAACCGACAAATAGGTCAATTATATAGACTGCTTAATAGAAAATCTCAGCTTTCAGTTGACAACAAACTACTAATTTAAAAGACAATTCTGAAACCTATCTGGACTTATGGACTCAAACTGTGGGGAACAGCTAAACTTTCAAACATAAAATGCATTCAATCCTTTCAGTTTAAAGTCCTTTGAACAATAGTCAATGCTCCATACTATGTAACCAACAATACCCTACATCATGACCTTATTATCCCATTTGTTTTAGACCTTTCAAATTCATCCTGCATTTCTTCAAACAAATTCACAAATTTACAAATTCTTCAAATTTCACCAGTGCCTAATTCATCATCCTAATCCTTTAGCACAATTTCTATTTAGCACCACCCAACCCTACAATCCTCCTCGAAGGTTGAAGCAGCAGTGGTTCCGAGACCTTTTGTAAACATGTGCATTGGAGTTCTAACAATGGCCAGATTCTCCATTCAAGCTCTGTGCTTCTGTGGCTATTGCACCCTCCCTCAGTCTCCCCAGGCTTCAATGACGCGATTGAAAGAGAAGCGTTGGGATATCCTGGAGTTCTGCTTCTCCATCCATAAGTGGGGAGAGAAGCATGGCTTGGGGTTCCCCAGGCCAATTTTAAATAGTGTATATAAGTATTCCTATGTTTAAGATGCTTATGTTTATTTTATTACATTTAAGTTTTTTTTTCTTTTTTTTTTCTCATTTATTATTTTATTTATTTGAATTTCGGTAAATATGGTGTGAATAATATCTTTAATCATTATTACTATTGTCCTTTATTAAGACAGCATGTAATATTACTCAATTAAAAAAAAAAAAAGTTATGCTTCTTATTTTGTCAACAAAACCTCCTCACAACCTTTCTCAATTATTCATTTTCCTTAATGTATTGCAGAATGATAATCTTATGTCATCAGTGAGTTTCTATTCCTATAGGTCATGCTCTCGCTCGTTTTATGACCCCCTGTGAATCTAACCGCTCCTTCCAAGTTCACTGTGGTACCAAATTCTCCAATCATTATCCAGTTGAGGCCGATGTTCCTCAAGGAGCATCTTGTGACAAGTCCTCTCCATTTTATTTACTGCTGATATGATACGTTTCTACAATACAGCAATGTTTAAACAGTCCTTCATAGCTTATGCTTGCAATATAAGAAATTCTTTTTAATCTCGGTATGCTACTCTGATATCCTCTCTTATTAGGTATTATTGTTATAATTATTTTCAAGGAGAGCAGGATTTTTTTTTTTCAGAAAAAGTATTTAATCGACCTTTGTATTTTACTTGGTTCTAATTTAAGGTAATCATAATGTTAATTATATAAAATATGAGCCTGTATAACTCTTTTTATTTAAAATAGTATTGCATTTCTCTATTCATATTGGATTATTATACATGCATGTAGATGTAACAAACTAAATATTATAGAAAATGGACTGTTTAAAATTACATGTAATAACAAATATTTTCTATTACATTGTTTCTGTCATTTATCCCCTGTCTTACAATATTGTTCAATGTATTCTATATTGGCTACATTTCATATTTATTTTTTCAGGTACTAGGGATACAGGAATATGTAATAAAACCACTCTCAGCAGATATTAATGCCAATTTTCTTTCTGATGAAGTTCAGGTAGAGACTAGACTTACAGAAGCAGCAATTAGAACTTCTGGAGTAACACTTTCAAAAGCTCTTAGCTTAGTAAGTTCTATGTTATTGCTATTGTACATTGCATTTAATTTTATTCTTATTTATATAATTTTATGATTAATGTATAATTGTAATGTAGACAATTTATTATTATATAAAAAAAATAATAAATAATAAATACAAGTTCATTTAAACCAGGGGTGGCCAATCTTTTGCAAACTGTGTGCCAAATTTTTCACTGATGAGTTCAGATGTCCCATAGTGTGCACACTCAAGCACATTTTATACCTTCTTACGTTTATTGTTAGTGGTTGGAAAATAGAGATAAGGACAGGATGTGCTTCGCTAAAGGAAGGAAAATTGAATAATTTAATCATACAACTAAATAAATGAATTTATGCCAATGTATTAAAGGACCACTACAATTGTCAGTAATGACGGCCACCCCTGATTTAAGCCATTTAAAAATTAATAGGGATGGTTGTGCCTTATAAATTTACTGATGAATATCAAAACTTTAAATAATTATCATGATAATTATTATTATATTCTGTTATTATTATTATAGCCCTGAGCTCTCTCTTTGATAGAGGTCCAAATTTGTCCTTGATATTCTACTCTCAGAACAGAGTTCCTCCATTACCATATTTCTCAACTTGCCAACATTTCTTAAGGAGACTTTCTCCTCCTAATTTTATATATATATATATATATATATATATATATATATATATATATATATATATATATATATATATAATAGCTTCATTTCGTAATAATCATATATTTTTTCAAGTATAATTTAATCCTTTTTTACATTTCTTCTTCATATCATCTTCCTTGGTCTACATTTCGGATTTTTTGTCCATTATCAAGACTATCTTTTATTTTATTCTTATAATTTTGTACTTAAATTGTAGTGTAGAAACACTGCTTGTCACTTTTTTTCCAAATAGTGACAAGCAGTGCATTTCTGCTTTAGCCTTCTAACCATCCTGTTCATCTCTTTATACTGCACCTACATCAATATGATGTATACCATATTTACACCAGATTATTTTAATTTATTTATTCGGTTTAGTACGATCATTATTGTATCCCGATCTTCAGAATTGTCGCCTGCCATATTTTCCTGTCTGTGCAATTCTCTTCTTGTAGAGCTCTAGCTGGCATTCCTTCGTTGACGTCAGTCAGCCATGTTTTCCTTCTTTAAATCTTCTTTGGCCATCTCTCTTCTCCCATTCTCATCAAATGGCCAAACCATTGAAGTCCCCTGGTTTCAATATTTTACAATATATTCTGCTGTGTTATTTGGTATGTACTTGAAATTCCACAACTTCTTCTTAGGAAGTCCATCTCCAGTGCCAGCAATTTTGGGCATCTTTCTGTTTTATGGTCCATGTTTCAGCACAGTATAGTACGGTGCCTAGTATAAAGGAATGGTAAATTCTTTTTTTTTGTATCAAATATGGCACTTTGATTCCACAATATTGAGTTTAGGATCCCAATCATCTTTTTACCTCGAGAAATTTTTCTTGATATATCTTTATCTAGGGATCCTACCTCATTTATCCATACACCTAAATACTTGAATTCACTGCTGCGGGGAAGATTCCAATTCTCAACGGTTAATGATGTGCTCAATGAGTTAAAAGGCATGTATTCGATTTTATTCAAGTTTATTTCTAAGCCCCATTTAGAGAATTCCTCTATAAGTTTTTTGAGCATATATTGCAAATTATCTTCATCTGACGCAATCATTAGTTGATTGTCTGTAAATTGCAAGGTAAACAAATTGTCCTTCCCAATCTTTACACCCATGTACCTACATTTCTCCTTCCATTTCCTGAGGGCTTGTTCAATAAAAAGGTTAAATAGTGTAGGAGATAGGCAGCATCCCTGCTTTAAGCCTTTGTTGATGGGGAATGCTGAGGGTAAAGATTTCCATTCTAGCATTAGCACCTATATAGAAGTTCTGTATCCCTTGTATGAGACCCTCATTAATACCTGCCAAGTTCATTGCTTACCAGAGCTTATTCAAAGGTACTGTATCATAACCTTTTTGGATGTCGATAAAGGCTAAATGCATCTATTGGTTATGTGCTGTCTGCTTTTCCAACAGTGAATATGTGGTCTGTAAATGAGCACCCCGTCCTAAAACCTGCCTGTTCCTCGGGAATTTTTCTCTTTAGCTCGTCCTCCAATCTATTTTTCAAGACACGATTGTATAGTCTGCTTAAGCTACATGTTGCTGCAATACCCCGATAACTTGAAGGATCCTTTTTACCTCCTTTCTTGTGTACTGGGATAATGTGCCATTTCAGCCATTCTTCTGGCACAGCACTTCTTGTTTCATTCATGAAGTAAAAATATTGGGCATGCTTTCCTTTAATTTGATTGTCCCCGCTTTTATCCATTAGATAGGTATATTTCCCGGTCCTGGCAATTTGTTATTTTTCATCCCTTTTAAGGCCCCATCAATTTCTTCCACTGACACTGGATCGGCTGTAGTACACAACTGGCATTTTATTTGCTGCATAGATATGTATTCGGATCTATCCTCCTTCAACAATTTAGAAAAATACTCAGCCCACTTTTCCAAAGAAATTAATCGTGTAGCATTTTTTCCTGTTATCGGTTTCTTGATATTCCTTAGGCATCTCTAGGCTTCCTTCGATTTCTGTCCTTGCAATGACCTATCAATGTATTGGCAATGTTTGTCCCAGAAATCATTTATGCATTTCTGTTTTAGCCTTCTAACCATCCTATTCACCTGTTAATGCTGCATCAAAACGTTTGCATTTTGTGTACTGAGCCACTTTTGGTATAATGTTTTCTTCTGTTCCACTATCACTGCTATTTCGTTGTTCCACCAATATTTGTGTTGCCTTGTTTCTCTTTCCTTTATACCTAGTGTTTCATATGCAGCTTTATGACATGTTGTTTTTATCTTTTCATATTCAGTCAGGGATCTTTCCTTATTTTCATTTAGTAAACCTTTTACCCCTTTTATCGGAAAGGTATTTTGTCGAATCTTGTTGAAAACTCTCTATATGATACCTAATGAAACCTGTAGTCATCATGAGAACTTACATCATATTGTTTCCTTTGATAACTTCCATACTTAAAGAAGACCTTCCCCATGAAATGATGGATGGGAAATGATCCGAATCACTTTCAGCACCTCTCATCACCCTAACATCATGGTGCTGCCTGGGTAACGCGAACAGAGGCAGTGGGGCAGACACGATTCCTAGCTATGGAAGCAACCTGTCTAGAGGAGAACACCTTGATCAAAAACTGGGCCCAACTGGTAGGAGGTTAAGATTCCGGTCAGCAACCCGCTTCTTGTAAAACAACCAAACAGCTGTCAGACCCAGAAACAATAATAAGCCAGACGGATTAAATCGGAAAAGACCAAGGCGTCAGAAACAGACTATACAACTTGCTACATGGAATGTTCAGGGATTGAGTACAAAGAGAGAAGAGGTGGAAGAAGGATTGAAGAAATGTGTGCAGATAGGAGTTTTTACTGAAACTAAAAAGAAGGGAAGAGGGGGGAGAAACCTTTGGTAAATGCATAATGTATCACAGTGGAGTGGAGAAGAGTGAGCGAGCATGTGCAGGTGTTTCCATCATTATACAGAAGAAATATCATTGCTTTGTCAGAGACTATGAGTGCATAAGCGACAGAAATATTAAATTAGAAGTGAAGTTATTTGGAAATTATGTTGTCATTATAGGGGAATAAGCCACAGATTGTGCCAGCCAAGAAGAAAAAAACTACTTTTTTAAAAAATTGTAGACAATATTGGAAGAGATCCCCTTAAGGAAAATAATTTTTTGTGTAGGTGACCTGAGCAGCAGAGTTGGGAGAAAATCCAGCAATATCCACATTAGAAGGTTTGGAGAGGATTCATGAATAAATGACAACGGTACCCAGTTGATCAATCTCTGTGAAGAGTTGGTCATGGTTGTTTTAAATGACTTTTTCCAACATAAGGAACTACATAAATTCACCTGGGAGCAACCAACCAGGCAGCTGAGATCAATAATAGATTGCATCATCATGAGGAGGAATTCTCGTGTCTTACTAAATATAAGATTATGAGAATAAAATAAAAGAAAGGTCTTGATAATGGACAAAATGTCTGAAATGTAGAACAAGGAAAATGATATGAAGAAAAAATGTAAAAAAAAGGGTCAAATTATACTTGAAAATATATGATTATTATGAAACTCGTTTTATCCGTGAAAAAGTATTGACTTACTAAACAAGCTTTTTTTCTATTGTTTACAGAACTATACTTTGGAAGGTAAGGGTCTGTCTACTTTATAAACAAACAAAAATTGTCACTACTTCATAGGAAATACTTAACACTAATTTAAAATAAAATTATACTTTCAGTAATAGTTTCTCCTCCTAAGCATATATCCAATTTATCTCTATTTTCTCATCCTTATTCCTTTTTGAATACTTTTTTTATTTGTTTTCCTCAATAGGATTTTTTTTTGTAATGACTCTGGGCTACCATGTGCCTGCAATCATCCTTAGGAAATGATTACAGACTGCTTGCAGCTGTTCTAAGATAAGTTTTTACACCCACCATCTGGTCTCCATATATATTGTAACACTAATAAAACATTTATGTTGAATAGGCGGACTTCATCAGCAAGTCCAATTTGTTTTTCTCTCCAGGTAGCCCCCCACTTATTGGGTGCAAGTTGGAGTTGATTAAGATCTTCCATTTTCTAAGCTTTATTATATTTTGTACCTCAAAATTAAGTAAAATCAGGAAATTCAAAATAACTAAAATAGAGTTATGATACTCTTTAGACTGAATGGTACAGAGTTGTTGGAACCACTTAGAAGGCTCAATAATTATCCTATGCTGTCCATCTCAGTTTTGTGCTCACCTAAAGGCCCCCCTACACGAGCAGGATTTCCTCAAGATTTGGCCTGTTCAGGATCAGGAATTCCTTAACGTGTGTGGCGGTTTCCTTGAGGAGGACGAGAGAGGCCAAAAAATCCTCGAGGAAATTCCATATCTTTTGGTCTTGAGGCAGGATTCTCCTGCTCTCTTGATCACATGTGTGACTGACTGTCAATCGTTCTTAAGATTTTGGAAGTCCCCATCATGTCTCGCCAATTTCAGTCTGAATTTATACAATGTTCAAGAATAAACCTTGCTTATGGCAAGTGAGTTCAAAAGGTTATCACAATACTAATAAAAAGGAGGCCGTGAACACGAAACTGATCGAAAAATTTATTAGTTTATTTATAATTGTTAAATTTATTTTATTAGTAAATTTTCTTGCGAATGTAGTCCCATACAACTACACAACCAACAGCTGCTAAAATATTATCATCTATTGATGTTATGACTTCAAAACCGCGAGAAGTACAGAACCTAGTGTGTTGGTCTGAAGGAAATCCTCAAGTCCTTATTTTTGAGGATTTCCTTGAGGAACATCTCACTGTATGTGGGTGAAGGTTCAATAGAGGAAGCCCCAGAGGCTTTTTCCTTGAGGATTTCCTGTATGTGTATGGTGGGCTTTATATTACTATTATCTGTTTCCACTTTTTCTAAAATATTAAACTTCTTAGAATATTTTAGAGAAGTTTTATTAGAATAAATTATACCAGACCACTATATATCAGCAGTTATAATCACTGGGCTAATCCCACTGTTAGTAAGCATTTGAAATCATTATGATCCAGTAGATCCTCATCAGTATTACAAAAGCTATTCACTGTCGATTACACCTTATCTCAGGGAATGGTGGATAAATGGTGTGGAAGCAATAGAGGCTCCTCTGATATTTGTTCGAAATATTGAAAAATAAAATTTTGTACTCAGAATTAAATGAAACAGTGTACGTTGGTTGAGTAGGATAAATAAAGCATGTTTGAGTAGGATAAATAACACAAAGATCCTTATTGACACCCTAGAATCTTACTGTCTCACTGTCAAATATTTCTGTGAATCTAATGTAGACTTTGCTTGTGTCAATTGAGGCAAGAAAGAGTGCTAAGAATATTTATCAAGCTCCATCAACATTTCTCTTACATCTCTTATTCCTATTACCTGCAAAAGATTCCTTACAAGCCATTGCTTTAGTAATTAAGACCTTCTTTCTATTCACAGTTGCATCAGTGTATTGTCCTTCTAATAAATCCATCCTCAATTCCCAATTCAGTTCTCTTCTAAATTCCTTTGTTATAGATCTGAAAACCAGGAAAAGAGAGAGAAGGGTTCTGTGGGATTAGCTAGAGAAAAATTTGTCCAGTAAACTATGGAGTGATATAGAGAACCTATGTTAAGATGAAGAAATCTAAATTGAGGTTCAGTTTGGTTCAGTTGGCAAGTAAGTCGGAGTCCTACATGAAATGAAGTTGGAATTTCAGAAAATAAGAGCAGATGTAATTGTTCACCCATGAGAATTAGTTGTTCTGGAATCCTTTTGCTGATACTTATTAAAATCTGCACTTAAAATGAAATGGTTTCCTAATAGTCAAGTAAACGAAACATTTCCTAAGTGCAAAATTTTGGGTAGTTTTGATTTTTTGATATCTTGTTTGGGATTAGATTTACAATGAAAATCTAAGTTTCCGACTTCGGAAAGCTCCCGTGTGCCATTTTTTACTAGATAATATTTTTGTTCATTTTTCATTTATTGCCCAATATCATGTAAGCTAACAATCCCACAAAAAATGTAAATAACTTTTTTAAAGTAGAATAAATTGACTAAAATGTTGGCCCTAATAGAGCTTTGTACATTTGATAGATAGTTCTCGAGGTACAGTTTTTCAAAAAACAACATATTTTTTTTTTTTTTCTGAAAATCAAAAAATTACCGTTTGTGACTTTATTTTAGCAAATTTCATGAAAACTACTATTCCTATAAAAATTGTCACTATGAACTACTTCAAATTTAACGAACTTCATTGTGCATCTTTTATCATGACTCTTTTCATCCTTTTCATCTTTGTTCCTTTTTTTAAGTTCTGACATTCTTTAGATTTTGATCTTCCCAAATCATTTTCTTTTCCCCATGTAGTCTTTTATCTTCTCTTTTGCTCTCACCATAGACCAGATATGACTCTCTCGTGTGATGTTGCATAATGTTCATGAAGAATTTATTCTACCTTGTTGACACTTGAAGATATTCATCGTCAAACCAAGATGACCAAGAGGGTCTCTCCTTAAAACCTATTGTTTTTGCTGCTGCAACATTGGGGGTTTCAGAGCATCCTTTCTATTGATCTTCAATGTGTAGAGATACAAATAATAAATAAATGATAGAATAGTGAGGAATATATTATCCAAGATACATTTTTTTACAGTCAATTATATATCATCTCTAAGTAATTCTAGTTAAGCTTAAATTATGGTCCATGTCCACGTTTGCTCCTCCTATAACCTAAGATTCATCAGAATGATTTTATGGCTAGATATGATTAGAAGATGGTCTATTTGATCTATTTGATGTAAGCTCTCACAACAAAGCTTACATCAAAAGTATGGAGGGTATTGTGACAGCTATAATATATTGTGTAAGTTCTTTTAGTGGTGCTTTTACCACCAAACTTCCTAAATTCTGTTTTATTTTTGTCAATTTCTATAATGAGTGCCCTAAGTACTCCTGGTCTGTAGAGGGATAAAATATACTAAAAGGCTAACTAAACTAACAAGTCAATGTGGCAGTTCCTTGGTTATTTCCTTTGAGATCTCATAAATTATATCCATTTAAGGAGAATGGTTAATCAGCCCACTCTCCCAACTAGAGTAGTCGGGTTGCCTAGCTCTAGCCTACCTGATCAGTCCTGAGTCTGAAATGAACATGTCTGATTAAGAAAGCCTACAAGTACAAGTTTTCTTACTTCCTTCATAAACATTAGTTGGGTGTCTTTTAATGGAAGAAATCAGTCAAAAGTTCTGTAAAATTTAAAATGAAACATGAACAATACTAAATTTAGAAAAAATCCTATAAAAGGTCATTGTATAGGTTTTAAATAGCCATTAAATTTTCTTGGTTAGGTACTTTACTATGCTTTACTTGAACTAAAATGAGATTATAGTAAATATAACTACAACTAAATATTACTCTTACTATTATACCATTAAACTGCAGAGGAATAGATTTATTTGATAAACTACATGGCAAAAAACTCAGAGAAAAATAGATTTTAAAATATATTTAAAAGGCTTGCACTTATTGAAATATTGCCTGGAACTAAATAATTAGCTATTTTCTCTAAAAAGCCAGTTCCCTGTTGAAGCTTAGTTGTATTGTTGGTTATGAAAATTCACTTTATTAATTATTTATATGGTTTAGCGGGTTTCAGGATTCACTTTAAGACAAAAAAAACTGACTCATATTTTTTTTGTTTATCTAAAAATGTACCAGTATGTATTTTTATCGTTATATTAAGCACAACATACTTATTTTAATGTAAATCTAATTAAACTATATCTTAAGTTATTCATGAATTTTTATGAAAATTATGTAAATAAGGTGATTTGAAAGAAAATTCACCAAAACACTGCAAAATCATGTATGCTATGTAAATATGCTAGTTATAAATTAAAATTTAATTATCAATTATTATCTGGTTTTGCCCTTAATGTCGCGTATTAGTTCTTCTGGCCTTGAGTCTCTTAGAAATTTAATAAATAAGCGAATGGGTTTCGTTTTTTGAAACAGATTCCCATTCATCAACAAGAGCAGTTTTTAGCAGTCCAACATTTGTCGTAGGCAGTAGACGATGTCTAGCGTGTCTTTTTATCATTATCACATAAGTGTTCTGTAGGATTAAAGTCAGGACAATACATTGTGGTAATTGCTAGATACTCCAAGGGATGAGTGACAACATGAGTTACGTGTGGTTAGCATTATTATACATCAGTGCTAAGTTTAATTCAATAAACAGAGCAAGTGGTACCACAACTTCAAGAATAGTATTTCCTCTATGTGCCTTAGTCAAAGGTTCATTCAGTATTAACTTCTGACATGAAACAGTTTAAATGTCATTATTATTATTAAAATCATAATTTCATTATATTTTTCTTTGTTTTTAGACTACAAAATTGTTGTTTCAGTTTGAAGGTTATTGCTCTGGACTTGGTGTTTCACCTTATTCATTGACTTTGGTCACAGATGGTCAACTTCCTTTAAGACAATGTCTGCATCCTGAGGCAGCTAACAAAGATATTACTCTCCCTTTGTACTACAATCAGTTTGCAGATCTCAGGAAAGAAGTACCATCAATGTATGCTTCCGACTCTGTCTTCACAAACATTGCTGACATACTAACCTGTATCCTTCATTATTTATTTTATTTGCTAATTTATTTTCTTCAATATTTAGTGTCAAAGAAAATACTGTAACTCTTTACTTTGAATGTAAACTATTATCCATGTGGAAATATTTAGATTTTCATCATCACTGGAATTAGAACTTGAGTACCTAATGGTATAATTATGTAATATTTAATAAGTATGACCATTATTTATGGTTTCAAAGTCTAAATATTACTTAATGTAAGAAGAAGCCCTCCAGTACTTACGTATTATGCAGTCAACCATATGTTCTGTTGGTTTCCTTGGTTTTGCTGTAACCTTTCTTATCAATTTACTGTTTTGTTTATAAATATAATTTGTGTATTAATAAGTTCTGTGTTTTGTGATATTAATCTCCTGTTTTTTTTTTGGCAAATAATGATAAAAATTTGGGAATTACCTTCAACAGAAGAAAATGCAGTTAACTATTTTCAAAGTTTTGGAATTATTCCATGAAAGAAAGTCTGTGAGAATGGGCATGATATTTCTTTTAAATAAATAACTAAATGTAAATTACGGTTAGGCCCTGACCTCGACTGAAAAGAATCCGTTGGGGATTTGTGTATAGCCTAAATCAGGGGTTTTGTGTATTTATTGAGCGAGCAGAGGTCGATAGCTGTGATCTAATTAAAGCAGTAATAATTTTCATAATTCTCATGAATAAGAATTTTTAACACCACCTCATAAATTCAGTTTAGAGATTATTCCATTATTATTTATTTATATTTTCAAACAAAGGAATTTTAGTAATAAAACGTTATTTGAATTTAATTTTTTAAGGCCATCAGATAAATTCCTATAAATACAAAGAAACATATAGACGTTATCAGTTTGAGATTGTGAACATATGGTCGACCGCTTAATACGTAAATGCCAGCTCTTCATACAGTTATCTACTGTAAAAAAGCTCATATATCAGTTACAATATTTGATCTCTAAAAGACAGAATGGTTAAATAGGTACATTTTTATTAATGTCAATTGTATGATTAATATATACTAGTGTAAGTTTTCATTAACCCTTTAACTATGGCGGGTAGGGAGGGGAGAGCGGGACTTTAGGACGGTGACCTTGAAGTGACTAGTTGGCTCCCCGAACAGAATGCTTTTATTGAAAAACGACTACTGCGAATTTTTCTAGCATTTAATTTTTTTTTTTCGTTAATTTCTACCTCTGTTGTTACTCCGACATAAAATGTAAAAAAAAAAGTAAAATTTTTATCAATCATATAAATAAATATTAATTATTTTAAATGATTTAATTTTTTTCAAGACAAAATTCGGGAAATTATTATTTTATTGTATTTAAAATTTTGTGAAAAATATAATGTTACAGTGCATATAAAAATATATAATCCTTTCTTTATTTATTCATGTTTTGCGAGTAGCTTGGTGTCCACTCTAGTGAGTAGTTTTAAACAAATTTCTCATGTCTTATTTCATTTGTTTTAATTTACACCTGTACCGTATATAGTTTATAGAAGAAATATCGGTGTTATTTATAATAGAATAAAAAATTAATTATTTTTCCCATGGTGGTAATTCGTGAAATTATCACTTCATTCTAACTAAAATTTCCTTAAAATAAAGAAAATTAAAGGAAGTCTATTTTAATAATAATTATAAGTAGTCAGATATATAATTAGGAATGCAGAAAAAAACATTTATCCCAGGTACTTGGAAATATTTAGTAAAAAATAGGGACAGAAGACGAGGGTCGGGAGGAGAGTTTGAGGGATCTCAATTAACTGAATTCTTGCAGTTAATTAACTGAAACTATTAGCAGGAGTAGGTATTACAAGCTCTCTAGAATGATGTAAGACTATTTCAAGGTCCAACTTCAGTAGCAGTTCACCGTCGTTATCTGAAAAACAGGCAGAAAGGGGTGGACTTCTATAGCAGTACACCGTCCTAGGAGCTCACCAAGCGCTCGGCTTCTACACCATCGTTTAAGGGTTAAAAGGCAATGCATTAATTAAATAAAAAATTATGTGTGGTTTAAACAATAAATTATGTGGATTACTACATAATTTCTAAAGCATTATAATCTATATTAAGAATCTGCAAAGAAAAACTGACTTTTTAATTAAATTTCTTCTATGGCATCTCTGAAACCAGATCTATCAAATTTTTTATCGAGCTCTTTTTCGTGCTGATATGTATATTTTTTCTATTTATGAATCCATGTACTTCACCAACTTTTTATGTTTATGTATTTAGTATCTTTAGGGGAGACCATTCTGTATTTATATTTCAAAAAAGGTCCATGCTATACTGCAATACACCATATTAGGCAGTCCATTTTATATCCTTATATCCAAAAGTTTATTATAAAAGTAATTTAAATAGCTCTTTTCCTAGTCATTAATTTATACCACATTAATATTTTTCTCTATTGGGCAAAACGAAAGATACTTAACGTATAAAAAAATTGCATTTCATTATGTTACCCTCTTTAAAACTGCTTAGAAACAATATTATTTCTCTCTCATTGCTTAAACCAAGTTCATTGATTTTAAATGCCTATACATTTCTTCTTGGGAAGCTGAGGAGTGAGATAACTCTGTGAGTGAGGTTCTCCACTCTTGACTCCCAGGCCGTTTCATGACCGGTTATGGTAAAGAGATTTTATTTTTCCCTTATATCGACCTTGAATTGACTTCGGGATCTCAGACCTTTCTAGGGCACACCCCTGGCTTAGCAAAGTAGGTATCTAAGCCTTTGGTGGGGTTGGGGAAAAACCTGATGGTTGAATGTGAGTTCTGACCACATCACATTCTTTATGATTGTTGATCAAGAAACAATACTTCCTTATCAAATACTGAGCCCATGACCCTTTTTGGTTGTAGAGGTACAGGGTTTTCTTTTCTTTGTATTTAAGAAAAATTGAAGCAGAGAACTTTTTATTTTTATGGTAAGTACTGAATGATCTATCAACGGCAAATGCTTTAATAGCTTTGATGAAATAATATTGCTTTTTTTTTATTTGATTTTTTATAACTACTACCCGATTGATTTCTAGTGATAGGCTGCAAAAGATTGTGGCTTTCTGGTTTAAAAAAACAACAAAAAAAACTTGGTATGTTTTCAATGAGTGTTTCTAGGCGTTTGAAAGATCTTAAATACATTTCTCAGAGTGGAATAAGAGTTCTTAACCAGATATCTGTAAAAAATAATACGTTCGATCATATGTCCATCAGTTATTCCATTTTCTAAGTAGATGTATTTAACCCATTTTTATAATGATTGCTGAATCAATGAAGACTTTGTATTCAAGCATAGAAATACCATATTTGTGGAATGAGCCTAAATTGATTCAGGTCTAAAGTGTTATTAGTTAGCTATTTGTTAATGAAATTATTATTATGAAATTATCTAGAATACTATTATTCATAGCATATCTGAGAATATCTGCTTATTTATGTACCTATATAGGTGTAGCCAATGACATATTATAATGGCCAGTCCCATAGGGAACTGTGTGTTTATTTTTTTCTTGGTGTGAGGTGCTAGGGGCAGTGCAGGGGTCAGTGCTCCATTGTGAAGAGGCCCTACATTGGCTACCCATTTAAGCATTATATATATATATATATATATATATATATATATATATATATATATATATATATATATATATATATATATATATATATACATACATACATACATGTGTGTGTGTGTATATACACTCATACATACCCATTGAAACCTCTCTACAAAGGATGACCACTTCGACTGCATTGTGCATTGCAGATTTATTAAGAAATGAATATGTAAATGCATTTATCAAAACAATTTTATTGATTTGAATTAATGAAGTTTACTAATATAATTTTGGGTTCTGAAGGTAGGAAAGCTTTTTATTCATGCAGGGAACAAAAATTGTGTCCTGAGAATCAAAAATTTCCACTGGCGTTAGTCAAATCCACGTGATGGCTACAACTACTACTGCTAATCTGATTTTGATGATCCCATATCAATTTTATCAAATTCCATCCTCTACTTTTGCTTACACGTTCGCAAACGTATTTTCCTTGACACATTTTTATTTCGAAAATGACTCGTCCGATTTGAACCAAAGTTGGGGGAAAGTTGATGATTGGAGTATAAATGATCCAGCATCAATTTTGTCCAATTCCATTCCCTACTTTCGCTTACGCATGTGCAGACTTATTTTCCTTGACACACCTGTATTTCAAAAACAGCTCGTCCGGATTATCCTAAACTTGGAGATTTGTGTATTAATGGACCAGTATAAATTTTACCTGATTTTCTTAACGTGTTTTTCCTTGGCACACCTATATTTCGAAAACAACATGTTCGATTTAGCCTTAAGTTAGCGGAAAGTTGGGGACTAATGTGCAAATGGTGCAGTATAAATTTTATCAAATCCCCTATAACAATTAACCTAATGTAAAATAGTTTAATGTTTAATTTGATCATAAAGTGAGCATTGGCCATGAATAATGAAATGTAACTAACAAATTAGTTTTGTAAAAGAATTTAATGTTTAATTTGACACATAAATTGAGCATTGGCCATAAATAATGAAATGGAACTAACAAATTATTTTTGTAAAATAATTTAATACTTAATTTGGCACATCGAGCAACGGCCATGAATGGAATGAAGTGGAACTGACAAATTAACCTTTTTTATTTATTTTTTTAAACGTTAATTTCTGTTTGTCTATTTTTCTTTGAATTTACAATTTCTTTTTCATGATAAACCATCACCATGTGGATTCAATTGTACCTTTCTTCGTGTCTTCTCTGCTAAAATTCTTTCAACTTGTTTATAGTGCGGAAGACGGCAACCGTTTTATTAATTAAGGAAGAATAACTTAGAAAAATATACATATTTAAAAGTACTACGTATTTATGTCATAACATAAAACCATTATATCTGTATGAATTGTTCATAAGTCTGCAAGTAGAAAATTATTACTTTTCAAGACGGCAGTTTCAAATTCAAATTAATGTGAGACTTTATAGGAATCTTGTAATTTCAAATAGCGAAATCTTCCTACCACTTTCGTTTCTGATTAAGCCATTTATAGAAGAAGTAGAAGTGAACTTTTAAAGCCTAGTGGTGGACCTAACTCATTTTGGTCATAAGTCGACTTACACACTTATTCACAATTCTTACAGATATTCTTACAGTCAAACTTCCTATGTGTCAAACACATGATTTTGAAGGAAGAACGAAAAACCGATTTATAAGGAATATTATAAGATATAATTTTATATACATTCTAAAATGGTATGTAAACAACTGTGAAACCACCTATGTAGAGACTGGCTTGGATGATTTCTATCGGTAACTGTTGCGAATGTGATAAACACTTACAATAAGAGGATTATTTTGTTAAACTTAAATCATGTTACGATTTTTTCAACACATCTGTGTGTTTCATGAGCACATAGGACATAAAATATTTTTTATAATAAAATCAAAATCACATAACTGAGTTTGGTCACATAGGAGGTTTCACAGCGGGAATGACAACTTGGTGTCCATAATTTTCAACATTTTATAAGTATCCATTCAGAGGTCAATTTATCTCTCGGTAAAGAAAATTGGGCTGTTCGCTTCCGTTAAAAGGGTGTCGGTTGCAAAGAAGTCTAAATGTCTGTACTTCCAGACCGGGAAATTTAAAAATTGCCCGTAGGAAAGGGTGTTCGTTAGGAGAGGTTTCACTTTATACATATATATATATATTATGTAAGATCTCATTGGCTTCTTAACTACAACCTTTAATAATTAAATCTAACTGTGTACTGCCAACAAGCAAACTCTTAAAATCGTGCAGCATTATGTTAAGCACTTGAGGAGGTGAATAGCCAAATGCTGGTGACTGCATTGATAACCATCTCAGAACTATAATAATTTAAGGTTATCCAATTCTGAAATCTTGGCTACTCATTGAATACTTTAAATATGAATTATTTTCAAGACTACATATTTTTATTATTATGTTATTTTTAAATAAGTTAGATTATGAAGAATACACACTTGCACAACACCCAGGACACTATTAATAAAATCCAGATGAGGCCTAAATGCACATATAGACCAGTCAATGAGGGGATTGTAGACGGAAATGATAGGATGGCCTAAATTGACTTCAGGACTTTATTTGGACTAATTAAGAGGTAAACATGACAAAAATTCTGGGATCTAGGTGCAGAGGCAAAGAGAGAAAGGGAAGGGGGAGGAGGTCATCTTTTTCGGTTTTTCGCTTATATCACGAAAACGGTTGGTCATAGCTTAAAACATTTCATGTAGAAAATTGAAGAGCATTAAATTTCCTTCTAGAATGTTCATATTAATTGTTTTCATATCTGTTATAGTTTGTACAACATGCGCTTTTCATAGTAACCAATTTATCTTAACAAAATAGTGGCTCTGTGACAGGGGCTTAGGGAGAATTTTTTTCAGGGAGGATATAATGAGAAGAAGGCAATTAATCACCTAAATGTCTATAATTGCCAACTTAAGAGTAAGTTTTAATGATAAGCATGAAAATTGGATCAAAAAGTACTATTAAAAGTTACTACAAATATTACTTAGGGATTGATAAATTATTAGCCACTTCTATAAATTTATTTTATTGAAAACTAGTTTCAAATGTTATACATTCATCTTCAGTTCTAAAAACACAAAAAAAAATTCAAAAATAAGCAATTCAAAATATAGTTTGGTATTTTTGTACATATTAAATTAGATGTAATATAAATTAGTATTATAAAACATTTATGAATTATGAAGACAAGAAATCAAATACATGTTGGTACTCACCAAGGTTTAAACGGATTATATCAAACAGAAAAGTTTGTACTGGTGGCTTCTCGCATTGTTCTAACACTGAAAGAAAGGTAGGTAGGATGTTTATAGGTAAACGGTTTAAGGGTCAGGGTTTCAAATATTTTTTTAAACGAAATAAACGAAATTCAAAGTAGAACTGGAAAAAAACAAAATCATAAACTTTTTAGATTTAGAAATCTCAGTAAAAAACAAGCATCATGAATTTGGAATTTACCGGAAACCCACCCACACGGATGTTGTTATAAACAATGAAGCTAGGAGAACGATAGCACATAAAATCGCAGCCTTTAATAGCATGACTTACCGTCTTTTGAACGTACCATTAAATGAAAAGAACTATAATAAAGAACTTGAAATAATATATTCCATAGCAAAAAATAACGGGTACAATAAAACCACTATCAATCATATTTAAAAAAAAAAACAAATACAAAAAAAGAAAATTAATGATATCTATTCAACAACCCCCGAAGATAGCCCCATCCCAAAACATTATGTTTTGATTCCATATTACGGCCCTATATTCCCCAAAGTCGGAAATGAATTGAAAAAATTAGGATTAAACCCTGCATTTAAAATAGAAAAAACCCTATCCTCATATTTCTCTTCTTCCTAAGACAAAATAGACCCTTTCCAAAAAAGTGGAGCATACGAACTAAATTGTAATGATTGCGCAGCCAAATACACGGGAAACACTGGAAGATCACTAAATCAGAGATTAAAGGAACATATACGTGCATATAATAATAAGACAGAGAATTCCAACTTTGCAATTCATTTAAATGTAAAAAAAACATAAATTCATCAAAGACTCAGGAGTTAAATTAATACATCACGTTGAAAACAGCCTCAAATTAAATATATATGGAGCAATTGAAATAATAAAATCCTTAAATCCAATCCAGATTTTTGCTTAAATGACCAAATAAACGTCTCCAATAGTCCAATCTTAAATTTATAACGATCTACAACAGAAAAACCAATTACTCACCGGCTTTACTGGAAAACCCCCGACCCCTAAACCGTTTACTATAAACATCCTACCTACCTTTCTTTCAGTGTTAGTACAATGCGAGAAGAAACCAGTACAAACTTTTCTGTTTGATATAATCCGTTTAAACCTTGGTGAGTACCAACGTGTATTTGATTTCTTGTCTTCATAATTCATAAATGTTTTATAATACTAATTTATATTACATCTAATTTAATATGTATAAAAATACCAAACTACATTTTGAATTGCTTATTTTTGAATTTTTTGTGTGTTTTTAGAACTGAAGATGAATGTATTATATTTGAAACTACTTTTCAATAAAACAAATTTATAGAAGTGGCAAATAATTTATCAATTCCTAATTAGTTTGATCCTTGTATACCATCATGCGGATGTCAACTAAAAATATTACTTAAAATGCAAACTTTTTTTTCTCGTACATTTTATTCTATACTTTTCCCTTTACCGTTTTCTACTTTCAAGAGCTTATATTTCTTTAACTATAACATATACGAAAAAAAGTAGTAAGAACATTCTAGTAGGAAATTTAATGCTCTTCAATTTTTCACTTAAAATGTTTTAAGCTAGGACTAACCGTTTTCGAGTTATAAACGAAAAACATGACCTCCCCATCCACTCTTTGCCTCGGCTCCTAGATCCCAAGACTTTTGTGTTTAACTCTTAACTAGTCCAAACAAATCTCTGAAATAAATTTTGGCTTTCCCGTCATTTCCGTCTACACCCTCTCCCCTTTTGAGCATTTATTGACGACTAATATGCAAAAACAATTTAATGATTCAAACATTAACATTTACATTTTTAAGCTCAGTGTTCAGTAATAGCGTCACAGATCTGTTTAGAAAAGTATTGATTTGATTTATATAATTTGGATAGTTATGGATTTATTCACTGTACCTGTGGCTTGTACTTGTACATGGTTGTAACATAACAGCATGGAGGTTATTAGTTGACATCCGCATGATGGTATAGAAGGATCACTCGAATTAGGGATTGATAAATTATTTGCCACTTCTATAATTTTGTTTTATTGAAAACTAGTTTCGAATGTTATATTGTACATTCATCTTCAGTTTTAAAAACCACAAAAATTCAAAAATAAGCAATTCAAAATATATTTTGGTATTATTATACATATTAAATTAGATGTAATATAAATATGTAATAATATGTATTTGATTTCTTGTCTTAATTAAATTCATAATTCATGAATGTTTTATAATACTGATTTATATTATATCTAATTTAATATGTATAATAATACCAAACTATATTTTGAATTGCTTATTTTTGAATTTTTTTTGTGTTTTTAGAACTGAAGATGAATGTATAACATTCGAAACTAGTTTTCAATAAAACAAAATTATAGAAGTGGCAAATAATTTATCAATCCCTAATGGAGGTTATTGACAATAACATATTACTTGGTAAAAAGAAGCATTAGTTCAATTTTGATCATTGAAATTAATGTTTTAATATTATAAACCGTTGATATTTACATAATAGGTTAATAAAAGAAAAAGTATTTTTTTTTTTTTTTTTTTTTATACCTTGTGTATTTAGAGATAACTGGTTTGTTCACAATAGCCACCTATTACTTAGTAGGTTTAATCTCTCCTCTCTTGGGAAGAAAGTATAAATAACTTATCTTATCTTGAAATGACCCCCTCAATGCAATGTTTTCCGAATTAAGAATATATGCCCATAATGTTTCTCCGTGGGGTTTTCGATAGATCGATAACTATGGTAATATCTTCTACTACATATTTTGATTAAAAAAAAAAAAAAAAGAAAAACCTATTCACTGCCCTAATTTAAATTTACACTCTTTATTTATGGCCATAAATATATAATTTAAATCTTCTTACGAGCGGTGAAGATTCTGAACAATGTTAAAGTTGTATGCCTGCCCGCTGGAAATAGTTGATGTAGTGTGGTGTGCCGTGCGCTTGAGATGTATACTCAGCTGTAGGCAGAGCTCTAGTTCCGGATATTTATATTTGAACAATCCCTTAGGAGTTGGTGAAAACAGTGGTCTAGGCTTACCATGTTCAATTAAATCGCATAACACATTCGCAACGTGAAAATAAAAATATAAGGTCCGCAAACAAAAGAAACAAGTGATTGAAGATATGATTACTTATAATTATTATAAAATTGTTATTAATGCATTTAAAATTCATTCGGTCCCGAACAGTCAACATATAGGCCTTTTAATTAAATGTGTGCTTGTAGTTTTAAATAATACAAAAATATATACCATACATAAAAAATATATATATACCTTATGGGAGTTTATATATATATATATATATATATATATATATATATATATATATATACATTATTGTATTAAAAAAAAAGTGTACAGCTATTATTAGTTATTAGAATTTTGTCTACTATAAACAATATATATAAATGCACATTTAAGATAGAGTAGATGAATCGATTATCGGGGAGTTATTACAACAATAGTTGGAATAATGGACGCAATTATATATATAGTAAAATTTGAACTAGGAACATATAATTACACTGGATATTGACGGTGCCAAAGCAGAAAGGCGTGAGCGCCAAAAAGAAAAAATTGAGACTTTAATCTATTGCTCTGCTTCGTTTTGGCGCTTACGCATTTTTTGCTATGATAATGTCCACGCACACACACTGGCACGCACGCACGCACACACACAACACCCTCACACACACACACACACACAACAAACATGCACACCATTTTCTCCTTTTTGTAACCTTTTGATAATTTTTACTTTGTCTTCATGGGAAAGAACAACACGCTTTATTTTTGGCATTGTACATACAAATTCACAAATCACGAAATCAGTTTTTAATTTTAATATTAGCTCTGGTAATATGCAAAATCATAACTCGTGTTTGTCTCATTCAACGTTAAAATTAAGACAGTGAAAATAAATCCAACAATTTTCAGGATCGTCAAAGGATAACAGACAGCAATTAAGGCCCACCTTTTTAGTTCCAAGAACTCGTCTTTACTACAGAATCAGTGAATCAAATTAAAAGATTATTACATTCAATCATAATATGTAATTTACATGACATTGTTGTGTTAAAAAAGGCTTAAGCATCAAAAATTCGAAATTTAGGTTTCAATTTATTATGGGAAGTAAACACCATTTCTATCGATTCCCGCTAAAAAAAAAACATCAATGGAAATATCTAAAATCGATTATTGATGACGTAAGAATCTAATACTGATGACTCTCAGTCGCCACTCTGGCCTTGACCAGTGCTAGAAGCCTTTCATATTTGATATGGAGGCATAATAAACTCCTACTGTACACAATAAACAATAAAACTAAAAACATTTATATTTTTGTTTGGGGAAAAAAGTTTCATGTGTTAACTATAAAGTTTGCTAAATGACGCTTACGCCTTTTTCAAAAAATGACGTCGATGTAAACCGCTTTCTTAATTTTTTTTTTAAAAATAAGCATTTTTATGCTTTCAAAATTGATCAAATGAACATTTTCACTTTTTTTTCAGCACAAAAGATTCCTCTCATTTCGCGACGACAGAATTTTCGTTTTGAATACTATATATAATTGAATACATCATATTCAAATAATTTTAGGATTCAAGACGAAATTTTCCGTCAGGATAAATAATTTCATATTTATAAATGCAGAAACTTGATGAGAGTATAAATATAAATCAATCCGCGAAGCTGGCGAGCGGGAAGCAATTGTTTGAAATTTTGTTACATTCTAATAATTTCTTTCCTGATTATTTGTTGTTTTATTTAAAATGATATGAACACATTTAAATTCTTACAATTGTCCAAAGTCAAAGAAACAAACTTTGCTTGACGATATTTTCTATAGTATCTACTATCTCTTTAGAGATAGGCTAAATCTTCACAATCTTTCTCCTTTTTGCCTAACCTCTAAACACTTCGGAAATCGCTTGAACCGAGAAATTCCATCCGCGCGATCACGAGATACAAGTGAAAAAGGGAATGAAAAGTCGGAAAATTTTCACACTTGTTTTCCTTTTAGCCTACCTTTAAACATTCACCGCGAAAATCCGTTCACAATATACAAGAGGAAAAGTCGGTAAATTTTCACACTAGTTGTCCTTGTAGCTTTTCTGTCGGAAAATCGATTGAACCACGAAAATCCACTCATCTGTTCAGGAGATATAAGAGGAAAAGCGAATGAAAAGTCGGAAATGACTTCACACTTGTTTCCCTTTTAGCCTACCTCTAAACAATCGAAAAATTGCTTGAACCGAGAAAATCTATTCCCTATTACGAGATTTAAGAGCAAATAAAATGAAAAATCGAAAAATTTATACACTAGTTTTCCTTGTAGCCTACCTCTAACCAGTCGGAAAACTGTTGGAACCATGAAAATCCACTCATCTGTTCAGGAGGTATAAGAGGAAAAGAGAATGAAAGATCGTAAAATTGTTCGCACTAGTTTTACTTTTAGCATACCCCTGTAAGGTCATAAAATCGTTTAAAACGCGAATAATCCATTCCCCCGTTCACTAGATATTGGAGGAAAAGCGCATGAAAAGTCATAAAATGTTTACACTAGTTTTCCTTGTAGCCTACCTCTAAATAGTCGGAAAATCGTTTGAACCGCGAAAATCATAGTACTTAAGAACTGTTGTTTCGGTACAACTTAACAATCGGGACACGTTACTACTGGTTCGAACCTCAACTGAAAAGGATCCGTTGGCGTTTTGTTTATTTCTTGGGGAAATGTAGTGAGCGGAAATCGACAGCACTTATAATTTTAAATATTATCTAGTTAAAGCAGTAATAATTCCAATGAATACGAAAGTTACAATTGAATACAAAGCAGTGAGCACAAATGGTGCTATGCTAGTCCAGCGACCTTCGGGTAAGTTCGGCAGGAACCAGTAATAACGCTTCGCGATCGTAAAGTTGTACAGTTGTTTCTTGTCAGAGAATAGTTCATTTACGTTTTGTAAAAGTTACAGAAACCGCCTCTATTGATCGATAGGATACTTTGTATCAGATATTGAAATGTAGTTATCCCAGTAAAAAATCTATCAGGTCTAGATACTATGTTGATACAAATGATGATGGTCTTGACAGTATTGGGTGGGGTTATTTCATATCACCAACGATGAAAAGATTTGTTTCAGTTACAAAAGTATCAGATCCAAAAATGTATCCTTATCAATTGTATTCAGATACAAGAAATTCTAGTATTAACACATACCTACTATCGATATATCGATAGAGCTATTATACTACCAATCTATTCCTCAAGTGTCGTCTGTTTTAAGAGATATATAGTCGATTTATTTATTTTTTAAAGTTACAGATGCTAATAAATATTTGTTTCATTTATACTGTTACAAAAATTATAATTCATATTAATAATTTCCATAATGTCATATACTTGAGAAAGAAATATTTATTAATTCAATTATTTTCTCACCCTCTTCCCCAAATTTTTACTTAGGAAATGTATGTGCGTGAATGTCCACGAATAACATTGTTTGTTTCAACATGAATCGAAAATATGAGAAGTCCCATTTAGTACATACATTGTACGTGTTGTATTTATGTTAATGATTAAGTGATTGTAGTCATTAGATCTAAATCAGAGATAAAAAGGATAATTCAGGGGTGATATAAACTAGGATAATGAAATAATCCATTTAAAGTAATAAAACGGTATTTATACTTTTGATAGTTCCATGAGAATAGTGATAAACCGATGTATAATTTAGCTGCCATTCTTATCGATTCTCGCCTAAATAATTCTTTTTTACTGAAACTTTCGACTTTCAAATGGTGGTTGTAAAAATATCTAAGTTTGTTAGTAATATTTTAATTTATAACGTAGAACTCAATGGGAAAAATATATCTAATAACTTCAGGGGAAATCGGGAAAGGAAGGTAATCAATGTTATTGTTGTTTGTTGTGAATAATTATGACTTAGAGAACTCTTAACGAAATGGAATTGTGTCAGACATTATTTATATGCAAGAAGTAATCTCAAGGTACTCCGAGGAGTCATAATAGTGGTAAGTGATAGATATATTTTAATTTAAAAGTTATCTGATTCCTGGGAATTTTTATTACTATGTTGAAGAAATTCTGCTGCTTAATTAATTTATAATTTAAATATGCTAGCACATTTTTGAAATACCAGGGTTGAATATTATATTTTAGGTGAAACTTAAATGCTTGAAAATAGTTTTAATTTTTTTTGTTCAAGATTCAATCATTGGAAATAATCACTGAAAGATCATTGGTTGTAGATAAAAATGTGAACTGTAAGGTCCTGGGAGATAAAGCCAGTTCTTCATAGATAAGCTCTGTGTGTAGAGAATAATCCCTGTGTTTTTTCTAGTTTTTTTTTTTTTTATAAAGCAGTTTTATCTTAGAAGTGAAATTTAATGTGTGTTCAATTCTTCATATTTGCATGTTTCTAAGGTACCATTTCAATTATGTAATGATATAATATCTAATTTCAGTGCTTGTATATATCTTTTGATTATTTAATTCTCTGTCACAATGCTATGTTTGTTTCAACTTTTTCCGTTTTTTTATGATTAAATCAATGATTTTGAATTTATTATATCTGCTCAACAATCCAATATAAATGTGTCCTTTCCTTACATTTTGCCATTTATCTCTTCGAAGTTATATATTGCCAGTTTGTGTTCCCCATCCTCAACAGATCCATCTCCAGGTCCTTAATTCAGCATTTTTTAGGTCTTTAATAGTCATAGAATTTATACTTAAAAAAAAAACTTCATTGTTTTTTCAATGGGGGGGAGGGCGAAAAACTTCATTGTTTTTTCAATGGGGGGGGGGGGGGGGAGGGCGAAAAACTTCATTGTTTTTTCAATGGGGGGGGGGAGGGCGAAAAACTTCATTGTTTTTTCAATGGGGGGGGGGGGGGGGCGTTTATTCATTTCCATGTTTGTTTGTACCTAAGCCAACTTATTGTTCTTACTTTAATAAACCACACAACATCCTCATGTCCAATCATTTATGTATTCAGTTCTTGGTTGTTCCTGATGAGCCAAGTTTCATTCATACGTACTGGTCTGAAAATTCTCCTCAGAGCATTTCTTTTAAACATTCACAAGTTTTTTTTTTCACCATAACAGGTCTGATGAGGTATTAATACAGTCAATTTTAATCAGCATGACCAAAGGTCGTTCTTGAATAATTGATGTGCTCCGTCATAAAATATGGTATTTGCATTTTTTGTGAATTAAAGTTTTTAAAAAGAAATGATTCCTTTCGTCTGATTCCACAGGCCATTAAAAGAATGTGTTGGGAATTTTGTTTTGTTTCTTTTGGTAACATTGGTGGTTTAGGATTTTCTTTTACTATTATTATAGTTGTTAAAAAAAATTATATATAACGACAATACAGTAAAATATATGGAAAAAGATAGACATTAAATAAACTACTTTTATGGTTAAATGTCTATTTTTCATTAATATTTCCCTCATCTCATTTAAATTGCTAGTTGACTAATAATTCTTTTTATTGAAAAAACTGAAAAGTCTCAGAATTTTTAAGGAGTAGATGCCTGTCAATAAGGATCATAACATGGTTCTTTTATTGTATGATTTTCCTTGATTGCTCGTCCTGTCATTTTAGTCAGTATTTTCAATGATATTTGCTTCCTTCCTAGATCATTATTGAGTGACAAAAAAAAAAAACTGTTTACCCTTTGTTAGGTCAAAACTTTTTCTCCTCTTACTTAAGACTTCTACTACCCTTGCAGGTTGCGGAGGTATTTCGCTATTTCTTGCCAGGCTTATTATAGCTATTTTTGCACTATAGAATGGAATTATCGTATTTATTAATGCAAGCATTGGGAATTACTATTGATGGCTTTATTAGAACTTTAATCACAATTTTGTTTTAGATTTTCTTATGTAATTCCACACAGATGTTTATTAATTTAGTGTAATTTTTGTCTATTTGGAACTTAAACTTCATGGCGTTATTTCTATACTGAAGTGTAGTTAAAATTCATTGCTTGTTTAGTTCAATTTATTATTTCTATCGAAGGGATATGAGACTACCAAGTCACTTCTTAGTGGCTTTAGTCGAATTATGAGCTAAATGACCTAAACACATTTGTATATAGTGCACTATATAATTGTGATTTACTTAAAAATAGCAGTTTGATCCACTGCAGTCTTTCTTATAGGACTGTGAGTAACTGTTCAGAATGACATAATTTGTGATACCTACACCATTTTCTTGGTATTTAGGCAACTATCTGTAATTTTCTTTTACCTAATTTAATTTTGTGTGCTATGACCCATGAAGAGACTTGTGAGGTAACTAGATTGAAAATTTTGGCTTTCATACCTTGACTTTACAGTCAGAGAGAAAGTTTTTCTTTATATTCTATGGAAGATAATTTATTTATTTATCCTTTTATGTAGAGTCACTCTGCTGAGCCTTTCATTGTGTCCGTTTCCCTATGTGATACTTCTTCATTGATAATATTGAATTGAATAAAATTAATAATTAAATACTATATCCAGTGGTTTTAATTATCATTTCAATGTCACATAAAGTATGTGAATGAACTGGCAAGAATGTATCCAGGTCCTTGCACTGAGATTAGACTAATTTATACTTGCTCCTGGATTTACATCCTTTAATGACCCTCCAGTATACTAAAGGAGCCATATTTATAGCTGAGGTTTTATTTTAGACCATCTAAATGTGTGGATCAGTTACTATTACTATTATTCAATTGGTGTGACATTGTGAATTATTTGGTGTTGTGGTACAGATTTTTTTCTCCTGTAGTATTTTGTAGAGCTATTTTATGAAGGTTTTTAGCAACCAAAATAGATAGTAATTTGTCTTGCTTCTTTGGTCACACACTCTTTGTTATTCTTTTACTGCCCCTTAGTTTTATTGATGCCCCTACTTGAATAGGTTTAAGTCTTTTTTGACCCACTCTTCTGTGGCTCATATCATAGATCATATATAATTAATGTATCTTAATGAGTCTACTTTCATTCCAAAACTAAGAATTAGAGTAGCAGTAATTAATAAGAAAACAGCAAAAAACATTATTTTTTTTAAAAAGATTTATTGGATGATTATTATCATTTGTATTTGTTATAACTATTGGATAATAAAAATGCATTAATGAAACAATTAACCGGAAGCTTGTCCAAACCACTTTTTTTTTTTTACTTTTGAAACATTTTGCTGTTATTGTTATTTCTTATTCATTTTCGCCACTCTAATGTTTAGTGTTCTAGAATGAAGATCGACTCATTTCAAAGTCATTTTAATTCTCTATAATATTTACTTGAATAGTTATCTAAAAAAAATGCTTTTCTTCTGAGAAATTTAGAATTTTATATAAAAAGTTTTTTTTATTTGCACCTTCTGGGGAAATCTGGTCAATAAAGGGCCCGATACAAATTTCTCTTAAAATTTCATTTCCTATCAGAATCCGTAAATAAAAA
Organism: Rhaphigaster nebulosa; assembly: GCA_948150685.1. Taxonomy (NCBI): domain Eukaryota; kingdom Metazoa; phylum Arthropoda; class Insecta; order Hemiptera; family Pentatomidae; genus Rhaphigaster; species Rhaphigaster nebulosa. Next base: position 16,047,837 of record OX411307.1, read on the forward strand.
TTATGACATCTCATTTTAAATTCCAGTGATCAAGTCGCTGGAGGAATACTCTGGTAGGTTACAAAGTCGGCAATAAGCTTCAAACTAACTTTAGGTAACCCGATTGGGATCTCCCAAATTTCATTTTGATATTCTAAACTTAATAGAATTTAAAGGGAGGGGGGAGGTCACTTTATCTATGACACTCTGTATTTACATATATTGTACATACACATTTTTACCACAGTACTTATTGTTATATTTTAATGAAAACAAAAAAAATATATACATATTTATACTTAAAAACTGTGATTTTGATACATAAATTGGTTATCTGAACACTCTGTATGTGCATTATCGTATAAGAATATAGAACAATACACAGTTTATATGGAACAAACAACCTAACATACAAAAAAATAAAAAAGGTCACTAAAAGTTTAATAAATAACTTATCCCAATCACAATTTATCTTCATCTCAAAGCAAACTGTGCCACTCAGTCAATTTGCCTTCAGCTTCTTTCTTCCATTAGCATTTGAATTTTTTTTTTTTTTTTGCTTGGTCATTACATTTCCTAACTACCTCGATGTTTGATCTGGAAAAATCGATGTTGAGCCTGGAAAAATAATCACCAACCAACCAATGCATCAACCATTTTAAGTCTTTGGTTATCCTGTACCAAATAATTTTTTATATTGATAATTTTTTCAGCAATATTTATCTCTATATTGAGTTTCACTAAGCATTAAAAGGATAATAGAAAAAAGTGGAGCATAGGTTGCATTGACTTGTTAGCAGCCAGCTACTTTTTTGTCTTAATGAACTTTTTACACTAAATGCCAATTTTTTAACAACTGGTCTGGTAGGACTTATCTCGAACAAAAGAACTTCATGCCAGGATTAATTTTTTTCTATGCTGGCATATCTTAAGTTTCATTATTTTAGTTTTACATATGATGTTTTTTTTCGGTCTTTGTAAAATATGTCAGTGAATTCATAGAAAAATTTATTTCAATAGTGTAATATTTGTAATTAGTTATAGTATTTTGTTTTTATATAATGACCAAGTGCTTACAAATGTAGTGTTAAAAAATATTTTTTTTGGTAATACATTTTATCATAAATTGTATTTTTTAACATCAATATTATAAATTGTTTTATTTTACAGATCATTTTTATATGAACCAAAAAAATTAACCTAATTGCTTATTTTTTTAATATAATCTTCATTGGTTTTTTTTAAATTTATCAGCTATGATTTAATACAATTTATTATATATAGCTTGATATATCTGTGAATCATTTTAGAATTAGACTAATAATATATTACTTATTTTATTTAAAGTATTGTCATTTTAGTGTGGAATGATTCTCTTTTGGTTATCAATATTAATGATTATGTTCTCGTAATACTAACACTGATTACCCTCACGTTATCATTCATTATCAGTTTTGAGGTCATCAAATCTATGACCGCTATCTCATTACATGAATTAGCAACGAGTGATATTTAGTGTGTGTGTGTGTGTGTGTGTGTGTGTGTGTGTGTTTATATATATATATATATATATATATATATATATATATATATATATATATATATATATATATATATATATATTCACATACAAACAAATGTATTGGAATTTTTTTTTATTTAAATAAAATTAAAAATGTTTATTTTTATTTTTTATTTCTTGATCGTTATTTTAAAAGATTTCTTACTCTCAAGAATTGGGTATTATGGGTAAAAATAATAACTCCCATGTTCGAATTACAAAAGGTTACCAAATTTATACAAATATTTTTCATTTAAAAAATAAAATAAAAAGTGGATTTGATCAATGTTTATAAAATGCCTGAACTTCCAAAAACTTAAATTAAAATATATGAAAATAATTAAAGTAACGAAAATTTAACTTCATTGATTTAAAAAATTATTAGTTGACAGGTTTTTGAAATACTAATTTAGATATTTTCTTTCTTTGTATCCTTCCTGTATTCTCTACTATTCTTCATAACTGAATTCAAAATTTAATCATTGTTATGTACTCTCTCTTATACTGTTTTTTCTTCCTCTGAATGGATTGATTTTTTTTAAATTATTATTATTGGTAGCTGTATTGAACCAATTATTTTTATCTGTGTACTCCATTAGTTCTTCTATTTCATCTTTAGTCATTTCCTCAATTTTTTTATGTCCCTTTTACGACAGGTCAAATTTTTGGTATTTGGTTTTCAACAACTCTTTAGGTTTCAGAGATGCGCCCCTGAGTGTCAAAAAACACATTTTGGCCATTGGTATTTTTGTCTGTGCCATAAATAACTCGCAAATAAAAGGGGCGATTCCGTTGCTATTTTTTTTTTGTTTTACAGAGTAAAGACCTCCCATGCCTTTGGCGCATGATGATCACTGTGCACGTAATAGCTGGTGGACAATAGTCGAAAAACTTGTTTTCTATCTAGGGATTGATTAATTATTTACCACTTCTATAATTTTGTTTTTATTGAAAACTAGTTTCGAATGTTATACATTCATCCTCAGTTCTAAAAACACACAAAAATTAAAAAATAAGCAATTCAAAATACAGTTTGGTATTATTATGCATATTAAATTAAATGTAATATAAATTAGTATTATAAAACATTTATGAATTTAATTAAGACAAGAAATCAAATACATGTTGGTACTCACCAAGGTTTAAGTAGATTATATCAAACAGAAAAGTTTGTACTGGTTTGTCCTCGCACTGAACTAGCAATGAAAGAAAGGTGGGGTGGGGTATTTATAGGTAAATGGTTTAAGGGTCGGGGTTTTTCCAGTAATTCCGGTGAGTAATTGTTTTTTCTGTTATAAATGGGAATAAATTTAAGATTGGACTATTCTAGGTATTAAATCTCCATTGGAGATCTTAAATCTCAATATTTTTGATTGATTTATACATATATTGAAACGCTCTACAAATAATACTAGTTTTGGCAGATTAGTAGAGAATACAGGAAGGATACAAAGAAAGAGAATATCTAAAGAAGTATTTCAAAAACCTGTCAACTAATAATTTTTTAAATCAATGAAGTTAAATTTTCGTTACTTTAATTATTTTCATATATTTTAATTTAAGTTTTTGGAAGTTCAGGCATTTTATAAACATTGATCAAATCCACTTTTTATTTTATTTTTTAAATGAAAAATATTTGTATAAATTTGGTAACCTTTTGTAATTCGAACATGGGAGTTATTATTTTTACCCATAATACCCAATTCTTGAGAGTAAGAAATCTTTTAAAATAACGATCAAGAAATAAAAAATAAAAATAAACATTTTAAATTTTATTTAAATAAAAAAAATTCCAATATATTTGTTTGTGTGTGTGTGTATATATATATATATATATATATATATATATATATATATATAAACAAATATATTGGAATTTTTTTTATTTAAATTAGCAATGAGTGATATTTAGTGTGTGTGTGTGTGTGTATATATATATATATATATATACACACACACTAAATATCACTCATTGCTAATTCATGTAATGAGTATATAACAGTATAAGAGAGAGTGCATAACAATGATTAAATTTTGAATTCAGTCATGAAGATTATTAGGGAATACAGGAAGTGTACAAAGACTAAAAATAATAATAAACTAAAATATTTGGTGACCGATTGGCCTTTTGTTTTTATTTACTGTTAATTTAGTTAATTTTTATATTTAAAATGAATAATGACCAGTTCTCAGCTAAGATTTTCCTTGAAGCATTTTCTGCTTTATCACTCTTACCAAAAATGATTGCTGATTTTATTTGACCAAAAATGAATTATTTTTTAATGCTTGTATTTTTCTTTAATATACTTTAAAAAACAAATGTTTAGCTGAAAAAATCATGTCGATATCATTCTCCAAACACGAGATATAAAATAAAGCATTCTCAGCATGTTTTATTTATTTTTCTCAGCTCATAAGGCCTATTGGATGAAACAGGAGGATATGAGTCAACTTTTTTTAATTTTTGACCAGGTATCACCCAAAAATTTTCATCAAAATCGGTGGCGGACACATCGTGCACTCCCCTTGTAAGTTTAAAGAGGAAATACCAAAATACAACATTATGCCCTCCTGTTTATATAAAAAATATTGAAGTATAAGATAAATGAAATTATAGCATGGCTTTTATACTATAGCTTGCCCACAAAAAGATGGTAGAATGAGGGAGAACTCATGCAGCGCTAAACGATGGGTGGCTACAAATTTGGGTTCACCGATTTCAATGAAACTTTTTTTGGTGATACCTGGTCAAAAAATATTAGAGACATGTTCGAGGGTTCTTGTCAATGTATCCGAGTAGTCGAGAAAAAAATTATTTTAAATAATTTCAACAATTTTTTATATTATTGCTTTCTTCCTTTGTTCAGCATGGATTTCAAGGTTCTTATATACCAATTGATTTGTTGTTTTTTTAAAAGTAAAATAAGAAAAATATATTAAAAATTAATAAAACAAGAAGATTATTTAAATTAAGTATTTACAACCATAGTGTTTAAGATATAGTTAATTACTTAAAACTGGTCCTAGTCGGTATTAGTCAGTAAAGCTTAGACCTTAACCAAAGGCATAAATGACCAATTTGATTGACAAATAATAAATTATTTGTCAGAGCTTTTATCTCCGATGGCAATTAAAAGATTAGAAGTAATGGAAATTAGCCCTGTCCATGCGAGATAAAATAAAACCATTTAAATTTATGCCCTTGCTAATTAATATACTGGAAAACATTAGATGAGTAGAGACAGAAAAGTTGGAGCCATCTAAGATTATAGCTGCATTTATAATAATTTTGAGAAAAATTAATGAATGAAACAATATGTAATGATCATAAAAAGTTTCCCTGTATTACTATTGATGTAATTGTTTACATCAAATATTTTTATTAAATTGTGTTCATTAATAGATTTCATTGAATATTCCTTAACATGATTAATAGTTCTAGACATCCCAAATTCAGAGGATACTAGCTTCTTTTCAAAGGAGTTAAGGGACATGGTCAATATTATCCAAAGGGTAATATCAGATGGTTAGTATCTATATTTTTGCTCTACATCATGTGAATGTTACATACAATGATAACAGTGTTGAAGTATGAAAGTTATATTCTTGAGAAAATCAGATAATTCTATTTTATTTTTAAATTTAAATTTATTAAAAATTTACTATGCTTTTAAATTATTTTAAGACCTTTATATTAAATATTTTCTTTAAATTTTAATAATGAATTAAATTTTGATTTTATGTTGGATGATTATTCATGATGACCTCACTAGTATTTTAATTTTTGTTTTTCATTGTTTGGCAGGGGATTTACTAATGAAGCTTTGAAGTGTATATTTTTATTTTATAAATTATAAAAATAAGTTATTAATTTCTAAACCATATAATATCTAGATTCAATATTTTTTGTTGATTTTTAAGTTTTTAATGTGGGGATAAAATCTGGTAGTTTGTTAAAAGTGGTGTCGTCACTTCTTTTAATGCAATGCATCAGTTGAGCTCGGCACAAAAGTTGCTGATGTTACACTTTTGTTTCAGGAGTCCCCATTTGATTGCAGTTTATTCGTTTATTTTTCTAGATTGTTATAATCTTGTTAAGAGAGTATTTATGAGTTTATTATTGAACTTAAAACTGTTTACCTAAGGTATTTACATTGCTTTTGTGGATTTTACTAGTTTTATATTGCTATTCGTCCTTTTGATTTTTTTTTTAATAGTTATGAATTGTTATAAATTCATTCTTGTAATGAATTTAAGAATATGTGCACATACATATTTATTTTTTTTTTAAATAAGTGGCTTGAAATTCCAAATGTTTTTCTTCTGTTAAAGGGGTCTACAATTTTTGGTAGTATTAATAAAATGCTGAAGAGGGTGGGGTTGTATCAAAAGCCATTTTAACGGATCTTTTCTTCTGTTATTTTAGAAAGAGGTTTTCTTGTCAAGCATATAAAACTTATTCAACTATCTCAATATTCAATTTTATTGATTTCTTTGAAATATCATAATGTGTCCTTTGAGTAGGTTAGAAATAAAGAATATTAATATCTAACCTCATTTTGGGTCATGACTCAGTGCTTCTATTTCATTTGCTGATGTCAGATGTTTATTTTTTGTGTGAGCTTTTTTTATTCAATAGTCAATAATAAAATGGTCTTAAATTTGAGTAGAAATTAGAAATTTTAGTTGTTTAACATTAATGACGTGCCATTTCTTTTTAGGCCATAAGTTCAGTGCTAACGAAACTATCCAGCTCTATCTTGAACCTGGGATCTGGTGAGTTTTGTTCATTAAAATCTGCATTTTAAAGTTACGCATTTAGTAGGAAGGTATGTTAAATAAAATTAAAAGATTTCATTGTTTTAATTAATACCCGTGACAATGATAGATCTCTAATTTAATTTTTACAGATTTATTTCCTTTGTCTATTCAAGTATGGTCTTGCTACTTAATCATTATTTATTTTAATGCCAGAATCATTTGAATATTTAATGAGCCTTAAAATTAATTAATTTAAATAGTTCTCATCGATAAGTCTTCCTTATTTAAAACTATTATAATCCTTTTATGTAACATGAGCTACTGTTGGTTTTCAACTCAAGTCCTTTAATAAATAATTTTCAATCAAAAATAGGCCTAAATTACATTTCTTTTAAAGCAACAATGGATTAAAATAACATTGTGTGCTTTTATGTTCTCAAAAAAATGCCTTTTATCATGATTTTTTATGTTATTAGTATTTTTTGTCTAAAATAATTATTATTCTATTGAGTATCAAATAAGTTATATATATATATATATATAGTTACAGATTTCTCCTGAGAAACCCATGACAAATGATTTCATACACCGTTAATTTATTATCACATTCTATTAAATTTATTTAAGGTGCCAATTGATTGTTTACTGGGTGTAATGAAGTTAAATGCTAGAATCATTTGTTCAATCTTTTGTTTATATTTCCAAGTTTTAGTACTTATTCTTTCAGTTGAAAACAATCTATATTAGTGGTAGTTACTCAATTGCCAGAATTAAACAGTTCATCGTTTGTTGTTTTTTTTTTTCAGCATCTGTACAAATAAAAATGATTATTCAGTTGTGTCAATTCTTCTACCACTATAAATGCAGTTTAAATTTTATGTAGTGTATCTCTTTTATATCATTTCTTTCCTTACATGTATTTTTTTATTGTATCTTATTTTTATCTTTTAGAGTTCAAACTGTTGTTTAATTTTTCTTTATACTCATCACATTTAACTAGTTCTTAAGACTCTTTAAGTTAGGTAAGAAATTTTTATATATCAAACCAACATTTTTGCATTAGAAATTGAAGTATGGAAGTATACTTGCATTTGAAATTCCGAAAATAAAGAAAGATGAATTATCTGGAAAAAGGTTTTTCCAATACTCTTGAAAAGTTTTTATCTCTGAATAAAATTGATCACTGCTTTGAAATGGCTTTGGCTATATATGTCCGTAAGATATTAGAGGCTGCATTATCCAAAATTATGTAAAATCAGTATAAGTTCATATTACATATATGTATCATTAGTTCATATCTTTATTAAACATGTATGCACACATTTTATGCATTAACAATCTCTAGTTGAAAGCGTGATTTACAATTTTCTAAATGATATTTTACGTATGTCTTTGAATTTATATTTTTTTTCTTTAGCCACCCTCAAATGGTTTAATTTAAGAATTTAAGTTTTTGTTTATTAATCCATTGCCTTCGTTATTTAGTACTTACACATGTATGTCATTAATAAAAATTAAAATTTTTCTTTGCATCAAATCTGTTTCCAAGAAACGTTCAAGTTTGATATATAGAGGATCAAATCGCATGTTTTTTAGTGGAGGAATAAATTTCTATCCTACTGGAAACTAGTTAGGCATAGTATGTGATGAAGTTATCGATTTTTGTCTTTTAAATTATACAGTCGAACTTTGTTTTTTTAAGTCAGTTTTACTGAAAACCAGAATAACATTTTATCTCTAAAATTTCAATCGTTCTCCAATATCTAAACCAATGATTCGTATGATTATAAAAATTTCGCTCAATATTTTCACAAAAACTTTACCTTACATCCTGATGTCCTTCATATTTTGACTATAGATTATTCACATTAATAAATATTTAATCTGTTCTTTTTATCTGGGATACCTCTCATCTTGCTATGGAGTCATAGTTTTCAACATCCATTTATTTACTTTTATCATTAATTTGACTTTCTTGTGTTATTTACTTAAATGTCCCTTCTTTTTTATGCTGAGAAATTTGGAAGAATTAACATGCAGAATTCACAAAGTAAGTCAATTCTTTCCTCCTTTACTTTTATGAAACTGATCTCCCTATCCATGTGGACTGTACTCTCCCAATTTATTGGCATTTATGTACTATTAGTGAATAAGAATCTCACTTTTTTGCCTTTCTAAACACTTAGGTCTCAGTCCATACTTTGGCAATAATGATTTCAGAATATAAGATTAAAATCAACAACAGGAAATTGTATTTTAATGATAAAAAATACCAAATCCTAGCATCTGCCTTCTTTTAGTAAGATTATTGCTCTTGATTCTGATGAAATATTCTTATCACTGAACTGATGATGTGAATGATTTGATTTATAATATTGAATTAAGTTATTAAAATTTAACTCTTGTCCCTTACTTGACAAATGCTTAAAACTGCTTAATTCTACAAAAACTGATTGACATGGCTTACTGATTGACTGTCCTTATGTTTATTGGGGTATGTAATATTCAATTAGGGAATGTGATAAAACTGATTAATTCCATCTCTGCTTAATGCCTTCAATTTAAAATCCATGAGATTGTTGAATACCATATCAGATCATGTATGGATGGATCAGATTATATGGACGCCCACTTCATCATTCTTCCAGAAACCTGTTTACCTTTAATCTTGCTTTCTTTACAATTCATGACTATTCATCTCCTTAAAAGTTATAAAAATAATCGGTCTCTCAATTTCATTTTTTAAAGATTAATATCATGTTATGTTGCCATTGAGCTCTATACTTTTATATATTTTTTGTGGTTATATTTCTTTGTTTCCATCTATAATTTTTTTTTTCTGTTGTCTTGAATATAATTAATATATTCACTTGAGGTTGTATTAAAGGATAAATTGAAAGTATGCATAGCAAAGGGTAATTAATATAATTCTTAATATGCATAGAATTCATGGCTATAAAATTAGTATTGAATCAGAAAATTTATAGTTTTCCATTTTATATTTTGGTTATATTTTCTAGCACCATTTAAACAATTTCATGTGTCCTGATTTATTACTAAAGGATGGATAATTATTTTGTTACTTATTTTATGTAAACCCTTTAGCCTAGTTGGGTCTTGACCTCATGTCGAATTGACAGCCATTCCTCTCGATCTTCCATCTTCCTTTGCCATTCTCCCACTCCCCTTTTTATTTTCGTTTATTCTTAAGCTCTTGCTCGCTCCTGCTGCTTCAAACTCTTCTAAGGATCCTGAAAGGGCTGGAAAAGTGTGCGCTGTGATGGCTGCATCGCCTGCGTACTCCATATGTTGTGTAAATCTGTTATAAATATTTTCTCCAGGGTTAGTTCTAATTCCTCTTATCGCTTTTTCAAGGACCAGATTGAATATTGCGGGTGACAGTGGATCATCTTGTCTCAGTCGGTCTTTCATTTCAAATGTTTGATAGGACTCCACTAACCCTTATCTGAGACTTACTCTCCTTTCACGTCATTTTGATCAATCTCATCAACTTGGCTGGGACTCCTAGCTACCTTTTCCCTTTCTACCGAGTCGTATGCCTGCTTGAAATCTATAAAAAGATGGTGCAGGCTAATGTTATGCTCGTAACACTTTTCCAATAGTTTTTTTAGCCAGAAAATTACATCCGTTGTGGATCCTCCTAGTCTAAATGCACATTGGTAATCCCCATAACCTTCTCAGCCCATCTCACCAACCTCCAATTAATTGTAATGGAGAGCACCTCATACACAGTCGACAGGAGCGCTATTCTGCGATAGTTCTCGCTTGCCATCCTGTCGACTTTCTTATAAACTGGACAAAGGATAGCTTTACTCCAGTCTTTTGGCATACTTTCTTGGCATATTTATATATCTGTGTAGTCACTGATCCAATTATTTCCACTATTTCTTCCTGATCTGGTGGCACTTCTTCATCATCTCCATTCTTTCTGCTGCTTTCCCATACTACTACCAGCTTCTATCCTATTTACATTTAGTAAGTCCTGGAAATATCACCCATCTGTCTAAAACATCCTTGCTATATCCCAATACATTTCCTTCTTCATCTTTATAGGACGCGGACCTTGGTACATATCCTGCCTTTATTTCTTTGATCCCCCAGTAAAACTTTTTACTATTCTTTACATCAAAATCCTCCTGTATCTACTCATTTCTCTCTTTTTTTAACCCTCCTTTTTCCTCTACACAGTTTTCTTGCCTTCGCCCTTTTTCTTTAAATCCTCTGCCATGGCTCTTGTTGCTCTCTGTATCAGTTTCAGTCTAGCAACATTTCTTTCTTTAACTGCTTTTTCACATTCATTGTCGTACCAATCATTTCTGTTTCTCCGCTGTCTCTCTTCTAACACCTTTATTGCCACACTGTTCTATGCATTTTCAAATGCACACCAATTCCCTTCAATTGACTCTGTGCTTTCCAAGTTATCCAACCTCTGTTTGATTTTCCTTCTAAATCGATCATGTGTTTCTTCAACTAGTAATTTTTCTCGATTGAAGATCGATTTTCTCCCTCCTTGGGCTCTTGGATAAGATGCTATTTTCATTTTATACCTAAACTCAATTAGAAAGTGTTCCAACTCGCAGCTAGTACCTCTGTAACTATGGACATCCTGTGTGTCTTTCGCATGCCTACTATTAACCAAGACATGGGCAATTTAATTACGGATCCTTTTATGTGAAGATGCCCAAGTCTCCTTGTGAAAATTCTTATGAGGAAAAAAGGTGTCACTCAGTCTCATTCCCGTAGATGGAGCAAAGTCTATCACGTGTATTCCATTATCACTAGAAACAATATGCTTGCTATGTTTTCCTATAACTGAATGGAAATTGGTCTGCTTTCCGATTTTAGCATTCCAGTTTCCTAACACTAGCTTCACATCATATCTCGGATCATATGTCATATCAACATATTATATGTTGCGGAGCACCCTAAATGCATGATAATCGTCTGCCAGCCTAGTACATCTAAAGCATCTATGGGCAGCATCACGCCTTTTCTGTAGATCTTTAATTTCATCCAAGGTGCAGGCCTGAGAGTTTTTGAGGGGGGCATGGGTTTTAAGAAGGTGTTGGGTGTTAAGATGTTGAGAAGGTTGGAAGTGAGAATGTCGACCATAGAGTCAATAGAGGAACAGAAATATATTTTTATCATATTATTTTATTTTTATATTTTATCATTAGCTGACCTAACTCAACATTTTATGGTTACAATTTTGTTTTTAATTTTATTCATTAAATTAACGAAAAGCACCTTGGATTTTATAGTTCACAGCCTTGAAATCCTTGAATTATGCTTGGATTTATTTCATCCTATATTGTTGGACACCCTGTAAAAAGCATTAAATTTACTACAATTTGCACTGGTTAAAAGTTTTTTTAAACAGAATGCCTACCGAAATATACCGAAAAATATAACCCTTCAAAGTTTCAAATTATTTTTCAAAATTCAGGTTTTTCCCTAATATTTTTTATCTTTCAACATTTCTATAAGAATAATGTTCAATAACATTAGAAAACCTACCCTTAGTGAAATTTATGAGATTCATTTCAGAATAAAGAACAAAATTATCAATTTATTTCTATTTCCTATTTGAAAGAGTATACAATTTTTCATAAATCTTAATATTAGAACTTTTTTCTATATCATACCAGGAGCAGTACAGATTGTCAAAAAATAAAAAAAATAAAGGATTTTTTTTTTTTTTCAAAACTTCCACAAAATTTAAGGACGGTATATTTTGAAAAATAAATAAGGGGAAGTTTGGTCATAGTTCGAGTAGATATTGGCTTCCTCGTACTCATGACTGTCTTAGGGCAAAAACATAAAATCCTAATTTTCAAAAAACGGGAAGAGGGAGTTCGTCTATGAACATATTCCGTTTATTTACTCATTTAGTGGATGTGATGCAACCTCCGTTTTTTTCAGAGAAGGGAAGTTCCAAGTTCTGCAACCTTATTAAACACCAACATCTAAAGACATTAATTGGCACATTTCAGAAACTGATTGTACCCCTCAAGAAATAATAAGAGCTGGAGAACAGTTTATTATAGTGTTGTATGGTAGAAGTTTCTGCAGTTAACAAACTATAGTGGCTTTGCGATACAAGCTATTTGCTGAATCCACTTTAAAAAGTAAATTTAATCTTGCCATGCTGTCACCCACATAAGATGCTGCGCAACTGATGTTAAGAACATAAAACTTTAAGAACTCGCCAGCAAGTGCAAAGTTGGTTGGGAAATCAAAAACGTCCTGAGGAATTGGGATGGACTCTTAGTAATCAGGGTCTCAGGCCTTTTGAAATGAGTCAAGAACTGGCACCTGAGCCAATTTTATGCGTTGTTTCATGCTCGTGTAAGATGGGTTGTAGTTGAGCATGCACTTGCAGAAAAGCAGGTTTGACATGTTCTTCTACCTGCAAGAAATACAGTGGTCAACTGCAAAAACCTCCCAGACTTTTCTTATGAGGAGGAGGAAGATGATGAAACAAATCCTGCAGACAGAGTTGACATCTGAGCCGTAAGATACGTGGTTGGAAGAATCTGGCTCACTGATTGAAGGACAAATCTACTTTCGATTCGAAGATGTTTCTGCTGAAGCTGCTAATGAAGAAAATTCAGAAATTTCTAAGAAACCTGAGTGTAATTAATAATTGGAAATTTTTAATATCAATAAAATTATTGTACTCAGATGTTTTATTCTTATTACATTTACTCCTAATTTGTTTCCCTGTTTTGCATTTTTTCAAGAAACTGGAGAAATTTCTTATTTTTTGACGATCTCTATTCTTGCTGGTGTGATATAGAAAAAAGGTCTAATATTAAGATTTTTGACAAATTCTGTGCTCTTTTAAATAAATAGAAAATAAATGTCTAAACACTAGGACCATGAAGGAGTGAAATATTATTTTTAAAAAAGGAAAGAACATTTGTGGTTTTCAGGCAACAGAAATTTGCCATGTAAATTTTGTGGGAAAAACTTGTTTTCATCATCTTACTCTCCATATAAACTAGTTAAAATAATAAAACCTTTTGGCTCACCTTTTCCAAGGTAAATTTATTGGTAATAGACAATGTACTATTAATAGACAGTTTTCAATTCATATACAAATAATATCCTTTATACACGATTTGGAGAGGTGAAAATGCCAATAGGTTTGCATCTAGGACCCTCATGAGGGTGATGCTTGAAGTTCATGTGAAGCTATGTGGCAGTGGTCTCATGGCAGTTGATTTTTTAATGGTGCAATGCTTGGTGTTTGTCTCAGAGAGATTTACTTGTCACTTTTCTTTAGGAGGTAAGTTCAAAATTGTATTCATAACGTTGAATAACTCAATTCATTGGACAGCTTTTTGGCATTTCTTAGTTAAAAACTGTGCAGAATGTGTTTTTGTTATGTTTGATTATATCAAATAACTTTTTCTCCCCAAAACCTGGGTGTCAATTATTGAAAGTACATGTATGCTATAAAACTAGTAATAGACACCCATGCCTAATACTGAACCATTTCATTATTTTGGTAAAACTTTACAGTGCAACCACCTTGTCAGTAATGATCGCCCCACTAGCGCTCTCTAGCACCATTTGTGCTAACTAACTGCTTTTATTCAATATTCGTATTCATTGGAATTATTAAAATTATTATAGCTTTAATTAGATATTGTTTAAAATTATTAGTGCTGTCGACTTCCGATGGTTTGGGGAAGTTGTGCCTAAAGCAGTAATAATTTTAATTATGGTATGGACCCGACCTCAACTGAAAAGGATCTTTTGGGGTTTAGTTTTAGAGCAAGTAGAAGTCGGCAGCAATAGGCGGCTGCATTGTATAGTTGTACCATTATTTTTATTTCCCTTTAATATAAACCTTTGATGGTTAATAACTTTTCAAAATTATCATCTATGCAACTTTTATTTGTTTCTTACCACAGAAATTAGTAATAAACATAGGTGCCTTTTTATCAGCTTGCCTAATATTGATTCAGGGATAAAAATTTTTCATTCTTTCTTCTATCAGGCTTCTCTTTCTACTGTTTTGTTTATATAATTTACTTTATGGGCCTTTTAACAGATTATTAAAGGAAGTATCTAACTATTAATTTATTTGTCTATAATTTAGGTGAGCCCCATGGCTCCTACGGTGTTAAAAATATGGAAATATCCATTCAGCATATTAATACTATTAGTGACGTCCATCATGGTTGTCCCAATCACCACTCCTGCTAAAAACATGGTGTACCACGAATAACTTTAATGTATAAAGCTGAAGGAAAATCAACAATACACTGTAAAAGGGGGGCCTTCTCCAACGTTGGGTGCTGATGAACAAATAAATTCGGATTGAGTTATGCCAGTAGCAAATTATGGATTCCGAGTTTTCCAAAGACGTGTTGGATAGTGTACAGCAGCTTATTAAAGAATTGAAAAGGAAAAATTTATTTCCTAATGATCATCCTGGCCGAGCGTGGTTTATTGCATTTCTCAGGAGAAATTAAAATATACGAGAGAATACCTCAAGACAGCCAACAGAGTCCCAAAAGGTTTGGTGTTGAGAAAATCATAATTGGGCTGAATGACTAGGGCACTGTTTCAATGTATTTATTTCAAATGTCTTCCAGCCTAGGCCTATTAAAAACATAATTCAGTTACCAGTTTTACTTTTTATCTATGACCATACTTCTCATTTAACACTCCATACCAGTCTGTTTTGCAAAGAAAATGGTATTCTACTTTTTGCTTTATTACCAAATTATTTCTTTGCTCCCAACAATTATATTTCAAATTTCGTCTCCTGTTGTCAAAATAATTCCATTGTTTAGATAAGATAAGATAAGATTCTAGGTCTGGAAAACCTTACATACAATTGGCCATGGGAGGAACATTTCTAATAAAGATCTACTCCCAACGTATTGTACGTATACGCCTTGCGATTATTGTTACAACATTTTATATTTTATTTTACAACAATATATTTTTATGAATGGCAATAAAGTTTGATGCTTTCACACTAATTTTTTTCCTAAACCTTCAATTTTATTCACAAAATAACGTTTTCACACTTATTAAAAAGTGTTTGTACTCAAATTTCTTACACATGTATGAAGTTGTTATGAGTACGTCATGTATGCAAGTTGGACACTGTTTCTCTTAGCAATTTATTAATCCCTTTTTTAATAACATTTTAATGAAAAATCAGTAGATTTTACTATAGCTAAACCTAAAAGAGACCATGCAGATGATGTAGTTAAAATTTGGTAAAGATTGGTTCAGTAGTTTGTGGTAGGTGGTTGCAAACAAAAAACGAGCTGTCCTTTTATATAATAGTATGATAACGATAAATATTGTAAAATTTCCTTTTTGTGCATTTCCTTCTTACTATTACAACATTTATTTTTTAAACATTATGATTTTATGTTGTTCATTGTTATCATTTTTTTTTCCAATAAGAAAGATCCGGTCTATTACTAGAACAAATGAGTGTCTAATATTTGATTTTTGAGCATTCCAAGTGTCTATTACTGATGCAATATCAGCTGTCAGAATTTCTTAATTTGTTTATGTAAAATAAAAGAAATTGACTATCTAGCATACAGAATTTGATAAAAGAATTAATTTTGCGACTATTAAATCCATTTGCAAAGATCCACAATCAGAGCAAATGGTGTGGTACAAACTAATGTTGAAAATTTCTCTTAAAGTGTCTATTACCGGTACATTTACCTTGCAATTTGGCTGGACTGCATGTAGTATAAATTTTTATAAAATACATTTTTTTATAATTGATAATTGTTTTCTTATTCTGAAATGAACATCTCACTAGAGGAAAGCTTTCTATTGTTTAGGCTATTGTATATTATTCATATAGAAATGTTGAAAGATGAAAGTTCCTATGGAAAAACCTGGATTCTTCAATATTTTGAAACAAATTTCGAAACTTTGAAGGGATATGTCTTGGTACGCATTCCATTTAAAAACTGTTTAACCAGTGCAAATTTAATGTTTTTTAACTCATCTCCTAAATTGAGTGCAGGATCTAGATTTTTTGTTGGCTTCTATTTAATATTTCCTTAAAAGAAACCTGCCCATTGTTCCATGACAGCAACTTCCTCTGTGATTAAAGGGCCATCTTTATTCCTGCAGGCCTGGTCTTGAGGTTTAAATGTTCAACGAACTTCATTGATTTTAAGAAAAAATCTCCTGTTATTCTTGTATTTGTAAGCTTTCTCTGTATCACTAAAAAAATTATATTCCTGTTGTCATTTCTTATGTCTGTGGGTATGAGTTCTTCCTATGGTTCAGTAGCTCCTCATATCTCGTAATGTACTTTTTTTTTAACCAATGTTCTATACTTTTTTTTTTAAGGTATTGATGGTTGACCGTTTTGTAAATCAAGGAGTGTTCTTTACTGAACTCGGGAGCCCAGGAGATCATTAATCCCCACTAGCCTTGCACCAAACTAGTCCCTGCGGGAGAATATTAATATTTACGATCAAGTTTTCTTTTATCAGTAATAACTTTATTGTTCTTAGTTTTCTGGCATGCCAGAATTATTTTGGATTCTTATTTCTGTAGCATGCTTGTTTGCTGTAAGATGCATTAATAAGTTAAATATATTAACAATTACTACTTCCATGTTCGGATTATATTTAATACTTATTTTTAATAATAGGTTAATTTTTTATTTACTGTATTTTTTATTTTTTTAATATAGCTCAAGAGATGAAGAAGTTGATTCAAACTGCGTAGTCCGAGCAAGAGGTCTCCCGTGGCAGTCCAGTGATCAGGATATAGCTCGTTTCTTCAGGGGCCTCAACGTAGCCAAGTAAAGCAATTATATTCATCTATTTCAGCTACACACACATATAGTCTCCATACACCTTGTGTTGAAATGTCTCAATGATTATCTTTTAGAGGGATACTTCATTGACATTGACATTTTTTATGGTATAATATTGCTTTTAGAATCCAAGTATAAAATAACTTAAAATGGCTCAGTTGTTGAAATTAATCTTAAGCAAACAAATAAAATGAAGAGACAGCTGCTATAGCAAAGGTCAAAATAATCTCCATTCACAATTAGATGTAAAAATTTAGTTCTCCATGAAATTGTTCCTAAACAGCTTACATGTTTATTATTTTCTTTCAGTTTTAAATTATCTAGTGACTGTTAAAGATTGTTTGCTAACTTCTTGATATGAGGAATGGAGGTATTCAAAGATATTCGTGCTTTGATAGTTCAATTAAAAGGAGGAAGGTCACTCCATGCAAGAAATTGGATAAACATTGAATAGGTCTCACACAACTGTGCAATATTAATTATAATATTAACCTTTTTAGTGCCAATGACAATATATTGTTGTTCGTAACATTTGGGAAAAGAGCTGACTAGTGATATATTATATTATTATTACATTATATATAATGTATGTGATGGCTTAACATTCACATTGTGAGTATAACTTTATCTTAAAATATATATAGAATAAAACAATACTTTCGGTTGGCCCTAAATGGGTTAATATATTGTTAATTGCTACAAAGAAAACAATACTTTGGGCAATAGATTCAAAATAATACCTCGGTTACATTAATTTTTACTTACCAAACTAATTTCGTACCATCATAAAGCTACCAACTGCATGAACCTACAAAGGAAAAAAAGATTGCAGTTTGCCCAGGAGCATATTAATGAACCATTTTCATTCTGGAAAAAATTACTGTTTTTCGATGAAAGCAAACTCAATATTTTTGCGTCAGATGGCATGAAATTTGTTTGGTGGCCGAAAGATATAGCAGGGTGTCCAACAGCCTTGAATTCCTTGAAGATCAGGAATTCTTGAATTTTTCGTGTCAGGAAAAAATCGGGAATTATGCTTCAAAAACAGCCAGTCATCAGAAAATTCCAGTTTTTAGTCTAATAATTCCATTTTTCCATCAGTACTAAGCAACAAGTGTTTAAAATATTGAGAAGAGGGTGGATGTAGTTGTTACCTTTACTATATGTGATTCCAAGGAAGCTAGAAAAAGCCTTCCACTTACTTTGTTTATCAGTTTCTTTCTCTCAAACACTTACTTAGTCCATGTTTCTACCTGTCACTAAGTGAACTAGGAATGTTATGAAATGGTAAAATAATGTATTAGCTTTAGACA
This sequence comes from Rhaphigaster nebulosa, assembly GCA_948150685.1. NCBI lineage: Eukaryota > Metazoa > Arthropoda > Insecta > Hemiptera > Pentatomidae > Rhaphigaster > Rhaphigaster nebulosa. The sequence goes on from OX411307.1 coordinate 16,066,300, forward strand.
GCTCCGAGTTTCAATTTCAACCGATTTACACTCGTCTTCTTATAAGTTCGCTGGTTCGCCCTTGTGGCTGAGGGTGAGGTGACAAGAATAAGGGGTTGCCAGGATTCATTTTATTCCTTTAATTATGAATATTTTATATATATATATATATATATATATATATTATTTTTTGTACTTACATATTTAACCATCGACCATTGTTGTGAGTTATAATATACACTATTATTATCACATCTGTCGACTTTTGCTCGCTCAAGAGATATACAAACCAAATGTATCCTTTTCAGTTGAGGTCAGGGCCTAAAGTCGCGTAAATACGAATCAGTATATGGTTATAGCCTCAATGTATAGTTAACCGTGAAATACATAAATACTTTTATTTGTTTTGCTATGTAAAATAAGTTTATGAATAAAATTGAAATGAAATTTATTCCAAAAGGTGAATATAATATTAACACTTAAATCGTTTTTTTACTGTGTTTCTAGTGGTTTTTATTTTTGGCGATGCGTTGAGCCATCGGTGTAAACAGATTTTTTTTTCATTATCAAACTAGGGTACAGCCTTTATAATTATTCATATTCTTTCTCAAGTCCGAATTGTACATCTTACCATAAGCTGACCTATTACAGCATTTTATGGTTCCAATTTTGTTTTAAATTTAATCCAATTGATTGGCGAAAAGCGCCTTGAATTTTATAGTTCACAGCCTTGTAATCCTTGAATTATCCTTAAATTTTTTGATGCTATATCCCTGGACACCCTATAAAGCCTTCAAACCCAAAAAATTATTAAGTAGAGTGTGGGCATTGCCATGGTTTTTGGCTGCATCAGCATCAGTGGCCTTGGCGAACTGCAGTATTTTTTCCTTTGCAGCTTTTTTATGGAGCCGATTTCTCACAGTAAGGAAGGAATATTTTTACCATTTATTTTTATTTATCGGCTCGACAGGCGCCTGAAACTGCCCTTGGACCTCTCAACCGCTTTTTCCAGTCATTGCGGTCAATAGTAAGTCTGCTGGACACTCCGACCATCCTCAAGTCCTCAGCCACCGAGACTTTCCATCTTCCCTTCGGTCTTCTGCGCGGTCTGACTCCATCCGGTGTCCCATAATATAACTCTCATGCTACTCTACAATCATCTATCCTGATTATGTGTCCCAGCCATAATTCATACGAAATGAGAAGCTCTGTGATCGTGGTATAAGTCGTAGATCTCTTTGTTCCTTCTCAAGCGGTACGAACCATTTTCCCTGATAGGCCCCATGATATGCCTCAACACTTTTCTCTCAAACCTGTCATTTTCAGCCAGGATCTTGGGTTGGGTTCAGTTTGCACAGGTTTATGCCAACACATCGTATGATTGTTTTGTATATAGTCATTTTGGTACCCCGACTTATCAATGAACTACGGAGGAAATCCCTTAGACCAGAATATGCTTTTTTAGCTCCCATAATACGATTTTGAATTCTTTCTGCTTCTCTTTTTAATCCTTCACAGGGCTCCTTTATAGCCTTGAGGGACAACCCAACCAGAGCCACATCAGCATAACCAAGCACTTGAGTCATTTTATTAAAAATTGCACCTGGCTGATTAAGCTCGGTTCTTATTTTTTTAACCATATTGTGATGCATTCTGTTCCACAAGTTCACGAGTACTTATTTCGGGATTTTCGGCTGAATTCAGATGATTATTACGTGTTTCACATACTGTGTCCAAACGCTTTCTGCTTGTGTGTTATATTGTCTACTGATCTGGTTTTTAATTATATATTGTACGGTCAAGTGAGGCTATCCTAACATTCTACCAATATAACAGTAGCTATATCTTTGTTGAAACAGTTCAACAATTTCAGCTTTGCAGATAAAACTCAATTCTATTGATTTATGCCCCATTCTGTTGGAATTATCTTTCAAGGCTGTGTATTTGGCTCATTTTGTGTTTGTATTTGAATAAAAGATTATGTATTAGGTGAAAACCATGATCTGATAACATAATAATAAGGTAGGATTAAAATTTCAAATTTTGTTGTTGATTAGGCTCTACGGGTTTCTAATTTCCACTTGTAAAAATGAATGTGAAATGTTGATTATTATTGTAATCCTGAGTTAATAATGCTCAATAAATTATTAAACATATTTTTTTTCTGAAAAGCTAAGTGGACAAATAATTTTTTAGGGTCTGATGGTCGGGCAGTGGATTCAAACCTTTACTCTGAATTACTAGACAGTGTTTATGCAGTTTTGAGTGTAAAGTGCACAAGGATTTGTATGACAATCTGGTATAAGAAAATTTTGGAAAATTATTGTCTCAGATAGTATTTAAAACATCAAAATAAAATTTACACGGTTAATAAGGATGACGAATAGAACAAATAAAAATATTTTAAAAAATCATAAAAATCTGAGACCATATGTTTCATGACCTGGATGATGGGATATGGATTGGCCCACAGGGCATATTCCAGCCACAGGTTTTTGTTTATATGCATTCAGGCCTTAAGGATTATGCGTTAGACATAAATCAATTTATAAGTCTAATAAGTGAAATTTTCAATGTATCCATTTCCATTCTGACAGTGAAGAAGATACTGATTGAAGCAAATCTAAGATACCCTACTTTTGGCCCTCTAACCAGAGCTCATATAAGAAACCGACTTAAATTTGCTCATACCACATCGATTAAAGTTTAAAGGACTGGAAGTGAGTTCTTTTTACTGATGTGAGAGTGAGTCTTAGGTCATCAGATGGCTGTGCTTTCATTTGGAGAGATCGAGGTGAACAATATGCTCAATGCTATATGGTCCCACAGGTTGCATTCCAAGGAGACTCAAATGTTTTCTGGGGTGGTATTTCTTATGACGTCAGTACAAGTTAATGGTTGTTTAGGTCCAGTCCTTAAATGCTCAGAGATACTTGGAGAACATTTTCCAGTGCCATTTGGCTCCTACATTAGAAACAGGTTCCTACTGATGCTTGACAATACATGACCACACAGAGTATAGTTGAATATCCGAGTGGGGGAGATTGTTATAATTTTCCTAAATTGACTACTGAAAATCTAGACCTTAATCTGATGGAGTGTATATATATAAATATATATGTATATATATATATATATATATATATATATATATATATATATATATATATATATATATATATATTGTAATGCTAACATTATGGTGTTTTATATTTAAAATTCACAATGTGCGCGGGTGTGCTTATGATGTAAGATGGACTATTTTTCATATGCACAAACCAACCGTTAGGCAGAGTAATACAAGAGAGGGAAGAGGGAGCAAACCACACAAAGGCGGGCAATCTGAATTTACACCTTGTGGAGAGAAGATGAATATTGTTGTTGGTTAAATGAAGTGAGTTATTTAGATAGAACTTCAAGAAAGAGATGAAATTACTACTGGAAAACTGAAAAGGAAAAAGAAGTAGCAACTATAACAAGGTATTGACTCTCCTTTTTAATTTGAAGAAGTTAGGGAAGAAATAAAATGAGTTCAGACTCGCCATTTGTATACAATTGCTGAAAATCCTAGTGAGCATCTCGTTTGTAAAAATAGTTTAAATACTACTGTGATCCAAAAGTAAGGTGAATTTATTTATAAAATGTAAATTCTTTATTTATTCTTCCAAATCGATTTCATCCCCTTCAAAGTAGTCCCCGTCCGATAAAACGCACTTTTGCCAATGCTTTTCCAGTCCTCGGAATAGTCTTTTTTCGGTATAGCCTTCAAGACCTTCTTTGATTCGGTTTTTATCTCCTCAATCGTGTCAAAACGGCGTCCCCGCATTGGCCTTTTGAGTTTGCTGAATAGCCAGAAGTCGCATGGAGCCAAATCAGGCGAATACGGTGGTTGTGGAACGATCTGAATCGAGTTTTTGGCAAACAAGTCGTGAAGAACCAATGCAGTGTGAACCGGTGCGTTATCATGATGAAGGAACCAAGAGTTGTTCGCCCATAATTCCGGCTGTTTCAGATGAACAGCTTCACGCAAACGACGCATAACGCTCAAATAATATTCTTTGTTGACAGTTTGGCCCGGCAGAAGGAATTTACCTGCCTTTCTAATGCTCGGGAGTTTTAAATGACAATTCCACCTTACTTTTTGATCACAGTAGTAAGTAATTGTTAAATTTAGAAAAATAGTAGGAATGAATGAATCCACTCTTGAATTAAATAAATTTGGTTAAATTAAAATTAACTGTTAAAATCAATTGAAAATTAAAGATATGTATTGCTTTGTTTATAACCTGAAAAGCACCCAAACATTACAATATATATACTAGCTGACCCGGCAATGGGCAATGCTTCCCGGCAATTATTTAAGTGTTTATATATATATTAGTTATATGGGCCTTCAGCCCGTAGACCCCCTTGAATCCACTCGTGAGATATAATAGCAGTACAGATTATAATAAACCCATATTTTTAAAGGTTATTAAAGTTATAAACGCTCTAAAATAAAAAAATAAAAAGTTAAAATAATCCCCTATAAAATGTTCAATTTCATTTGCAGACATTTTCAAGGAACAGGGTCACAATGTCAATAAATCTATCTAAGCACTTTCACACATTTTTCTTTTTTTCTTACTCTCTTATATAATTCCCAAAATAACGTTTACACCCAATCATTTCATACCTTCTGAAGACCATGAAGTTAAAATTTGGCAATAATTGCTTTTATAGTTTTTGCAATTAGTGGTTACAAACAAAAAACAGAACTGTCCTTTTATATCATAGCATGATTTATATATATATATATATATATATATATATATATATATATATATATATATATATATATATACACACACATATATGCATATATAAACTCTGATTGACTCACCCAACTACTGGGATTTTAGATGCTTAAGAGGGGAAAAAAGCATCCCCAGAACATCAAGAAATATATAAATATTTTAGTTAAAAAAGAATCTCACTAAAAATCAGTATGATCTAATTTCTCATTGACAATCAGATCAAAAGACTTTATCATAGAAAACACTGTCAAATTTAGCAATTTTTTTCAGCTACCAAACTTATGTTCTATGCAAATGATTTTTTGATCATTTGACCAATTGAAAAAAAGATCAACTTGTTCAAAATTTTGAGTTTACCATCACCATTCCTTTGTATTGCTCAGTTGTTTTTTCAACACTTAGTTTGTAAACTATTGTTAGAGTTGTTTGGTGTTTCTGAACTTTATGATAAGGTGTTAGCAAGCTTTAGTCCAAATCAAACAGAAACTCCTTCCTCATAAAATTGTTTGTTTTTTTAAATTTCAGCATGGCTTGATCAAGCATGCTGAAGATGATTAGGCTGTCAGTACAGGATCTTTTTTTCTTGCCATAGAGTATGCATGAGACAGTTGATAAAAAATATATGTCCCCTCATTTATTTCATAATACTCATATATTAAGTCAGATTTGTAGTGTCTTTAATGATCTTAACAGATTGCTTTACCTCGGATGAATCCTGAAAGAAGCCATAAAGCTGTTAGTTTTCAGTGTGCTACTATTTTTTTTTTTTTTATTGACTGCAAACATTTCGCTGTGCCAGGTTGTGCTTTAGCTATCAACTTACATTGGCGCTTAATACTTTGTTTATTTCCCATAACTTTTTACTTTCATTTAAAAAATACTGCTCCTTACTAATTTTTTTATTAGAATCAATACTATTGGGGATCTTATGCCACTGTTATACATTGAAAGATTGTTTTGGCTTTTAAAACTCAGTAACATCAAAATTGATGGTTGAATTACTATCATTGTGATTTTATTGTTCTTTTTTAGCCCATGCTTTTGATTTCTTAGTGATGTCTGTAATAATGATAATTATATTTTCATCATGTTGAATTTAATAAAATAATATTCAATGTATGTCTCATAAGTTTTAAATTTTTAGTTTTTATTATATAATCAATTTTTCTGACTGAAAGTTTTTATTAAAGTTAAATCTACTATTATTTTATGTAGGGGTGGTGTTGCCTTGTGTCTGAGTCCTATGGGAAGGCGTAACGGTGAAGCACTAGTGCGATTTACTTGTGGAGAACATAGAGAAATGGCATTAAAAAGACACAAACACCATATTGGTTCTAGGTAATGATGCTTCTGCTTTGTCTTATATTTTAATGATTTTTTAATAATTTATTTTGTACAGAATATGATGCAATTTTTATAAATTTTTTCCAGATATATCGAAGTCTATAGAGCCACTGGTGAAGATTTTGTAAATGTTGCTGGAGGTATTTATTTTAAATGAAAAATGTTAGAATTAAACTTCTTATATTCTTTATGTTATTAAGAAATATTTTTGGTACAACTACAGAGGAGTGGCGCACTATCAGTGATGTCTAGAGGCTGCCCCCGAGGCCAACCGAAGGCTGCCGAACCTACCCGAAGGCGTCTGATCTCTCTTCGCTTTACTACTTGATGATCTAGTTAACAAATCTGACTCTAACATAGAGGGCATCGTATTCTCACTTATATATAATGTTTTAGGTTACATCTCCGCTATTACTTCATTATTACTATGATCTTTTAGTCAAATTGTTACTTATTGGAGATTCAGGAGTTGTGAAAACTGTGTTTTGTTTAAGTTTTTGGAGGATACCTTTATCACAACATTTATTTCAACTATAAGTAAGTAACATAATACTATAGTAAGTCTACAAGGGAGATCGGATGCCTTCGAGTACGTTCGGCGGCCTCTAGACATCACTGATAGTGCGCCGCTCCTCTGTAGTTATACCATATTTTTTTAGTAATTGTATATGTACTCTTGTAAGAGCTCTTATACTTCTCTCATCAATTTCAATATTTAATTATTTATTATAAATTAATGGTTGTAATATATCCATAATTAATTAACGTATTTAAAGGTTGTTTAACTGGACTAAAGTTATTATTTAACAAAATCAAGGTATGGATGAAATGTCATCTTAATAAAGAAAAACAGAGTAGTATAGGTATATGTATAATAGAGCAGTGTATGTTTGAGATTAAGTTTCCATACCATTGGAATCTAATTTAATTAATTAAAATAATATTTATAATCAACAACAATATTACTATTGTTCATATTCATTGAGTTTCTAAATTATTATATAGAATTAATCAAATTAGATTAAGGAAAATGACCTTATTAATCCCACAAAATCTTTATTAATAAAAATTAATTTACACAATAAATATATTAATATTTTGTAACGTTTTGGCCTTTTCTATCCATTTATTGGCCATTTTCAAACAATCCTATTTTGTCAACCATGTCCAATATTAAAATACAATTATCCTTCTACTAAATGTAGTATTTGTTGTTAATTTACAACATGTATTTCTGAATTTTAATAGCTTCTGTTATGGCAGGTTGGTTTATACAGGGTGTCCAGTAGCCTTGAATTTCTTGAAGATCGGGAATTCTACTTGAATTTTTCGCTTTGGGGAAAAAATAGGGAATTATGCTTGAAAAACGGCCAGTCATTGGGCATTTTTAGTTTCTAGTCTCATAATTCTGTTTTTCCATTAGTATTTGGCAACAAGTGTATAAAATGTTGAGAAGGGTTAGTGTTGCAGTCGTTAACCTTACCATATTTAATTCCAAGAAAGTTAGAAATTAGCTCCTAACTGCAGTGAGTTTCAATTTCAACGGATTTACAATCGTCTTCTTATGATAAGTTTGGTGGTTCGCCACTTTCCCTTAAGACCGAGGGCAGAGTGATAAGGATAAGAGGTTGCCATTATTCATTTTATTCCCATAATTATGAGTATGACTAATATTATTATATACACGATGTTTTGAATCTTGAAAAAGACGCAAAACAAGCAAAATAAAATAAAAAGTATTCTCATTCAATTATAAATATATTTAATAATATTATTCATAATTAATTCTATTTACAATGGAACTTCTCCTAACAGACCCCTCTCTCCGTCGGACACACCTTGATTTTTATAATAATATATTATATTTGATAATAAATTATATTTCAAAAAAATAATTTTTAAATTTCCTGGGCTGAAAGTGCATATGTATGGGCTCATTTTATTATTTTTCTTTTGTTTATTTGTTTGCATTATAATTAATCAGTCCGTCCGTCTGATAGTCTAAAAATACGTTTCCATGGTTATATGGAATTTTATACAATAAATTATAAGAAAATAAAGTGTATATTTTATTTTGTTATGTAAAATAAGTTTGTGAATTAAATTGTGGTGAAATTTATTCCAATAAGTGAATATTATTTATTTATACTTGAAATTTTTGTTTCTATACTGTATTTTCCAATTGTTTTTATTTTTTGCGATGTGATGAGTCAGTGTATCTAACAGAGATACAACCTTTATAATTATTCAAATTCATTCTCAAGTCCTAATTTTCATTTTATCAGGAGACAACCAAATACTATATTTTATGGTTCCAATTTTGTTTTAAATTTAATCCAATAAATTGAAGAAAAGTGCCTTGCATTTTAAAGTTCACAGCCTTGAAATCCTTGAATTATGCTTGAATTTTTTCATACTTTATCACTGGACATTCTGTTTATATCTTTTTTTAGTTGACATTGCATATCTAAAATTTTATTTAAAAAAACAATCATTTTATAAACAATTTAACGATTCATAAAACAAAACAAATCAAATTCAATTCAATTTTTAAATTCAAAATTATATTTTGGACAAAATTTATTATAATCAAATGAACCAAAACCAGTAAACATATTTCTATTTTACCTTTATTATTCATTCCTTAGTTAATCCTTTACAAAATACTGTCTATTGCTGGTCATCCTTCATTAACCAATATCTTCTCTGCAACTGAGACAAAGAAAGGCTATAGCACACTCTAATGGAACTAATTAGGAACTATTTATTTTAGATGTGCAATGTCACCTAGAATAATATCAGAAATTAGTTTTTATTAATAAAGATTTTGTTGAATTAATAAGTTAATTTTTCTTAATCTTATTTGATTAATTTTATATAATAATTTAGAATCCCAAAGAATATGAACTGTAGGAATAATGTTCTTTTTTATAAATAATATTATTTTAATAAATCAAATTAGATTCCAATGGTATGTATGTTTAAACTGGGAGTTGAGAACTAAAACGAAGGTTGTATATATCCAAAACAGAATAATAGCTGACATAAATGGTACTAAAGATTAATATTTGAGAATACCAACCTAACTAGGTAAGTTTAAACAGAAACAAAAAAGATAGAAAGGAAATAATCAAATAAGTAGGTGGAATTAGCAACAGGAAATGTTTAACCAACTTTAATCGGAACTCAGAAATCAATTAAAACAAATTAAACAACATATTGATTTTTATTGTATTATTATTATTTTCATAGCACTACGGTTCTGCTAGAGCCCGGGCCTCCTCTACTACAGCCAACTAATCTCCACGATCTTGTGCTTTCTCCCTCCATCTTCGGGCACGCTGCCGCCTCAGATCCTCCTCCACATCATCCAGCCATCTGATCCGAGGACGTCCTCTCCTTCGCTTGCCCTCCGGTTTTCCATAGAACATCCTCTTTGGTATTCTCTGATCAGGGAAATTCTCTCCACATGTCCTATCCATCTTATTCGGGCTCTTTTTACCAAGGCCACAATGAATAGCTACTTCCAAGGCTAGATTAAAAAGAAGGGGAGCTAGAGGGTCACCCTGTCTTAAGCCATTACCCACCTCAAATTCTTCAGACAGCAAATTTTCAAGTTTGACTCGATAGGTAGTCTTCATTTGCATCATTTTTGTCAGTCTGACTAGTTTTTTGGGTATGCCTAAATTTACCATAGCTTTCAAAAGTCCTTCCTTGTCCACACTATCATATGTTTGTTTGAAGTCCACAAAGAGGAGATGCATATCGATGTTGAATTCATAGCATTTTACTATTGCCTGCCTCAGGGAGAATATCTGGTCAACTTCCAGATATTCCAGGCCTAAAGCCTCCCTGATATTCTCCTATAATATGTTCAGTGAATTCTATCACTCTTTTATGAAGGAGCACTGCCAATATTTTATATGTTGTACTTAGTAGAGCAATGCCTCTAAAATGTTTTCATTGTAATGTTTTATTTTTTATTTAAACCATTCCACTATTTGAAAATTGAAACCATCATAGACGAGTGAGCCAAGAGACCAAACGGCTGCACTCAGGCCCAAAATTTACTGTGTGTGGGGAAGCTCGGCTGGATTGCTGTGGCTCGGTATGCTTGATTTGATTTCAAACCAGTCGAAAATCCGAGCCGAGCCACCAGCCACTGAATTCTGAGAAATCGGAATGGAGAGTGCCTCGCTTCATAAAACTAATAGATATAGGGCTTTGTTACTGCTATATTTACATTCAGTCAGTGTCACTGTTTTATTTCATTTACACATTTTAAAAATATGAAATTTTGAAGATTTAATAATATATAGCATTAAATACTTTTTTAAAAGAATATGAATTAATTTTTTAACGTTTTTGGTGATAGATTTTTCGGAAGAAGCTCCAAATTTTTCAAAAAGAGCCTCTTTTGCCCATAAAAAAAATCATTGAACTGATCTTCCCCAATCAATTCACTAGAAAAGAAAAAAAAAAAGCCAAATTAAAATAAAAACTGGCTGCATTAACTATCGAAAAAGGTAAAATAAATTGTAAACTGTATTATTTAACAATATATAAAACTTATTATTTATATGATATAAAATGTTTATGCACTTTTCATTTATGAATTTTTAATTAACAATCATAAGATTTTATTTCATAATTCTCTAATTAATATCTTGAATTTAAAAAAAAAAAAAACTTTTTGGATGAAAAATCAGATAAATTAAAAAATAACTTCAATAGTAAATGCACTTAATGCAAACTACAAAGACGTCTATAAAGTATGTATAAATAATATTTATTAAATCTTACAAGCTTATTTTTCAAAAAAGAAAACTAATATTGAGCATAAATTGAACAGATATATAATTACAAGAATTAATAAACCCACCTTAAATATAGCAATAAAAAAAATAAACAGTTAAATAATAAATAATATATCTTTCATTAGTTCCAATTAAATTAAACAATCATTAAATATTAATAATATGAAAAGGGATAATAATAATAATCTAATTTTAAACAAAGAGAATGACAAAAAATATGATTTAAAGATGCGGGACAGGAGAATCGGAAATAATCAAGAGCCAAGGAAATAGCTAGAGCTCGAGAAATCTTTGTGGCAGCCTTAACATTTTATGATATTTGTTATCTATGTAGTACCTAATTTAAACATGTTTTTGAGATATGAATATTAAATTTGGAAATTAATGTTTGATTAGTAGTTCAATATTTCCTCTTCCATATTTTTCCCTGTAAATTATTTTCAAAAGGAAAATTGAAGTATATTCGGAGTTGACCTATATCCGAGCAAGTACAGTACATTTTCTTTTGTACCTGATACAGTCCCATTAGAATTTTTTGAATTTTCCTTCGCCAACGACAAAATTTTGAAACTTTAATAAAATATTCTTCGTGTATGTTGATGAAGATGTATTCTTCTTCTGTGTATCCCAATAATATATCAGTTATTCTCTCTGGATTGCAAAAACAGTGCTGCTGGCTATGACTCTTAGATTGAAGTTTCACTTTACAGTGAGTCCCTTTTCTTATGACAAACTGCTGCTGAAGTGAATTGAGGAGATTGTTTTGACAGATAAAGAGAAACCCATGCCAAGCTTTCCAAAAAAATTTAGGTTTTCAATTTATTTCTATTTTTAGTAGATTAACTAGGTATATTTATCCCGCTCCTTCACCACTATCTCTTTGCTATCACTCAAACTGCTGTTGCCATTAAATATTATTTATGTTCAAACTTAACCCTAGGTTCCAACAATGAGGCTCAGGCATTTCTGACAAGGGGAGCTCAGGTCATCATACGAATGAGGGGTCTCCCTTATGATTGCACTGCCAAACAAGTTGTAAGTACATATATGTGTGTATATATATATATATATATATATATATATATATATATATATATATATATATATATATATATATATATATATATATATATACATAAATATATAAATATATTTTTTTTTTAAATTAAGGAAACTAAACATTTATTTAGTTCAATTGGTTTTGTGATTACAAATTACATAGTTTAACCCTTAACAGGGAACATCTACTACTAAACATACATAACTCAGAACAACTGCCTCAGACTGATACCTCAGTTTTTCGCTATAATCTATCATTTTCTAAGTAAATCACTAATTTAACTGAGATAATTATTATTTGTACCTTCTAGTATATTTAAAGTATATCAGGTAAAAAAATTGGTTTTAATATTATAGAAAATAAGAGAAACAATAGCCTATAAGAAATAGAAACTTTCAAAAAAACAAGAAATAAAATTAACAACACATGAAAAAATAATTAGAATAGAATATAGTAACAGGCAAAATATACGTAACTATAAAATATATTAGTTAACAGAAAAGATATATAATTTAAATTACAAAATATAACAATAATAATAGGAACCTCCAAAGAACTAGATTATTTACACAAAAAGGTAGAAGGCTTTAACAAAATTCACAATAATTACAGGAACATATAAAATATAAGCGAAGTTAACAAAATACATTCTTGTCCTTGGCACCTTATCATTTTTCTCTTGGGGTGCCTAAAAAGACAGTTCTTTACTACTTTTATAAAATTGAATTACTCAGTTTAAGAAATGAAAAAAAAATGACTGTTTATGACAATAAGAACACGCATGCAAGAAAAAAATTACATTAAATAAAAGTAATGTCCGTCTGAGGAACAGGTAATATTGTAGGAAACAGTTCCTCCAAACACCAGATGACATTAACATTAACATAAAGTTGGTGAATGTATTTCTAGTTAGGTAGACATTAAAAATCCTATTTTCTTACCATGATGTACTGATCAAGAATTCAAATGAAGTGTTCTATTTAAAAAAATGTAGTGACCATACTTTATTGCTGTTTACATCATTTCTAATATAAAATATAATTAATAATATAATCTTGATAACCTGTTTTTTTTTTATTATGGAAGATTCACAACAAAAGCCTCGAGTCTCTCAAGTCACTGTTAACAGCCAACTAATCGACATTTCGTCAATTCAGGCATCATCGGGAACAAAAAATATAACAGTTAAATCATATTGAATTCAAGCCTTACATAAATTTCGTCAATACTACATTCTATGTGATTGGCAACTTAAACACTTTATGCTAACTACACCTATAGAGTTTGGTAACATAAGTACCTCACTCAGTTGACATCGCATGATGGTATAGAAGGGATTGATAGAAATCTAATTAGGGATTGATAAATTATTTGCCACTTCTATAATTTTGTTTTTATTGAAAACTGGTTTTGAATGCTATACATTCATCTTCAGTTCTAAAAACACACGAAAATTCAAAAATAAGCTATTCAAAATACAGTTTGGTATTATTATCCTTAATAAATTAAATGTAATATAAATTAGTATTATAAAACATTTATGATTTAGGAATTTAATCAAGACAAAAAATCAAATACTTGTTGGCACTCACCAAGGTTTAAGTAGATTATATCAAACTGAAAAGTTTGTATTGGTTTGTTCTCTCACTGAACTAGCAATGAAAGAAAGGTGGGGTGGGGTGTTTATAGGTAAACGGTTTAAGGTTCAGGGTTTTTCCAGTAATTCCGGTGAGTAATTGTTTTTCTGTTATTCCCATCTATAACAGAAAAACAATTACTCACCAGAATTACTGGAAAAACCCCGACCCTTAAACCGTTAAAAAAAGAAGATAAATATTGCTTATAGTATTTCATGTTATATATTAATATACTGATTTATTTTTAAAATGTAGCATTTTTGGTCGTTATCCCATTTCAAAATTGTGTTTAAATGTCTTAATTTATCCTTAATTAATAACTCAGCGGTTTTATTGAGTTGTGATTTATTTATTTATTGTTGATTGAAACTAAAAGTATTCAATCAACAATATACAAAGTACTTAAAATCAATTAATTATACAAAACACTAATTACAATCTTACTGTCCGGTTTCTATCACTTTCTTCACTGTTTCACAACACTGGACGAACTAACCCGTACCGAACGAGATCAGAACTAACACTGACTCAATCATCTGTTTTTATCTCTATATATTGTTAGCCTTATGGAACCTTCTGGAATTTTGAGGCTAGAACTTTCTCGAATAATGATCCAGAACTTCCTCGAACAATCGACCATGACCAACTGCATCATCATTTCAGTCATGTTTTCGATAGTTCTGTCTAAATATGCCACAATATGTTATGATGTGTATTATTTTCTATTGTAAATTGGTTATTCAAATTTATAAAAATACTTTGTCTTCTATTAATTTTGTGATGTATTACAGATCGAGTTCTTTGAGGGTGGTGAAAAGCCATGCAATGTTATGGGTGGAGAGGAAGGTGTGCTATTTGTTCGAAAACCAGATGGTCGCAGTACTGGAGATGCTTTTGTGCTCTTTAAACAAGAAGATGATGCACCTAAAGCTCTTTCCCGTCACAGAGATTCTATAGGTGTGAGGTACATTGAACTGTTTAGAAGTACAACAGCTGAAGTTCAACAGGTTAGCTATCAAAAACTTTTTTTTTATTTTAAATTAGTAAATATTAGCTATTTATTTGTTTATACTCCAGATCTTGCCTTCATCACAGATCATTAAGCAATTAATTTTGTTTACTCATGAGAAAATTTATTTAAGTGGTACTTATACTATTAGGTACTATGAAATGATGTTCATACGTCTGAGTAAACAATTAACCCCTCAAGGATCAAATTTTTTCAAATAAATGCACCAAAAAAATCAATTTTTTTTTTTAATATTTTTAAATTAGAACTAATATTTTGACATATTAGGAACAAAAAAAAGTCTTATTTTTACCAAAAAAAAATAAACTTTATTAAAATAAAAAATTAAACTTTATTTTTATCAATAAATATGTTGTTTTTTAATTCAAACAAATGCAAAAATGATTTATAAAAGTAAAATACATATAGGAAAAAATATAATATATAAGAAAATAAGATGTAGAAAAATTAAAATAATCAATAATGGTAATCTGTATAGTAAACGTGGAAGCATGGTGAAACACAACGCAACATTACAAGGTTTACAATAATAGCGAGACTCTCTCCTCTTTCTTTTTTCTTGGTCTTCTCTTTTATTGCTGCATACTATACACACTCTAGTAGGCTGTTTTTTTCTTTTCTGTTGGAGGAATACTGTCAGGAAAATGCCTTTCAATTAGCCTCAATGGGCTCTGTTTTCTTGGACGCCCAGATTTTTTTGCTCTATCAACGTTTTTCTGAACTCTAAATTACTCTTCTGACTTCTATTTTTTTTTGTATAACACAAATGTGTTCCATATACATATGTCGAACAAATGAAATAATACTTTTTTTATAGTACTTTTACATTATTATGACACAGGAGTTGTTTGCAAAGGTTAAGGAATGGCAGCCAGTCTCACCTCGAATCATTATAGCAGACATGCAGCTCTCAATTGGCAAAGTATCCATAATACAAGTGTATGCCCCAACAGAGGACTCGTATGTATTGGATAAATTATTTTATTCAGATCTAGAGAGGACAACCAATATGAGCCGAAATAAGCAAAGGAATATTGTTATAATGGGCGACTTGAATGCAAGAACTGGTTGGGACCAAAATAGAGCACATGGAACAATGGGCCTGCATGGAGCGGAGGCTACAAAGAATGAAAATGGACAACACCTCATAGACATCTGTGTCAACAACGAGTTGCTGATAGGAAATTCCTTCTATCCTCACAAGCAAGTCCACAAAATTACTTTCTCTGCGCCTGAAAGGAATGCTAATAGTTGCATAGACTGTTTTATATACAATAGAGAAATACGGATTATTGATGTTTAAAATTCTGAATAAACTTAGCTGTTAGTAGATGGAGTGTGTTCTGATCAAACGTGTATTGTTCGATATCTCTGATTTGCATTAACTGGTTTATCAAAACAACTTTTTAGTTTGATCAGTCGACATCTGCATGATGGTATAGAAGGATCAATCTAATTAGGGATTGATAAATTATTTTATACTTCTATAATTTTGTTTTTATTGAAAACTAGTTTCGAATACTATACATTCATCTTCAGTTTAAGGTTTAAGTAGATTATATCAGTTTGATATAATCTACTTAAACCTTGAACTGAAGATGAATGTATAACTTTCGAAACTAGTTTTCAATTAAAACAAAATTATAGAAGTGGCAAATAATTTATCAATCCCTAATTTTAGTTTGATGTTTATGACTTTCATATTTTTATTTAAATATATTTATCTACAATATTTATGAAATAAAATTGGGGTTTGAATTATTTTAATTTGATTTTTTCAGGTATTGAATAGGACAATGGAGACCCCTCCTGCTCCACTTCCACCTCCGATGATCACACCTCTGCCACAGGTGGCTCTTCTCCCTCAACATATCATAACATCAGGAACAAGGTGTTTATTTATCTATAATATATTTGATATATATTCATTCACTTCATCTTTTAATGAATATCCTAGTATTTGACTTACAAGGGGGGTGCACAATGTTTCTGCACCGATTCTGATCAATATGTTTTGGGTGATTCTACGTTGAAAAAAAGTTGACCCTTGACCCATATCCTCCCGTTTCATCCAATGAATGGCCCTTAGGAGCTGAGAAAAAAAAATTAAACATGCTGAAAATGCTTCATTTTATATCTCGTGTTTGGAGAATGATATCAACATGATTTTTTCAGCTAAACATTTGTTTTTTTAGAGTATATTAAAGGAAAAATATAAACACTAATAAATAATTGATTTTTGGTTGAATAAATTTTAAAATTTGTTTAAATTATTAAGTAAACTAGCCTCATAGATTTTGTCACATCAAAAATGATTGCAGATTTCGATTCAGCAGATCAATAAAGCTTAATGTTGAAAAAATCATCGAAAACTAAAAACGTATTTTTTTTTTCAGTCCTGAGTGTGCTCAAAATTTTTAAAAGCCACAAAGTTACGTTTGAGTTTGAATCTCTGTATCTCCTCTTCAGTTTACCCGATATCTACACTCTTGGACTTGTTAAAAAGAGGAGAATTTCTTCTTTCTATACATATAAATAACTATTGCATTATCTTAGATAGTCTGGATAAAAAAAAGTGATTACCATATAAAAACATAATTGAAGTTTTAAATTTAGTTTGTTCTCTAAAACATGGAGAGAACATAATTTTTCAAGCAAATTGCGTAGTTTAAGAAGGAGGGGAGTAGATCAGTGGTAAGGCACGGTGTTGCTATGCTCCCGGTCCCGGGTTTGAGGCCGGCTATGGGAGGAAATTATTTATTCTGTTATCAGCCGTGGATCGATCCTGTGGGATCGGGAGACCCTCCTGGGGATCACTCATCCTCTATAAAAAGTGGGTACTCTTAATTGGTATATAATGATAATGGTATTCTTTACGGAGTGAAGTATATTAACAGAATTTTTTCATTCAAAACTGATGTCAGATTTGTCTTTAGCACTTTGAAAAACCCCTATATTCAAACTTTCGAGCGAATCTAAAAATAAAAATTTTTGGCCCAAAAATTTTGCCTGTATACATACCCTTCAATTTTTTTTAAAAGATTTAAATAATCACTCATAAATCAGGAACCCTTTGAATAATTCAAACCAAATTTGAGATATAAAATAAAGCATTTTCAGCATGTTTTATTTTTTTTTTTTTCTCAGCTCCTAAGGCCCATTGGATGACACGGGAGGATATGGGTCAACGGTAAACTTTTTTTCAATGTAAAATCACCCAAAAAAATTTTGAGTTATGCTATATAATACTATGTTGTGTATTGATTTGTGCATTATAATGATAAATAAATCATTCCGTAATAAAACGTTGTACTCGTTGGTATTGATGGAGAGAACTAGTACGACAAGTCTATTTCAAATACAACAAACATTTTAATTGTATTTCTGATGTTAATACCTGTTTTTAGGAAACATGTCCTGATTTTTTATTGTTTAGGAAAGACTGCATACGACTTCGTGGGTTGCCGTATGAAGCCCAAGTAGAACATATTCTTGAATTCTTAGGTGAACATGCCAAAAACATCCTTTTTCAAGGTGTTCATATGGTTTATAATAGTCAGGTAATTTATAGTTATTTAATCTTTTTTTTTTTCCTGGAAATACCTGAGTGTGTGTGCATGCATTTTTTACTGTACTTATATGCTAGGGATGCACTAGTTTCCAATAAACAATTCCTAGATAGGAGTACTTTGGATAATCAGGGATTGATAAATTATTTGCCACTTCTATAATTTTGTTTTTTTGAAAACTATTTTCGAATGTTATACATTTATCTTCAGTTCTAAAAACACACAAAAAAAATTTTTTGGATAACAAATTATATATATATATATATATATATATATATATATATATATATATTTATGTGCCCACAGTGTGTGCATATAGCATTTTTTAAATGTTATTAGCTTTTTATTTCGATTATAATCATAAATAAATCATCCTGTAATAAATCCTGGTGTACTGATATTGGTTGGGAGAACTAAACCGGCAATAGTACCTGTTGGTCCTATTTTCCTGCCCTGTAAGCCTGTTTGAAACCAGAGTAGGAGTACCAAAATATATTTTGGCGGTTTGCCAAAAAACGAACATTCATTGAACCTGGTGGCAAGCAATGCCTCTTACAACACAGGCCTACAAGAGAAAAAAAAATTGTTGGTGCCTAGGATTTTGGAACTGATTTTAGCTATATTTGGGGCGCTGAATCTAAATATGAAATTAGTTTTGTTTCTATTAGCTCTACTTTTTGAGATAAGTGTGAAAAAAGAAGTGCTTGACTCAAGCCACTTCCTTCCTACTTGACTAGGCTGGGAATCCCCACATCGACACTATGAATTCCATTCTTCATTTCAACGCTCCAACTAAATTTTAGGTCAGTTTAGCTGTGCGGGATAGATCGAAGTTAATAAAATATGAGTTCAAATAGAACAAGTTGCGTAAATTATCCTGATGTGGTTCGCTATATATGCGGAGTATACACATGATAACAGAAATACTGACCTTGTAAAGAGAGCTTATCTTGGGTACTTTGGTGTTAAGCATGGTTATCAGGATAAATCCTGGGCACCGCATCAGGCTTGCAAAACTTGTACAGAACATTTACGCCAGTGGGCTAGAAATTTGACCTCCTTGGCAAAAAATAATGCCATATTTGAATCCAGGGCATCAAATTCATATGAAATTAGCTCCAAATACGCCGGCACCAAAACTATTGTTGGCCTGTATAATGCTTTACTATTATTTACGATTTATCCACTGTGACTTATCCCCAGTTGATAGTGGTAGTCAAATCAGAGTCCTGAAATGTCACTATCATAACAACACTAATTGTCAAACGTTTGTTATGAAAGAATTGAAGCTTTCTTACTTTCATTTATATATGTAATATATAGAATATTGTGATCATGACAAATTTATAATCCGAGTTTTCAACGGAAATTCATGTTTTAAGGGGTCCCCTGAGTTCAAATAACAAAGTTTCGTAAATTGGCCCATGACTATGTGTATCTGTATGTGAATAACCTGGCTCAAAAAGGAAAAGTTATATTGAAAATACATATTTAAGGTAGGATAGGCTTGGAATGTTACACTAACTTTTTCACTAAAATTGATCTTGGATTTTACACTTGTTTACAATTTTTTCGAAAATGGCTCTAACGATTTTGATTAAACTTGCCTAAAGTCTTCTCCTTAAACCCCTTTAACTTTAACTAACAGGGAAAAAAATTTTGACAAAAAGAAAATTTTATTTGGGCATAACTCAAAAGGCTTGAAATACCTGCCTTGAGGGATACTGTCAAGAAGAGGCAGCTGAAGTAATTCAGTCATCTGTACCGAATGAATGAAGACCAGGTTCAGTGAATACTGAAGTTTTTTGAAGCCAGGCCTACTGGACGTTGTCCTTGAGGAAGGCCCAGACTGTTAGAGATGAATCACATCTTCAGGATTGGACAGAAGGGGAGAAAGAATCTGAAATCCATGAGGATGCTGGCTCGGGATCATGATACTTACCTGGCTTGGACCGGGACATCTCCACGCTGAGTGGTATAAAGGAAGAAAATAAAGAAGAAGAACAATTAATTTGTATAAATATTTAAATTTAATAGCATCAGAACACAACATAATTTTTTTAATTTGTTAATCAAGTGATGAAGATTTGATTGGTTTTTTATTGTGTTATTAGTACCCTTATTTTTCCTAATGAGGGCAGGAAGGACGAGTTGTCCTACAAGTTACCATCCTATTCTATTTTTAGTGGGAAGGTTGAGATTCTATGGTTCTATTATCGAGTCATCTGCTTCTGTCTGGAGAGTGTAGTAGTGCTGCCCACATATTTGGACAGCATCGCCTCAAACTTGAATTTATAAGAATCAATTTATTATTATCGATAGATGCTAATATATTTCAGCTTCCCCATTTCCACACATCTCAGCTGTGTTGAGAGGGAAAAAAAATATCCTTAAATAGGTTGTTTATTAAAGTTATGTTTGTAACTTAAACATATATTTGTCATTTGGGACACAAATTTTAAATTTCTACAATTTGAAAACCCCAACAATTTGTTTTGCTTAAGGGCGATTTCACACAGTCTGAAATCTAATGTCGGGCCGAGATCCAATTTATCAAGGGAGCGTCAGACTGCAGGAAATGTAGGGCTCGACTCTGATAAATATCAGACCCTGTGAAAACGTCCTATTAGTAAAATGATGATAAATGAAAAATTTGTATGTGTGTATGTTTCATTTTAACTATGATACAGAAGTTTGTCTCATTATTTGATTTCTGTTCTAGTAATAAATTATTGAAACAGTAAAGTAGCTTTTTACATCTTTATACTTGTTTGATTTTATATTAATGTATGTCATTGATTGTTTGCTTACCATTTTCTTTTCTCTAATTGGATATGGAACAGGAATATAAAGGTAATCTGAACTTTTTGTAATTTATTGTAAACATCTTTATCTGTTATTTTAAAAACAAACTTTAATCTAAGAAAATTAACAAAAGTTCAGTTGTTATAAAGCTCTATAACCATCAAACTCCTTTTCTTTTTTCCTTCATGTTTTTGAAGTTTATTAAGCTCTAGAAAAATCGTAATTAATTTTAGCAATTTTGATGGCTAAATAACATAACTGCTTAAATTCATCTGATTATAGTAATAAAGGCAAATTTAGTTTGGTTTTAATCTGATAGTGGTAGGAATGCTCAGATGAATAGAGTTTATTGTATGATTTGAAGTACTTAAACTGTACAGCTCTTTTACCATATACTAAACATAAGGAAACTTTATTGAAAAACAAAGAAATGATTGTTATCTGCAGTACTCTAATATTCTTATGGCCCCTACAACAGTGAAGGCGGTGACCTCCTTCTCTTTTATTTTGCTTATCGTATAAGTAGAAGTTAAGAATTTTAGGTTAAACACTTTGAAAACTCAGGTCATTGTTATAGGTTCCAATTCTCAGATCAAACAATATTTTCTCAGATCCTTCCTATACCAAACCATCAACTCCCCATACCCTTCCTACATCTACACCCTTCCACAATTCAAATCCTCCATTCACTTATAGGAAACAAGATCGCGCCTTTCCAACCTCTATACCTCTTCCCACAACTAAAACATTCAAATGTTCCTTTCTTGCCCACTCCACTACCCTCTGGAATTCCTTCCCTTCTAATATTCACCATGCTTCCTTCCTATAATCATTCAAATCACTCCTTTTCTGACACCTTTGCTTTTTCCAAATAGATGCTCTCTAATCATGAAATTTTCATTTATGATCTTGATAAGAAGTAATAATGTTTATATTTCAACTTTATGATTCAATTCATTATTTTTTTCTAACTTAATTTTTTTTTACTAAAATGTTTTTTACGAGAAGAATTTACTTTTTGTTATTTATTTATTTTTATTGATAATATTTTAAATGCTAATTGATTTTTGTTATGTAGTCTTTTGACCAGAACTATTTTCTATTTTATTTGTACATTTTTGTTATTCTCAAGGGACCTAGTATGTAATTTACCCTTCTCCCCTGGTTATTGTGTCTTCTTTTCAATGTGACTATTAAATTATTGATTACTGTTAATTCACACATTAGATTGCATTATTTAATACATTTTTTTTCCCGTTCATTTACCTAAGACCAAGCATTCTTATCTTGTAGTTTGCCTCTGTTATCATTAGTGGATTGCCATCCAAGCACTTTAGTTTTTCTATCACCTACCAGGTAAACTAGCATAACATAAAATGGTCGCAAGAATAGAAGAGTACTTGTTCTTTTTTTCATTTTTTTATTAGTCTTGCATACGAGGATCATCCAGAAAGTAAAGAACGATTTGGCATAGCCAAGTAAAAATGAAAGATACCAACACAACAATTTATTTACGAAGTTTTTAGAGTACCTTACTGTATTTTCAACATAATCGCCGCTGCAGTCAAGGCATTAACATGGTACCAGTTTTTAAATGCTGATATTGAACTCTTCTATTGCCAATTTTATGGCAACAGTTTTTTGGGACAGAAAGGGTTTAATCATCGTGGAGTTTATACCAAGAACAGAAAAAATAAACTCAATGGCTTATTGTGGAGCTCTTCAGCTACTGTGACAAGCTATCCAAAGCAAGAAAGTTATCTTCTTCTTCATAGGCGCGACAGACACACAAGGCGGTCCTTGGCCTGCTCAATCACTCTTGCCCAGTCTTGTCGGTCCGTAGCAAGTCTCAGAGACATGTTAAGATTTCGAAGGTCCTCTGAGACGCTGTCCTTCCATCTGCCTCGTGGCCTCCCTCGAGCTCTCACTCCTTCTGGGCAATCCTTATATAGCTCTTTGATGGTTCTGCCATCATCCATTCTATGGAGGTGACCCAACCACTTTAGACGTTGTAATCTGACATAGTCGGAGAGCTTCACATCGTCATATAGGGAATATACTTCTCTATTCTTTCTAAGACGGTATACCCCATTTTCTTTCACAGGTCCCAGAATGCGCCTTAATATTTTGCGTTCAAAGATGTCGATCTTTTCAGCTGCTGATTTTTTTAATATCCATGTCTCACTTGCATATGCTGCCACTGATCTAATGAGGGTTTTATATAGCCTTAACTTGGTTAAGCGGCTAACTAATCTACTTCTCATAAGATGAGCTATTGCGAAAAAAGCATTATTAGCCGCGATAATGCGTGCCTGGATCTCCTCCTCCTCCTCCAATGCTTCATTAAACTGTGCACCACACATTGAAATGTGTAGTTTCCAATTGTATAGCACATCTGGGGTCGCATGGGTTTCTTTTTCCTCAAGATCATAATCTTTGTCTTCTCTTCATTAATTTCTAGGCCAAATCTCCTGGCCTCCCTTTCCAGCTTCCCAAAAGCATTTTTAACATTAACAAGAGATCTTCCAGCTATCATCACATCGTCGGCATATGCTAATAATTGGGCCCCTTTGTAGAAGATATTACCTCCCTCATCCAGATAGGCTCTTGCTACTATAGTTTGAAGAATGATGTTGAAAAGTAGCGGGGCTAGAGTATCACCCTGCCTGAGTCCATCGTTTACCTGAAATGCGCTGGTTAACTTGCCATTGACTCTAACTTTGCAGCTGGTATCGTTCATTGTGCATATTACGAGTCTGATAATTTTTAAGGGAATATTCATCTCCTTCATTGCCTGGAACAATTCCTCTCTCAAAACCGAATCATATGCCGCCTTATAATCAATGAATAGTAGCCACATAGTGTTTTGGAATTCTTTCATTTTCTCACACATCAGTCGCAAGGAGAAGATTTGATCGATGGTTGATCTGTTAGGCCTAAAACCTCCTTGGTAATCTCCCAGCTTACGCTCCACATATGGCAGTATGCGGTTGTAGAGAGCTATAGAGAAAATTTTGTACGCTGTGTTCAGCAGGCTTATGCCTCTATAGTTCTTGCAGTCCGTCCTATCCCCCTTGTTTTTATAGAGTGGAACGACTGTTGCTTCTGACCACTCTTTCGGCATCCTCTCTACTTGCCAAATGTGTGAAATTAGTCCATGCATCTCACTAGCTAATGACCCATTTGCCACTTTTAAGAATTCTGCATGTATTCCATCTGGACCAGGAGCCTTATTGCTTTTTAACTTTTCCACAATAGCTTCGATATCCTCTTTATCTGGTGGAATATCTTCGTCGTCATCGCCAACACTCGCATAATTTACTGGTCTCGTGGCTTCAACCTCATGCTCAGATCTCAGGAGTGTTTGAAAGTATTTCTTCCAATGTTCTTGCAGCTCTACATCTGCGACCAATAGGCGTCCATTTTCATCCCTTATAACCAGGTTGTTATTTCTAGTGCCTGTTTTCTGCTGCTGGACCTCCTTGTAGAATTTTCTAGTCTCATTGTTGCTTCTGGCTTCTTCTATTTCTCTAACCTTGTCATTCATCCAGTTTCTCTTCTTAGACCTGATGATTCTTTTAGCGTGGGCCCTAGCGTCATGAAAATCTTTTCTACTCTGCCGTGTGTCCTTACCCAACCACTTGGTTCTTAGTATATTGCGAGCCTTGATGGCTTCATCGCACTCTGTATCAAACCAAGATCTATTTGGAGGCTTCCTCTCTATTCGGCAATGTTGCTTTGCTGCTCCAGTGATTGACTCCTTCAACTCCTTCCACTGAGTTTCTACCTCTTTGTCACCACTTACAGCAGGGTTGCTCCTTATGTTTTCTTCCAACTTTTCTTTATATTGCCTCCTTATATCCTCATCCCTTAATTTATCTATACTCCACTTGCTCAATTGGTTGAGGTGCCCCTGTTGTGTATATGTTATTCTGGTCACAGTCTTTGCTATAACAAGGAAATGATCAGAGTTCGCATCTGCCCCTCGATATGATCTCACATCATTGACCTCATTAAAATGCCTACTAGAGACTAGCACATGGTCGATTTGGGTGAATATTCCGTTTGGCGAGTGCCACGTTTGTTTATGCTTATCTTTGTGGGGGAAAATTGTACTCATCACTACTAAGCTTCGGGATGCAGCAAAATTTATCATTCGCACTCCATTTTCATTTGTTTTAGCGTGCAAACTATTTTTCCCTGTGGTAGGTATAAAAATTCTTTCTTTCCCAACCTGAGCATTGAAGTCTCCCAGCACTATTTTCATATCAGAGGAAGGGCTGGCTGCTAGTGCTCTATCCAGCTCATCATAGAAAATGTCTTTTTCTTCCTCACTCTTCTCCTCCGTAGGTGCATGTACATTTATGAGGGTCACATGGCATTTCTTCCCTCTTATCCTTAATTTGCAAAGCCTCTCATTGATGGGCTGGAAATCCATGACTGCTGATTTAAATCTTGAAGGTACTACAAAGGCTGTTCCAAACGCATGCTTTTCAGTACTACCACTGTAAAAGATGGCATAGTTTCTACCTTGGACATTCCCACTTCCCTTCCACCTGATTTCCTGTATGGCTGCTATGTCTACCCTCATCCTGCCTAGCTCATCGGTTAACTCTTTGAGTGCTCCTGCTCGATTTAAGGTCCTCACGTTCCATGTTCCAAATCTGTAAACCTTTTCCGTTGCGCCGTGTCGTTTCCGTGTGACAGTCCGATATCCGAGGCCTGGTTTTTGAGCTTGTTTAACGGTGAATGTTTTTACAGAGGTTGGGTTGTCGGCCCTACCTCTAACCCTCCTGTTTTATCCGGGCTTGGGACCGGCAGTGCAGTCTAGCTAGCTAACTACTCTGGCACAGTTCAAGAAAGTTATCTGAATAGATGTTTTTGATGCTGCTCAAACGCAGGAAAAACTTCAATGTTTTAAGTGGGAAATTTTTTATATCCTCCTTACAGCCCTGTCCTGGCATCAAGCAATTTTCTTTTATTTCCGAAACTAAAGGAATTTTTGAGTGGAAAAGAGTTCACAAACGATGAAGACCTCAAAAAGGCAGTCACCTCATCCTGGCTCAGGTCTTTTGTGGTAGAAGGATATAGCATATTAGCGTTGAAAAACTGGTGCCATGTTATAATAAACAGGGTGTCCAGTAGCCTTGAAGACTGGAAATTCTGCTCGAACTTTTCACGTCAGGAAAAAATCAGGAATTATGCTTGAAAAACAGCCAGTCGTCGGGAATTTTTAGTTTTTAGTGTAGTAATAACATTTTTCCATTAATACTAAGCAACAAGTGTATAAAATATTGAGAAGGTTGATGTAGTTGTTCCCCTTACCATATCTAATTCAATGAAGGCTTGAAAGAGCCTCCTTCCACTACCTTTGTTCATCAGTCCCTCTCCCTCAAACACGTACTTGTTCTATCTTCTCTCTCACCGTACCGAGTCGTTTTACCTGTCGCTACCTGATCTAGGGAGGTTATGGAACAGTAAAATAATGTATTAACTCCAAACTGCTCCGAGTTTCAATTTCAATCTATTTATGCTCATCTTCTTATAATAAGTTCGCTGGCTCGGAGTAACAAGTATAAAGGGTTGCCAGGAATTATTTTATTCCCATAGTTATGATTATTTTGTTGTATTATTTTATTTTGTTACCTATGTATTAATACGTTTATGAATATAATTCTGTTGAAGTTTATTCAAATACGTGAATTTTATTTATTTATACTTCAAAATTGTATTTGTACTGTATTTTCAATTTTTTTCGGTGATGCTTTGAGCCCTCATTGTCAGAAGTTATGTAACAATTTTTCATTATCAAACAGGAATTCAACTTTTATAATTGTTCAAATTCACTCTTAAGTCCGAATTGTACATTTTATCATAAGCTGACCAAATGCAATATTTATATGGTTCCAATTTTGTTTAAATTGTAATCGTGTAAATTGATAAAAATGCCTTGAATTTAACAATTCACAGCCTTGATATCCTTGAATTAAGCTTGAATTTCTTCATACTACATTGCTGGACACCCTGAATAAATGGCTTTTTGTTTGGCAATTATGTTTGAAAATAGAGTAAGGTACTTTAACTTTGTAAATGAAGTTTTGTGTTGGAATCTTTCATTTTTATTTAGTTATGTGAAATCGATCTTTACTTTCTGGGCGACCCTCATATTATTGGAAAACTGAATAATGATAGAAATAATTATCTTATCTATCTATTTATTTTGTTTAAGAGTTTTTTTTTATTATTTAAAAAAAGTTTTTGTTATAAATAGGGTCAGCCAAGTGGTGAAGCTTTCATTCAAATGGATTCTGAAGCATCTGCTGCAGCAGCTGCCAATCTTCGCCATAACAGGTACATTAATATTTATTTAGAACTATGCAACATACAATAATTAACCAATTTCTTGTGATACATATCAAAATAATAAAAAAAATATGCTTAAGTTATCCTTTATGAGTAAAAATAAATTTCACTACCATCTACCGTTAGGAAAGAAAAAAATACATGTTTACTGGAAAACTGAGAGTAGGACAGTGCGTGATAATGACATTTTAGTACCTTAAGTAATTATAAAATCAAATTATTCTTTAATGTTTTTTTTTTTTTTAATATTTTATTATGAAGAAATGTTTCTTCCCCATATAGCAATAGGAAAAAAATTCAGGTTAGAATTAACTAAATGAGCAAAACTTGTAATGGACTAAAACTTGCCCGTAAAATGAGAATTGCCCATATAAGAAAACTCAACTTTCTGATCGCTTTAGTAAGCACTAGTTCCACAGCTTACTTGATTTTTAAACACTTTTATCTTTAATAATCATTTCTTTTTTTTTTAAATAAAATTGTCCATAAATTATTTCTTTTCTAAAAAATTACAGTAAGTTAATAATACTTTATTAACTTATAACACTAAACAATTTTATCATTGGTAATTATATTGAAATGTAAAACTATAATTATTTTACCATTTGTCTGAACTTGATAACTTGGTGGATCTGGTTCTCATTATCTAATTGTGATATGGCAAATGTTTTTACCTGAAACTTTTCGAAATTTTATTTTACCCTTTGCAAAATTTATTATAACATTTTTCTCTGAAACACATTTTTTTTTTTCAGAATGACATAATTCAAACCAGTGTATCAAGGTCTGAATCTCGTCTTAACCATTAGGAGACCGTGTTATTAAACATATTAAAAAATTCGAGATTTCTATACAATAAGGGGTATATTTGCTGTCTTCTGAGCTACCACTATTCCTCAATTTCTTCACCAACATTGACTAGGCCTTTAGTGTATCCTCTTCTCTCCAACCTTACATGTTTATTAGTTTACTTTGACTTTAGAATATTCCAATTTTCAGTTATTTCTCAAGCTCAAGTGTAATTAAAAATGATTGAGTTTTAAAATATTTTCTGAGCAAATATATGACTAAGATAGTATTAAGTTAGTAAGCATTTTACTGTTAAATTTTTTCTTTTTATTATTTTTTCGAATTCATATTTAGAATTTTTTTTTTTAATTTGGTTAAAAAGTTTTTAACGTTTATGATGTTGCAGGTATATGGTGTCATTTGGTAAAAAGCAGCGTTACATTGAAGTTTGGCAGTGCAGTGGTGAAGACATGTCTCTAGTTTTGTCAGGAGTGCAAGGTAGCCCAGGACAAGGAGCCACACCTGTTGCACCACAACCTCCACCGCCAGCAGGTAGCCTGCTCAAGCGACCTCCTCCCCCACTCTTTCTTCTCCAACCTCCTCCTGCTAAGAAACCATTTTTCCTGCCACCTCCACCTCCACCAACTCCCTCTGTACCACTTGCCGCTGCACCAGTTCCCCACCCGGCTATATTTCAGATTCCTCCTCCTCCCCAGATTCACTTTGCTCTTCCCGTATTTCCAAGATTGTCCTTGTTCCCCCCACTTCCCCAAATTTAGATTTTTGATAACACAACTCCTGATAATCTTATATCAATTGTACATATTTTCCAAAAAAAAATATCATTTTTTCTTGATTATTTGGAAAGTTTCCATGTTTTTTCCATATATTTTATTAATTTTTAAATTAGCCTTATGCTTTTTTGATAAATTACTAGTGTGAAAGCATGTTTAACCTATTGAAACCTTGTTTAATATGCTTTTTAACTGTATGATCCTGATATATCTTCCTTTTTTAAAATTAAATTCATATACATTTTCATATTTTATTAGTCATTGTTTGAATTTCCAAAGCGATTAATATTAATAAATAAAAATTATTAAATATTTTTAGCTTGTTGATGATTTGGAAGTGATAGTATGATATAGGCAATCAGGAGTTGTGACCCTGTTGAATGTTCACTGAAAAATTAAATGCTCAAAACATATTCTGGTAATTTTTTTTGTTAGGTTTTATAGCCTATGAGTGTCACATTCCATAGGATTACTATATCCTTCTCTGAAGCTAATTTTGTGATATCAAAAGCATTTTATTGTAGTATCCCTTAACCTCATAACTTCTGTTTTATCTTGACATTATAAGGATTTAATACTTTATTTTTCTATTTATAAGACAGTACATAGTTGTTTATTTATTTATTTTACCATTACTAATGACAGCATTTATATATATATATATATATATATATATATATATATATATATATATATATATATATATATATATATATATATATATATATATATTTGAAATTTTATTTTTTGTTATCATAAAGCTTCACGGTTACAGTCAAAGAAGTATGCAGTGTTGTTTGCTCTATTATGATACCATTTGTTTTTAGGCTGTGACTATTGTTTATTAAACCAGTATACCCTATTAAATATTAAAGACTTGTTTTGATCCTCTGTCAGCAATTTTTAATTCAAAATTTATATCTAAAAAGATCTTTTCATTTTGATTGAGTCAAATGCTTCTTAACTTTTCAAGTAAATGTTTTCATTTATGTTATTACAAAGATTAAGGTGGGTCCAATAAAAATTAAGTTTGATTGTTAGTTGTGTTGTTAAATTTTTAAAACAAAATAGAATAAGTTTTGCTATGTAAAAATGTAGTCTGTATATTGAATATAAACCTTACCATTCGTGTTGGTTATAATTGTTTCTTTTTAGTTTTGTTTATTTTTTACTTTAATATAATTTTTCTTATAGATTTTAAATTATATTTTTAGTCCATTTTTCAAAATCAAATTATAAATGAAACATGATATAATAATTTATTTTTAATTTGAATATTAAATGGTCGAGGTGGTAGTGGATGGTAGAATTCTATAATTTAATTATCTCTGTCATGCATTTGTTGGCAGTTATAAATCATCCAATCCGAACTATAGCCTTCCTCGTTTCTCGCCTCTGTTACATTCCATTGCCTTAAGGTTGTCAATTTTTTGAAGTACTTAATGTTTTTCAATTGATAATTACTTTAAGATCTCAGAAATATTATATATGTATATATGTGTGTGTATATATATATATATATATATATATATATATATATATATATATATATAATGCATACATGTATATGTATGTGTGTGTGATTATAAAGACATTGATATGATGGTTTTAAACTGATTGTTGGCCTAAGTGTACTTATTATGAAGAAGTTACATATATATTTTTTAATAAATAGAATGCATGTATAATTTGGTAAAGGGGTTTAATATTTAGGAAAATAGCTGTAATGTGTTTTCGTAAAAAGAAATAAAAGCTTTCTTTTTTAATTAAATATTTTTATATAGTGTATAATTTTTTTTTCTGAATAATAAACAATTTACCAATAATTTGGGCTTTTCTTTATGTCTATTGGGCGTGGTGTGGTTTTTCTATGCTATGGTGTCACTTTTATTTATTTATTTGTTTATTTTTGTGGTGCAGAAGCTTTTTGGTCTTTATTTCAGTATATATTTTGTTTGTTATGTTTAACTCTCGATTAAAAAAAAAATGTAATAAGAATATTTTTGGGATGGGTTTTGCATGCATTCTGGTGTGTATATAATTCACATTAAGGTTGTAACATATTGAATTTCCAGATTTATTTTAAACCTCTCCTATATTTAAATTAATCATGTCAAATTTCATAATTACTTTGATCATTAATCATTGAGTTGGATAGATTTATTTTTTACAGTTTTTATTAGGTTTTTGGTGTAATATTTGATGGATTATATTTAAGTGAAAATACCTCAGTTATGCACTTGTGGTGTCTTCAATACCTTCATCTTACAAATGAGCCTTGGGGATGATACTTTAGGATTTAGTAATCTTTGGGGGTCTGTATTGTGTTTTATAAAACAGATTTATTCACTGTCATTTCAAAACCATAATCATAATATAACTGTTTTTAAATTTTCAAATAATTTAATTCTAGCTTGTTTTGCTTGTTTAGACCGGATCACTGAAACTTTCCACATTATATTTGGTTGAGAAAAAAATATATATTGGGTTGATGCAAAAATGATGCAGGTTTTCACCTTTGCTACGTTTTAAAACAAATCCTTAATGTTAATTTAATTTATATCATAATAAATCTTATTCTATATCCTCTCTTTCACCCAAAATTCTAACAGTAGATTCATAGGGTAAGTTTCTAAACTCAACACTTATTCCATCGATGGAATCCAGTTACTGATTGATAAATGGGCAGCCATTTACTTTGAGATTACAGACAACCTGATTATTGATTCAAGCGGAATGTTACCACTTGGAAGGTAACAAAGCACACAGATAAACTTTATAGACAATTTTATTCATCAATATAGTTTACAATTTTTTTTTCCTTTTTGTGCTAGTACAATTAAAAATAGCATCCAATAATTGATTGTTGCCTCTACTTAAGAACGGCTATTGCAAAAATGTGATTTGAAATTGTTGCATGAGTAGGCCGATACAATATTCGCCATGTAGTTTTTAATTTGTATGTGCTCCCAATTCTTCTTCAAAAGTTCCTCTTCTCCATTACAACTCTAGCACTCAATGTAAGAAGAATCACTGCTTGTACTTTCTTACAGACGAAAAATTAGATTTCGATTTTCGATTCCAGTTTTTGATTTTCAACTGAAATAACATCATGGAGATTGTTACATCATTCGATCCATCGACTCAAACAGCTGAGGGAAGCGATGGATCATCAGTGAATTAATCTTTGAATTAAGAGACGACCAGATGGTTTCCATCGATGGGTTTAGAGACAGTTTGGTGGAATTACGATGCCTTCGATGAGCTCTTCAGTGAGTTTAGAAACTTTGTTCAGTCTGTTTAAAGCCTTTGAAAAGATAATGTCAAAGAGCGATTTTCATTAAATTTAATTTTTACAAATTTCAACTAGGGCGCAGTGCTATGCAAACTGCTCATAATATTAATGAAGTATAGGGTCAGGGCACCATTACAGTGCAGCATTGGTTTCCTGTCTTGCACCCTAAAAAAGTTATGGTCATAGTATGATGGTCTACTGTCGGTATTATCCATTATAGCTTTCTCAGTCATGACGAGATTATCACTGCTGATAAGTACTGTCAAGAAATTGATGTCATACATCGGAAGCTGCATCATCTTTTTCCAGCATTGATTAATTAGAAGGGACCAGTCGTTCTCCACGATAATGCCCAGCCACACATTGCACACTGGTGCAGTCATCGCAGCGTTGGACTACAAAATCCTTCTACTTTTTCATGCACCTGGACAACTTTTTATGAGAATAAAACTTTCAAAACCAGGGTGATATTGAAAATGCTTTTAAATTCATTTTTTACCGGGATCCAAATATCATTTCTGCTGGAATAAATAAGCTTCTTATACATTAGCAAAAGTGTTTATATTCTGATGGAAATTATTTTGACTAAATATATATTGTTGAAGTAATAATATGGCATATTTTCAATATTTTTCAAAAACCTGTATCATTTTTGCATCAACCCAATAATAAATAAAATTACTATTATCTTCAAGATGACAGTTTTAAAATACTTCTATTACATCTAGATTGTTTAAAGTATAAATATATAATGTTTAAATATCTACTTCCAGTTGTGTAATTAAATGCAATCTAATGCAATGCAGATCTACATTTTTTCCAATATCCATTGATATATATATATTTTTTCTAGTTGAATTTACTTCTTTTTATATAATTTGTATTTCATCAAAATTGTGTTTTGAAATTGTTGGCGTGCTATACATAGAAGGCATTATTTTGCTCACTATTACAACTCTTACAATCATAATGTTAATTATCATTTTAAAGTACTGAAATCATAAATTTAAAATTAAATATTAAATTAAACAATCCGGTAGATAGAATTGAAAAAAAAAAACTTTTTTTTTAGAAGTTCTCTTGGCAGTCTGATGTGTTTAACAGGTATTTACCAATTCTGAATTGAACTGTCTTTGCTGTTGTTTTTCCTCGTTACTTTCTTATCACATATTACTCTGCCATGCTACTCATTGGACTTTGTGAACAGTTACTCTTTTGTTTTGATATCTTATCCTATAAAATTTAATTGGATAACTTCAATTTCAGACAAAGATTGTTTGTTTTTTTAGCATTTTTACAAATCTTCAATATATTTTTCCCCCTAAATTTTTGTTGTTGTGGGCTTTTGTTCTAACTTATTTCAGGGACCAGCCATACTGGCAAGTAGGGCTTGAATTCAAGCTCGTGATCTTTACATTACTACTATCACCCTTCTTTCATTCGGCTACACTCACCGGCCAACCTATTACATATACAGATTATGTATATACTGCTCATTCAAATCCCATTCATAAAGAACTCAGGAATTTTGTCTAATGATTGTAGGAGTTGTTACAGTTTCAAATATTTAATAAAAAAATTAAGTAGCAGGTATTTGTGTTTTATATGTATACTAGAAAAACAAAACAAAAAAAGAAAAAAAATGTTTGTTTCAGATTTGTCCCTATTTAGTGAAAGTCTTTTAACTAATGATTCGATTTGCAGTAAATTATTTCGAGGGTTAAACATTATTAAATTTGTATTCTAAACTGAATATTAACATCATGGGGGAGGGGGGGGGGATAGCAGCTTTTATAGCCACAAAAATAAATAAATTCTTGTGATTGTATTGTTTTAGTTTTTGAACAGCATATATTATATACATTTCTGTATATTATTTCCAAATTATTTATGGGTATTTTAAATAAATATTTTTTTGAAAAGTAAAACAAAGTAAATTGATGCTGGTGGCTTTTGGGAAGGTGGTTGCTGGATAATGTTTTTTTTTTTTTTTTTTTTTTTTGGTGTAAATATTAAATATAGACTTAATGAAGGAGTTCGTACTCTGCTTTAAACGAAAGGAAGACTGCACCTGCCCCTCCTTTATAATCCTTTGTTGCACAGGTTGCAGAAAGGGCTGCCTTTGTAACTGATATTTTATAATGGTTTTCATCACATACTATTACATGAGTGCTACTAATTATGTTTTAATAATTAAGTTATTTATTTATGCTTGATATCTAGTGACCTTAATTCCAAACATTTCTTTTGACCATTATATGTTATTGATGGAAAACAAATTATGCTTAATAAGACATT
Organism: Rhaphigaster nebulosa; assembly: GCA_948150685.1. Classification (NCBI taxonomy): domain Eukaryota; kingdom Metazoa; phylum Arthropoda; class Insecta; order Hemiptera; family Pentatomidae; genus Rhaphigaster; species Rhaphigaster nebulosa. The sequence continues at coordinate 16,100,876 of OX411307.1, forward strand.
TGAAAACATTCTTTACAATATAAAACACAAAGTAATTTTGAAATTATGTTGTAATCTAGCATCAATCACTTCTGATCAATGAAAAAATAAAACATGTTTGTGTTTGTATTTTTCAATTTTTAATACCTTATGAAATATCTTTTCTGTTGTCAAAAACTGTTCTGCACTTTTCTTTCTTACATTTTACAATGCTATTAATAACCTCTGTTATGAGTGTGTGTGCTTGATAGGTTTAGGTCTGGAGAAAGAAGTAAGGGAAGATATCTTGCCCTCCATTGTTCCCCTATGTGGATGTGTGTTGTTATCAAGAATTCATAACTTCCCTTTAGGCCGGCCTTCCACTGGAACCGTGAACGGCCAAATGCTCCCCCAGTTTTTGGGCGAATGATCCAACATACAGAGAAAGCATTGGAGTGGGTCCAAAACACATCCCTATTCAGCCGTTTTTCCTGAGATAGGATTTACTGGTCCCATTCGCCCGAACAGTGCAGCAATAGAATTTTGTTGTTCTTTTTTTATTTGTTTCACCATGGGCACTGAAAAACTAATTAGTGCCATTCATGAGCACGGGTGACAAAGGTCACAAAAACTACCACCATTAGGACGTAGAGACCATGTTATATTATTTTAAAATGTTGACTGGTGTGGTCGAAAACCACTGTCAAAAAAACAATTTTGTCAAAAACTGAGACAGATTACTATATGTGAGTCTGCAGCTTGGAAATAAGTACTCTAATAAAGAGAGTACCAAACATGGGAATCACAGATTTCGATTACTTTTATATATGTTATAGGGTAGGGTCTCCTCATTGCTTACGTAAATTCACTTTCATTCTCGAGAAATATCGATTTGAAGCTATTGATGTTATGTAAGAAGAGGTGTTGGCTAAATTGACTCAACAGTGGCTGTGGCATTGTGATAATGTGTCTGATTACAATGCTAAATATCACTAGTTCGAATCCTCAAAATTTTGTTGTTTTTATTTGTTATTCTTTTATTGTTTTATATAAATCTGATATTTGTAAATGATTAAATAATGGTTATATTAAATTTTTTTATTTAATACAGATGAAAATTTTTCAATTAAACTTTTTTCTATGGTTATTGTTTATTACTTATTTACTTGTTTTTTAATGATAAAATATTCAATATTCAAAATTTGACAATGATATTGAAATTAATCAAATAAAATAGTAACAATTACTATAGTTTAAATATAATAATGAAGTGATTAGTATCAAAATATAATTAATTAATTGAAAATTAAAATGTATGCACTGAAAATAACTAGTCATTTGAAAATTATCGTTAATTTCATTATTAGTGAAAGTATAATACCACATTGGTCTTATGTTTTTTTAATTAACTATTTTCGAATGAACATTTTAAACTCACTATAATTGCCTGTTTTTATATATTATCTGCTTTGGAACCAACTACCTGAGCGACCTTTATAAGAATATTTACCTTCTATGCTCATAATCAGCAAAGGTCTAGGCACACATTGCCTGGTCGTAAAAATTCATTCCCTTATATTACATCAATTGAGCTTACTTAAATTTACAAAGATCATCCAGTAGGCTTGATTTGCCTCAAGGCTGATTGATTAAAGATTAATATTCATGAATTTGAATGAATTATGTTTCTCATTAATCAATTTGAAAAAAAAAAAATGAAATTGCAACAATAAAGTTTTATAAAAGGTATGGCTTGTGACAAAACTCAATGTTTTAAATGTTTCTATGATGATTATCATCCGAATGAATGCATAATTGTGAGTTATTTTAATATTGAATATTTTATTTTTAAAAAACAAGTAAATAACTAATAAATAATAACCATATTAAGGCTAATTGAAAATATTTTCATCTCTATTAAATTAAATTTAAACGAAAAATTAAATGAATTCATTATTTAATCATTTATAAATATAAGAAATATAAAAAACAATAAAAGAATAAAAAAAATAAAATCTCAATTTCGGTGTTTCGAACTGAAAATCTTTAGCAATCAGATGCATTGCCACGAGGCCACAGACACTGCTGAGTAAATGTAGCTGTCAGCAAATTAATGTCTTCTTACATAACACCAAGAACTTCAAATTGATATTTTTTGAGAATGAAAGCGAATTACGTCTTATCACTTAACATAAATATTGGGGGGACCCTACCCTACAACATTTATAAAAGTGGTCGGAATCTGTGATTCTCATGTTTGGTACTCTAATGTTTGGTAATCCTGCGTCCATTGAGCACAATTTTTTCAAATTCGGTCTAGTGCACCTTTCGAAATTGGCAATCTCCCGTTTTTTGGCAATTAGTATTTTAGCCCAGTAGATATATCATTTTGGTTTCCAAATAATAGAGTAATGTTGATTTTCAGGTATATTTTATGGGTTGCCCCTCTTGTGAAAAATCCAAGTTTTCGACCACCTTCTTCTTTGTTTTTCATCATCTTGAAAAACGGCTAAGAAAAAACTTTTTCAGTTTTTCCAAAATAACTTGCTACGATTTAAGGTAAAAATTTGTCATTACCAATTTTAAAGAACGTTCAATTTCCTGCAAATGTGTATATAATATTTTTAAATATTCGGAATAGCTACTGAGATAAGGGGTCATATAAATCTGCAAAAACTTAGTTATGTCAGTGGTTTCGCATTAGATACAATTTATTTCAAGCACACATAAAACTACAGACATCCCAGATGCTAAAAAACTTTGTCTGCCGACATTAGGATGGGGAAGATTTCAAAATGGTTGCCAGGAAAACTCGAAATTTTAGGACTTTTTTTTATTTTTCACCTAAAATTCCTTAACGGTGTATTTTATTGAAAATATTATCAAGATAGAAATTATTATCTTAGTTGAAAAATTAAGAGGGACAATCCATACTACATTCTTGAAAATCAACATTACTCTATTTTTGCAAACTTAAATGATATCTATAGTGTGCTTAAATGCCAATTGCCGATGATAATTGGGAGCTTGCCAAATTCAAGATGTGTACTTGACCAAATTTAAAAATTTTTTTACTCAATGGACACATAATTTGATGCTCTACTACTTTTATTCTGTTACTTTTTCTCTCTGAGTACTCATTTCCTAGCTGCAGACTCATGTATAGTATTCCGTTTCTGTTTTTGACAAAATTGTCATTTTTTGACCGTGGTTTTCGACCACGCCAGTTAGCCAAATTATTATGACTATAAAGTTCGTCTAAGGAAAAAGCTAAAAGACCATCAGGAATTTAAAAGATGAAAGAGGCAATATAGTTGTTACCCCGGATGATATTTTGGACCGATGGAAGCGTTACTACCAAGATCTCTGAGGAATGTGCTATACCGATGCTCCATACACAGCCCACATTAGAAGAAAGCCAAGAATTTATAGAAGATGAGGTTGAATATGCTGTAGAAAGAGTAAAAATAAATGAAGCAGCGGAAGAGATGGCATTGCCCCTGAAATCCTGAACTTTGACGGTGAAGAACTCCTGAAAGCAATTCAAGGACTGTTTTAAGCTATATGGGATAGCAAGATAATTCCTAAAGACAGGGAGTACAGTGCTATTATCCCCTTGCATAAGAGAGGCACTTCAACTTTATGTGAAAACTACAGATCGATGATTAGCTTACCATCTGTAGCTTGTAAAATTTATACCTATATCCTTGAAAGAAAGTTGAGTCTTATTGTGGAAAGCCAACCTGATGAGGAACAAGCAGGCTCCTCCCCCTCTCCGGAAGGCAGACCCAGGACCATATTTCTGTCCTCAGAAATTTTTCAGAGAATACGTGGGACAGAGATAACAGTATTTATATGGCTTTTCTAGACCTAAAATGCTGTGTTTGACTCTGTAGCTTGGTATGAAAAATGGAATGTCCTTGCCTCGAGAGCTGGATGATGCTCGACAAACAGATCAATCGGATCATTGGTGCTGAGATGAAGTCTACATAGAGCAATGGGAAAAACAAGGCGAGACTGCCTCAGGAACGAAAGGATCAGGGAGCAATTAGAGGTGCCTCCATTGAGTCATGGAATATAAACAACTTAAATGGTTTGAACATGTTTGTCGAATGGATGAAGTGAGAGAACCCAGGATAACAATGGAAGCTTAGACCTACAGGCAAAAGATCATGGGCCCACCTAACGATCTATCAGGAATATATCTAGAAGAAATATAAGAGGCAAAACCCTCGCTTAAATGTAGCAGCTGAGAAGGGACCGGGAAGACTGGTGGCACTAGATTGAGGCCCTTCTACGCCAATAATGGCTGGAAGAGTAAGAGAAAGAGGTGCATTTGTCTAGTTGTATTCACTAAGAAACACTTATGAATTGTAAATAAAGCATAGTTAAATAGAAATGACATTAGCAATAAATGGATTGTTGTTAGTATAAATAAATTTTGCTTGTATAGATGTAGTGGATTGATAATTAAGATAGTAAAGGAATAAGTGGTATTCAAAGAAACTGTAGTATAGGATTTATGGGTGGAAAGTTTATATGATATATATTTCTAAATAGAAGTTTTTAATTTTAACCAGTAATTGGTTAGTGAGTTGGGTAGGGAGTTGTATGAATATTGATGGATTGGCTAAATGAAACAGTCCTATAAGAGGCAGCAGATATGCAAATTAGTAGGTTGGAATGTTGTATTCAAGGAGTGGACTGAGAAATGATTAGAGTGCATATAAAGGATACAGAGAGATTTTTAGGATTTGTAATCAAAAGACTACAAGAAAGAATTTCTGTCGGTAAATAGAATTAAGCCACCCTATCTTACCATTATAGCAAGAGACAGGCAAGTGCCTGGGTGGGGACCCCGAAGATGAATCTTATGAAACGATTCATTAATCTCTTCAGTCATCTCAAAACCACCAGAAAATCTCCCGTTGACTCGGCAAGCTAAAATCAAAACTGGAGTTGGTATGTATTTTTAGGCAATGAATCACAGAATCTTAAGAACTGTTAAAGGCAGTAAAGAATTTTTGGGTAATAGTATTTGGTTATTCCAAGAAAGAAGTTAAAAGGTGACAATAGAGTTTTAAACAGAGTTTTAGAAGTGAATACACTAAGGTTATTGAAGAAAATTGGAATACATAGTAAAAAAAAGAATTGTGGGATGAGGATGAACTTAATATTCTCTGCATTCACCTGCAAATTATTGCCTCAATTATGTTATTAAGATGGAAGAGTGAATTTATTTTAATATTCTCTGCATATCAATGGTATTATGAGTAGTGAATAGAGAGAGAGAGTCAGGTAGATCATAAATTTTGATTTAAAAAAAAGTTTGTGTAAGAATAAGGTGTCCTGCAAAACATCTCACTTGAGAAGGAGAGAAGTATGGAAAATGATGCTATGCAGTTTTTGACACGAAGGGATACTTTTCAAGGAGCTACAAAGATAAAGAATATATATATGTCATTTAAAGAAAATATTTATTGATCAAGTATTTATTAATATCATTTAAATTAAATATCCTTTATTTCTTTTTAAAAATCATTTTCTCAAAAAACATTGTCGCCGGAAAAATTTAAAATTTCAACAATAATTCAATTTTTATAACATATATCTCTATTAATTTTGGAATAGTTGGGGTTCCTGCTAATCTATGGGAAAATAAGATTAAGTCATTCATCCTACTTTAATTTCTCTGTAGTGTTGTCACACACACACACACACACACATAGCAATTTTTTTTCATCTTTGCATATATACTTTATTTTCTCTGTAAGATACATTAGCATTTACTTTGTTACAAAGGCACCTTAGTTTTTTTATTTTTTATTATTAATACTATTTATGTGTGTAGTATCCCTATATATAATGAGTTTGTCACTAAATTTATTAAAATAAAAGCCTTGGCATCCTTGTTTACTTAATATTTTTGATCTTTGGTGAAGTATGTTAATATGATCAGTTCCTCTTGGTATTGAGATAATGTACCATGAAAAAAAAATGTATTACTTGCAACCTGTGCACCCTCATTAATAGTTAAAAGTATCACATCACTTGAGTTTTCAATTCAAGAAAACAAATGGTGTCCTAGCGTTTGCAGGGAGACTCCGTTTTTTTGGATTTTGGATTTCCTCTTTTATGGGTGAGTGGATTTTTTAAATAATTTTTTTTATTTAAAATGTGTTTAAATATAATGGTTTTTAACATGGGACGGGGAGGTGCAATATCGGAGGTGATTATGGCTAACTTCGATCTTTCGCCTCTTTCGGACTAATACTGCACGCTTTCAATGTTTTGTCTTTCAGTTTCCTTATTTTTGTTATTTCTTTGTTGTCATTATCATTTAATTCCCAATATCGGTTGTCTTTTTCTACTTTTTGGTTAACTGCATGCTATTACCATTGTATGGGATCTTGTACTGATATAAGATTGTCAAATAGGAGCATAAGATACTTAGTTGTTATATAAGTTATGAAACTATTAATTAGAAAAATTATAGTGTTCACTGTTCTCTATAATCAAAAATATCTTAGAAGAACCGTGATAAGAGCGTGATAATTTGTTTTGTTGCAATTTAAAAGGAAACTTTCATTTTTTAATTTAAATTTTATAATAGTATTAATTACTTTCTCTATTGTTTTAATTAAGTTAAGAATTAAATTCCAATATAAAGCCAAAATTTAATTGTGAAAAATTATTGGGCATGATATTAATCTAAATTTTAAAATAATTATATAAATCTAAACAATTTTAACAGATTATCCTTTTTAACTGCAAGGATTACTTTTCTGATCCTATTATTACAACATATATATATATATATAGTGTATATTCATTGGTTAGAATCAGTACAAGAGCCATATTAATGGATAAATTAAATTGGCTCAGTACAATTACATACATATATATATATATATATATATATATATATATATATATATATATATATATATATATATATATATATATATATATAAAACAGTGCCAACAGTATAAATTAACAAAGCTCGCACCATGTTTTCAGCACTGTGTTCTTGTTTTGTCTGTGCATTGCTGATTAATAACAAATTAAAAAAAAACAAAATAATACTAACATATTTTTGAAATAAAAAACACTGATTCTTATCTGAATTGATCTTCTACATAAATTGGTTTTGTTCCTTTAGGAAATTTTTATTTTGAGTAGTTTATATGAAAAATAAACTTTGCTACTAGTGTTAAAGCAAATATAAAGTTAATTTTTAATACCATAATTCTTAAATATTAGATTCATGATAAATATGAATATAGGTTTATGCATGGGCAGTAGCGTGAGTGAGAGTGAGAAAATGAATATATATGTGTGTGTGTGTGTGTGTATATATATATATATATATATATATATATATATATATATATAAACATATACTGATGTTTTTTGTTTATATATTAATATATATTTTTATAAACACTTTATTTTTTCAATTAATTTAAATTTTAGGTATATATATATATATATATATATATATATATATATATATATATATATATATATATATATAGATATTATATACTATATATATGTTATATATATTCTAGTGCTGAAAAATATTGAGAAATTGCAAAGTTAGTGTTTCAGTTGTCTATGTTTAAAATGTTAGATAATTTGAGTTTAGTTGATAAATTTAGATCATAATTATCATAAATCATTCTATTGCTCCCAGCCAGTTTATGCGTGTCTGTGTGTGTGTATTAATGAGTGTGTGTGTACAAAGATATACTTAAATATATATATATATATATATATATATATATACACACACACACACACACACACATACATATATACATACTTATGTTTCTATTTATATATTAATATATATTTTTATAAACACATTTTATTTTTTTTAAATTAATTTAAATTTTAGGTGTGTATATATACATACATACATACTTATTATCTTTCTATTTATATATTTTTATAAATACCCTCACACATTTTATTTTTTATTTTATTTATTTTTGGGTCTGAGCTTAAAGTATATCTTCTTTTAAAGCTCTGACAAACAGGATAATAAAACTGCCTGGGAGCGAATGGGGTCTGATGTCTCAAGTTTTGGTTGGAAGTTAGTTAAAAATTCAGTTAAATGGTAAATGTTAGTTTTCTGGAGTAGAATTAACTGTTAATCTTACTATTAAGGAAATGGTTTTTGTTACCTTGACACCTCTGCTCTATCATATCCAGTTTTAAAGAAATTAAGTGTTTAAATTTCGGAGGGAGAGTAAATAGTAAATGTAGCCATGATAATGCTTTTGGTTTTTTAGCCTATTAACTTAATCTTATTTTTTATTAGCTCTACTTTAATTTGGGGAGTGGAGTAGCGCAGTTTGTAAGGTACTGGACTCCTAACTCCTGGGCCCGCGTTTAAATCCGGATGTAACAAAAAATATGTTTAAACCGTTATATTAGCCGTGGATCGATTCGGTGTTGGGAGACTTACCTGGGGCACAACTGATAGTTGATTGTGGATGCTGACCACATCACCTTGTATAACCATTGGTAAAAAAAAAGAAAGTAAGTCCTAACAAAGTACTGAGAAGCCAAGACCCTTCTTTTTTATTCGGATTCACCATCCATTCAACAATATGAAATTCTTTCGAAAAATGTGAACTTTTAAGTTGAATGTAAACCCTGAAGATGAGGCAAAAATTCCTCAAAACCTTGGACGTAATGTAATATTTTTAATAAAGCAGTAAGGAAGAATTAATGTTCACAGGAAATTCATATAGATTTTTTCTCTTATTTCTGAAAAGTAATTCTCTATTCTAGACTAATTTTTTGCATTCCTACTCACTCCTTTGCATCCGGTATTCCGATTTACTGATTTAGTATAAGAGTTTTCTGAATGACATTATATTTAAACATTATATATTTATTACTGGTTTTAAAAAGGACAGAGAACAAAGCTAAAAATCTTGTCTTCAATTTTGCTCTAAATATTGTTTTATCAGTTTTTTTTTTTTTTTTTTATAATTATTACAAAAATAGCGATAAAATAAATTGGCTAATATTAATTGTATACAATTTTCTATTCCTCATTTTATAAGAAATCTCATCAATATTCTAGTGCTGAAAAAATATTGAGAAATTGCAAAGTTAGTGTTATATGTATATATATATATATATATATATATATATATATATATATATATATATATATATATATATATATATATATATATATTCTAGTGCTAAAAAATATTGAGAATTTGCAAAGTTAGTGTTTCAGTTGTCTATGTTGAAAATGTTAGATAATTTGAGTTTAGTTGATAAATTTAGATCATAATTATCATAAATCATTCTATTGCTCCCAGCCAGTTTATGCGTGTCTGTGTGTGTGTATTAATGAGTGTGTGTGTACAAAGATATACATAAATAATCAGTTTAATAGATGTCGACATTTGAACTAATGCATTTGATTACATGATTTAACATAAATAATAGGAGACGGTATCCGCTGGGCAGATGGTATAACTGCCATTGGTCCCTATATTGTGCCAAGAATGCCACCCCCTCCTGTGTTTTATTGGCCATATGCTAGCCCGCCTGTTTCTCCTCCACCTGCTGCTCCTCTTCTCATCATGTGTGGTGAATATCCTATTGAGGTGAGCTGATTTATCATTTATGGAGAGCTAATTACAGTAAAAAAAAGTTTCATAGCTGTCATAATGAAATTTAATAAATTATGTGCATAGATATATGTGAGGGGTTTCCAACAGGCAACTCATGGCCTATTTGTTGAAGCTTTTCTTTAAAAAAAAAAAATTGATTCTTAGGAAAAAATATGTAAAGTGTTTTGTAGCTCGTTCCTAAAAATGAGAAAATGAATTTGATGAAGCATTAATTGTCATCCATTCTACAAGTAATACACCATATTGTACAGTGCAGGGACCCAGAAAAAATTCTTACCTGCATTAGTTTATTGGTATATGTAGCTAATGCCTGCTGTATTTCCCACCAAGTTGTTATTTTTTATTTTTTGTTTTGAATATATTATTAATTTCAATTTATTGCATGGGTTTTTTATAAAGTTGATTGTTCCGAGTATGAATAATATTAATTTTTCTATGCAATTCTAAAATATTTGTTTAGCAATTAAAATTATTAAACTAATGTTTCGATTTAACTGTAAATATTATTTCATGTGGCCCTTCGAGCCCTTAGAAGTTGGAAACCCCTAATACATATGCTTAATATTATCTTATCTTGAAAAATATGAAGCATCCTTCAAGAATCTTAAATATTGCTTATAATATTTTAATCACCTTTAACTCCATTCTCAAAAGAAATTATTAGCTTATCTGTAAACTTGCATTTAGTACACTATAGTTTCATTTTTTTTTTTTTGATTAGTTGTTTTTTCCTTCCTCTTACACATTTATGATATTTATTAAAAAATCTAATCAGTAACTAAATTTTTTTATTGATGTGCATAGGATCTATTATATTTCAATTAAAATGTTCTCATAGCTAAAGAGATTTTCTTTTTTTTTTTCTCATGCAAGCTTAATCTTGGGATCTTGTGCACTTAATGAGTGTCCCTTATTATCAGAAGATTTCTTGGTGCCAGAAAAAGAAACTGACTCATATTTTGCATTTTTTTAAGTTTACGCCATTAGGATCCAGAAATATAAAAATAATTATCACATTAATTAATGAGAACGTAAACTAAAAGGATAAAAAAATAGACAAAAAATGCTGTTAAGATATTATTAGACGATTTTAAAACTAGTAAATTACTAACCAGTCAACGAATTTATTTGGGGCTGGTGCTATACTTTTCCTTAGTAAGTTTTATTTTCTTACTTTTAGTTACTATGACAAATCAAATATTTGTTGATATATATTTTAAATACATTATGTATATTTTTTAAGTTAATTATTATTTTAGAATAGTTAAAACATCATCCATTTGTTTATTTTTTATTTCACTTAATATGTAGTAACTTATTGTGATTTATTTTCAGAAATGTCAAAACAAATGTTCAATTTATATGACCAGGAAGATTTTGAAGGAGTATTTCAGCTAAAGTTTCATCAGCAAACTTCAATTGTTTTTGAAAATAATTTTTTTCCATTATGTTGTTATTTTTCTACCTTATTTTGTTTTCATAATTAAATTTTATTTTAACATACAAAATAAGTGATTGATATTTCAGCCAGAGTACACAGGTAATGAAGAAGTGTGTGAGATGAAATCATACAACATACGCACACTGGTTGATACAACCACATCACTGTAGTAATAATACACAATGAAAAATCATCAAATGTTAGCATTGCGTTTGACTATAAGTAGCATATACTAATTTTTAAAAAATTGAAAAAGAGATCATGGGAATTGTGCTCTATAAATGGCCCTTAACGCACACTGGTTAATATATCAACCACGTCACTTTAGCTAAATATAGGATGCGTTCCATAAGTAATGGAATCCAATTTTTCCAGATGCGACGATACACCACAGCTCATTCTAACCAGCTGGACTAGGTGGAGGGGGGAGAGAATGTTAGCTTTAAAATATGCCATCTTAGTTGCCTCCGAGCTGCCGGAGAGTCAGAGCATGCGTTCCTGTGGACCTCTTTTTGAGGCTATGTTACACGGATTGTTCTGTGGAGCAATGATACACTATCAAATTTTTTGTTAAACTTGGGAAGTTTGCCATCGAAATATTCTATTTATTCAGGAGGCCTTTAGAAGTGATTGCTTGTCCTAATCACAAGTTTTCCTATGGAACAAGTCATCCAAGCAGGGCTGAGAGGAGGTCGCCGACGAACCCTGCAGTGGACATCCATCAACCTCACAAATCGCCAAAAAGGGGAGCATGTGCGTGATTGTTTGAACTCTATCAACCGGTGAGCCTTCAATTGGTGGCAGAAACTCTCAACATGACAAAAACAACCGTTTATTGCTTGGAACCTTCATCACGACAATGGGCCAAGCCATAGTACCTTCGTTTTCAAGGATACTAAAATGGAAATATTGGGACACGATTGAAATCATTCAGGCTCATGTTACATTGACTCTAAAGGATATTCCTGAGAAGGCTCTCCAAAATGCCTTCCAGACCTGGGAACACCTCCAGATGTGTATCAACACAGGAGAGTGCTATTTTTGACTAAGATTTTTGACTAATTATACAAATATGAACATGTTCAATAAATATTTTTTTATGAATTTGGTCCCATTACTTATGGAATGCATTCTGTACACAATACAAAATCATATTGAAACAATCTTGAAACATTGTATTTAGACTCTAAGCTGCATATCCTAATGAAAACTAATTGAAAAAGAAATAATGAGGATTATGTCCTATAAAAGGTTAAGCTTCTTTTTTTATTTTGCCACATCACCAAATCAAGAATCCCCTTTTGTTTCCTAAAATTAATACCTGGTCAAACGAGGAATGGAAGCTAATGTTAGCTGAAAGTATAGAACACATTAAGCTCATTGTACAAAACTACTACTCAAATTTTCAATGAAACTAAAAACTTAACTGTTGGTATTTTGCACACTGTTTAATCTCATTTTGAAACATTATCACAACTTGTTGAGGAGTTCAACACTTTCAATTTACAAGTAATAAGTTGCCACTTCAAATTAAAACAAAATGATAGAATAGCATCACCTCATACCCTTTTGGAATTCTGGGGAACTATGGCCAAACTTTGTTGTGTTTATCTTTCTTTATAGGGCATAATTCTCATGATTTCTTTTTCTATTTTTTTTTCTCATTAGGATATGCTATTTAGAACTACATACAATGCTTTAAGATATATGGTGATTTTGTATTGTTTATTATAACTACTGTGATGTGGTTAATATATCAACCAGTGCACTTTTAGGGTGTAATTCCTATGATTTCTTTTTAATTGTTTTCATTAGGATATGCTATTTAGAGTCTAAGTACAAGGTTTTAAGACATTTGGTGATTCTTATTGAGTATTATTACTATAGTGGTGTGGATGTATCAACCAGTGTGCGTATGTTATATGATTTCACCTTATACACTTCTTCATTACCTGTATACTCTGGCTGAAACATCAGTCACTTATTTTGTATTGTTAAATAAGATATAATTATGAAAACAAAATAAGGTAGAAAAATAATGAAAAAAAAAAAATTTCAAAAACAATTAAAGTTTGTTAATGAAATTTTGAAATAAAAAAAAATATATTTACAGATAATTGCAAAATTATTTACATTTTTATATTCACATTGTTTTTTAAATTACATAGCATTATAGTTTTATACTTAAAACCTATATATTACAACTATGAACATAATGTATTTAAATTGATCAGTTAAAATATATGCCAACACATTTTCAATTGGTCATAATAATTGGAAGTAAGAAAATTAAATTTACTGAGGGAAAGCGTCTTAGGGGTTCATAATAAATTCCTTGGTCTCGAACTACTCTTTGCGAAACCTTATTGCAAGTGAGCGATAAATTAAGTAATTAATGTTACTAAAGTATGCAATCAATATATCAACATAGCAGTACTTACAATTTGAACAGAAAAAAATAAGCCACTAAAACGCAGCACACAGTTAACTAAAAAAAAATCACTTATTGACAGTTGTGAAGCTCAACGCACTTCTTCCTCTGGTACTACAGACCGAAGTTGTCCTTGGCCTGCTTCAACATCTGCTGCCACAGGCCTCTATCCTCCACAATACGGATGTCCGCCCGCCGCATATCCTGTAGCACTTTGTCCTTCCATCGCGCCCTTGGCCTCCCTTTTTTACTTATAGTGAAGATACACCCTTGGTAAATCTTTTTCAACTGTCTGTCCTCACTTATCCGGTTAACATGCCCATACCATCTCAACCTATTCATTTTTTTTGTGTCAGATAAGCGCAGGTCCTTAAATAAGTCGTAGATCTCCTTATTTTTCCTAATACACCATCTCACATCTCCTTCACACATGCTTCCATACATTCTTTACAGCGCTTTCTTTTCAAGTCTTTCAACTGTTACTTTATTCATAGTCCAGGTTTTACTTCTGTATGTTACCATTGGTCTAATCAGGGCTATATACATGCGAGCCTTAGTTCACCTAACACCATACATGCAAGATCAGGTTGCTCCTTACCAATTTTCTTAGTTCATAGGACGTTCTGTTACCTGCTAGAATCCTTCTTTTTACTTCTTCTGCTTTGTTTGCTTCAAGAGTCATTGGAGATTCGAGATACAGAAAAGCAGACACTACTTCAATATTTTCACCAACGATGTCATAGAAAGCAGGGTGCTGTCTTCTTATTCTTTCGACAATCATTAATTTGGTCTTCTTAATGTCTATTTCGTGACCAGCTCTTCTTGCTTCCCCTCTCAAAGCTATATGCACCTTCTTAATTGCAATTGCCTGCCTGCTTCTTCCTACAATTATTACATCATCTGCGTTTGCCATTGTTTGTAGTGATTTATTCATGATCATACTGCTTCCTTCCATCTATATTTGCACTGTTCACAACCTTGTCCAGAACTAAATTGAATAGCAGAGTACCAGGGAGTCTCCCAGTCTTAGTCCATTCTTTATTTCCATGGGTATGGACAATTCTCTGTTTGCTCTTATCTGACAGTTAGGGTGCCTCATTGTCATCTTGGTTAAAGATATCAGTTTAGGAGGGATTTAGGGATCAGTTCAACGCACACTGGTCGTATATTTAACCACTTATGCTTTAAAAGGCGTTGTACAACCTTCTACTATCATCAGTAGCATCTACCTTCAGTTATTATCCTTTACGTTACAAATTGTCATCCTTAATTTCTATAAAGTATTGCAAATAGTCTTCGTAGATGTTCACGTTAATTTGTTTTGTTTTTTAAATATACCACCACTAATCTAGCATTTTGGGTAATCCGGCAATACCAATCCTGATGTAACATCCTATTGTACAAATTATTTTAACCTGCTCTATTTATGCTTTTTATGTATACTAATTTGCAAATGAAGTGGATCATTCAAAATAAGATGAAAAAAACACTTAATTCTTATTTATTGGTTTTGATTTTTAAAAGGTTATTTACTTTTACGTGTTTAAAAGTAATAAATCCAGAAAATTTGCTAAAAGAAATCTGTTTACATTCTTTTTTGGGGGGTTTAGAAATTAAAAGGTAAATTAAGTAAATTTAAAATTTTGAAAAACTTTATTAATTTTTGTTTTAGGACCTTGTTGGTCCACCTTGAGCATTAATTACTGAAGACGAGTCATACTTCTTATTAGCATTTTGATGCTATCTTGAGGGATCATCTCCCAATCCTTTAAGAGTGCTGTATGCAGTTCACCTAGAGTTTGTGGAAGGGTATTCCATCCTGAAATCCGTCTTTGAACTTGATTCCATAAATTTTCAATGGGACTTAGTTCTGAAGAGCAAGCCGGCCAATCCAAGTGGCGAATTTCTTGATTTTGAAAGAATGCATTTACGAGTCTAGCTCTATGAGATCCAGTATTGTCATCCACAAAAACGAATTCTGGGCCAATTTCTTCTGCCATAGGTTGCACTATTGGTGCTAAGATCCTGTCCAAATAACGCTGAGCAATCATAGTCTCATTTCGTAGCACCACAAGCTCTGTTCGAGAGTCCGAGGATATACCACCCCACACTGTAATTGAGCTTCCTCCAAACCGGTAAACAGGCAAGATCAGGGAAGGATTGCATCGCTCCCCAGACCTTCTGGTAACTCTTGCTCAGGTTGAATCATGATGCAGTACAAATTTAAACTCATCTGTGAAAAGGAAATTATCCCAGGCACGATCAGTCCATGATATGTGAATCCGAGCGAATTGAAGTCTTTTAACTTTATGTTGTGGGGTGAGTCCTGGAAAGTGCAGAGGTCTTCCCCGGTGCAATCCATCCTCTATCATCCTTCTTCTAACTGTGTGAAGGCTATTTTTCATATTAGAGGCAGAAAACAAATCATCAGCTAGCCTTCAGTTAGTGTTGAAGCGATTTCTTCGAGCCCGGACAATCAAATATCGGTCTTGTTGTACTGTTGTAGATCTTCGACGCCCTCCATCATGTGTATATTCAAAGGAACCAGTATCCTGGTAACTTCTCCATGCACGACTTACCACACTGTGAGGTTCGTAGTCTTGCTGCCACATTTATCTGTGTATCACCTCCTTCCATTGGGAGCAAAGTAGCTCAGTAGCAAGGCACTAAGTTACCATGCTCCTGGTCCCAGGATCGGGAGACCCTCCTAGGGACCACCCAGCCTCTATAAAATGCGTACGCTTAATTTGGAAAAAACCTGGCGGTTAAGCGTAGTCTCGGCCAAATCAGCTCCTTGCACAACCGTTGGGCTAGAAACAGTACGGTCTTTAACAAGTACTGAACCCAAGACCCTTCATGGGTTGTAGTGGTACAGGTTTATCACCTCCTTTCAAAGCAGCAACAGCTGTTGCTAGCTCTACTGCTGTAAGACGTCGTGCAGACATTCTTTAATACCCAGAAGAACTTTTAAAAAGGGCTAATAAAAGATAGTGAAAAAAACAGGTTTACGAGAAATAAAGTGAAGTGAACACAAGCTGTAAACGAACTAAACTGAGGACTGAGGATAATCCCCTCTTTTGTTTATGTTTAAGAGAGTTTATTTCAAAGGAATTAGCTAATTGCGAGTGTAAAGAATCAACAAGTGTCAAAATTGAATCCTCACAATTTTATATACAGTTAATGCAATGATCCACTTCATTTGAATATGAGTATATTTATTATAGTATATTCTTCTGTGTATTTTATATATTTTTATTTTGTAACCCAATCTGCATTTCTGCTCTTTTTTTTCTACTAAGTGAATGAGTGATGTAATACATATATTCCTTATCTATCACCAAATATAAATGAAGTATATTTTGATTGACTGAACTGTCTTTGAACAGACCTGTGAACTTTTATAAAAGAAGGAGATTTTCAATTCAACTTTTATATATTTCTTATTGATATAAGTTCGCGCATAAGTTTCAATAAACAGCAAATTTTGGACTGTTTTTTGCAAATGGTATGGGCTGTTGGGTAGTTGGTCCCATTTGAATTTTTGAATTTCAGAAGGCATGGACATCAGCAAAATAAATAAAATCTATCTAAAAATTTAATTATAATAAAACAGCTTCGTATTCAGTTAATTATATGAGCATCACAATCTTTAACATTGCTAATTATGTCATGTCTTATGGTTACAAACGTTTTTGTATTATATACAGATGAAGCCCGGATTTTTCTTGGCAAGTAAACGTTATGTTTGGGTGAATTGAGTTGGAGACTGAGACCTATGGCATTGATAGTGCTAGTCGTAATTAGAACCTGATCAAAATTTAGGGTGCAATGGACCAGCGGTATTGGTGATATAGGGTTTCAAAGATAACATTGTGGCCAATGGGATATGTTCTGAAAATTTCTTTTTGATTCTGTTAGAATCATTTTTTTATTGTTAAATACGCTTACCTTGTAAGTATATAAGACAACAATAAGCATTTTTTGGGAGATTGATATTTAAAAATTGTACTTACTCGGGAATACTTACTTAATTCCCGAATATAATATGTTCAATAACAAGATCATTGATTCAATCTTCTCTTGTCATACATATATGCCATTAAAATTATTTTTAAATCACTAAATTAGTTCAGTGATCAATACAACTAACTATATTAATTAATTAACAATATTGATATGATTTTCTTTCGATTTTGGCAATGACTTTAAAACAAAAAAAATTTCATAGTTTCTAGCACACTTTTAAAATAGTTTTTATTTCATTTAAAAAAAAAAATGTATGTTAATATAAGAACAAAAAACTAATTACTGTTTATTGTACAAAATATCTTATCAGGTTACAGAATCATTATATTAATTATCTTTTCTGGTCACCATTACATGTAAATAACTGCACATTAAGATTTCCTGGTAATATATTTTGAATCAATGTTAAATTTGATTGGTAACTAATCATTTTATACGTATATTTAATTAAACAACATCTAAGAAAATATTATTATTCTACAGGGCTGGGGTTTCGACTGTTTAGGCAATGTTCAACCCATTGGCCTTCATACTTCAGCCTGAATTCAAGAGAAAAAGAACACCTAGTAGACAATACTGTTTTTGTTTTCATTCCTTTCCATGTTATTAGTTTAAATTAATATTGTTTTGTTTCTCGTTATAAGGTCTGTTGACTTTATTTTATTTTTTTTATGGAATCATAAGTCTAGAATGAATCGAATGTTTTAAAATAAGATTTTTAATTAATTATTATCACTGTTCACTTTCCTAAATTTTAGCATTAATTTTATTTTCTATTAGACCTTGCTTAAAGGTCAATTTTAAAATGAAAATTTGTTATATGTATTATATAACATATATAATATATATAACAAAATATATATATATATATATATATATATATATATATATATATATATATATATATATATATATATAAATATATATATATACATGCATACAATATTCCTTCAATAGATTCAGTGTTCCACATTCCTTGTGATCATATTTTAATCGTACAATATGGTTTAAAACTTATTTGTTTTAAAACTATAACAATCCAATGTAAGTTATTGAACTATTCAGATTGTAAACGTTGTTATATTGTGAGTGAAAGCTGCCCTAGATATTAGGTTGTAATATACATATGTCATAGAAAAACTCAATTTTAGCTAAATGAATTTATTATTTTTGTTGATGATACCATTTTTAAGGTACTTTATTAATTATTATGTTTTGTTGTTGAAATTATTTAGATTTATTTTTAGATGAATTTATAATGTATTTATTATATACTTCAAAGACATATCATTTGCACATTATTTTATGTTAGCAAATAAAAGAAAGATAACACAAAAAGTGCAATAAATAATATATTTAAGTTTATGTATGCATATATATGTGTGTATGTGTGTGTGTGTTTATGTATATATATATATATATATATATATATATATATATATATATATATATATATATATATATATATACACGTACGTATATACATACATAATGTTAATAATATAACTTTATATATTTGTGTATGAAGTTATAGGATGTTATTATTTGACTATATATTATATTATAGATTATAATATAATAAAGTTTATATGTTGATCGATTTTTTTTTTTCTTGCACCTGTTATAGAATAGATGCGATTCCATGAAATCTTTAAGAGTTTCTGTTTAGTTTATATTTAATTTGTTCTTATTTTCTAATGATATTTTTTCTTCAGGGATCAATCAGTCTAAAAACATATGTTTGCGTTTCACCTATTACAACAGCTGATGTTTCAGTATCTTCTAGATAGGGCTAGGGGAGTGTGCTTAGGCTAGTCTGTCTACAGAACTCAGTCACAACATTTGAACATAACTTCTTCAGGGAATCAACTTTCACTTGAATTTAACTAACAGGAACAAAACTCACTCACAACATATTTACCTTTGATTAGAGATTAACAGCTGACTCTTCAAAAATGGATAGATCAAGACTGATTAAACATTTATTTTGTTTGCTACTAGTTCTCTAATAGACTGACTCACTGTGGTTACAACTTCCCTTTAAATACTAAAGGGAAGTTTTTTGTGAATAAAAATATTATCTTTATATATTTGGAAACATTGTTCTCTAAGAATGAAATCAATATGCAGTTAATGTTTCACTTGTCTGGCTGCATTAATCACGAATCAAACACATTAATAATCTATCACAGAAGACTTATAGAAGGTTATAAATGTTGAGGATTGAAAATTGAGATTTTGGGGAAATAAATGGTGTTTAAAATAAGTTGAAAAGGAGTCTTTAGAAATGGAGATTGGTTATAAATTACGGACAGTCTTAGTTCAGCTCTGGAGAAGGCAGCATCACAGTGTGGTGCTTTGAAGTTTTGTCAACAATAGCTCTGTTGTGTTTGAAGTCCCTTTGAAAGAGGAGCTGCTGCTGATCAGATTCCAGTCAAATAAACGCAAAATTGTTTTATTATTATTTTTTTTTTACTTGATTCTATAATATAAAAAAATAGCCTTATTAATTACTTTTTTTGTTCATATTATCTTACTTTTTTTTTCTTCGGAAAAAATCTATTTTCGTTAATATTAATATATCTGCTTCACTAAACAGTAAGACAATCCAAATTTTCCTGGTTATATGTAGAAAATATAAAAGAATATTTCAAAAATAAATCACCATTCTTTATTAATAAATTTATTTCCAACACTGTCGGCAGTGTAAAAAATATTTGGAGACTAAGAAATGGCAATTTGTTAGTTGAAACAAGCAATGCTAGACAATCGGAAACGTTACTGGCCACCAATAATTCTGGGGGTCAATTCAAAGTGCACGTAAGTCCAAATTACTCCCTCAACTATTCTAAAAACATGATCAGGTTTTTTGACCTGCAGTATGTCATAGTAGAAGACATATAAGATATCGTTATTAATATTTTAAGAATTACAATTTTAAAAAATGGTGTAGAAAAGTTAACTCACTCTTATATATTATCTTTTTCGACCCCCAATTCCCCCAAAACACAAAGTGGGATTTCTAACAGTCAATGTTAAAACCTTTACACCCAACTTTTATAGATACTATAATTGTCTAGGATTTTCTCACCAAACAAAACAGTGCAAACAAATTGAAGTGTGTGTAAACTGTGGTCAGGCCTGGCACTCAGAAAACTCGATCTGCGAAGACTTCCGGTGGTATTAATTGCAAAGGCAACCATAATGCCTTGGACTGAAAAATGCCCTATTTTTGAAGAACAAAAAGAAATTAAGACGATTCAAACAAATAACAACATCTAATTCATAGATTCTAAAGAAAAAAATCTTAACATTTTTTAAAAATCATATGAAAAAGAAACGAAAGAGATATTGGAAATTCAGGTCAATTTCACTTTTGCTATCCCAACCACCAAAAACCCCATGCCTTAAGCGCACATTCTGTCCGTTAGGTGAGGTTCAACGTCGGTCACTCAATGGAGGCAGTGACACTTCCTCTCATTTACCATTCCCCCCACCACCTCCTTTAGCCCGTCGATCTTTCCCCTTCACTCCGCACACGCCCTCACCCCCATCCACCTTCTCGCTTTCATCCACCTCACTCTCATCCAACTCCTCATCCGCATCCACCTCCTTACTCCCATCCACCTCCTTACTCCCATCCACCTCCTTACTCCCATCCACCTCCTTACTCCCATCCACCTCCTTACTCCCATCCACCTCCTTACTCCCATCCACCTCCTTACTCCCATCCACGTCCTCATTCCTAATTAACTCCTCACCCACTCTTTAATTAACTCTTCACCATTCCCCTCCATTTATCAACTTTCCAATACCCTCTCTCTTCCTCCTATCCGAATCCCAAGGCCCACTACCCCTACATCTCTCCCCACCCCATCTGAGCAGCTAACTGACCATACTGTGGAGGTGGGCGAGTCTTCTGCTCTGCGCTATTCTATGTTGTTCAACGATTCTCATTAAATTTACAAACACAATCTCTACATATAACGTAAAATCTAGATAGGTGCTGGACAGAGCCCATTGGTATTTTTTTCTTCACTGGTTTCCCCACCTTTAACTCCTCCAAATGAACTGACAAGGGGAGGGAACAGAATGGGTCACCGATTTTATCCAAATTTTTTGTGGTGATTCTACATCAAAAAATATTGGAGAAGTGTCCCTGCATTCGTTCCAATGGATCCTAGGAACAGAGAAAAAAAAATAAAACACGCTGAAACTGTTTCATTTTTTATCTCGAGTTTGGAAAATGATATCGACGTGGTTTTTTCACCAAAAAAATTAATTTTCACTGTACATTAAAGTAAAAATACAAACAATTGCATTAAAAAACAATTGCTTTTTGATTAAATAAATTGAAAATATGTTTAGATTATTGGTTAAACTAGCCTAATAGATTTTTTTACACCAAAAATTATGGCAGATTTTGATTCAGCACACCGAAAAACCTGTATGTTGAAAATATAATCGAATTATTTTTTTTCAGTTTCGAGGGGATTCAAAATTTGTAAGCTACGAAATTACGTTTCGATTTGAAGGTCTGCATCTCACCTTCAGTTTATCCGATTTCGATTTTTTTGGACTAGTTAGAAAGAAGGAAGTTTCTTTCGTTGAAGGGTAGAAGACCCTTAGCGAAATTTTTAGTCATAAAATTTTTATTTTTAGATTCGCCCGAAAAACTGATTTTGGGGGTTTTCAGTGCTAAAGCCAAATCTGACACCAGTTTTGAATAAAAAATCTGTTAATATACTTCACTCCGTAGCGGAATAGTGTTTTCATTACATATAATTCAATAGAACCTTGAGATCGCTCTCAAATTTAATTATTTCATTTAAAATATTGGATAACTCTAAAATTTACTATGACATTCTGAGTAAGGTAGTGTGAATATAGTAATGGTTCCTGGTTGTTTTAAAATTTAATTCTTTAATTTAAAAAATAAAAATGATCACTCCAATATTTAGTTACTATTTCTAGATAAAAAATAATAATATTATATTATATAGTAATATGTACCTGGTTAAGAGATCTCATCGAGATCTCATAGTAAATTGAAATTTAATTTGAAAATTTCAGGCCGGGTTTAAAATGTTATAAGTAAAGACCGGATTTGTATGCAAATGCATATTTTTCCTGATACGTTTTTTAACCAAAATGATCGAATATCTTTACAAATCAATACATTTGTCGTAGATTTACTAAGTTTTATTATGCATATTTGACGGGTTACTGCATATTTTTGCAAATTTGGTCAAAAAAAATTTAAAATAATTTGTCTCCCAAATTAAACAGAAAATAAATAATTAAACTATTTTCTGATAAACGTTCAATGCGGGCTAAATGTTTTTTTTTTTTTTTAATTATTATTGAATGTATCAATTATAAGATGGATGAAACCCATCAATGATGATCAAAAATAATCTACGATCGTAATCATAGTAAAGACAATAGCTCACAGACAACTTGAAGTTCGTATCGTTGTGATCACAACCGCATTGAACGTGCATTTAAAACAATTTATAGTATACTATTGACATTTCAAAACAAACAAAAATTAAAAGATCAAATATATATAGTAAGGTGTAAGGTATTCATAGAAAATAATGTTTCGCAATTTTGATAAGTTTTCTAGAACTCTTACTTCCGAATATTTCCTTTAACAAAGCAGAAAACATCATCTTGCCCTTCTCCTTTGGAATTTTATATTCTATTCTGTCAGTCAGTATGTTGACAGCTGAATCTGTAGATGAAAAGCGTAGATTTTTCAATTTTCTTCTTTTCGAGTGCACGTTTTCGGGCGCCAGTTATATGATAGAATATAAGAGTTTTTATTGTTAAAAAGAATTTATTTAAATTTTACACTTATAACACTGATAATAACACAATTAATTAGAGTAAGAACATTAACATTCAATTATACGAGTACTTCTGACTAGGTGGAGAGAGAGAGAGAGGATATATATAGGCTTATCTGGAGGATTCTAAGAAATAGTGGTGTCCTTGCTGTAACTGTCTGCCGGTTGAAATAGGTTTTTCTGCTGGCTGGAATCGGTTCTTTTGTAATCAAATTTTTTTACACAGACCTTCTAGATAACTATTGCATTATCTGTTGGTACTGGTATGGGTAGGGGGACGAAGCCCGGCAAGTGTGCCTGATAGTCCTTTTTATCTGTTGGTATGTATGGAACGCAGAAAATCTAATGAGTCCAAGAAAATCGAAATCGAATAAACTGAAGACGAGCTGCAGAGCTTCAAATAAAAACTTAATTTCGTGGCTTTACAAATTTTGAACCCTCTCGAAGCTGAAAAAAAAAATATTATTTTGTTTTCGATGATATTTTTAACATACAGGTTTTTCGGTATGCTAAATCAAAATCTGTCATAATTTTTTGGTGTAAAAAAACTATTAGGCTAGTTTACTTAATAATCTAAACATTTTTTCAATTTATTTGATCAAAGAGCAATTATTATTTAATGTTTGTATTTTTAATTTAATGTACAGGGAAAATCAAATGTTTTGGTGCAAAAACCACGTCGGTACCAATTTCTAAACTCAAAATAAAAAATGGAGCAGTTTCAGCGTGTTTTATTTTTTTCTCGGTTCCTAGGGCCCATTGGAACGAACGCCAAGACACGTACAAAATTTTCGAATGTAGAATCATCAAAAAAATATTTCGTTGAAATCGGTGACCCATTGACTGTGTCCTCTTGTGAGTATTGAAGAAGTGTGCGAAGTTATCACAAACTTTATCATACAAGCGACTAAAGCGTCAATACTAATGACTAGAGGGGTGTTGAAAACACCACCAATCCCAGGATTCAATGTTTATACGTGTAAAAAAGCCCTTAAGCCTATAAAAAATGTCTCAGGTGCATGACGACAGTACATTTGTTTAATGCCAACTTAGTGCGCCATCTGCAGGAACATGTTCAACCAATGCAAGACATAATCTTGGAACAAAAAATTTAATTTCTAATACCGCATTTAAAACTTCGGCTGATGTATGGAATAATTTTCGCAAAATCACAAATAAAATCTCTTATCCCCGTTATACCTCATTAGTTAATGGAAAACCGTCCGACAATCCACTAACCGTTTCTAATGAATTTGCAAACTTTTTCTCAGATATTTATAATCCTGGAAGACTTAGTACCTATACTGAACCTGCAATAATAGAATCTCAAAATATCAATGACGATTTTCACTATAACCTCACATTCACAACGTGGGAACTCGAAAATGTTTTAAGCACCGTTAAAGGATCCTCGCCAAACCCTGATAATATTCACTACAGCTTCATAAAAAACCTTTCATGCAATACTTTAAATTAATTTCTCGATTACTTCAACCACTTATGGTCCATTTGGGAATTCTTGAATTCCTTGCGAGATTCAGTGATAATTTCAATATTGAAAAACGGAAAACAAACGGTTACCTACCAGTTATCACCCTATTTTTCTAACAAGCTGTCTTGGCAAAATCATAGTGCAAATGGTTCTAAGTGATTAATTTGGATGATAGAAAAGAATGGCCTTATTTAGCCATTCCAGTCTGGGTTTTGCAAAAGACGATCCACAGTAGATCATTTGGTTTCAATAGAGGCCGACCACCAAATGAATTTAATGGTACCCATCTACCAAAATCCGAGGTGAAGTCAACAGCTTTGCACTGTTATGCATTTGAAAGTATTCATGGCAACACAATGGGTGCGACTCATCTATACGGCTCATTCGGATGCGGGGGGAGTGGGCCCGGTCAGCACCTAGTGGAAACCACTATACTGTTAAAAAACTACAAGTCGTCGCCAATGCCTTGACTTCAATGTATGGCTCTGGAATGCCCTAAGTTTATATTGACCAGGAGCTTTACAAGGGCTCCTTTCACTACAGGATTGCTGCTATCCAGGAAATGCGATGGAAAGGATTCGGGAGAATCCCTGAGGGATACCGTACAGGGTGGCCCTGGACAAAGTGAAGCCGTCACAGATGATGGCAGCTATGAGAGTGGATGGTGACCAGGTAAACACTCTGGAGGAGACGGCGATAAGATATGTGCATTAAACATACCCCAGGTATGACCCGTCCCAGGACACAGAGGAGGATAGAATGGTTAGGCGTGCTACCGAATACACGCCGGGAACGGACTGTTCCCACCATGGGACATATGGGACCGCCTGGCGTTGGACAGAGGACTGGACGAGCCCCAGGACTTGATGGTGTCGACGCGGCGATCCTGAAAAATAGTGCCCACCATGTCGAGGAGGAGCTCCTAAGCATTTTCAATCAATGCTTGGACAGGGGACAGTTCCCGAGACAGTAGAAGATCGCTGTCCTGCGACTTATATACAAAGGGAGAGGCAAGGAAAAGGAAAGAACCTAAGGCCCATATGCCTCCTCCCTGTTATCAGTAAGGTCTTAGAACATCTAATCATTAGAAGCTTGCAGCCAGTCCTCCAAGCGGCAAGCAACCCACGACAATTATGGTCGGCAAGAGGAAAGGGGACAGCGGACGCGCTGATGCGAGTGCGGAGGGACGCTGAGGATGAGGAGAGGGCAGAGAAGTACGTGTTGATGATATTATTCGACATATCCTCTGCCTTCAATAGTGTATGGTGGCCTTTCATTTTTCAGCGGCTGCAGGAGTTTGATGCCCCCAGCAACCTGTACTCCCTCGTTAGTAGCTATCTCATAGCCCAGAATATAGGGGTCGAGCGTGCATTAATAAGTGGCAAAAGATTTTTTTTAGGATTGTTTGGTATGGTAAGGGGAGTCTGAAACTAAGTTTGCGACCTCGAAAGATCTTGCAAGAACTTTAGGTAGGCGAAAAACCTCGAAATTTAAGAACTTTTTTCAGTTTTTTGTTTATAACTCAAAAACTACATGTCCTACAGAAAATTGTATTCTTACCAAAATTAAAGTGGACAAAATTGCCTACAAAATGCACTGGTCAAACTTATTTTATATTAACCTTACCTGCAGGTCTTTGAAGTTTGATGAAATTTTCCAAAAAATCTTAAATTTGGGATTTTGCTCATTTTGACTTCTATATAATCGTTTATGGTGCCTATTTTATGTTTTTAATTATACCTATGTTGTAGAAGTATTAATAGGATGTACATACATTTATTTATATGTATTGACATAAACACTCACATATATGTAGTATATATAGCAATATAAGTTATAACATTAACAGGATTTTGCTCATTTGGACTTGTATATAATCGTTTACGGTGCTTATTCTTTTCTTTTGTTCTATTTGTTTATGATAATTGACCATTGATTATGTTGTACAAGTATGTAATAACCATAGGTACCTATAGTATATATATATATATATATATATATATATATATATATATATATATATATATATATATACAAAAATATAGTTTTTTGGTTTTCAGGAAAATTTTAGTGAAAAATTGAAAAAAAAGTAGTTTTAGTTACAATATAATTGAATAAATTTAATAGATATATAATCATAAATATTTACAATAATAATAAAAGAATAATTCAAATAATTCTCAGACGTTTTGAAGGTCCAGGTTGAGGTTCCTCATCCTCCGCAATTGCCTGTTTCTCCTCTTCAGCTTCGGTAATATTTTCTTCTTCCTCTCCTTATCCTTCCTCGTCCTCCACATCTCCCGCCTCGTTGACATCCCCGTCAATGTCATTCTCGATTTAAATTGGTGGGATTTTGGAGCAAAATGTGTCCAAAAAATGCTTGCGTATTGTGGTGCACATGAGACTATATTTTCGGCAGGTGCACGCACTGTTGCAACCTTTTTTGTAGTTGCAAAACACTAATTGCAACAATTGATGGGGTTCAGGTTCTTTTTTTCATTTGGATGGGGGTGAGACCGAGGCTCTCCCGTTTCCACTCCCATTTTAACGGATCTAAGTTGTTGCCCAGCCTGCTCTACTGAGTTGGGCTGCTGTGGGAATTCTCTCGTAAAACAGAGAAGCGGCTTCTTTCAGGGTCTTTTTTTTTATTCAATAATGGCACATACCTTTGTTTTCCATGGCCAAACGGAGACGACGTTGTGTCACAACCAGGGAATGCATGCGCAAAAAAAAAGGTATTTAAGATCATATTGATCATAATGAGGTCGAGAAATATGGATCATCTTTGCCACTACTTCCTGGTTTAAGAAGATGCACATTATGTTTGTACGAATAGGAAAGCCCTTACAGCAGAACGAGCGCATCAACATCCTCACTTAAAGAAGCTGTGTTTACAATGAGTACATCAGCGTCCTCTACTGCCTCTAACACTTTCATTGAGACTTTTTCAAAATATGTTTTTAACATTTGAATCAGACGGCTCTTGTTAGATTCATTCCCCTGGAACTTCTCTTGGGAAACAGCAGGGAGTGTTCTTTCATCGAACATAATATTGGCTGACGTATGTATTTTGGAACGACGAACCTTTTCTGAGCTTTTCGTATCCCTATCCCACACAACTTTGTGAAGGAGTAAACCTCCATCCACCACAACCATCTTATTTTTCAACAACGATGTCTGGATATCTGCAGGCCTGAACACTTTGTACAGTAATGATTTGGTTCCCTTTCGTAATCCCTCTTCACTGAATAAAGATAAGGGATAAAGTATCAGTTCATAGGTAGAGTAGTACTTTAGATCTTCATTGGACTGTTAATTGACTCAGCTAAGTAAGGTATTAACCTACCTGTCCTGGTGCATTTAAGGTTAATTTATTGCATTTAAGTAGTGCCTCAATTAATTGACTCTGTTGTGTAGCGCCATTCTATTCAACTCCAACCATATATCCCTCTCTCTCTTTCACTTCTCTAATATGACAAATGGGCACATTAATGTTATAACTTATATTACTATATATACTACATATATGTGTGTGTTTATGTAAATACTTATAAATAAAAGTATTTACATCCTATTAATGCTTCTACAACATAGGTATAATTAAAAACATAGAATAGGCACCATAAACGATTATATAAAAGTCATAATGTGCAAAATCCCGCATTTTAAGATGTTTTGGGAAAATTTCATCAAACTTCAAAGACCTGTAGGTAAGAGTTAAGATTATATAAAATTAAGTTTGACTAGTGCATTTTGTAGGCAATTTTGTTTACTTTAATTTTAGTAAGAATACAATTTTCTGTAGGACATGTAGTTTTAGAGTTATAAGCAAAAAACTGAAATAAGTGCTAAAATTTCGAGGTTTTTCGCCAGTCAAAAGTTCTTGCAGGGGCTTTCGAGGTCGTAAACTTAGTTTTAGGCTCTCCTTCCCATACCAAACAATCCTAAAAAAAAAATCTTTTGCTACCTATTAATGCACACTGGGATGTACCTATGTATTGGGCTATCAGTGATAGGAGGGTCAATGTGGCCCTGTGGAAACTAGTATTTGTTCAGTTGTTCGGAGAATTAGACGTGCAGGGATTTCTGGGGACGGCTTATGACGACGACCTAGCGATAGTATCCGCGAACAGCAGAGCTAGGCTGATCGGGAATGCGGAGAGGTATGTCAATAAGGTAGCGGAATGGTGTGAGAGGCGAAAGCTAAGTATAGCCGCTGCCAAGACCCAGGCAGTTTTGCTGAGAGGCTCGACAGATAAGGCTCACGCTATCAACCTAAACATGGGAGGAGAACGGGGACGACGAGGTGACATGCCTTGGGGTGACATCCAAGAAGAGGTTCGATGTCACTCCACAACTTGGATACCTCCGAGATGCTCCCTGAACGGGCTGTCGAGAATAGGGGGTGTATCCTGGGACCTGAGATACACGGCTACTAAAACCATCTATAAGGGAGTCGTGCTGGGCATCCTGATGCATCCCCGGCCTGGAGTCGTTTTTCTCACAAGAACGCAGAAAAAGAAGCTGGCAAACATCCAGAGACTGGCACTGCTGAGGGTCACCAAGGCATACAGAACCGTGTCGCATGAGGCGGTGCAGGTATTTGCCGGAAAGATGCAGTTCTGGTGGGAGGAGCCACAGAGGATAGGTGAAGAGCCAAGGAGGTGGAAGAAGGTGTTGAGGGAAGACTCACTGGATGAATGAAACAGACGGTGGGCCACTTGTGAAAAGAGTGCAACCCTTAAGAAATTTTTCCCTACCATCTACTCCAGTCTAGCGTCGAAATGGTTCCATCCCGATTGCTGGTCCTCCTAAATTCTGACAGTCCAAGGGGGGTCCCGGGAGAAGCTGCGGAAGTATGGCAAGAATATCGACCTCAGGTACCTCACCTGTGGTGTGCCGGATACAGCTGAACACACAGTAATTTTCTGTGCCGTCATGGATGGACATCGAGCCTGGCTATTCAGGAAAACTGGACTTTCCGCCCTTTGGCGAGGCGGAATTCTCGAGGTTGGTAGAGGAGGGGAACTACCCCTTTTTCGTGGAGTAAATAGGAAGGTGGAGAGATGTCGTGGATCCCACACATTTCACCCTTGGTAGGGGCCCTCCACCCGAAGAAGAGGAGGCTGCCGCCGCTGAGACAGCCTAAGGAGGGACCGCAGAAAGAAGTTGAAGTCTAGTGGTGGCTCTGGACAGTGCAGAGAGGAGGTTCAGGGTGACAAGCCAGACCACACGAATCAGGAAGTGAGGGCACAAAGGTGCAACCACATCAGTAAACGGTTTGCAGCCGCGCATCGGGCTGCACCGTAGAGTACCAATTATTGTTCCCATAATGAAACATCCTCAAAATATGTATGAGGATTATAAATAAATAGATTTTTTTTAAAATAAATAAATAAATCTGAGTTTTATTGGTAGTAGTGGCATACGTACATCCCATGCGTAACACCCGATTGCTGCTGAAACCCCGTATTTCAGAAATGGCCAGGTAGAGGGAACTACAAAAAAAAAAAAAGGACATGATTCGGAATACTCGAGAAGCGACATCATACCATCTACTACAATGGGCACGAAAGGCATCATGTTAATGCCACTGGATTCGTTGTAAACAGGCGTTTCCGCCAGCTTATCTTGGACTTAAATCCATTAGCCCGACAATTTGTATAATTAGAATACGTGGCACATTCCAAAATTATTCAATAGTAAATGTTCATGGCCCAACTGAAGCTGCATCGGAAACCGACAAGGACGAATTCTACGATTTACTCGAGAGATCTCTTCACCAATTTCCTAATCATAAAAATTGTTGCTGGCGACATGAATGCTAAAGTCGGAGGCGAACAGCCTGCATGATGTTTCCAATTATAATGAACATCGACTTATTAACATAGCAGAAGCATGTGGTCTGACAGTTGAAAGAACGCTATCCCCCCATTGAAATATCTATAATGGAACTTGGAGGTCACCGAATGGAGAGACCACTACCAGATCTAATTAGGGATTGATATATTATTTGCCACTTCTATAATTTTGTTTTTATTGAAAACTAGTTTAAAATATTATACAGTCATCTTCAGTTCTAAAAACACACAAAAATTCAAAAATAAGCAATATGAAATACAGTTTGGTATTATTATACATATTAAATTAAATGGAATATAATTATTATTATAAAACACTTTTGAATTATGAATTTAATTAAGACAAGAAATCAAATGACAAGTTGGTGCTCACCAAGGTTTAAGTAGATTATATCGAACAAAAAAAGGTTACATTGGTTTGTTCTCGTTCTGAATTAGTAATGGAAGAAAGGTGAGGTGTTTGTAGGTGTAATGGTACGTTTTAGGGGTCGGGGTTTTCCCAGTAATTCCTGCGAGTAATTGTTTTTTCTGTTATAGATGGGAATAAATTTAAGATTGGACTATTGGAGATATTTATTTGGCCATTTAAGCAAAAATCTGGATTGGATTTGAAGGATTTTATTATTTCAAGTGCTTCATGTGTATTTAATTAGAGACTGTTTTCAACGTGATGTATTAATTTAACTCCTGAGTCTTTGACGAATTTATGTTTTTTTTTTCATTTCAATGAATTGCAAAGTTGGAATTCTCTGTTTTATTATTACATGCACGTATATGTTCCTTTAATCTCTGATTTAGTGATCCCCCAATTTTTCTCGCGTATTTGGCTGCACAATCATTACAATTTAGTTCGTATATTCCGCTTTTTTGGAAAGGGCCTATATTGTCTTTAAGAAAAGGGAAATATGAGGATGTGGAGTACTTATTCTTCTTTAAAAACCAATGGACACTTTTTAAAATATTCGAAATGGTCTCTTAAAAAATGCGCTTGATTAGCAGTGAAGCGGTAGAGACGTAAGCGCTGTCAGTCTTCCTGCTCATCAATGAGCATTCATAAATGCAATAGATATTAGCTTGATCGACATCATTTAGTTTAATTACATTAACGAACTTATATTAGTGCAATAATTTAAGTGATAGTAAAAATGATATATATATATATATATATATATATATATATATATATATATATATATATATATATATAATTATATTATATCCCAAATAAATTACATTATTTATTCTGTTCTGAGCACTTATAAGACAGGACCTTTCGTAAAAAAATATACAATTATAGTAATAAATCTTAATCCAGGCTAAAACTTCCACCACATCCTAATTAAACATCCACATAGCCAATTGGAGCAATTAACAAAATTTTCATTTATTTCTCATTCCGTGCTCAATATCTTGTTAACTACCAACCACGCGAAAAATATTGTAATAAACTTTTTGAAGGACATTAAATTCGCTAAATTTGAGCCCTAATAGAGCTCTTTATGTTAATTAGTTCTCGAGATAATGCTATTCAAAAAAATGCATTTCAAAAAATGACCAAGAAATCACAATTCTGTTAGTTAATTTTGGCAAATATCATAGAAAAGTTTCTTCCAACGAGGATAATCATTACAAACTACTTTATGGTGCATTTAACTAGCTCTAATTTGAGTAGTAGTAGACATATATACTACTAGTTCCCGAGATCAAATCTTTAAAAATTAACTGTTTACTAAAAAAAAAAAAAAAAAAAAAAAAAAAAAAGGAAAATCACCATTGCATGAATTTATTTTTCAAAAATTATGGAAGCTGTACTTCCTACGAACATGATTAATTTATAATACATTATGGTGCATTTAAATGGCTCTAAATTGAGGGGTAATTGACATCTTTACGTCAAATAGTTCTTGAGATATCTAACTTTTCTTATAATGTGACTAAGTCAAAATCGTGTACAATGTGTTTTTTTCAAAACTTTATCTTGAGAACTAAGACTAAAAGACTTGACCGCCTCACCTCATTCTGCAATCCACTAAGTAAAGGATTTAATTATGTTTAATAATTTTCATTGGAGAAATAAGAAAAGAGAGACTAGTTTGTAATTTAGATGAGAGAAAATTTACCCACTATCTATGTATAGATGTATATATATGTAATTTATATATATATATATATATATATATATATATATATATATATATATATATATTTATATATATATATATATATATATATATATATATATATATATATATATATATTTCCTTTAAAACAACCGTTTATTACCCCGTTTTTCCAAAATACGGATATTTGCCTCGGTTAAAACCGATCGGTTTTAACTGAAGGTAAAATAACCGGAATAACCGATAGCCGTTTTTTTTTCTTTCACAAATGCCGATACCCTTAATTTAGCCGCTGGGCTAACCTTCTGTTATTGACTGATATAATTTACCTTTATATTTCAAATATCTGAAAGAAGTAGTTAGTATTGACAATTTTAAATTTTTCATTCTATTAATGCACATATATAATATATATAACTTTTTTAAAATATATTTTGTTTATTTAAAAAGAATCCATCTCGAATTGTTTTTTAGTTTGTGTTTAATAATTTTTTAAGTAAGTGGTTAATGAAAGGAATTATTTATGTTTATTTTTTAACAAGGTGTTTTATTTCTTTTATTGTAGTATTATTTTTATTTATTACTGCATTAATAGAATGAAAAATTTAAAATTGTCAATACTAACTACTTCTTTCAGATATTTGAAATATAAAGGTAAATTATATCAGTCAATAACAGAAGGTTAGCCCAGCGGCTAAATTAAGGGTATCGGCATTTGTGAAAGAAAAAAACGGCTATCGGTTATTCCGGTTATTTTACCTTCAGTTAAAACCGATCGGTTTTAACCGAGGCAAATATCCGTATTTTGGAAAAACGGGGTAATAAACGGTTGTTTTAAAGGAAATAAATTATCATCAAAACATCGAACACTTCAGATCCGTTGTAATCCTTCTCAATCTTGTATGCCAAGTTGTTCAGGGTTAATTCTTACAAGACATTGATTTTTAACATTTGGGTCTCCCAAAATGTTTATTTTCTTTGAGAATATCAAATTGGAAAAGAAATGGGAGGTCCAAATGTAAAAATCAATGCCATGAATAGGAAAAAGTCAATTAGAAAAAAATTACATAAGAGTAACAGCAAAAGCAACTAAAGAACAATCATTGAGCTAGCGAGAGCTATCTAATGGATTTCCCACACCAAGAAATTAAAAAAGAAAAAAAACTATAAAATAATAACAAAGAAAATAAATTATAACCGAAAATAGATTTCAAATAAATATAAAGAGGAAATAAAAATGTTGAAAATAATCCATTTTAAATGACCACTCTGCTCACGCCAGCTGTTTGATTATAAACTGCTCTTAAACATTCGCAACACTCCCATTACACTACTTCATTTCTTTAAAAAAGAAAAAACACCCATCTAGCGCTTATCCATTCTCCTCTCGAATGCGAATGGAGTGTGAAATCACACGGACTAACCATACTTGGTGCATAACATAAGTATTTATTTAGCTTTGATGACAGAAACTCGACAGACCAGTAAAAAAACCTCAATATATCGCAGTACTAGAATCTGCCAACAAACAAAGAGATGATGCAACTGCAGTCATCATCCATGAGATGGTTTCCTACAAGCTACTCCCGTAATAATCACGGATTTATCTTTTCCTGTCAATAGCAACTATAATAACAGTATTGTCCAAGAAATTCATCTCCAGTACTCAGTTGATCTTATTTCTCATTTATAAAAGCCTCTACGTTCTCCGGGTGCTCATCTAAACGCCAAACACCAGTATTGGCAGTTTGAGAACTAACTGGTCTCTGCAATGAACTTAAATGCATCTTCAACTCATATGTACCCCAAATATTTTAAGATAAATCATTTTCCAACGTTTTCGGTTTGGATTATTGCTCTAGAATCCTTTGCCATTCTGGCGATTGGAGATGAAGTAACTTCTATACCAAACTACATAAAAAGAACTTGGTTTGAACAGCACATAATATTGATATGGAAGTCACTATAAAATAAAATGCATTCAATGAATAAGCGAATTTATTTGCTAAAATATTTATATAGGCATCAAGGTCTAACTAACAAATAGAAAAGTCATATTTTTCTGTTTTAGTAAATGTAGAAGTACGGAATTATATGAGCCACATAAATTATCAAGCAAGCGAATGTCAGTTGACCTTTCCACGTGAAGTCATTGATGTGATTGATGTAAGTTGATCTTTCCACGTCAGGTGATTTATGTGATTGATGTAAGTTGATCTTTCCACATGAGGGCATTGATGTGATTGATGTAAGTTGACCTTTCCACGTCAGGCGATTTATGTGATTGATATAAGTTGACCTTTCCACGTGAAATTATTGATGTGATTGATGTAAGTTGACATTTCCACGTCAGGCGATTTATGTGACTGATGTAAGTTGATCTTTCCACGTGAGGGCATTGATGTGATTGATGTATGTTGATCTTTCCACGTGAGGTCATTGATGTGATTGATGTAAGTTGACCTTTCCACGTGAAATTATTGATGTGATTGATGTAAGTTGACCTTTCCACGTGAGGTCATTGATGCGATTAAATCAAAATAAAATCTGAAAGCACCGTCTGTCTACAACGTTACCATGTTGAAATAAATCCATCAAAAATCTATTAATTATTTTCGATTTTGTTATTAAATCCAGGAAAACTGGTGAAATTATTGTGTATCAGTGAAAGATACAAACAAATTAGCCTTCTTTGCTCTCATAGTAAAATTTTTGAAAAGATTATAGCAAATAAAATATTTAGTTTAGCAATATACATGTAATATAACATATCCGCACCAATTTAAAGAGATTTGCAATTGCTTTTAAAAGGATAATTCTTCAGTGGCCCCACCGTGTGGGGTCGTTTAAATTCAATAATTATTTGGCAACAACGTCGAAAAAAATATTTTCAATATTATGATATTAGTAGCTCAACCAGCAGAGCAAATATAGAAATGAAGAATAATGTTTTGGGCTACGGGCAGGAGAATCCCAAGTTTTAGGCAAGTTGTTTTCTTCTTTGCCATTGAGATTTAAGGCCACTCCTACCAACCACATCTGATACCTTATCATCCACAATTCTGACAAGACCAGATGAGATAACAACTCAAAAATAAATATTTGTCTTCTTTATGCGTATTTATCTCTGGAATAGCAGGTGCTACGTAACCTTGTCAAAATCTATTCCCTAAGTACATTTTTCAAAATAAAGCATATTTCATTTGTTTATTTTCAGCTTTATCAAATTAATATAAATGTATGTTCTATTAATTACATTGTTATGCAATATTTACTCCAGGAGTAGTTAAGCTGTTGAAAAAAAAAAATCTAATTTTAATATGACCACCGTTAAAACTCAAATATTTGTTCCCCAACAGAAAATATCAGTCAAAAAATCATATAACTAGCACTAATCTAAAGTATATTTAATCAATATTACTCGGTTAATACTTCAAATTATTATCGATTCAGCTACTACTGAATACTCAAGCCACTAACTAAGTTAAAATGTAAATAAAGTAACAATAGATACAAGTATAACAATTTGAAATTTATCCTTCCTCACAAGTTTCATGCTACTCATTTTTCTCTTCGAAACATGAAAAATAAATAACTCAAAATAATGATTCTTATAAACTTTTTATAACTAAAATTTTCATGACCGAAGGGAGTCCCATTCCTCCCGTATTGGTTAATTAGCAAAATAATTGGCTAATAATTAGAAAGCGGTTGCCCAAAAAAGAGAAAAATGGCGGAAGCTCGTGGAGTCTACCAGGACCCGTCACGGATTGTAGAGCAAATTAATAATAATATAATAGGAGCTATCATAAAAAAATGACCGTTTTTACGGTCTTCAAACTAAAAAATAATTTTATCATAACACAATTTTTTTAATATTCAGAGAATACATCATTGTGTTCTATGGTTTTTTGCCATCTCGTGGCTAGTAGCTGTCGGATTCCTTCACAATACCACTTTTTGGGTTTTGATCGGAAAGAATTCTGCAACTCCATTTTGAACCTATTCTAGAGAATTGAGGGGTTTCCTTCAGGCTGATCTTTGAATGGAACATATGGTAGCCAGAAGGTGCTGAAGTTTATATCTGTTCTTTTGCTAGTGTAGAGATGTCTTAATTACCGATCTTTCTTAAAGGTTTCAAAGCTTTCTTGTATTGTCTTCATATATTTGTCATTTATATTCATTTGTCTTCATATAGTTGTCATATATTGGTGTTGTCTTCTATTTTTTGCTTCTTCTTTTATTTTGTAATGCTTTTAATTTTTTTTTTAATGGCTTTTATTGTAAATAGTGTATAAACTTTGACTGGGAGGTTAGGTGGGACTGCGAATTCCTAACTAACCGAAGGAAGGACACCAGGAAGTCCCTGTCACGTCGACTTCTGTCTAACAAGGAATAGACGTTTTAGTAAGTACCTGTGTAAAGTTTAGTGTAACTTAGACTATTTAAACCAACTTTAATTGAATTACAATATTCATTTGCGTGGTTATTATGGGGAGTTTTAGGAGACAATTTCTAGTTGAACTAGAAGGAGCTCCCAGGGGACCTTCTTTAAAATCCTAAAGACTTTTACCAATATTTTGTTAAATAATATTAAATGTTCTGGAAGGTAATAATTCTCTAAAGGTTGCGTTATTTGTAACATAATATGATTACGAATGTGGATGAAGAGACCCCTAAGGCTCCACAGTTTACGGCTAAAAAGCCTAGAAAAGGATCCCCCTACGTTCGCGAACAACGTATAAGGACTGAATAGACGATGTTCTTCACAGAAAATATGAGGAATTTGATCGTCTGCTCAGATAAAAGCTCATGGAACATGGATTGTGAGTCCAACGGCACCGACGAGGATGAGGAACGAAAATGGGTGATTTTATCGCCAGAAATCAGTTAGCTGTCATCAACGGACCTTGGATTGATGTCACAACAGCTTCCCCGTCACTTACAAGATACATTTTTTATTGGACCCTCCGATCTGAAATGAGTTCCGATCACAATGCCATAGGCTTAATGAAAGAAGCCAAATCCCCACGGCATGTCACTAGAAGAAGCGATTGGATTGTGTTCAGGCGCACGTTGGAGAGAAATTGAAACAAGTTAGATCTAAATAATTGGTTTTAGGGCTTCCTAATGTCATAAAAAGATTTAGTTTTTAAAGCAATTTGAGTACAATACAAAGATGTATTTAAAAAAAATATTTGGAATTAGGGTCTTTTAGTTTATCACGGCAGATTTGCATTAAGAGCTTCCATACGGCATGAAGTGATTCATCATGGTCATGTTTTGTTTTCTTAAAAACGAGAATGTCATCACTGAGGTTGGTGACTCCAAGAATACCCGAAATTACCTGTCTCACAGTGTCTTCACTGCAGCTTAAGAAATTCCGAAACTTAGGCGTCTGTATTGCCTCAAACCCAAGTGGGTCGGAAACGAGGCGATGTGCATGATAGCTTCATTAAATTCGGATTGGTGATATCCATCATTCAGATGATGTTTTGAAAACACCATGACTCCCTGATTAGGTCGTCAAGTGTGGGTATCACGTGTTTTTCACGCAATATGATCTTGTAGGCTTCACGCATGTCAACGCAATGGCTCATGGTATATGGGTCATGGGGCTTTGGAACCAATTCTACAGGCGATACCCAAGGTGTTGGACCATCCGCTTTTTCAATTATGTCAACATCCTCCAGACGTGACAATTCTTGCGCGACCACTTTCCGCAGGTGAATGGAAATCCGACAGTACTGACAAACAACGAGATACAGATTCATCAATGTTAAGCTTTACTTGCTTGTTTTTTAAGTTTTTTAACACCTTGAAAAAGGTTGGGAAATTTGCTGATAATTTCATTCAGCTGTTGCACCGAAAACGTGAATTTTTTCAGGCCCAATCCTTGCGCACTATGCACTAGCAACGAAACACCCTTACCACATGAGACATATGTCTGCCATGATAGAATAGGCTTTGTAGCTGAAAGTGGCTTGAAATTTTCCACTTATCTGTAGAGAATCCAGAGCCTAGTATGGGAAAAGCTTCACGCTGCCTTGCTGTAGTGAGGGTGGATTCGTCATTTTATTGTATTGAGCATAGTCCAGAATGTTTCCCCCACAACCTGTGTCTATGACAAAGGAAATGAAATCACTGTTGACTTTCGAATTTACTCTCTGTAAAATGATAGCTAAGGATTCATTCGCTCATTATGAGAAATTGAACGAAATTTCTATTAGGACTCTTGTGAAGATAGTGATGAGTGGTCGGATAATCTCTTTGAGATCTAAGAGGAACACAGACGTAGGTAAAATAATTCATTATTTTGGGGGAGAGGGAATCTAAAATTTCCAAACAATTTTTACTGGATTTCCCACTATTAATTTTCTTTTCCGTTAAAACACAACATTGTATCAATAAAATCCCAATTTCTTAACTTAAAAGGTATCGGTATCGATTTTTTTACATTTTAGCAACTTTATAAGTAACACGTTTTGCCATTTTTGCAGTTTGGAGCAGGTTCTAATATCTAAAATTTCCCAACTATTTGGATTTCCAAGTTATTGGGGGTTACACCTCCTTACCCCTGCCATATTAACGTCACTGAAGAGGAAAGACGACACAATAGAGTTTAAGTTAAATGTATTTTGGCGAGGGAAGGAATATAGATTGGGTTTAGGATGGATATTTCCAGGAAACGTTTGTAGTTAAAGTTGAAATTCGTAATCAGTACTCCGAAAAACATGAGAGAATTTTCAGAACTTATCCAAAACATTCCACTGAGACCCCTTTCTGGTTCCCACTTGACTGGAGTATTCTGCGCATGCAACTTTGTAGGCCTCACTAATACTTAACGTTATCCCTGTAATCCTCTTACTTTTTTAAAATCGGAGATTGATGCCAAAACTCCAACGTAGTTCAGGGTAATTCCACGTGTTGCAGACCCCCGAGAGAACCAGATGCTTCTCAGTTTTATGGTTCCCTGTCATAGTTAAGTTTCGATTCTCCACGGACCCCTTTTACCATTTTTTTCGAGGGCTCTTCAATGGCAAGTCTCATCTTTATTATTTCCCTAGTTAAAAGAAGAATTGTGGAGTTTTGATGTGTGTGTATGTTGTATACCAGCTCAATCAATTCATTTCGGTTCCACTTCCATGGTAGAATAAATTTCAAAAATAAAAATAAAAATGAATTGAATTGGTCACGATGGAAAAAAATTGATTCGCAATGGAAAGGATTGAAGGAAATGCCGGAATACCGGAAATTCGTTTGAGTTTCCACTGAATATGTTACAATTATCAACTCAAGTTATTAACAAACAACAATTTCAATATGGAATCAACCTAATTTTCATTGTATTTTGATTTGTCTTGTTTCGCAATTAGATGTAATTTCATGTTTTATAATGAGCTAGACAAGGTGATGTTTGCTAAGGTTCCGCGGAGGGCAGGTGTACAGATAAGTGAGCAAAGATTATCTAACAATAAGCGAAAAGTACTTTGAGTTACGTCGAATCTGATAGCAACTTATCTTATCGGTGTTTTACCGAGGACCAATACCAACAAATTCTTTATGCTTCGTGCATAAAAAGACGGTTCTATTTCTCGAGTCAATAATAATTTTCACCAATATAAAACGCCATTGGCAAGTAAAGATCCTTTCATTAGGTCCCTTCGCCAAAAATTCTTTTTTTATCACTCTATATCAATATTTATTTGAGTAAAGGCTATGGTATGGCAGGGTAAAGAAACAGGTTTCAAGCTTTGCTGAGAAAAATAAAAGGAAGGATTCCAGTTGGCAAATAAATCTCATTCAACTCTTTTCTTTAAATATCTAAACAGCCCTGATTATGACGCCAATAATCATATCATACTTCATCAATTTTATTAACTTATTGTAATTAACAACTTTGTGCTAATAGATGATTATTAAAAATCATTTATATTTTTATTTTATATATTTACAATTTAATACATTGTATTTTTTCATGAAAGTTCATTTACCACTAATTAATTTGTCAAAGTAAATAAACATAATAATACAGATAGTACCAACCGAAATAGAAAGTGACAAATTAAATACCATCCATATATTGAATTACCAATCAGCCATATTATCAGCTAATCAACTTCCTTTTTCATTTATTTCGTGGAAACATCGTTTAATTTCATTTAACTTGATCCTTTCATGTGTAGGTCTGTTTGTTCATGACAGCCTTAAATCCCAAATCCTCCTTTGCTCACCCCCTTTCCTTTCCCTTCACCATGAATACGTTTTCGCTGAAATCTCCACTACTTCCTATCCCTTATTCTTTAGTGTCATCTGTCGTCTCCCTACTAGGGTTGGAACATCGTAAGGAAAATATCGATATTCGATATTTTGATATATCGCAAAACCGAATATCGATATCCACCGATAATCGCTAGAAAAATATCGATATATC
This sequence comes from Rhaphigaster nebulosa, assembly GCA_948150685.1. Classification (NCBI taxonomy): domain Eukaryota; kingdom Metazoa; phylum Arthropoda; class Insecta; order Hemiptera; family Pentatomidae; genus Rhaphigaster; species Rhaphigaster nebulosa. The sequence goes on from OX411307.1 coordinate 16,142,160, forward strand.
GAAAGGAAATGGATGAAAAAGTAAAGATAGTGCATCAAATGAGTATTATTAAATACTATTAATATTATTAAACTGTGAAGAAGGTTATGAAATAATATAATGATGATCATTTATAAAACAATATTTTTATTAGCCATGAATCATTATAAAAAAGATAGAAACGAATTATACTTCAAAGAAAAAAAAATATTATAACATATTTTATTTTGAAGACTTTTTCTATTGAAGCCATATTCTAGAAGTTTTTCAATAATAAAACCTTCAAACTTCTCAAATTTGTATTCATCTTATAATTCTTCCGACTATATTGTGCATTCTCAAAACATTCATCTAAAAGCATGTAATTAAATCTTATCTACTAATTTATTGTTATATTTACTGGTAATACTCCAGAATGGTAACCCCAACATGGAGGACATCTAGATTTTTAGGACCTGGCTGATCTTAAAAATCTAGACCTCCGCCATTTTGGAGTTACGATTCTGGAGTTTTACTGAATAAAGGAAATTGCTAAAATAAAATACAGTAGAATCTCAATAATTCGTATGGTCAAGAGTTCGAAAGGTAAATATGAATTATCGAGATTTCCAATAATAATAAAAATAGGTAATAAAAAAGCGGTAAAAAATAGGAAATAACAAAATTAATACAAAATTGTATTAATATGAATGGAAATACAAATGATATAGTTAGATCAACAAAAAATTCGGTTATTTTCTTATGGTGCAACCCTTGAAAACGGATCTCATTGATGGCTTCGTTAAGCATGTTCAGAGCAGAAAATATGTTTACAAAAACATCCGATTTTGCTAAGAAATGACACATTGTAGATGCATTATTTCGCCGTTTTAAAACTAATCGTCGGCACATCAATTTCTTCTTCATCTCCTTTTTTTACGGAGTCAAAATTTCCTCATCAGTTAGGATCCAAGCTACTGCTAAACCTTCGTCAAAATAGGCGAAATCTCGAAAAATCATGGGAGTTCTTAATTTTGGGATAGGTGATTCCCATCCTTGATACTTTCTAAGAATTGCATCACTACTTCCTTGCGTTAAATGTTTAAAATCGTTTAATTATGGTCAAGTTTAGAGATTGCAGCTTAGAGGTTGTACTAGGAGGCAAAAACAGAAGATAAACATCGCTAAGTGACGTGGTACTGTAGTGGGCCGTACAATTACCAATAAACAGTTGAAAATTGTCGGTGTTTTTTATTCCATATCTGTACCCATTCGTTGAAAATTACGCTTACGGTACATGCTTTTGTGTTTGCACGATAGGTTATCGATAACGTTTTTATTTATAAAACATCTTGCTTTCGCGGCTTTACCAGGCATGAGTGAACTTAATTTTTCAGATCAATTCATGATGGCGGCTGTACAGTATGGTAACTAGTTTATAACAGTATGGTTACAGGTTTTTTTACAATTTTATTTAAAGAGAACTGAATAGAAAAAAAAAAGAGTAAACCGACCGAAATTCATAGAAACGATTCCTCTCTCACTCACTCACCTCTTGAAAAGATTAAGAGAGCCAGATTTTTTATTTGGGAATTCTAATTATAAGGCGTTTACATTACTTGGAAGATGAAAATAAATTCGAATTATCGGGAGAACCGGATTGCAGTGTTTTTATACGAAATAAAGGGAGACTTTCAAGAGATCAGAAAATCTATACGAATTACTGGGATATGAATTGCCGAGATTCTACGGTAATATAGTTTAGCATATGGTGTGATCGATATATCGTTGTAAAATATCGATATAATCGATATATCGGATGTTAAGATATCAATATAATATATCGGTTTTTCAACTCTGATATATCGATATATCCCGCGTCGATATTCCAACCCTACTCCCTACAGTACCCTTCGATGAAGAATTTGAGACGACCCTTAACAACCTAATCACTTCTTTTTACCACCTTCCTCTGATCGCACTTACCTATCAAACCTTTTCTACTCTCTCAACCCCTACATAGTCCCTTATAGCTCCACCCACCACAACCAGTTCTCCGAATCTTGGTTCGACCTTTACATCCTGGACTCCTCTGACAAATTCCTCGCCTCATCACAACACCCTATTCCATTTCTGTCGCCACATGACCTTATTCAGGTTTCGTACTATATCTACATTCCGCTCGGTCCCCTCCCCTCCCCCACCTTCTGAACTATTGTCCTCCTTTACCTCAATCCCCTCTCCTCTGAAATCGTGGCGCCTGATCTTGATGCTATCCAGTAGGACCCGATTTATTCCTCAAGCTCCGTAGAATCCATGGTAAAAACCCTAACCTCTCGCCTCTACCCTATACTCGACCGTCATGCTCCGCTTGTTACAAGGATAATCTGACACGCCCTAACCCCCTGGCTGACTCCCGCACTGAAGGAATGTATGAAACGAACAGATGGGACTATACGAAAGTTTAAACGCACCCGACTTTCTGAAGATTATAAACACCTCCGAAAAAGTACTCAGCCCTGAATTCGCCACCCCAATTCCCTTATTTCCAGCAATGTTTATACAGCACTCCTAACTCCTAAGCCAAGTGGACAATCCTGCGCAAACTGCCCCTAGGTAAACCTACTCAAACCAGTCCATATCAATATCCGCTAAAGACACTCACTTTGACTCCTTTACTTCCATTTTCTCATTCCAAACATCTGCACCGGCCCCCATTAGTAGATAAGATATGGGCGAGCTGGAACACTTCTAGGAGCTGCCAATGAGAAGCCAGCATTTAGTCACGTGACCTGTTGCGGGAAAATTGAATTTGAATTTTCACCTCGACCTAGCCTTAACTGCCACATGGTCTCTCCTCGACCTAACCTTAACCACCACGTGGTCTGACCTCGACCTAACCTTAATAATCGGGTCGCACCCATTTTTAGTCACATGACCGACCGCACATCCTGGCCTGTACTCCGCCCACATATTTTAGTCTCTGATCCAGTCACGTGACCCACTTCAGCTCCTGGCCTACACTCCGCCCTCATATATTAGTCACGCGATCCGGTCTCGTGACCCACGACGCCTCCTGACCTATGCTCCGCCCACATGTATGAAGTCACGTGATCCGGTCACGTGACTCGTGGCGCCTCCTGGCCTATACTCCGCCCACTTGTTTTAGTCACGTGATTCGGTCATGTGACTCGCGGCCCCTCCTGGCCTATACTCCGCTCACATATATTAGTCACGTGATCCAGTCTCGTGAGCCGCGGCGCCTCTTGATCCATGCTCCGGTCACATGTTTTTGTTACTTGATCTAGTCACGTCACGCGCGGCGCCTCCTGACCCATGCTTCGCCCATATTTTTAGTCACGTGATCCAGGTCACGTCCTGGCCTATGCTCCGCCCACATGATTTAGTCATGTGATCCAGAGCTTTGTAAGATTTGTGAGATGAAAGGGGAATAGAATGTGGTTTGTTTAAGCTGTGGACAATTTTATCACACTGGATGTATCGATTTGTTGGATTGTGGCCACAGAAAATTTTGGTGTGATGATTGCTGTCGTCCTCTTGACAGAAATTCTATTTCTTATCTAGAAATCTCCGCAATAACGTTCAAGATTGATGAATTATTTAACAGCTATCTTAACTTGGAGGAAGAAGTTTCAGGAAATAGGGTAAATACGACACATAATGACCATGACTCGGACCTGATGACCATGATTCAAGACCTGGTGATCCTAATTCAAGACCTGATGATCAGGATTCAAGATTTCACGACCCTGATGATGTAATGAATTATGACACATTTATTAATGGCCCTGATTTGGTAAAGTACGACCTCGTTTTAGCGGCTAATAGCTACAAGCCCAGTCTCGGCCCACGTCCAAGAACTGAAGAAGAAATAAGAGCTTGGAAGGAACGTGTAAGATAAGCAGAGCTACAGATTCAAAGGCAAGAAATGAGGATGCAAAAGGCTAGAGTCATTGATAGAGATTTTTTGGGGGCCTTTCAAGAGGTCGTTGATCAGGAAATGCGAGGATTATACTTTTAGGATTCTATCAATTCTATAATAAATTGGGCGGAAGTCATTGAGGGCTACTTGATTTGAGATTTTCTTCAGTGGACGAACGAGGGTAGTTTTTCAGACAGTAGGGTAGGTGGCGTTTTGTAGCGAGAAGTTGTAAATATATTCGGGGATTTAAGAATAGAATTAAGGAGGTCATCGGAAGTGATATGGGAAAAATGGAAATGTTTGGGGTTGAAAAAAGAATGAATGGGAGTAGATAAGAAATGGGCGAGCTGGAACACATTTAGGAGCAGCCAATGAGAAGCCAGCATTAAGTCATGCGACCTGTGGCGGGTAATTTGAATTTTCACCTCGACCTAACCTCAACTGCCACGTGGTCTCTCCTCGACCTAACTTAACCACCAACGTGGTATCACCTCGACCTAAACTTAACCATCGGACCACGCCACTTTTTAATCACGTGACCCACGTCACCTCCTGGCCTATACTCCGCTCACTTATTTTAATCACGTGACACGCGGCGCCTCCAGGCCTATGCTCCGCCCACATGTTTTAGTCACGTAATCCAGTCAGATGCTCTCGGCGGAACCTGCCCGCTAGGGAGCGCTTCCATCGGGTGGCGGATGGGGGATCCCTCTTAGGAGGGGTGGTCTGAATATTCTGAATAGAGGCCTGCGGACCAACAGGTACCCAGTGCTGGGGGGTATAGCCCGGCCACCCTTTCTCCTGAGGGGATATAAATATTCGGGAGACCAGTTGCCCCGAGGATACGGGGCCTCCTCTGCTGGGCTAATCACCCGTAGTGGAGTACATTCGATTCAAAGCAACTTAACTTGCCTCGGACCTGGACGGCTTCGACACGGCGCTCGAAAGGACATCAAATTTGGAACGTGGAATATTAAGACATTGACTGGCAAAGAAACGGAAATAGTAGAGGAAATGGAGTTGTATAAAGTAGATCTTCTAGGTATCAGTGAAGTAAGGAGGAAGGGTCACGGAGAAATAAATGTAGATAAACAGCATATTCTCTTATAGTCAGGAGTTCCAGTCGGAGTTAGGGCAAAGGAAGGGAGTAGAGGGAAAATGCGAGAGCAGGGACACGATTCCTCCAACCCCTCCACCGCTAACCTTAAGTGTCACGTGGTCTTGCCTCGACCCTACCTTAACCACCACGTGGTCTCAACTCGACTTAACCTTAACCATCGCGGAGCCTCCTGGTCTATGCTCGTGATCCAGTCACGTGATCCAGTCACGTGGCCCATGGAACCTCCTGGCCTATGCTCCGCCCACAAGATTTACCCCCTTCACCCATTGAAGGGTCAGGTACCCACCTCATAGAGCATGAGTGTACCCGACCGCCATTTTGTTTTTCCTAGACCGCCATTTTGTTTTTCTACCGTTTGAGAGACTTGAGGTTTTGTCGAAGGGTTAGGTACCCACCTTATAGAGCATGAGTGTACCCGGCCGCCATTTTGTTTTTCTTACACAGCCATTTTGTTTTTCTACATTTGAGAGACTTGAGGTTTTGTTGTGGTTCAGGTACCCACTTTATAGAGCATGAGTGTGCCCGACCTCCATTTTGTTTTTCTACCGTTTGAGAGACTTAAGGTTTTGTTGTAGGTTGAGGTACCCACTTTATAGTCTGTAACCTTCCCAACGGTTATACAATCATAACCTATACGATGAACGGTCAGGTAACCTCCTTGTACCCAATCGCCATTTTGTTTTTTTTCTGGGTGAAATGTAAACATGAACTTTGAAAACATAAACAAAGGGTATGGCCACTTAATCCTATGACATCTTATGGACTTTGAACTGTTTATCTCTAACATATAAATAATTAGTAGAGTCTCTTAATCCTATAACAACTGCTGGACTTTGAACTGTTTATCTCTAACATATAAATAAATAGTAGAGTTCCTTAATCCTATAACAGCTTTTGGACTTTGAGCTGTTAATAGTCTATCTTTACTTATCTCGCTGAAACATAAACAAAAAACTTTTCAATGTACTACGTATTTTTAATATCTGATGGTATAAATAATTGTCTTAAAAGGATTAACTTTTAATCCTTTAAGTTCCTATCGAACTTTTAATCTCTAAAATACATCGACAAATCGAAACGACTGTATCACGCTGGCCAAAGAGGTAATACCTTTCCATAGCTTTGAAATATTTTCAAAGTATACGAGTCGGTATTAATAACTACGAACACGATGAAGTAAATTTTAATTGATGAATATTAATTAATCATTAATTCATGTTCAACTTTTACACGTACACAATACAACTTTTTAATCTTCTATGTATTTTTAAACTCTGATTGTATAATCAATGGACTTTCAAATTTACAAATATATCGATAAATCAAAACGACGGTATCACGCTGGCCAAAGAGGTTGCACCTTTTCATAGTTTTGAAATATTTTCAAAGTACACGAGTCGGTATTAATAACTTCGAACACGATGCAGTAAATTTTAATTGATGAATATTAATTTATCATTAATTCATGTTCAACTTTTACACGTACACAAAACAACTTTTTAATCTTCTATGTATTTTTAATCTCTCATTGTATAATCAATGGACTTACAAATTTACAAATATATCGATAAATCAAACCGACGGTATCACGCTGGCCAAAGAGGTCACACCTTTTCATAGCTTTAAAATATTATCAAAGTACACGAGTCGGTATAAATAACTTCGAATACGATGTAGTAAATTTTTATTAATGAATATTAATTAATACTTAATCAACACTAATTCATAATTAGTATTAATACTAATTTATATTTTATTGATACTCTGTTCGACTTGCCTGAGTATCGCCTGACTTGGCTCAGAGCAGGTCGACTCATGCTCGCTTCATAGCGGGTGGTGGGGGTACTATGATCTATGGTGGGGGAACCTGACAGCCAATCAGATTCGAATATTCTCTTTCTATAAATAGGGCCGTTTTGCGGAGCTCTTCCGCATTATCTCATCGTGCTAGTTGCAACATTTCTGGAAACCTGTTATTCTTTTTGGTTGGAGTGTAGTTTTATCTCATTGTTCCATATCAGTTTATAAATTCGTTTTAATTTTCTCATCGTTTAATTTTGTTTTTTAACTGTTTAGTATTTTTTTCCAAAGTTAAGATTAACTCTTTTGTTTTCAATTTTAATTTTTTTGCTTATTTTTTTTTTTTCAATTCGTCTTTAATTTTCTCATAGTTTAATTTTTTTTTATTCTATATTAGTTTTCAATTCGTTTTTAATTTTCTCATTGTTTAATTTTTTCTTCTATATTAGTTTTTCTATTATTTTTAATTTGTATAATAATTTAAAAAAAAATTAAAATTAATTCTTTTGTTTTCAATTAATTTCGATTTTTTTCTTTATTTAATATTTTTATAGTTAGAGTTTTAGTTATTTCATTTTAAATTAACTTTTTATTTTTTATCCTGTCGTCATTAAATAAGTGTCAATACTGCGACCGAGATTTTAGTAGGAAGATTGATAGAGTCCATCATGAAAATTCATGTTTGGCTACCCTGCCACGACGTACATGTGTTTCCTGCGATAAGATTTTTAATTCTGTAACGCAGTGCATAAAGCATGTACGTCGCTGTAAAAATGAAACACTGCTCGTCATGACAAAGCGAAGGCGGTTGGAGGTGGCTATGGGATCTCTATTTCAGATAGAAACATCATTTGGAGGAGATCTCAAGACTTTTTCCTTCTATGTTCTGAACCAATCGATGCAGTGGAATTTCTCTGCAATCAGACAGATACTATATATCGATTGATTTCAGAATTTTGGTCGGAATCAGACGCTCCCCTAAAGTTCAATTTGGTATTGGAGGCTACGTACGAAAACGTCAAAGGAGAGACGTGCGATCGTGCCTTCAAAACCAAAAATAAAGCTAGCGACATCTCTTCCATCTTGGATTGTCTAAGCGGAATGTATGCGAAGATGGCGACCGAGTAAGCATAAAAAGGGAGGTGAGAAAGCGAATCTTGTCAGTTCCCATCATGCGCTTGGTAAAGCAACATACTACGATCCCCGTTCATAACTTAGACGGTGGAGCTCCTATTAAGAAAGAATCTAGACACGGCTTACTTTTTCCTGACTCAATTAGATGTTTAATATGCGGCCTTTCTAATTGCTGTAAAACTAATCTTATGCTGAGTTTAATTAATGATTCAAAGGGACTAAGATTTGAAAATATCTATTTGTTTACAAAATCTTTACATCAACCCAAGTATATGAAATTAGCGCAGATATTAGAATCTTTATCTGATATCGGGTTCTATCAATATGAAGATAACACAAGTTCCTCCACCCAAAGAGGCACAATTTTTTTGTGCACGGATTTTTAGTCCTGGATAAAGACAGACAGATTAATGAGGGTAGGTATCGAAGGGGTTTAGAGGGCTATATAATACCGCGAGGTGTTATGATTAGTTTATTCTCTAGTTAGACATGGAAGAGTCAACTAGTGATGCCGTAATGCGTGAAATAATTGAAACTAGGAAGGCCATACAAGAAAAGTGTAATTTATTGAAAAGAAATCGCCAAGAGACTGATGAGTATTTAAAACTGAAGTATCAGCGTTTATTGAATTCTATGGAAAGAGTGTTGAATAAGCGAGAAAGTATTGAACGAATTCCCTCCTCGATCCAGTGTGAAATTCGAAAACAGGAAGAAGAAATACCCCATGTTCCATCGAAAATGCCTAAATATTTTCTGAAACAATTGTCACCACAAGATAAAACACCAAAACCTGGTCCTTCGAAGATATTCACTTAAGATATTTAATAATGTAGTGTAGCTGAAGAGATTCACAGTACATCATGACATCCGTTAAAGAACAGATCATGCATGAATTGCACAAGCCGGCTAGAAGAGTTTTTAAAAGAAGATCAGTGTTACTCAAAGGCATTGATGATTTATGGCAAGCAGACTTAGTTGAAATGATTCCTTATGCTAGCTTTAATAAAGGTTACAAGTATTTGCTTACTGTAATAAATTGCTTTTCTAAATATGCTTGGGTAGTGCCAATAAAGAATAAAACTGCATCTGTAGTGTGTCAAGCATTTGAGAAAACATTGTCTGGAAGAAAACCAAAAAAATCTGCATACAGATAATGGCAAAGAGTTTTATAATAAAATGTTTCGAAAACTCATGAAAACTAGCAACATCAACCATTATTCAACATATAGTAACCTGAAGGCTTCATAATAGAGAGATTCAATCGCACTCTAAAATCAGCAATGTGGAAAAAGTTTAGTTTACAAGGAAAATACAATTGGCTATCAATACTACAAGCATTGGTAGACAAATATAATAAAACAAAACACAGAACGATCAAGATGGCACCGGCATCCGTACATGAGATTAAAGTTGAAGCACGACTGCTGCAAGATGTATATTCTAAGAAAACCGCAGCAAAAAAAGCAATCAAGTTCAAAGTTGGAGATTATGTAAGAATATCGAAGTACAAAGCACAGGTTATAAAAGTTATTTAACAGTGGTTGAAAAGTTATAAAAAGGAAAAGGTAATAAAGCTCTAGTAAAGTGGCTAGGTTTCGATTCTTCTCATAATTCGTGGGTTGACAGCAAGAATTTAAGTATATAAGGCCTTTCAGCACTATTTCTGTATCAGTAGAATATGAGGCGTGCTATAGATAAGAAGAAAAAGAAGCGAGTCATACCCGTACCTAAGAGGATTGGTGGAAACACTCCACAGTTGAGACCTAAAGCCAAACAGATCTTAGCAACTCTCCCACGTCATAGACTGAGCAATTTTGACTTGCTTAGATTAGCAAAACGTCATAAACTGTGCCATTTTAGGGGAGTGTTTATGGTTGATGAATTTCCTAGTAAGCCGTGGATATCTGAACGCGTCATTTTTAATCTGGATATCAGTGACGGTAGAGGAACACATTGGGTTTGCTACAAGAAAAGAGGAGAATATGTTCAGTTCTTTGACAGCAGTGGAGAAAAACCACCTAGTGAATTCGTCCGCTATATGAAAGGCAGATTTCAGTAAAAAGAAGGCAATTTCAGAAAGTCGGATCAAATAATTGCGGTCAACTTTGTTTACTCTTCTTGCTAGATGTTATATAAAGGAAAGCATCCCTTGGAAATACTCATTCAGTCGGCATACATCAATGGGGTTGGACTTTAAAAAAGTAAATAAAAGTGCGTCTGCAGAGAGAATAAGTATCATTCCAGTGAAAGTAGGAGGATAGTGCAGATCGTTGACGGCGAGTAATATTAGATTTCTCCAAACTGCTGGATATTACATCTTTTCATCAACATGGAAATATTAAATTTGGAAGAAACTGCTACTTTTGACAATTCAGTTGAAGGGATAAAATTTCATTCTCATCATCCTTATTCATCTACAAATCTTCAGCCAGTGGATGAAATACGTATCAGTCTGCAACATCAAGATTTATATACTCTTCCTAGTGAAAGTCTGCTTTATGTCGAAGGAAAATTTCTCAAGGAGGATGGTTCAGCAGTTCCCAGTGCATCAAAATTAACTAACAACATGTTTACATTTTTGTTTGATGAAATAAGATACGAACTGGGTGGAGTGGAAATAGATCGCGTGAAAAATCCGGGAATTACTTCAACCTTGAAAAATTTGGTTTCGCTCAAGGGAGGTTCCCAGTTTTTAGATAACTGGGGATGGTGCTATCCAAAAAATGATACACTAAACATTACATCAGCAGAGGGGTACTTCAACTTATGCGTTCCTTTATTATCTCTTCTTGGATTCTGTGAAGATTATCAGAAGATTGTAATGAACGTGAAGCAAGAACGGATATTTGTTAGAAGTAGACATGATGAAAACTGCTACATAACAAAGCGACCAGGAAGCGGAATTGAGGCAGCTGAAAAGTGTAAAATAGAACTGCAGAGGCTATGCTGGAAGCTGCCCTATGTTACAGTAAATGAACATCAGAGACTGGCTTTGATGCGTCATCTGAAATCAGAAAAGATATTTTCACTAGGTTTTAGAACCTGGGAACTTTACGATTATCCTTTACTACCAGCGAGTCAGAGACAAATCTGGCCCGTTAAAACTTCAAGTCAGCTGGAAAAACCACGTTATATCATATTAACTTTTCAAACTGAAAGATTGAATAATCATGTAAAAGATGCAAGCAACTTTGATCATTGTAATATTTCCAACGTAAAATTGTATTTAAATTGTTAAGCTTATCCATATGATGATTTGAATATAGATATTTCATCCAATCGGTTCGCCCTGCTCTACCATATGTACGCTTCATTTCAAAATTCCTATTATGGCGCATAAATGCAACCTCTATCTTCTTTACAAAACTTTAAAGAAAAAGCACCGTTAATCGTAATAGATTGTTCGAAACAATCTGAATCTATAAAAAGTGGACCAGTAGATGTAAGATTAGAATTCGAATCAAAAAATATATTTCCGTCGAATACTACAGCATATTGTCTAATTATATATGATATACTCGTAGAATATAACCCTCTAATTGGTATGGTTCGGCGAATGGTATAAAATGAGGTGAATCCTTTGCTTAGTGTTCAGTATGGTTTCGGCTAGTGTAGTGATTGTAGACTTCCAGTGCTTTGTAGATAGCCTGGGAAATTATATTATTAAAGAGTTTTCTCTTTCAAGTCGTCAAGACATTGGATTTTTAAACCACCGAAGCAATATACACAAACTGATAAAAGTAGAAGAACAAACTATTGGCTAGAAAATTATTATCATAAAATTAAATGGGAATATGGGGAAGTTGAATATGAAATTATTGAAGAAATTTTCAACTTTATTGATTGTAATTATAAATTTGTTTTTGTTAAGGGTCGAGATAAAAAACTATTTCTATCACAAAATTTGTACAATTGTTCTGTAGTCAACTTGGAAGATTTTGGTAGTCCAAAAATTGATTCACTCATCTTAGATGAGCAAGGCAGCCATTTTTTCACCATTTTATTCACCTTGAATGGAATGGGTCACTGGCGAGGTTTAAACACCCGCAAACCCTGAAATTGGATGAGAGAAAGTCTCTGGAGTGGTTTAAAAGCCCGCAAACTTGATTATGTAAGTGAATGAGAGGTGAACAGATTTCCAATCAGTTCAGTAGAATTATTTCAATGCTTATATAAAATGAGAAACATATGCATGGAAAAATAAATAAATCTAGATTTTTAGAAATGTTTTCTTATCCTAAATCTAAAATAAATTTAGCTTATTACTCCCGCCGACGATTTAAATATTTACTGCACTATGCCGACCATTTAGCAAAGATTTTTGTTTGTATACGTTACTTGAAAATGTCTGTATTTTTTTTTCACGTTGAAAATTAAATTTGAATAGATTTAGAGGATTTACTTTTGTAAGATCATAGACCAAAGAAGGTTTATATTATGTTTTTATTTATATTTTTATTTAAACATCAAGTTTTATTTAATTCTTGCATGTATTAGTTTGGAGATTAAAGTTATGTTTGTATAAACACACACAAATGTTTATTGTAAGTATTTAGACAGTAGATTAATGTTTATTTTTGTATAAATTCAAATTTTCATTATATTAGTTTTGTTTTGTTTTTATAAATTTTACGAGGTTAAGTTTTATGTTTGTATAAATTGAGATAATCATCGTAAGTTTGTTATGTATAAATTTTACATTAAAAAAAAAAATATACTTGCTTAAAATAAAAAACGAAAAAAAAAAACCTCTTCGATGTACCTTTGCCTTGACGTGATGAAGAGGCTTAAGGCTTAATGCCGAACTAAAAAAGGTACAAAACTTTGGCTAATAATAATATTGATGTTACCTATGTTGATAACATGAAAGGGTTAAGACGTTCTATATCATTGACTACAAATGATATAGGAACTTTAAGCTCGAACCAGACCGGAGCATGTCCAGACAGAGAATTAGCATGAATTAATAATTAATTAATATTCATCATTTAAAATTTATTGCCTCGTGTTCGTAGTTATTAATACCGACTCGTGTACTTTGAAAATATTTCAAAGCTATGAAAAGGTATAACATCTTTGGCCAGTGTGATACAGTCGTTTCGATTTGTCGATATATTTTAGAGATTAAAAGTTCGATAGGAACTTAAAGGATTAAAATTTAATCCTTTTAAGACAATTATTTATACCATCAGATATTAAAAATACGTAGTAGATTGAAAAGTTTTTTTGTTTATGTTTCAGCGAGATAAGTAAAGATAGAGTATTAACAGCTCAAAGTCCAAAAGGTGTTATAGGAATAAAGAGCCCTACTATTTATTTATGTTTTAAGGATTATCAGTTCAAAGTCCAAAAGCTATTTAAATATTAGGAAACCCTACCATTTATTTATGTTTTAGAGATAAACAATTCTGTCCAAAAGCTGTTATAGGATTAAGGAACTCTACTATTTATTTATATGTTAGAGATAAACAGTTCAAGGTCCAAAAGCTGTTATAGGATTAAGGGCTCTACTCTTTGTTTATGTTTTCAAAGTTCATGTTTACATTTCACCCAGAAAAACAAACAAAATGGCGTTCGGGTACACTCATGCTCTATAAGAAGGGTACCGGACCCTTCATCGTATAGGTTATGATTATATAACAGTTGGGAAGATTACAGACTATAAAGTGGGTACCTGACCCTAAAACAAAACCTCAAGTCTCTCAAACGGTAGAAAAACAAAATGGAGGTCGGGCACACTCATGCTCTATAAAGTGGGTACCTGAACCATCAACAAAACCTTAAGTCTCTCAAACTGTAGAAAAACAAAATGGCTGTGTAAGAAAAAGAAAATGGCGGCCGGATACAGTCATGCTCTATAAGGTGGGTACCTGACCCTTCGACAAAACCTCGTCTCTCGAACGGTAGAAAAACAAAATGGCGGTGTAGAAAAAACAAAATGGCGGTCGGGTACACTCATGCTCTATAAGGCGGGTACCGGGCCCTTCAATAGGGGGAGGGAGTAAATCTTGTGGGCGGAGCATAGGCCAGGAGGTTCCATGGGTCACGTGACTGGATCACGTGACTAAAACATGTATGCGGAGCATAGACCAGAGGGTTGCAATGGGTCACGTGACAGGATCACGTGGCTAAAAATATATGGGCAGAGCATAGACCAGGATGCTCCGCGATGGTTAAGGTTAAGTCGAGTTGAGACCACGTGGTGGTTAAGGTAGGGTTGGGGTAAGACCACGTGACACTTAAGGTTAGCGGTGGAGGGGATGGAGGAATCGTGTCCCAGCTCCCGCATTTTCCCTCTACTGAAGGGGTTGGATTAATCATGAAGGATAGTCTCTTTGCAAGAATTGAGGAATGGGAACCCGTATCATCGAGAATAATTACGGCATACATTGAGTTGACCATAGCTGAGGAAATGTTCAGGAGGAACACAATGAAGTGATCTGGGAAGAAGAGATAGAAGCTGAATGGAAAAGTTAAGACTTGGTAAGGCAGCTGGCAGAGACGGTATAGCTCCCGAATTAATCAAATTTGGTGGAGCGGAACTGTTAAAAGCATTACAGTATCTTTTCCAGAAAATATATACCGAAAAAGCTATCCCTAAAGAATGGGAATATAATATAATTATCCCTATTCATAAAAAAGGAAGTGCAAGCGAATGTGGGAACTATAGGCCTATCTGCCTATCTCAGGTTGTATACAAGTTATACACTTCAATATTAGAAAAGAAACTGAGGATGCTTGTAGAGAAGGATTTGGAAGAGGAGCAATGTGCATTCCGACCACAACGCCAAACACAAGATCTCATTTGCTCTCTGAGAACTATCATAGACAAGTCTTGGGATCGAGATAAGAGTGTCTTCTTGGCATTCCTAGACCTGAAGGCTGCCTTTGACTCTGTTCCTAGACAAGAATTATGGAATGCCCTCTCCGCCAAGAATATCCCACAAGGATTAATAAATGCTGTCAAGTCCACATACCATAACTCCAAAGGTATAATTAGAATTAACGGAAGAGAGTCGGATATATTTGGCATGAAGAAAGATGTGAAGCAAGGAGACAGCTTAAATCCTCTCTTATTCATTATATGCATGGATGAAATTTTGAAGATGTGCAAACGAAGGACAGCTCGCACTGTTGTAGGCAAATGGAATATGAGGACAATTCTGGCGCAAGTGATGGTGTTTGCAGATGATATTGTTCTCATAGCGGATTCAGAAGCGCGATTGCAGCAGGCAGTAATAGAATGGGAGGCGGAGCTGGAAAGGAAAGGAATGACCATCAATGTCGGAAAGAGCAAAGCAATGCATATAGGCAGGGAACAGGAAGTTGTTGAAATACGCTGCAAAGGTGAAGTAATGGAAATGGTGGATGACTTCACTTACCTAGGGACAGTGATCTGCAGGAATGGAAGGTTGGACCAGGAGATCTCCAACAGAATAAAGAAGGCAAATTCTATCTACTACAACCTCTGTAACACATTGATAGGTAAAAGGGAGGTAGAGAAAAATGTTAAAATACACATTTTTAAAGCCGTTTACCTGCCTACTCTATTATATGGAAGTGAAAGCTGGATACCTCTAGACAAGCACCTAAGCAGAATAACAGCTGCTGAAATGAAATATCTCCGAAGAGTAGCTGGTCGAACAAGGAGAGATCGCATTAAAAACGAGCGGACACGAGAAGATCTCGAAGTTGCTTCCTTGAAAGATACCCTTGAAAAAAGACAACTTCGATGGTTTATGGTTCGAAAATTCGTTGAAGCCATACCCATGGGGAAGCGCCCAAGAGGGCGACCTAGAATGCAATGGACTGAACACATTTCTAGAATAGGCCAGAAGAGAGACAAGCAGATAAATACCATGAAAGCGCTGGCACGGGATCGGGAGGTCTGGGATGCTTGGACTGAGGCACCTCCACGCTGAGAGGCACTATGGAGGAAGAAGAAGAAGAATCCAGTCAGATGACCAATGACACCTTCTAGCCTATACTCCGCCCACAAGAGCCAAGCCCCTTTTTAGTCACGTGATCCAGTTACCTGACCCATTGCACGTCCCAGTCTATGCTCCGCCAACAAGATTTATCTCCTCCACCCATTTAAAAACTGAAATAAAACAAATGGAGGGCTGAGGTTACTTAAAAAAAGTTAGGAATATATTATTGAAAAAAGTTGAACTGAAAATGAGATATAAAATCATAAAATTTAGAAAACTAAGAGGGGTCACCACTTTTAAGATTCTATCAGGTTCATTCAATAAACACAGGTTAACAGAAAAAAAAATGTAATTTTTTAAGCAAGAATTATACACGAAAAAAGAAACTACAAAATAACGTGCACTACAAAAAAAAAAAAAAAGCTATAATCAGTATTTACAAGACTAATATTTACAAAGAGGCATGCCAGGCATAATAAAGAAAAACAAAAATACAAAACAATCTACTCTCATATGCAACCTACGGGTGAGCTCTCTATTACACAGGCCTTCACACAGTAGTTACTACTAATTACTTAACTCATTAAATAGTAACACTAAGTTAATAGGAACCGGCAATGTGCTTGCGGCGAAAATTTCTCAGCAGATCTAACCTGATCACAGCCCCAAAGAGGTAGGCTATGAAAGTAGGTAGGGCTCGCTAAGTTGCAGGACGGTTGTCGTGAGAATGTAACGACTACTATTCGACACCCTGTGATGCCGAGATTAGTTCATACCGTGGGCGATACCGTGCGACCTGTACGAAATGCCTCCGTGTCTTCCACACAACACGCGTCTTCTTGCCAGACCACGATTACGAAACGACTGTATGCTTCTACTGCCCTCTGTCGGATCCTGAAAGTGACATAGATGGTGACGAAAAAACAGAAGACATTTTTAGGAAATAACGTTTATAAATTGAATTTATATTAAATAAAAATTATCAATAATTTTTTTATTATATTTAAACGATTTATGTAACTAAAAACATATTTTCTTATTATATTACAAATTATTTCTAAATAAATAAAAAATGTTCAAATTCTACTTTAATTCTTATATTCCCTCCCCGTCTAATCTACTAACATTATTAAGATAACAAAATGTTAAATATTATATATATTTTATTTCAGTTTTCTAGGATGCTACCTTAAGATTTAATAGATAATTAGGGTAAATATGAGTTCCTTTGTTAAAATCATGTAATGCATTAAAATATAATTCGAAAAGCACAACTCCTAGTCTTCTCTTGTATAGTTGTATTTCTTAGTGTTGGAATAAAAATAATATATTCGATTAAGCAATTAATTTTACCAAATCATAATATTATCCGAGATTGTTCCGTAATAATAACCTCCATTAAGGAATCAGAATTTTCATGTAAGACATATTGGTGTAATATAATATTCGAACGGCTTGATTGTTTTTTCTGCATTTGGATAGGTGTTCGAGTTACCCATTAGATATTGTTTTATTTTTTCGATTGATTTTACGTGTTACTTTATTGATTTTAGTAAATTTTAATGATTTTATAAATACAAAAATATTTTATCAGCAAATATTTATATTTAAAACTGTTTTGTGGTGATGTATTATCTGTAGTTGATATTATTTCAGAACGTTGATGTAAGATGTACTATATTTGGTCCGCATTTGTATGATATTATGTTTTTGAAGTACTAATGATGCCCGAATTGGCGAAACGTTGACTGGTCAGATATTTACTGCTGTTTAAGAGACTCAAAACTTAATTCAGAAATCTTCCCGAAATACACTGATAATTTAAAAATATTCATATTAACCCTTCTCCATACTCATTTCATAATTCAAATTGATTGTTTTCTTTCATGAAATGATAATTTTTTATTAGATATTTCTATATCGTCTCCGAATTAACATGTCTTGTTTTGTGTAGGTGACTGTCAATGTTAGAATGTTTGGTATCATCGGATGATAGATAATATTAACAGTGACTAATATGAGCAAAATCGGGGTAGTTATAACATAATTCCGACCATACTTTTCCCCAAAAATGTCATAAGTTCTTCTATGAGGCATCTCTACCAGCACCTGTTCCCTCATTGAAGTTTGTTTATCGATAAATCAACAATCAGTTCAATCGATTATAACCAGTTCATCTTGGTTCTGCACGCTAACTTTCTGTAGGACAGTACATTTGTGGACTTCATTTGGATGAGAATCATTGTTAAGAGGTGTTTCATAACTCCCTGAGATTCTAAAATGAGTAACTGATAGAGGAAAGATCAGGTAGTTAGAGCACAATGCTGATCACACTTTCTACGAAGAATACCATCTGGACTCGTCTATGAGATATTGTTCCCAGTTCCTGTCGCCTTACCGAAGTGTGTTTATTGGTAAATATAACAATCAGAGACTTGATTTTATTTGCTTTTATTAGATTGATATTTATTTTTTACTAAGAGGCGGAAGCTGGACGTCTTTAAGACTCCAATATCTTTTGATAATCAACTCCAATCAATCCAAAATGTTCAACATTTCCCGGAAAAGGCATACATTTAACGGAAGGCATTAGCTCCATACTCACTTCATAATTCGAATTGTTTCTTATCTTTCAAGAAATGATAACTTTATATTGTCTAATGCCTTCCGTTAAATTTCTGTCTTTTCGTGGGCATTATCTAACATTTTGGGTTGATTGGAGTTTATTGGAGTCTTAAAGACGTTCAGCTACCGTCTCTTAGTAAAAAATAAAACTAAAATAAAATAAATATCCATCTAATAAAAACAAATAAAATTAAGTCTGTGATTGATATGTTTACCAATAAACACAACTCGGTAAGGCGACAGGAACTGAGGAAAAATGTCTCATTTACGATACCTGATGGTATTCTTCGTAGAAAGTGTGATCAGCATTGTGCTCTAACTATCAATATTTTCCTCTATCAGCCTTCAGTTTTTTCCTCTATCAATATTTCCCCTAACAATATCTGATCATCCGTTACTCTCCATCACTATCTCAAACCATACTTGGTCATACTGATCTACACCGCCTCGTGTGACATGTGGCAGGACCTGACCCTTCAATGAACTGGAGGATAAACGTTATGAAACTTATGTAAATAAAATGGCTGCCAAGAAAATATATGGCGTAGGTTGATGTAAGACTCTCGTGTCCATTGGACAATGGACAAAGATAAACATTATAAAAAATACGAACATTGACAGTCGGTCAGCGAGTCCGTCGGACTTAGCTGGGAGGAATTAGCAATTGCGTAAGATGTAAGTGATAGATGACCGCTGACTGCCGAGTAGTGATGACGTGATAGAGGCTAGGTTCTATCAAGGTTTAAGGTGGTGGTAGTATTATAAACAGGTGAGGTTTGTGTTCGTGTGAGTCGGATTTACGGCCTCCGATTTTCTCGCTCTTTTTTTTTGTTATATATATTTTAGGGGCCCCAGGTTATATATATTTTCTCGCTCTTTTTTTTTGTTATATATATATCACCCCCCTCCTCCCCCCTAGCGACGGTGGTCGCACAACATCAAAGAGGCGGCACCAGACGCCCCTTCGCTCCGGAGGCAAGGATTAAGCCCCACTTCCGCTATAGTCCGAGGAGACGGCATTCGCTACAGATAGTGTATTGGTCGGAGGTGGCGAGACGCAGGGGACGCAGCGGGGAGTCTTCGTTTCAGATAAGACACTCTTTCGAGTATACTATGAAACCTGACCACCAAACCTGTCAATAAATATAGAATCAATTAAGTTAATTAAATAATACTAACATATTAACGTTAATTGCCCCTTCAGGGAAACAGTTTATTATTCAATAAATCTATATTAACATGAGATGGCGTACTTCTTATCTCACATTCACGAGTATTAATGACTCTTTATTTTTAAATATACAAGGACGGGGTTTCCCGGTCATAAGGGGTACTGGGGGGGGGGGGGGGGGGTACAGTGTGTACAGTGTGTATCTCTGTAAAATTCCGAGCAATTGGACGAGAGATTATAGATATATCTACAGATAATAGCTGTAGTAGACGACCATGTGGTGTCACGTGGTCGGTGAAGTAAGAAATAGAGATTTGGGGCCTTCCCCAGACGAGAGACTTCTACGTGCTGAGTAGAACGAAGAATTGGAACCATAGGAGAAAAGGTCCAGGTGAGGAGAACGATTTTTCAAAGTTTGATTGATTCTGGAAGATATTGTGAGGTGGGAGGAATTCGAGTATTCTCGGCTGGGGGGTACTCGAAGGAGAGCCGAACGATCTCGAGTTTCATCGAGATCAAAGGAGAAGAGGTGGGACCCCAGGAAACACGAGGACAAACGAGTGTCACCGAGGACAGAGAGGGAGTTCGGTGAAACCAGTCTCATTCGGCTCCGAGTGCATCCGATAGTAGCCAAAAGGACCCGAAGGCATGGCAAAGGCTGTTTCGAGAGCAATTACGGAGCAGGGTTGTTGATTATTAATCAATCATGTTTGGAAATGGGGAAAAAAGGTCTAGGAAAGGCAAAAAAATCAGTTGAGAAGGCTGTATTTACAGACTGTTTTCAAGTTGATGCAAATTAATACATCACGTTAAAACAGTCACAAATTAAATTTATATGAAACACTTGAAATAATAAAATCCATCAAATCCAATCCAGATTTTTGCTTAAATGACCAAATAAATATCTCCAATAGTCCAATCTTAAATTTATTCCCATCCATAACAGAAAAAACAATTACTCACCGGAATTACTGGGAAAACCCCGACCCCTAAACCGTACCATTTAACTAAAAACACCTCACCTTTCTTCCATTACAGTCATTTCCATTAATAGTTCCGTGCGAGAACAAACCAACGTCAATCAGTTGACATCCTTATAATGATACAGAAGGATCAATCTAATAAAGTTCATTGTTAGTTCAATGCGAGAAGAAACCAGTACAAACTTTTCTGTTTGATATAATCCATTTAAACCTTGAACTGAGGATGAATGTATTACATTCGAAACTAGTTTTCAATAAAACGAATTTATAGAAGTGGCAAATAATTTATCAATTTCTAATAAAACCAACGTAACCTTTTCTGTTCGATTTAATCTACTTAAACCTTGGTGAGTACCAACATGTATTTGATTTGTTGTCTTAATTAAAATTAATAATTCATAACTGTTTTATAATACTAAATAATATTACATTTAATTTAATATGTAAATCAATCACTAATTACATTATTATTGGACCCCCCTCTCTTCTTATGGTAAATCACAACATCCTTATATAATTCAAATTATATCAGTCACAACCTATGTCTCATCTTCGTCCAAACCCTCTCCTGGCATCCACACTTCTTCCATCCAACAAGATGGTGGCGTAAGAAATACAACATTGCGGCCGGGCACACTCAACCTTTACGAAACCTCAAGTCTCCCAAACAGCATTAAAACAAGATTGCGGCTTGGAACAAAAAAAAAAAACCTTTACCACTACAATCTATGAAGCCAAGACCCTTGGTAATGAAGTAAAGACCAAGTTGACTGTTTTTAAGCCAACGGTTGTGCAAGGAGGTAATTTGGCCGAGACCACGCTCAACTGCCAGGTTTTTCCCCCAATTAAGGGTACCCACTTTATAGAGGCTGGGTGAACCCCAGAAGGGTCTCCCGATCCCACAGCATCGATCCACGGCTGTAAACAGGATAAATAATTATCTACCACAGCCGGTCTCCAACTCGGAACCTTGATATAATTAGTACAGTGCCCTACCCACTGAGCTACTCCGCTCTCTCTACACTCAGTCTCTACAATACCGTAAGTCTCTCAAACAGCAAAAAACACAAAATGTCGGCTAAGGATGGGAGTGGTAAAGGGAAGGATGAAGCACTGTGATGAGCTGGTTAGAGAAGGTTAGGTATAAAAAGGGCCTAATTGTCATGTGACAGAAAAGGAGCGTGGCATAATGGCCACGTGACGAATAGGGGGCGTGGCCTAATAGTTAACGTTAGGTGGAGGAGAGACAACGTTACACTTAAGGTTAGGTCGAGGTTTAAATTAAAATTTGGTGCCATGGGTCATGTGACTATAAAGGGGCTTGGTCTAATAGTTAAGGTTAGGTCGAGGTTTAAATTAAAATTTGGTGCCATTTGTCATGTGACTATAAAGGGGTTTGGTCTAATAGTTAAGGTTAGGTCGAAGTGATGCCATGTGACAGTTAAGTTAGTACGAGGTTTGTTCAAAATGTTATCGAGATATTTATTGAATTTTTTTTTTTTATTGGAAAAATAATACAAGCTACCACACTCAAGGGCAATAGGTATTAGGGCTATAAGAATCCATTCATACCATATATACAAGATAAACGAAAAAAAAAGAACAACAAAAACAAAACACATGGAAATAAAATAAAAATAATAAATATCATATAAAAAGAAAAAAAAATGTACATTACTAGTAAAAATGAATAGATAAACAATTTAAATAATAACAAAATAAGTAAACAACCAAGAAAAGAAAAATTAAGTTAAGTAAAAATAAAATAAGTCATCTTAAACACATTCATACCTATATACAATATTTACAATATGCCCAGGGAACTCCGAACCAAGCTCTGCCCCCACATGTGAGTGGCAAAGCCGGGCTCCAGGAGATCCCAGCGTTTCTCACACAGTCCCGTCACTGGTATTGAAGACCAGTGGAGACGGAGTGAGGGCACTAGAACCACAGATGCTCAGGACATGAGTGGAGAAGCTGGCCATTGCCAGAATTCCAGTAGCACATTTACAAATGGTCTTGAGACCACTGCCGTTTCAACCTTCGAGGAGGGTTAGAGGGATGGTTGGTGCTGGATAGAGATTGTGCTAAGGGATTAGGATGATGAGTAAGGTTCTGATGAAATGTAGGCAATTTGTATGGAATTATGTCAAGAATATATGGGATGTTAAGGTCATGGTGTAAGGTCTTGTTTTAAACATAATATGGGGCATTGACTATAGTACGGAGGACTTTAGACTGAAAGGATGGAATATGCTTGATGATCGAAAGTTTAGCTGTCCCCCAAAGTTCTAGTCTGTAGGCCCAAATAGGTTTTAGATTGGTCTTGTAGATTAATAATTTTTTTGCTATTGAAATATGTGATGTTCTGTTCATTAGTCTGTATAATTGGCCAAATTGTTGATTAAGCTCTTGTCTTTTAAGTCTAGTATGAGAGTTCCATGTTCGTCTTTTGTTAAGAAGAAACCAAGATACCGGACTTTGTCTGAAATGGGAAGTGGTGTAGAATTAAAATGGACTGGCGGACAGGAGGTTGAAAAACCCTCTGCGCTGGAGGGTGAATGTGACATGCTTACATTTTGATTCATTGACCATTGAATATTATAAATACAAAATAAAATGTTTACATATATAAATGAGGTTTCAAGCCGTAAGAGCTTATATACACTCTGCATCAGCACTAAAATGGAATCTAAAATATAGGCAATCTAAATTAATATATTACAAGAGGGAAAAATAAATAAAAACCTTTACATAAGAAATGACAAAGAAAAATACATATATAGTTAATTTAGAGTACAATTTGTTTAATTCACTTATCTTAAAATAATAATAATAATTATATAAAAATAAGATATATGTATATAGTTAAATTTTAAAAAATAAACATAAATAATTAACTTATAGTACAATGTGCTTAAGTCTCTTATGTTTATAAGATAAATCTGCTTTGGAATAATTAACAATATCTCTGAAATGTTCATCAGTACTGAGTTCACCGGATTTGAAAAAATCTGTGGTTAATTTATTAATAAAAGTAGTGATACTTGGCACATTTAAAGTAAAATTCATTAGATCTATTGGGGTCCATCTTGGATAACTGCCAACAAGACTTAAGCATTTGTTCTTCAACACATGCAATTTTTTTATAATTTGTCATGCATGTGCTTGACCATATACTGGATAAGCATAATATACAATAGGTCTGATGCATAAGTAATACAGAATTTTTTTATTTATTACAGTGAGCTTGGAATATTTGGATAAGAGAGGAAATAATTTTTGCATGACCCCTACAGCTTTATTTATTTGGGTATAGATATGATTAGTGAAGGTTAATTTAGAATCTAAATGAACTCCTAACCAAGCTAATTGATTACAATCAACTGTCACAAAACTGTCTATTACAGGCCTGCACTTAGTAAAAATTATGAATTCTGTTTTAAGATTGTTAAGTCTGATTTTCCAATTATGAAAGATTATATAACATTTTGATATGGCTAAAGAAAGATGATTTGCTATCGTATCGATTCTGAACGAGGAGATAAAAAGATATGCATCATCTGCAAAAAGTGCAATATTTGTATAAAATATTGTCAAATCATTTATATAAAGATTGAAAAGGGTTGGTACAGGGACAGAACCTTGTGGTACACCAGCCTGAATATTTTTTAAATCAGATTTGGATTCATTAATTATGAGTTTATATACTAGACTTCTGTGCCAAACACAGTAAAAAAACTTTTTTAATATCTAATAGAGCTATACCCGTGTGTTTTTTCAAATTGAAATTATGAGATATTGTATCGGTCACTTTAGCAATTTGACAAACAGTGGAATGGTTGCTCTTAAAGCCAAACTGAAAAGGAGAAATCAAGTGATTTTCTTCAATGAACACTTGCAATATTTTTAAAATAATTTTTTCAATTACTTTACTTAAGCTGCTGAGTATTGATATTGGCCAAAAATTACTTGGTAGTCACATATTTTTCCAAGGTTTAGGAATAGTTATAACTTTGCTGTTTTCCATGGTTCAGGAAAATGGCCAAACATTAATACACGATTAATTATTTTGGTTAAATGGATTTGTGATTTTTTTGATAATTGCTCTAAAAAATATTACATATACCATCAGCACCTGGGGATTTTTTGTTGAATAATTTAGCCATGGTATTTTTTAGTTCTTTGGGAGATACAAGTTTACAGTTTTCTAATTTCTTGCTAACGAGAATCATGCAGTTTTTGGTTTGCCTAAGAACATTAAGAGTAAAATATGGTATACCAAGGTCTAAATTCATTTTATGCACATTTTCAAAATATTCAGCAAGCAAATTAGCTTTGTCAGTGTCACTGAAAGCATAACTGGATGTCAAGTTCATGATTCTTAGTTGCTGAGTAACCGACGATCTTATTAGTGAATGAATATTTGTAGTCCCATTTTAAAAGTGATGAGCTAATTTAATTAATGATGAGCTAAATAGTTTATTATTATTTGGAGAGATAGCTGATAACAAATTATTCCATCCAATATTTTTAAATAACTTTATGAGTTTAGAAATATATGTGTTAAGTTTATTTAAAGTTTTCTTTGTCCAGGGTAAGGATATTTACAATAAGTTAACAAAAGCTTTTTTAATGTTGTTCCTAACTTTTATTAACCAGTAGAGAAAAGTTGGAATTGATATTTTATCAGTATTCGGTATGATTAAGGATTGGTTAGCATTGGCTGTAGGTTTAACATAGCATTGGCTAGCCAGAGAAATGATAATATTTTAGATATTAATTATTAGCTTGTCAATATTGGAATGACTAATGAAGGGAGAATTAATATGTGTTTGACTATCAATAATTGAACAAAATTTAGTCCAAGTTGTAAGTTTGAAGTTAAAAACTTTTTTAAGTGGTTTATTTTTTAAATTTTGATCTAATAAAAACACAACTGGATTGTGATCCTAAGTAAGTGCTGAAATGGATCTAGGTAATATAGAGTAGGTTAGATTTTTTTCTAGGGCAAGATCAATGACGCTAGGAGAATAATAAGTACAGTCAGCATAATAGGTAGGTTCTTCAGCAGCTACTATTCTAAAATTAATTTTAAATGACAGATTAACCAACAGTTTTCCGTTTCTATTATTGACATTACAATGGATCAATCACCAAGCACTATTACATGCTTATGCATTGAAAATAATTTTTCAAAATCATTAGGTACAATGGCTTTAGATGGAGCCTGACAAACAGAAACCACTAAAATTTCAATAGAACCAAGAATGACCTTAATACCTGTAGCAACTAAGCATGTTGAAGTAGTAAAGTAGGTAATACAACGGGGTAATGAAATATTGAATTTTTAGCTAAAAGAGCAGCTCCTCTACCAGCATCACAGGTATAAACCTTAAAACCTGGTGTTTTGAATTTATATTTAACATTTGGATTAGTTTCGCTGAGGGCAGCAATATCAATATCATTTTCTCTAATAAACTGAGACAACTAACTACTCTTGTTTAAAATTGATCTCGAATTCCAGCTCATTAATTTACAGTTATTAAAGTAATTTATGATAATACATCACAAAAGAATTCTCCTACCACACTTAATTTAGATAAGGCATCCGGTGCTCTTTTAAATTTACCCAAAGATAATTTTAGATTCTGAATTAAATTAGAAATGTTTAAGGAAGAAAACAATGATCAATGAGAGAAAACTTTCACCATTATTATTATTATTGCTAATGCTATTGGGATTAACTCTGCTTTTATTAGGCCTGCTCCAAACTGAAGGATTAAGAGTTGATATATTGGACTGGTTTGAGTAGGTTTACCTAGGGGTAGTTTGCGCAGGATTGTCCACTTGGCTTAGGAGTTAGGAGTACTGTATAAACTAATTAGGGATTGATAAATTATTTGCCACTTCTATAAATTTGTTTTATTGAAAACTAGTTTCGAATGTTATACATTCATCCTCAGTCCTAAAAACACAAAAAATTAAAAAATAAACAATTCAAAATATACTATATTTGAATACTATATGTTTGTGAAATTACTGGAAAAACTCGATCCCTAAACCGTTTACCTGTAAACACCCCACCTTTCTTCCATTGCTTGTTCAGTGCGAGAACAAACCATTTCAAACTTTTTTGTTTGATATAATCTACTTAAACCTTGGAGAGTACCAACATGTGTTTGATTTCTTGTCTTAATTAAATTTATAATTCATAAATGTTTTATAACACTAATTTATATTACATTTAATTAAATATGTATAATAACACTAAACTGTATTTTGAATTGCTTATTTTTGAATTTTTGTGTGTTTTTAGAACTGAAGATGAATGTAGAACATTCGAAACTAGTTTTTAATAAAACAAAATTATAGAAGTGGCAAATAATTTATCAATCCCAAACCATATTTAATTTCATGTATGTCATTATTTTTGATAATTGGTAATTCTATTTAATTAATTTCTTGTTATAACTTAATCAAGATTGTCTATACTTTTGTTAAAAGAATTTCAAAGGATATATATATAGGTATGTGTATTGTTTTCCGGATGTACACTTATTTTTAATTTTGTTATTGTATCATATCCTAAAAGAATATCGTATTTCTCAGAAAATGGGAATATGAAACATTTTATGGTTTCTTTTGTTCCAAAGGTTTTTTTCTAAATTTAAATATCAACTTTCAAAAGAAATTTGTCTGTAGGTGTGGTTATAAGAAAAGGATCTTCAATTAATTTATTTGCCGATATTGCGTTAGGATGAATATAATTTTCGTTAGCGCCTGTATTTATCAACCATTTCGTTTTATCGTAATTTTCAAAATGTCGCTGGGCCTTAGTAACTAAGTTTAAATTTAATTCGGAGGGTTTTCTTTGTTGTAACTGGCTCTAAAAAAGTATCCAATTTTTCAGACATTTTTATTATTGTTTTCTAGTGTGATTATTCTGTCATTTTGATTTGGTTCATTATGAATTTGTAGGTGTTCTTCTTCAAAGTGTGTTACTTGGTAAGGAGAAATAAAATTTTGAGGTCTTGGTTTTTGTAATTTGCTGAATGTTCTCATTGATACAGTGTTGTTAGAGTCATTTCTTTTGTGAAAATTATTATTATTTGATCTGTTAATGGGATGATTGGGATTATTAGGATGATTAAAGTTTTGTGATCTCGATTGTTTACCATATGTATGATGTTGATTGTTATTAAAATTTATCTTTTGGAATGAATGATAAGTAGATGGGGTGTTATGATGATGTTGTTGGAGATTTTGTTTGTTATTAAAAATTTTCTTATTATTTAAGAAATAAAATAATAAATGAGCATTTATTATAAATTATGGTTCTTACTTCATTTAAGGAATTTGGATTGAAAATCATTATGTGGTTGCTAAGGGTGTGAGGAAAACACTTTTAAATATGGTATATGATTTCTCTATGAGTTCTTAACATTTTCTGAGTTATAGTTTCTCTCCGAGTTAAACTATCCAATTCAAGTCTAATATATACAAGCTTTCTCAACTCTTGAACTCTGTTAATAAAATCAATTGGTGATTTTTTATAATTATATTTAGTTTGAAAATTTTCAAATGATTTTGCGTTGGCACAATTTTCTTTGAGTAATTTTACTAACATTAATGAATGTTATATGCTATTCGCTAATAATACGTTTCTGGCTGTTCCGGATAATTTTGCTTTTATTTTTATAAATAAAACTGTATGGTTATAGTCGTGTTCTCTTAATGTTGCTGGCGCAAATGGTCCTATCGCCAAATGGAGCTGTCATGGTCTCGACCATTTCACAAAAAAAAACTAATTTACTGGGATTTCCATCAAATGAGGAAATATGGGCACAATCGATTCAAGAAATTTTATAAATAATTTTAATGATATTAACTAGTATAACGGAACCTTATTGAGCCTGGCGGCACGATTGCGCGCTCTGGCCACAACCATAGAAACTAGCTCAACAATTAGCGCTCCCCAGTGGATAATCAGTGAAACCACGCACTTCAGCAGCTGCAGCGAGGAATTTCTTATCTTATTTCTGTTGTTTAAGTAAATGTGTTAATATTATCAGATTGTAAATATGAATCATATGTATATATTATCGATAAAGTTTCATAGTCAGAGATTTTCGGGAGGGAACTGGACGCCTCTCGACGCCGATGTTTGCTACGAGCTTAAGATACTTGGGTTGAGACTGGTTAGTTTCAAGTTCCCTCTTAGTCTTTCCGGGGCTCTTTCCACCTCTCAGATTCCTCCAGTATATCTTTAGCTATTATTTGTAAAATTATTGGAATTTATTTTGATACCCTTTACTTCTCCTAATTTCCTGATTCCACAAGTACTGAGGGCTGGTTCCCCATAGCTTGTTGCCCAAGAGGTCCGAAGGCTTGTTCCCTTCGCCTGGACTTCCTATGTTGCGGTAACCTCAGAAGGCTGGTTTCCTTAGGTTATCCCCTATCTCATCCTCATTTACACGTCCTAACCTTTCTCTACCCTTCACACCTTCTCACATCCTCTAAAGAAGAACACGCAGTATCGAGGCCTTCAGAGGTCAAGTTCACCACTCGATACACTAGCCTTAATAGTTTAATAATTGAACTACTCATTCTTCTGGAGTGGGAGCCTGCCGTTGTTAGTGTTATGTAGTGAACTACCGATTGTTCCTAGTTCTTTGGATAACCTTCCTTGTTATCATTGATTGTTATTATTACTTGTTATCAAGTTGTACCGTGTGGTTCTTAATAAATCTATATAAAAATGTATTGTTAATGAAATCAATTATATTCCCTGAGACAATAAATATTAGTTGGCGACGACGGAAAAGACAAAAAAAGTTCTAAGTTAAGTGTATCTAAGTTTTACATCCAGCATCCAGGTAACATACAAACGTTTTCACCTCATCTGTCAACTCGAATTCGATCAAACTTATTTTTCATAAATATTGTGCCTTTTTGTTTTTTCTTCTTATTTTACATTTCGTTATGGATCCTGAACAGTTTCAACATTTCATGGCTGCTATCAATCAACAGCAGGATGCATTTTTCAAAAACCTTATGTCTCAGCTGAAAGATGAATCTCGGTCCAAGCCAGATAGTGCCGTCAATTTCTCTAGCATTGCACCTTTTGAACATTTTGATTCAAAAAAAGAGAAATTTGTTAGTTATATGGAACGTTTCGATTACTACCTCAATATGAAAAATGTCACTGATCCTATTAAGAGCCCCTAACTATTATGTGCATCTATTGGCCCTTTACACTATAATAATCTCGCTGCATTTATTGGACCTGATAAATCTATCAAGTCCCTGGAATATGACTATTTTGTCGAATCATTCAAACAGATGTTGACCCCTCGGAAAAGTGCTATAGTAGCTCAGCATTATTTCTTAAACATTTACCAGAAAGACAAACAGTCAGTTGCCGAGTATGTCACGGCTTTACAGCAGGATCTTGTTGATTGTGAGTTCACTGCCACATGTCAATGTAAAAATACTGTCTCCATTGCCGATGTATTTCTCAGGGCGCAGTTTATCCGTGGACTTCGAGATAGAACAGCTGGCTGATAGAACAGCTTTTACAGGCTGACCTGAACAAGTTTGACGACTTCCTGTCCAAAACAATTGCTCTGGAAGCCTCCAGAATAGATAGTCAAGAACTCACGAGGCAACCTAGCTCTGTCACTCCTAATTTAGGAGAAACTTACTCTGTCTCCCAGACTGTCCATACTCACAGGCTTGGCTCCCATAGTCGCAGCTCACAGCCCGTTCACCAAGTCCTCAATTCCGTTTTGAAGATTAAGCTCGCCCTCACTGTCCCTAGCAACATAGTCAGTTTCAATCTCGTGGAGGTTTTTCAAAACCCACCTATCGCGAGTTAGGAATAGAAAATCTCTGTTTCCGATGCGCTAGACCAAACTGCGAAGATATTCACTGCATCACTTGTCAAAAAGCAAGACATACGTCTAGGGTCTGTATTACCACTCCCATAAAAAATTTCTTATCTCGAAAATCCAGCTGAGCCAAAACACTATCCTCCGAATACACTGACGATTCCTTCCAGGAGCCTTTGTACGGAGTTAATCATTGAGCCTCTGTTCTGCAACCCATTTGAAATAGTAGATCTTTTTGAAATTTCACCAGATCACGACAAATACGTGGTAACTGTTGCCTTAAACGGAAAACCCCAGGAATTCGAAGTGGATAGTGGCACTAGGTATTCTCTCCGGCCTCACGATAAGTTTGATAAGCTCAACCTAAATCTGTCACTGCAACTTCCGCAGATATGCTTCCGATCGTATTCTCAAAATATTATCCGGCCACTTGGAAAAGTCAATGTGCATGCCACGTACAAAGGTCGAGTCTTCTCGGATGACTCCGGTTATTCTCAGCATTTTTACGGACAAAGACATTTTTCAAGAATTTGCTCGAAGAGAAAGTCAGCTGTGTTCCAGGAATCGAAGTAAAATTGCAACTACGAAAAGGAGCAAAAGCCGTTTTTACCAAGGAGCGAGATGTATCGTACGCTTTGCGTGAGCGAGTTGAAAAAGAATTGGACTCACTAGAGGCAGCTGGTATCATTACACCAACAGCAACCAGCGACTAGGGAAGCACATTGGTGGTCATCCCGAAGCCGGATGGAGGGGTACGACTGTGAAATTTATATTATATTATGTAACTATTTTTTATACTATTACTTCACAAACTTTATTCATCATTGAAGCTTTATTTTAAACTCGCTCTAAGTATCACTCTCTTCTCACACAGATCATTTGCTAACCTATTAGCTCATGGAGTATTAGTAATACTTGCAAAAGAAAATATTTTTTCAAGTATTAAGCCTAAGAAACATTTCCAAATATATATATTTATAATTATTTAATATACTCACATCCTCAACAGGATATCCAAGATAATGCCCCATTTCTAGTTCTGCTCTGGTCTCCACATTTCTTGGGGGCGTAGATGACTCATCCAAGCCGAAGTCAAAGAAGTCATTCGGTTCTGAAATCGGAATTTCTTACACCATGTGGCAGGTATTCTTCAGTGTTCATATCTGTTATTAGGGCATACTCGTATTGCGAAAGTATCTCATTTTGTCAGCAGAAATCAACACAATGTAACATATATTTCTTCAGAACACTTCCCGTATTAGTAATTGTTTTATACTGTCATTTAGGGAATTCCATACAGTTGCTCTCTTCTTATTGAAAACAACTTGGATTGTTTTATTCTAGAGCTCAGAGGAAGGTCGCGATAACATAATAATGGAACTTTATATAGAAGAAACCTGAAAAGTTAAAATAAATACGCGAATAAGTGATCTTGCGATCTTAAAATCGATAGCACTTTCAAATATTACGGCTTCGATAATGGATACTGAGTACTTTTTTCATTGAAAAGTACTCAAATCTTAATAAGTATTTTAGTTTTGCTCATTTCTAATTATGAATATAGATTCAGAAAAAATAAAAAGTCGAATATTCATTACTTTATTCGACAAAAATGACGAATACAGAAATAATGGATGATGAATAATTAGTCAGTAAATGTTCGTTTTTAGTCATTAGGTAATAATATTTTTATTCAATTTTTTTTTGAGTTACTGTTTTTTAATTTAACTATTTTAAATATTATCGTATTTCAACATTTCACAATGTGTCATAGAAGTAATTAATCATAGGCACGCTTGAACTTTACTTTATAGCCACATCTTGTTTTATAATAAAGTACAAAAGTGCAAGTACGGGTGGGTCTATGACTTACCATGCTAAATGTTGAAACACGATAACATTTAAAATAGTTACATCAAAAAAACTGTAAATAAATTGAATAGAATTATTATTATCTAATGACGATTCGTAACCTGTTAACTCTAAAAACGAACCCTTCCACTTTAGACTAGGGAAAATATACATTTTACCATGAAAAAGGTCGGGTAAATGATTTTTTTTTTTTCTGATTTGTAAATATTTCTTTTTTGTTTTTTCTCCCATGGCATGAAAACCATGCAGTTTTTTAGCAACATCAACCTAAACTAAATTAAGCAAGAGTAAATTTCTTACATTTTTATGCTCTATATTTTTTTTCATCCGGGGTATTATTTAGGAGCATCCACTCAATCGTCTGAGGTTCAGTCTAATGGGGGCCAGAATCTCGGTGGAAAGTTTTGGAGAAGTTGTGAAAATTTGCTCATTTATGTTTTTTGGGGTGTAGATTACTAATTTCAACTTTGATACCTCAAATTGTTTCCCGGAAATCATATTTACAAAATGCAGAAAGTGCAAAAATGCTCAAAAAATTTATTTTGACTTTCCATCTCATAAATTCCACCGAGCTTGTTTAAAAACAGAGTAGCCAAACAAAAAAAATCATTGGAATCAAAATTGTAGCTAATTTTCTTATCTTTAATTTAGTATAAAATGAATATCAGAATTTATCCGAATAATACATGGTTTTCAAGTTATAAGCAAAAAAGGAAAAAAAAAAAAAACATTTTTTTTATTTGCTATTTTATACTTCATGGAAAAACTCGAGGTAACAAAGTTAAAACTCGTAATGAGCGCCTTAAAAAACATAAATGAGGAAATCTTCAGAACTTCTCCAAAACTTTCTACCGAGACCCCTTTCTGGTCCACAGTTGATTGGACTATTTGTTTATAAGGCTCAAGGTCACATTAGTCAACATGCTACAAGCTAAATTGAAAATGTTTTTATCTTTAGCAGGATAAAAACAAAATTTAAAATTATTCATGGCACGAAACGACGTTTTTCACGGAGTTTTACGAAAATTGGAGTAACCAAATCATTTTAGAAATCGGGTACCGCGCTTGCTATTTTATGTGTAAAAAAGTTATGCAGATAAAAGTAGTCGAGAATTTTTTTCTTTTAAATAATGAAATGATCAAGATTTGTTCTAGAAACAACGGTAGCCGAGATATTTCGAATATAGCAAAAAAAGTCCCGAATAAAATTTTGTTGGAAAACACTGTTTTTCCATGCTGGTCTCAATACATACAAGTAAGAAAAAAAAAATCTTATAGCCGACCTTTTGTAAGGTAACACCCTTTCTCAAGGTAACACTTATTCTTAAGGTAACACCCTTTCTTAAGGTAACACCTCTGGACTAATTGAACTTTTCCCACTTGTACTTGCAATTTTGAACTACATTATGAAATAGGGCCCCGTTCGCGTGTATGTCGCATACTTTCATATCTACCATTTCAAGGGTCTCTTATGAATATATGACGAAATCAACAACACAATTAATACTCGAGTAAAAGGAAACAGGCAGGGAGTATCTTAACACAGGAACGAAATTATGAATGAAAGACATATATGGTGCCGCCTCTTAGTTTATCTCGAACCTCAATATTTCATTGATGTCGCCATTTCAACCAATCATATTACTAATTCTTTTCATAGAATCAATAATTATAAACTAAAACTTCTCTTGGCATTGAATGTTTTTTTTTAATACTACAAACACTCGGAACATGACTAAACACCTATTCGATTCAGAATTTTAGGAAAAACACGTATTTTACTGGCTGCCATTGCACTAGAATGAGAAAAAAAATGCATATCATAAATTATAAGTCATAACTGATCAATAAGACTCAATGGATTAAAGGGGAACCGTTGTTATACATAAATGTTAATATTTTTATGTAGATAGTTATGGTTGAGGATTGTATAAGTTGCAAAGGACAGGATGGTCCTTTTCATATTTGTTTGGTAAATTGAGGATGGTGTTAGATTTTTGAGCGGAGCTGGCTAGACAATATATAATGGACTAGAAGCTATATCTATCGCTGTCCTTGGTTGGTTAGCGCATGCTCGCTGCACCGGCTTGCATCATGTTCCCACTGCACCCACCTCCCTGTCACCATCTCAACTCTCTTACCATCTTATTAACAATTTTCTTTTTTTATCCAACAATCATTACAATTCGCATTGTTTCCACTATATAAACAACAGCCAAATTGCTAGATATTAAAATTAAAAAAATTCATCATTGTCTAATACAGGGTGAATTATTCCTTTATTATGAGCCGATCATTTTTTATTTCAAATCAATTTCCTTATTGACGATATTTCTGCCGATTATCGTTGAATAAAATGGGAATACTTCCCTTGCAGTAATACTTGCCTCCCAAATGAATATTGTTCAATATTGAATTCTTTTGTTATCCATTTCTTCCCGACGGAAGGATGAATGGATGATATTTGATAAAATTGAAGAGACCGTTTTGATTCATTTATTTATTTATCATTTATAACAATTCGAATTATTTATATACGACAATAGTAACTGATTTTGTGGATCGAGGAAGGGCATTTTATGTAATGGTGGAGCCTCCCTCAATACAGCAGCTCCACTTCATCAATATCTACTATTACAAACATTCCTTTCATCGTCGGAGACCGAACATAACTTGTGCTCAAATGTTATTCAGCTGTAGGTTATGCTATTTTATATATATATATATATATATATATATATATATATATATATATATATATATATATATATATATATATATATATATATATATATAAAGATACCTAATTGACACAATGATCAAATTCAGACAGTGATAAAATAAATAATAAAGTATATGCTTGTTAAATAGAATATCGTTGTTGACTTCTAATACTTCATGACAATGAAGGGGAAGAGTGCTTTGATATTGCGTACTGTGACCGGCCGATCATTCGGCTCCTCTGCCAAGGAATAATCACAATTCTCATTCGAGTCAAGTTGATATGGAACAAATATATTTTGTGAATAGTAAGTAGGT
The DNA here is from genome assembly GCA_948150685.1 of Rhaphigaster nebulosa. Taxonomy (NCBI): domain Eukaryota; kingdom Metazoa; phylum Arthropoda; class Insecta; order Hemiptera; family Pentatomidae; genus Rhaphigaster; species Rhaphigaster nebulosa. The sequence continues at coordinate 16,177,629 of OX411307.1, forward strand.
ATGAATTATGAATAGGGAAAAGGGACGCGGAGAAAATTGAAAAAGACGAAGGGGCAGGCTGATGGGAGTTGAAACATCATTTGAGACCTTGACAGGAGGAAATATAAAATTGATTCCAATTTTCTAATGGTAAATCTGGTAAAGTCTTCTGACTTAAACATCGTTAATAAAAACAATTCATAAATAGTCTGACTGCTGCGGTTTAGTCCATCATATTTAATAAAATAGTCGAAAAACAAAATGAAATCGGTAGAATGATTTATAATATTAAACAAAATTGAAGCATTGATATGAATTTTAGAATTTCAGGATCTACAAAGGGCAGCCAGTTGTCCGTCCCATTCCGATCGCCTGCAGCCTCCATCAAAGCGAAAATCTCACATTGGACATCAAACATATAGAAACCATTTAATTATTTTACAAACCAGTACATGAAGTAGTTATTAAGTAAATTAAGTAATTACAAGTACAAGCAGGAGTTTTTTTTCTGAAAATTCTACTATTTTAAATATTAATTTGGTCTCCCTATTGAACGGCAGATATCACATTACTCCATTTAATGTAAACATTTTTTAACACTTAAAATTTATTTCATACTGGGTTATTTTTATTCCTTAATTTGACGATTATCATGAGAGTCGTCTCATCAAATCAGTATTGTGAATTTTGAGCTGTCTATATTTGATAGATAATTTATCCACGTTCGGCTATTTAATTTTAGCACTACATAAGATCTTGTAATTAAAGTATCATCAATGTATACTGGAATTGTTAGTCATCAGCCCGCACTTGAGTATAATTTGTATTCTCAAATTTCTGAAATCGTATTTATAAAACTGGGGCATTAAGATTTATTATAATTACTTATATACACACACACATACATATGTGATACATGTCAACACCGTTCTCAATTTACAGAAATCTAAACAAAATTAGATCAATTTATTTATGATTAGAGATATATTTATCAAAAATATTCTTTTTAAAGAAATCAATAAATAAATAAAAGAAATCTGAACCCGATTCCCGTGAAGAAAAAAAGATAGAAGAAATCTGATAAAAGAATACTTCTTACACCCTGTTTTTTGACTTGACTTTTAAAACTGAGACAAAAAATAACTTGTTCCGATTCCGCAATGCGCTATTGTGTAAAGTTAACATTTCTCGGAAGTTGAAGATGGAAAATTGTGCCGATAGCTGATTGGCCTAGCCAATTACGGATGTTAAGAATCCGGTGGAGCTCTGCGACCTTGTCCACAAAACAAGGACTTGTGCCTTTGTCTAGCTGCGATAGCCTCTCTGCTCCTCCACTATATATCCTTCTATCTACTGGACTATATCCTATATATCCTTCTATCTACTGGACTATATACTATATATTCTTCTATCTACTGGACTATATACTATATACAGTTCATCTCTCACGAGGCCATAAATCCTTTTACATTGATACAGTTATATTCTACGATAAAAGTGATGACGATTAATAGTCTTGACCGGTATCATACTTCATCTTTTTCATCTATTCGATCTGCAAGAAGATGATTTCAGAAATGGTCATTGTCGAACGGTCATCCCATTGTTTTTATATAATGATAGTCATTTATTAAATGATAGTTAAAAATAGGAAATTTGTACATACCAACAAACCTATTCCGAACGGCTGCAAATCCTACTTTTAATAATAAATCATCTATGAAAGTTATAGTGTGAGTGTTGACTTGAGTATTATGCTCAATTAATACTCCTGACTAGCTTTCGTAGTTGGAGTAACCAGAAAAAAACTGTATTCCATGAAAACTTAATGATATAAATTTTCGGCATGCTGATTCCAAAACACCTTACATTTCCACTCTATCTTTATAAATGGCCGAGTTATGGGCATATAAAATCTCTAATCGGCCGCCATTTCGATATAAAACGACGGATGGTAATGTCGGGTTCCGAGGATCATCCTGGGGTGACGTGTGACTTTGTTGCCGAATCTCGAAAATATCGGTCCATTAGTCTCAGAGAAAAGCCCCCGACTGTGTACGGCGGACGGCGGACGGACGGATTTTTGTTTATTACATAATTGGATTCTACCTATCTTGAAACGTAAAACCTCAAATTTTGAGGAGGATTAGGGTTAAATTTTTTGTTCTTGGTCGATTAGAAAGGGTATTTGGTTTATTATTGAAAATAATAAATCAAAAATTAATTTGTAATTTCATGGTATTTTTCATTCGAAAATTAAAATTAAAAAAAAGATTCTCTCTCTCTCTCTCTCTCTCTCTCTCTCTCTCTCTCTCTCTCTCTCTCTCTCTCTCTCTCTCTCTCTCTCTCTCTCTCTCTCTCTCTCTCTCTCTCTCTCTCTCCCCTATCTCTCTCCCTCCCTCCCTCCCTCCGCAGGGAATATCTGTTTTTAATCATTATTATTTGTTATTTATTGAAAATTACATTCATTATTTAAAACTGTTAGGTTTTAGTAAATACAAGCTAGCCAAGACAAGCTTTTGTCAATCGGCTGGAGGAAATGCTAATGTCTAACAGTCCAGAGCTAATGTGTTTTTCAAAGATGAGTGCGATTTATATAAAAATACTACTAAGGTATTTATCTAATACCTAAACATTAGTTATATTCCTTTTGCTAAGTGTATGGGTCACACCAGTAATAAAAGAAATAAAGATATTTTAATATAATGCTAACAGAAAATAGAGGAATGTTTTCAGACAAAATTGAATGTTAACAAAGTTAGAAAAATAACATCTGTACAATAAAAGTCTTTTTAGGCTAGTATTCTTTCAATTAGGCGTTCCAATAACTTCACGAATACGGCCATAATATTTCAGCAGTAATCAATAATTTTTACGGCCTCAGTAAATTTTCGACACCACTGGTTTTTATAATTTTTATGACCAGCTCTCAATTAATTACGGCAACATACTCTCTCCCCAGTGAAAACGGTAAGAAAATGTGCAGGGAAGTGGACGGTGTGACCAGAGTTTTGTGAAGAGACTGGGAGGTGATGGCTGCATCAGGCGCTGTTTGAGGATCTGTGGGAAGTAGATCTGGAAGCATTTGAAATGGTGGAAGTCCCGTCGGTTTCCTCGGGTGAGCTAGAAAGAAGAAGAAAGAAGAAATGCCTGTTTAAGCTGATTTGGCGAGACATGCTGTGGACCATTTGGTAAGGCAACATTGCCGTAGGAGAACGTGAGTGGCTGACGAAAGTTCTAGATGTACGAAGATTTTCGAAGTGACGATGAATTGAAGGAACTGAACAAAACATATTGGAGTGTTCACGAAGTCGGTTGATGAAGCTTTGATTTCTGGTATTGTGTAAGATCTTTTAACCGAACGAACGGTAGAATGGAAACCCAATCACCAGTTAAGTAGGCTTTAAGGGATGTCTTTATGTTGCGATCTATTTTACCATTTGCCCATGAAAAGTAAAAAGTCGTTTTGATGTGGCCCATGGCCAGGGATTTAGTCAGCTCAGAGAAAAGATGTAATTCGAATTGACTACCTCTGTCTGTTGTTACTCTATCTGGAACGTCGTATCGTACAATCCAGTGGTACATTAGAGCAGTAGCTAGTGTCTTGGCGGTGATGTCTGTGAGGAGAATAGCTTCGGTCCAACGTGAGAATCTGTTAATAATAGTCAAGAGATAATGAAAACCCACGAAATGGTGGAATTGGACCAACCAAATCGAGATTAATATTTGAAAATCTTGCAGTAACAGGTTGGAACGTACAAGTGGAGGAGTGGTATGTTTCCAAACCTTGACAGGCTGGCAAGGGTTGCAAGTTCGAGTGATATCCTTCTTCAGAGACGGCCAGACATATCATTATTGCACCAAGTTCACCGAGCCTTTGATGCAAGGATAATTGAGATTATTCAAAGAATCAAAAATGAGAGAGGCATCAAAGTCTACGAAATGAAAGAGGCATTTAAGGTCAGATGTCTCGCTGACTACATCAGAATTGCTGGACATGATAACAGTCTGGAATTTAATGGAGCACTGCTCAGAGGTTTGTAAATGGTGTAATTCCTCATATTTAGCTTGGGCTTTAGCCACATCCTCTAAACTGGCATTCGTCGGAATTTGGATGGAACAATTGCAAGAACAAGCATATGCGGGGATATTCAGTTTACCTGGTTGATAGCAGATGTCAGTTTTGAATTGACCGATTTATTCCAGATGTCGGAACTATCGGGGGAAGCTTTGTTTGGACTTTGCAAAAACGCATAAGTTAATGGTTTGTGATCGGTATAAATTATAAAATTGCGTGCTTCCAGGGTATATCGAAAATATTTGACAGTAGAATAGGCAGCGATTTGTTCGTAATCATAAGTATTGCAGTGCTTTTGAGCACTATTAATTTTTAAAAAAAAATCCTGATGGTTGGTATTCATTTTATCAGCTGGTGGAGCGCAGCGCCCCCGGCAGAGTCGGACGCGTCGTTAGTGCGAATAACCTGGGCATCAGAAGAAGGATGGGCAAATAAGTTTGCGTTGACAAGCTCTTGTTTAAGCTTGTTGAATAATGCCTCAGCTTCCGAAGTCCACGGGATTTTTCGCAGTCATATTTCTTAACAGCTCCAGACAAAAAGATGTTGTTGGGTTGCAGCTGCGTTTGAGGGCGCTCTGTAGAAGTTTACAACTCCAAGAAACCGCCGAAGATCATTGACTGTGCCAGATAATGGATAATCTTGAATGACTTTGACACGTTCTGGGAGAGGTGCGATTCCAGACGCATTGACACAATATTCCTAGTTGTCGATTTCGACAACGGCAAACACACATTTGGATGGAGCAAACACAATATCGTAATGTGACAAGCGTTGAAAGAGCATATCAAGATGTTGCGTAATGCAACAAACAAGTCATCTGAATAGGCGTTAACGATAACATAATTGATATAACGCTGAAAAGATTGCGCAGCATTTTGCTATCCGAAGGGAAGTAGTAGGAATTCCAATTAACCAAAAGATGTCGTTACACGTCTTAGGTGCTACAGGAATGTGATGCATCGCCCGTATAAGATCGATCTTACTAAATACACCTTGTACGGGGTACCCACCACAAGGTCACCAAGTTCCGTCTTTCTTCGGTATCATGTGGAGTCGACTGGCCTTCTCACTCTTTGAAGGTAGACAGATTCCCATGGCACACATTAGCTCAAATTCGAGTTTGGCCTGCGCCAGTTTATGGGGAGGAATCAGCGTGGTCGAGCAGATGATGGTGGTTCCGAAGTCTCAATGGTATGAGTTATGTCATGGCCAATGGCATTAGGATGGAATTTAGGTTTCTCCTGGAGGAGATTCGGATATTTCCGAAGTAGATCAGAAAACTTTTGAAGTGGCGAGACAAGGTTGAGGTGAATCGGTGGTCTTACCTGCTTCTGTCAGAAATGTCACTTGATCAATTAGCCGTCTGCTAATAACCTCGATTAATAAGCCATAGTATTCCAACAAATGGGCTCCGATAATTGGGTGGGTAACATTAGCAATAATAAAAACCCAAGGAAACTCCCTCCGCAGACCTAAATTTAATTTAAACATTTTTTTTTTTCCATAAGCTTGGATGGTTGCTCCGTTTGCCGTAAAAAGTTGAAAATTTTCCGGGTTTGTTTTCTCCTGGTATAATAGAGGAAAAACGGAAATATCGGCCCCGGTATCAACTAAAAACATTACAAATGAAGCAAGGTTTATTGTGAGTCTGCCATGTAATATTAATCGCTTTCTGACGTCGGTCACCAATTTTCCTCTTGCTAAGTGTATGGGTCACTTAAATAATAAAATAATTAAAAACATTTTAATAAAATGCTAACAGAAAATACAGGAATTAGGGATTGATAAATTATTTGCCACTTCTATAAATTTGTTTTATTGAAAACTAGTTTCGAATGTTATACATTCATCCTCAGTTCTAAAAACACAAAAAATTCAAAAATAAGCAATTCAAAATATAGTTGGTATTATTATACATATTAAATTAGATTAATATAAATCAGTATTATAAAACATTTATGAATTATGAATTTAATTAAGACAAGAAATCAAATACTGTTGGAACTCACCAAGGTTTAAATGGATTATATCAAACAGAATAGTTTGTACTGGTTTCTTCTCGCACTGTACTAACAATGAACGAGAACTAGGCAGGATGTTTTTAGGTAAACGGTTTAAGGTTCAGGGTTTTCCCAGTAAGGCCGGTGAGTAATTGTTTTTTCTGTTATTGATGGGAAGAAATTTAAGATTGGACTATTGGAGATATTTATTTGGTCATTTAAGCAAAAATCTGGATTGGATTTGAAGGATTTTATTATTTCAAGTGCTTCATATATATTTAATTTGAGACTGATTTCAACGTGATGTATTAATTCAACTCCTGATTCTTTGATGAATTTATGATTATTTTCATTTAAATGAATTGCAAAGTTGGAATTATCTGTGTTATTATTATATGCACGTATATGTTCCTTTAATCTCTGATTTAGCGATCTTCCAGTTCTTCCCGTTTATTTGGCTGCACAATCATTACAATTTAGTTTGTATACTCCTCTTTTTTGGAAAGGGTCTATTTTATCTTTAGGAGAAGAGAAATATGAGGATAGGGTTTTTTCTATTTTAAATGCAGGGTTTAATCCAAGTTTTTTTCAATTCATTTCCGACTTTGGTGGATATAGGGCCGTAATATGGAATCAAAACATAATGTTTCCGGAGGGACCAATCTTCGGGGATTGTTGAATAGATACCCATGATATGATTATATATACAGAATTTTACATTATTGTACAAATTACTAAGTACTGATTAATATTAAAATGTTAGTGAGATTTTAAGAAATTTTTAAAATTAAAAAACATTATAACTGAATGAGATCGTTTAATCCGTTGACCAAGAAGGATCTTGGTTTCGACGTCTCTGTCCTTCAGCCTAGTGCCCCTGATCAAGAATCCTTGGACGAGGAAGAAATTGAACTAACCCCTGAAGACATCTGACATTACCCTTTCCAAACCTAATTCCTGACTACCAGGATCGATAAATAAGCCAATAATTTGATAATTATTTTATCTTTTGTTCTATATAGATAGGTTTACCATAAATTGTAAAAGCCAATCCCAGACAACTTGGAAGATGAGGGAGGAAGGGGTGATAATGAAGAAAGGAATAATTTATTTTTGTTTTCTGGCACAAAACGTATCAACACTAACGAGCTTTACGACAAACGTTCCGTCTAGTTAAACGTAAGAAAATAAAACAACTAATTAATGCACCTACATACTAAATGAAATAAAAAAGTACGTAAATTAAATATTTATTATTAAGATTTAATATACAAGACCTGAACTAAAAAAATATTAATCACACAATTCGTCAAGGAATTCGGGCTCCATTTTAAAACAATTTCTGGATGAAACAATTTTTTGGAGAAATGTGTGGAGATTATCTCCTTTAATTTTTTCATAAAATTTGCTATAGTATTTAAAAGTTGCTTCACCACGGAAATCGACAACCTCCTTTCGCTCTGCACTCCAAGTTGCTCCTCTTCAAAGAAAAAATAATTTCTGCAAATACCGATGCACCGGATAAACCATAATGGCGTGGAGTTCAAAAAATGTTCATCCGTATCTCTTGGTCAGTCAATTTCAATTGAGTAGTCAGAAGTTTTGAAGCTCAATCCGTGTTGTAGAGTGTTATAGGCAAACGTAGATCCTTTTTCTGCGCATTGAAGATCGCACTTCATGACCACATTATTTTTAAATATGATTTATTATCCTAAGATAAGGCTGTATTTACTGTTTTGCGATATTTGTCGCATTTGATGTGATTCTCGATATCGAGATGTCCTTTGCACTCTACCGAAAACTTCGAATCGCACTTCAAATACCGTACACGTTGTTTGTGAAGGGCTTATGAGGGAATGTAGTACTCCCAATGATCACGTCTAGAGTTACTGCAAAACCTATCAATCTTTGCCCATTGTCATTACTGACTTCATGCAGACTTTTGCGGGCCAATCCTTGGCTAGTGAACTCCTTCTTTCCAATTTTGGCATTAAGATCTCCGGTAACTACATTAATATCATTGGCATTGATCCAGACATCTTTCTTACAGGTCATAAAAGAGATCCTTTTCTTCTTTTGCGGAGGTCTCTGTCGGTGCATGAAGGCTGAAAATGGAATAGTCGCTAAACTTTCCTCCAAGGCGTATAAAGCATATTCTTGGGTTGATCGCTTTAAAGTCAATAACCAGCTGCCTCAACCTACTCCGTACAATAAATCCACTTTCATGTGGGTGATATTGACTATGGCAGCTGTATATAACAGCTTGTGTGCGAATGTTGTCACTGGACAAAAATATTTATTTTCTATTCAAACACAAAATTTTATCAATAAAATCTCAATGTCTTAACTTAAAAGGTATTATTATTAGCTTCAAATGTTAGTAACTCTTTGAGTAAAATTTACCACAATTTTCCTACTTGAGAAGTTGGTTCTCAAGTCTGAAATTTCCCAACCTTTCGGGTATTCAAATTTTTTGCGAAAAGTGCATTGCTGGACGAAAATAAAAGGGGATTTTCGAATTGTCTGCCGGCGCGAAGTCCCTTCCTAAGTATGGCATACAAACTTTTTCGGCATCTGGTGGATGTCTAGTGTCACGTTTGATTGAAACAGATCGTCTTCAAAAACTGCAGTGTTGACAGAAAAAAGCGTGGATTTCGAATCTTGTTTGGCAGTGCAACGTCCCCTCCTAATTTTTGCAGACAAAGTTTTGTGGACTGATGGAAGTGTAGTTTTATGGGTGCTTCAAATGAATCATCCTCAAAAAATACACTATTGGACGAAAAAGAAACGTGGATTTCGAATAATATGTATTACTAAATTAGTTTACTTGTATTTTAAATTTCATATTCAACTATAGTGCGGTCATTTATTACAAACGAAGTACCAAAGCGATATATATTTATATATATGTGTATATATATGTGTATGTATATATATATATATATATATATATATATATATATATATATATATATATATATATATTCCGGTTGGCTCTATAGACCTTGTAGATCTTTGGCCGCGCGATGTGGTGTTCTTATAGACATTTATTGCTTGTGGGAGCACAGACAGCCTGGAGGGGGTCACCCAACTTCACGTTGCTGCGAACCATGGTTTCCATGGTGCAGCGGCAGGCTGCCCATTGCTCCATAACCGGTCCCTTTCCGGCAGTGTCCTTCCCACCGACTCACTCGGGTTAAGGGACAGTGATAAATCGGTCTAGATCCACGGATTATGGCTGTTCGGAGTCAGCAGGTGCACGAGGACCTATATTTCTTTCCCCGAGACAGACCGCCCATGGACCAAACCTCCGGGCGGCTATTCTATGTCCTGGAAAACCACAAAGCGATTCACAATTATACACGGGATAGGGTCATCACTCCTACGCCCGGTCTGTGTGAGTAGCCTCCAGTAGGCTGACGGGCCTCACACACCCGGGGAGAGGGGTGATAAATTTCTTGAATTATTACTTTAATTAAATTAAAGTAGTCCCGGTTCCGGGATTCAAACTCACAACCTTTGGGTTTGTAAGTAGGAGCACTTTTGCAAGCGCGCTAACCCGCTCGGCCACCCCGACCCCCTATTTATCTCTTTAATAGAATTTATTTTTAACGCTCTTAGCTAATGATTTTAAAATGTCGCTAAGCAAATAATAGAATGTATTTATTTATCTGAACAAACTATACTAGTTTTAATGCTTGTAATATAATCTCTGTAATATATTTATATATATGTGTATATATATATATATATATATATATATATATATATATATATATATATAGTTTTAATGCTTGTACTATAATCTCTGTAATATATATATATATATATATATATATATATATATATATATATATATATATATATATATATATATATATATATATATTACAGAGATTATAGTACAAGCATTAAAACTAGTATAGTTTGTTCAGATAAATAAATACATTCTATTATTTGCTTAGCGACATTTTAAAATCATTAGCTAAGAGCGTTAAAAATAAATTCTATTAAAGAGATATATATGTACCCTGTCAAGAATAAGATTAAGGAGAGGTTAGAGGAAAGGTTATCAAAGTGATCAAGGAGTGGGGCGCTTAGCCATAGGATCTATCTAATACCTAAATCCCTACTTATTTTAGTTTACCATTCATTTTTTTGTAAATATGGAAAGATATAGCACACTAACAGCTGTTGTCCCAAACTGTGGCAGAAAGTATAATTCAACAATGAAAACAATTTATCTCTCATAGTACCGAAATCCGACATAGTTCGGCTGACACAGTTCGTCGTTTTGGAAGAATACTGATTCATTTTTTCTGTTTTCACAATTAAACAACTGTAATTGACTCCTTTCCACATAAAAATATAGAAAAATTACAGTTATCTTATTCTGGAAAGAGAGAAATGAAACTTTCGAGTTATGAGCAGTGGCGAACATAGAGGGGAAAATCAGGGGGATATATACCACCCGAAAAAATAATCTGCGTACGCCTCTGGTTGTAAGATTTTTCTTCCAAACCGGCAGCATGACAAATATAAATAAATGGTGTGTAGAGGAAAAACTAGAAAAGATAGCTTTTCTCAGAAAATTTTTACTAAGTTATTGAGATATCATGGAAAACATCTTTTATGAGGAGTGGATTGAGCTAGATACTCTAGCTAAGATAACTGAGGATAGCTATCCAATAATTTATCTTCATTTTCTCAGCCTTCTAAAAAATATTTCTCTATTGAATTCTTTTTCACTAAATACTGACATTTGTTTCGATATAATAAATGGAATTATTTTACTGAGCTAGAGTTATGATTTCAAGTGATTCCACGATTCAGTAATATTTACTTGATTTATGCATCCAATAATTTTATTATCTCTCAGCATTACACGATATATCTAAATATATTATACTATTCATAACATTAACGATATTCCTCCCCCCCCCCCTAAAAGGAAAGGAATTTGTTCCTCAACACACTATCAGGTCCAATTGAAGACAAATGTAAATTGATGTCTTTAGTTGCAATCTCCATCAAATGGACACCTCTTTATCTAACATTTAGTCAATTATTTCATCGGCATTTCGGTAATATACTTTTGGCAATTAGTCGAAACGATTTTAATTGGCATCCGATTATACTAGGATAAAAAATAATCCTACATTCTATAAGCACTTTGGTTCTCATATCTAGTGAACTACAATGGTTGTGGCAGGTTGATAATATCCGAAACATAATTGCTGTAACATTCACGCTTGGCTTTAGAACTTATCTAGCAGATAATCACTAAAAAATATACCTATTATAACTAAATATCATTTTATATATTCCAATCAGTGATTTTAACTGATGTAAAAAAAAAAATAAAATCTAGTTTTCTTTTTCCTCCGGTTGGAACTACAGACTATCAAGACCATTACTGGGTTATTTATTTTCTGCAGATATTTATAATATGTGGGAGTACTGCGAACTAGGGCAGCAATAGTCCATAAGACTCTCTTTGGGTCCATTCCGATATTGCACTTACCACCGACGCCTATTCATGAATAGTAAGAATAGTAAATATTTATGGATTATATCAACTTATGGTCCAACTTTGTCCTTTCAGACCTTCCATGGACCGATCACCTTAAAATCCTGAAAAACTCCATCATATCCGGATTACATTATGCTGTGAGCTATTATCACTCTCAGAACCCGTGTGAATTGCCTTCAGTAGAGGGGGGGAGAGGGGGTACTCCTTCAAGAACTGGCCACACTAGAGTTAGTATAAATTTAAATACTGTCGCAAGGAGGCCTAGTTCGCTCAAACATCCTCTTAATTTTAATAAACATTTCATTATCACATTTATTAACAAAGCTGTTATGATTTTATGTCAAAGTAGGCCCTGTTAAGAATCGTCAATTTTTTTATTTATCACGCTTTCACTAATATTGGTAAGGAAATTGAACGATAGTTGATAAAGAAAGAAATTGAACAAGTATATTTAAATAGTATCCATATTGATTACTAAATCGATTTGATATAATCATTAAAGAATATTCGAATTTACTCTCAAGAATATTTGACAATCATTAATTCAAATGAAATGCAGATGCACGTCATGCCAAATGCATTTTGGAATAGAAAAAAAAATAGATATTTATTCTTTCTTTTTTTTCAGATAACGACGTTCAGAATTAAGACTCGTGTTAATAAAACTTTCATTACCAAACGATAAAGGCAAAAATACCGTACACAGTCTCAACTTTAATTAATTTATATTTTATTTCATTGAGAAGCTTTCGGTGTCCAGCACCATATTAGAATTATTATTGTATAAAATGTGTATGCATAATGAATATCAAGCTTGTTTTTAATTTTAGTGTTTTTTAAATAGTGATGAATATGGTGCTGGACACCGAAAGCTTCTCAATGAAATAAAATATAAATGAATTTGAGACTGTGCACGGTATTTTTGTCTTTACCATTTGCAAATAAATTAAATAATAGTCTTCCTACAGTCGAATATAAACTTTTATTATTTTATTACGAACCCAAATGTTGAGAGTAATAATACAAATGTACCTATTGGATTATTATCAATCAATAAAGATATGGATATGATAAAGACTAGATAATCCCACAGATGGTCTCTTCCACCATATCAATCATCCATTCTTAAACTAAGCCATCAATCAGTGTAGTCACATGCAATTATTACTAAGGGATAATCATAAAAATATTTCCCTTCCTCAACTCCTTCCTCATTATCTTTCCTTATTACATAAAAGCGGAATTATTTCTTTCAGTCATTCAATAAATATTGAAATTGGATTGTTCCGGGAAGGCGGTATCAATTGGTCAATTTAGTTATAAAATAGTTATAAATAACAAAAAGTATAAACCGACAGGCAAACATACACACATACACCATGACCCAGCGACATAGAGCGGCGGTGACGTAACAAGTTGCTCCCCCCCACCGCCACCACCAACTGACCCACATTCTCGCTGACAATAGTAGGTTGGCGGCCAGTTATTTTCGCGGGGGTCTTTAACCTTTCCACCAGCTCCCACGGCACAGTGTTCTTTCGGGTGACTACCCCTCACCCTAAGCCAACAGCCACAACAAGATATAACAATTGTAGAACATACTACTCCCGTAATAGATAAGAGAAAAATCGTAAATATGAAATTGATAAATTGATGGGATCGAAATTAACGATTGTAGGGAAAAAATATATCCATTGTTCGGTCCAGAATAACTTCAACTTATTAAATTTATCACCCTCAGGCAAGTTTTACGGTTCATTGCAACAATCTTGCAATGTGTCAAAGCTAGAGAACACGATTGCTATATTTGCTAATAAGATTGCCATTACACGAGATGTCTTTTGCAGATCAATTCTGTTCAAGATGATCAGAAATTTTAGCAAAAAAGATGGTATAGAATTGTAATGGGCTTATGTCTGCTAACTTCAAGTATTCCGAAGAGCGGGTAATACCAAATTCATTTACCATATCGGCAATCGGGCAATACAGGGCGTTCAAGACACACAATTTTTAGAATTTAGGTGTGAAACTTGGTGTGGCACAACTGTGTTGACTTAAGTTTCTATTGAGCTCATATCCAACCTCCTAACTTTCTCCAGTTCTACTCCAGTGTGGAATTTTCAATGTAATGAGGTATATTTTATGACAGATTCTTGTAGGAAATCAAATTCTAAAACGATTTTTAATCGGTAAAAATTTCGATCCAACGCTTCGGAAAGGCGTTAATCACAGAACTGCAAAAAATCAGATTTTTTCAGACCAATTTTCATTTCCCTCCAAAAGAAAACCTTGTATCAAAAACATCTCCATAATAAACATGGTATTTAATTAAATTTGCAATAAAATTAACTCATGTACAGAGCCCTACGTTAAGTATTAACTGAAATTATCCTGATTGAACCCCAAATTGTCATATCACTGAATAGGTTGGGGTAGAATTCTCAACTGTGGTGTGTTTGATAACCGTTTCTTGCATTTCATTAAAAATAATAAATTCTCTAATGCCTGAACTTTGATGTCTCTGATAAGGATATCAGAGACAGTTATGTAAGGAATACCAGTGCAGAATGCTTAAGAAGCCTTCACTGAATGTTTGGTTCGTTTACTAATTCCTCTCAAGCTTATATCGACGATTAACAAAAGACACCTTACGTGTTTAGTGGGTTCCTTAGTTTTTTGGTGCGAATGACGTGGAAAAGTATCAGATAACTAAAATTGTATTAACTTTAATATAATGTAAAAAGCGGTTATGAAACACTCTCCACACTGAAGAATTCCACCCCGACATTTTCAGCAAAATGACAATTCGATTTATGTTAAAACTGCATTATCTCAGTTAATATTTATTTATATTACTATCTCAGTTAACTCTATAGATGAGTTATTTGTATAACTAATTTAATTAGCTACAAGGATCATAATGTAGGTATTTTTTATACAAGGCTATCTTTTGGAGACAAATGAAAATTTGTCTGAAAAATCTGATTTCTGCTGTATTTTATGACTAACGCTTTTTCAAAGCGTGAGGTCGATATTTTCATTGATATAACATCGCTTTAGAATTTTATTTCCTATAAAAAATTCGTCATAAAATATACCCAATTCTATTGCAAAATCCACAATTAGGTACGTTGGAAAAGTACTGGAGAAAATTATAGAGTTGGATATGAGGTCAAAATTAAATTAAGTCGACACAGTTGTGTCCCTCCAAGTTTCATCTCTAAATTTCTAAAATGGCGGATTTTAAGGAGGGTGTTAATCGAGTCTCGAACACCCTCTATACATTACTGCAGACATCTTCGTTTCTGAACAAAGGGATAACATTTCACCTCTCTACGCTTGGTGCTCGAATCACCGATGGATTAATATATATCTACTGATATTTCAAAATATCACATTTTGAAAGCAATATATTAAACTCACAAGCCTCTCTCTCTGTCACTGTCACTGTCACTGTCTCTGTCTCTGTCTCTGTCTCTGTCTCTGTCTCTGTCTCTGTCTCTCTGTCTCTGTCTCTCTGTCTCTGTCTCTCTGTCTCTCTGTCTCTGTCTCTCTGTCTCTGTCTCTCTGTCTCTGTCTCTCTGTCTCTGTCTCTCTGTCTCTGTCTCTCTGTCTCTGTCTCTCTGTCTCTGTCTCTGTCTCTCTGTCTCTGTCTCTCTGTCTCTGTCTCTCTGTCTCTGTCTCTCTGTCTCTGTCTCTCTGTCTCTGTCTCTCTGTCTCTGTCTCTCTGTCCCTGTCCCTGTCCCTGTCCCTCTCCCTGTCCCACTCCCTCTCCCTCTCCCTCTCCTTCTCCCTCTCCCTCTCCTTCTCCCTGTCCCTGTCCCTGTCCCTCTCCCTGTCCCACTCCCTCACCCTCTCCCTCTCCTTCTCCCTCTCCCTCTCCTTCTCCCTCAACCTCTCCCTCTCCCTCACCCTCTCCCTCTCCCTCTCACTGTCCCTCTCCCTCTCCCTCTCCCTCTCCCTCTCCCTCTCTCTCTTTCTCTCTCTCTCTCTCTCTCATATAATATATATGAGAGAGAGAGAGATATAATATATATATATATATATATATATATATATATATATATATATATATATATATATATATATATTATTTTTCTTCGTTTTTTCTTTTCTTTTTTTTTAACTTTTCTTTTCATTTTTTTGTAAGTACAATTATATTTATTTTATTTTTTTTACTAGAAGAATGGCCTTTTTTTTACTTATATGTTATAATTGAGATTATTGTAAATATCAATTGACTTTTATTAATGTAGTCTTTGGCCAGTCATTTTTTTGTTTTCTTATTTACTTGTACATACTTGCAATTCTTAAGGGACCTAGTCCCAGAATAAAGTTTATTTTTCAATTCTATATTATGCCTATTGTATATTTAAATTTTATATTTTTATGTTATATTATATTTATATATATATATATATATATATATATATATATATATATATATATATATATATATATATATATATGTATATATATATATATATATTTTATATGAAAATAAATTCAAAATTTTAATTATTAATTACTTATTAAGTGTTTGGATATTATTGATTAATAATATATGTTATAAATAGATAAAAATGATTTTAATTAGATATTATTAAATAGTATAATGAATAGTATAATAATGGTTGGATATAAGTAGATATTATTATTTGAGGTATAATTAAGATATTATTATAGGATATAATTAGGATATTATTATATAAGACATAATTAATGTTTAATAATGGATTATATAAGATGTAATAATATATTATTGTATTGTATTGTTTGTGAATAAATTAGTTATTAACTTAATAAGTATTTAGATATTTAAAAATAAATAAACAATAATAATTTTAAAACATTTTCAAATTAAAAGCGCTCCTGACAGAAAGTAGCTATGTCAGTAATAATACTTTGAACACTTTTGTAAATAACATCAAATTCTGCAATTATTATTAATAAAAGTAGTTTTTATCTATCTATCTATCTATCTATATATATATATATATATATATATATATATATATATATATATATATATATATATATATATATATTTTATATGGATTGATTTATATGAATGAACATTTATTCTAAATAATATTTGAGAAATAAATCATTCAATTGCCTAAACATACTATGTTAGAAATCATTTATTTTGTCATTTTATATTAATCTTATTTGTCAAATGATTATTTCGTGAAATGATCATTTCATCGAATAATTTTTTCTGAATCTATAATTTCGATACCAAGAAGTTAATGTAAATATATTTTAGTCTGCCGAGAGACCTAATTGAGACATTTATCCGAGGACAGATTACTCAGCTCAAATTTATTTTTCAAATGAAATCAATCGTTTTCTCCTTTCCGTTATTTTACTTATTATTTTTTAGCATTAGTAAGTTTAAAAAAATCTGGTGTGCCGCATCACACAACTTCCACTTACTTCTCTCCTTGAAATAAGTTTTAAAAATGTGCATTTAGTTTCCATCGAGTTTACATTTAGTTTCCATTAAATAATATAACAATAGAACTTATAATCAATAAGAGTCAGTTAAGTTTATGTTTTTTTCGTCAGCATCTATTACCTTGGACGACTATATATATATATATATATATATATATATATATATATATATATATATATATATATATATATATATATATATATATATATATATATCTACGAGTATATTACTACTGTTGTTTTTGGAAATTTGTTTTCAGG
The DNA here is from genome assembly GCA_948150685.1 of Rhaphigaster nebulosa. Classification (NCBI taxonomy): domain Eukaryota; kingdom Metazoa; phylum Arthropoda; class Insecta; order Hemiptera; family Pentatomidae; genus Rhaphigaster; species Rhaphigaster nebulosa. The sequence goes on from OX411307.1 coordinate 16,194,940, forward strand.
CTGAGATAGTTAATTATAGAATTCTTTCATAGTTTGTATTTTCATACTATCTATTCATAGTTATCAATTTTTCATTGCTCCTAACAAGGAGAGAAGGTTCATTATTTCAAACAATCAAAATTAAAGGTACGTTTAATTAGTGCCTAAAATACGCAATTTCAGTTTCGTAGGACTTTTCGTTATTGAGCTAGACTTATCACACACACACACAGACCATTTGGATTTTGCTAGGTTTCGTTATTTGGGCTCAGAGTGTGTATTTCCGTTGAAAACTCGGATCCAGAATTTCATATATTGCTAAGTGAAAGTAAAATATTAAAACACTAGAAGATGCTAGAGTGTATTGACATAAAAATGTCAAAAATTTTATTCTCTACTGTATTGAGAGTAAATAATATTATGAATTTCCAGTATACGTGGATTTTATACGCTATTTCATAACTGGAGTTATAACAGAAATAATTACTTGAGAAATGTATCACTTTGTTTCAATGAATGTTTAAAATATCCAAATAATTACTTAGCTACTATACAAGTAGTTATTTTATTGGAATTATTTAATTGGAAATATGAAATAAAATTTCATGATCAACTATTACTTTGTAAATAATTATTTCTCGAAATATTCGTTTTAGTCATTTAATAAAAACGTTATTGAAACAGTGACCAGGTCTATATAAGGCCAGAATAGGTTCACAACCGCTCCATGTTTGAAGTACTCGATGGAAAATATATAAGTAAATTAAATATAAATAAAAAAAAGTTAAAAGACTTTGCATAATGATGTAGAGGTTGGAAAAATTTTATTAGAATCTGCCATGAGAGATTTAGTGCAAGTAAGAGATAATAATAGTGGCTATCAGTTAGTGGAGACAACAACTGGATATTACGCAATCTAAGCCGTTAAGCAGTCTTCCACTTTCCGCTGAAAACGAAAGTGTCCCAGATACTGCCTCAGAGGCCCTCGGTTGGCAGCAACTTAAATCCGCGAGGGAAAGTGAGAGGGAACCGAGAGGACGCTACTGTTAGCTCCCAGCAAACCTACCAGGTATCCGCTGGCGTAGATTACATTCTAACATTATAATAACCATTATTAAACAGTTGACATCCGCATGATGGTATAGAAGGATCAATCTAATTAGGGATTGATAAATTATTTGCCACCTCTATAAATTTGTTTTATTGAAAACTAGTTTCGAATGTTATACATTCATCCTCAGTTCTAAAAGCACACGAAAAATTCTCAAAAATTACTCACCGGCATTACTGGAAAAACCCTGACCCTTAAACCGTTTTCCTATAAACATCCTACCTATTTTTCGTTCATTGTTAGTTCAATGCGAGAAGAAACCAGTACAAACTTTTCTGTTTGATATAATCCATTTAAACCTTGGTGAGTACCAACATGTATTTGATTTCTTGTCTTAATTAAATTCATAATTCATAAATGTTTTATAATACTGATTTATAGTAATCTAATCTAATATGTATAATAATACCAAACTATATTTTTAATTGCTTATTTTTGAATATTTTGTCTGTTTTTATAACTGAGGATGAATGTATAACATTCGAAACTAGTTTTCAATAAAACAAATTTATAGAAGTGGCAAATAATATATCAATCCCTAATTTTTATTAAATCTTATATATTTTTAAACCATTCAAATATAATTCCAATCAAGTCTGATAATCCTCAAGTATGTTTTAACGAACCTCAGAATTTGATTTTATAAAATGGACATCTATAACTCCATAATTCAATAATAAATACAATTCATGAACAACTAATGTTAAGCCCATCTCTGGCAATTCAAAATTTAATTAAAAGTTTTATTTGTTATTATGGCATTTTTGTTATCTCTCTATACAATTCCTTTATAACTTTTGGATACCACAAGTACGAAAAAACAACACATTAAATGTGGATATTATTTTTCGTGAAATTTTAATAATTTATTACGTTTAAATTCAGCATAGACTATGAAATTAAAAGATCACTAAGAAATTAAAAAAAAACAAAAAAAAAACTAAGTTAGATAGTTTAGGAATGAAAATGAAAGTTGAAAAAAGCAAATACGAGACTAGTCCGACTCAGTAAGGCGCACGCACCCGCAAACCCTTTTACTGTAGTAACTGTTTGAATTTTAGAATAGAACGGGTGTAGTGTAAGGTATTAAGAAGAAGGTGTCTGTCATTTCATTTCCATTTATTAGTTTTGTGGCTTTTTTCGTTAATTTAAAACAGGCGTGTCTAACTGGCGGTACATGAAGAGTAGATATACTCGTACTTATTTGATTGAAGAATTATTTGTTTTTAGGTATCAGTGGCAACACTGAGTGGTGAAGCAAGAGGCGATGTTCTTATATGTATGAGATAACATATATGGGTGAATTTTTTTTGACAAACAGTGTTTTGAAGATGTTCAATTTGCAAATCCTGAAGTTGCTTCAATTCATTATACTTAGCGTTTTCTGACTATCCCTAGATAATGAAAGGATTTATGAGTTTTAAGTTTAAGATTTAACGAATTGAAAAAAAAATGTTGATTAAAAAAAAAAACCAGTTAAACCACTCGCAAATGTTACCATGTCATAAAAAAAATATTTCTGCATTTCTATGGTAAATTGAAATTTCATCATTATCCGAAACAAAAAAATTTGCATCAAATTTTACTAAACTGGCTCAAAATTTCAGCTTTTAAGCCTATTAAAAATAACCAAAATGTTAACAAAACTCACGAATGTTACTACAAAGCAAACAAAACAAAAATCGAATTTTCATTTTTTTTTAACAACTCTCCGGTTTCGAAAACATTGTGCACTTAATTAGAAACCAATATGACATCTGTCAGAGGAATGTAAAATTATCAAATTAATGACCCAAAAACTAATGAATTCACAAAGTGATTTTCTAGTGGGGGACATGGTAACAAGTGCAGGATTAGCTAATCGAACGTACGCTCCTAGGGAGGGAGAGTATCTTAGTAAGAAGCAGACAATTGACTGAACCTGAACCTGTACCACAGCAACAAATGAAGGGTCTTGGGTTCAGTACTTGATAAGGTCCGTACTATTTCTAAGCCAACGGTTGCGTAAGGAGGTGATTTGGCCGAGATAATGCTCAACCACCAGGTTTTTCCTCCCCTATTAAGGGTACCCACTTTATAGAGACTGAGTGAGCCCCAGGAGGGTCTATCGATCCCACAGGGTCTATCCACGGCTGATAACAGAATAAATAATTATCTGCCTCAGCCGGTCTCGAACCCGGGACCGGAAACATGGTAACACAGTGCCTTACCACTGAGCTACTCCGCTCCCCCAATTGACTGAACAATATTTTATTAAATATACTGATAAAAACAAATACGGAAAATATTCAAAAGATCTTACTGGCTTAATGCCATTATATATTTTTTCAATCATTAAATGCAAATATTTTAAGCTTTGCCAATGAACACCTACCGAGAACAAAAAGTAACTAAATTCACAAATCTGAAAGTATTTTTATGTCTTAAAAGTTGCTCTAACATCAACACTCTATTTTGAACAAAAATAGTATTTTCGAGCTCGTTTCTGTTCTCTAGGTATCGTAACAGCATTTTTCTCACTTAAACAGTATCATCATCATCATCATCCTTAGCGCGACAATCCATTACTGAATCTTGGCTGCCTCAAGAATCTTCTTCCATCTCTCCCTATCTCGTGCGTCCTTCCACCAACTCTGGATGCCCAGAGCTCTGGCATCACCACTCACACAATCGAGCCATCTCAGTTTTGGTCTTCCGATTTTCCTCTTACCAATTGGTTCGACATTGAATGCTTTTTTCGGGACTACATTATCATCCATCCGTAAGACATGACCCGCCCATCTAAGCCTAGTTATTCTTATATATTTGACAACATCGGGCTCTTTATAGAGGTCAGAAAGTTCACTGTTGTGTCTGATTCTCCATTCGTTGTTTTCCTTAACGGGGCCATATATCTTCCTGAGAATTTTCCTCTCGAACACCAACAGTTTTCGCTCTATGGCCCTAGTCATTGTCCATGTTTCTGACGCATATGTCAGTACAGGGCGTATTAGTACCTTGTATATGTTCACCTTTGTGGATCTAGACAGCGATCTGCTTTTCATATACTGCAGGAGTCCATAGTAGCACCTATTCGCAGCAACGAGCCTCTGTGTTATTTCCTGATTAATATCGTTGTCCGCTGTTACTACTGAACCTAGATACTTAAAGCTATTTACCTTTTCGAAGTTCCAAGCGCCAATTTTGATGGTTGGGTCAGTCTGTCGGTTATCTGTCGTCATATATTTTGTTTTTTCTGCATTTATTTGAAGTCCAATTTTTCTTGCCGCTGTCTCAAGGGAAGTAAACGCGCCCCTCATTGCTGCCGATGATCTTCCAACAATACATATATCATCAGCGTATGCTAAGATTTGAACGCTTTTTGTATATATAGTGCCTGTGGTCTGTACTCGTGCGTCTCTTACTGCATTTTCAACCGCTAGGTTAAACAGGGTGCATGCTAGCGTGTCTCCCTGTCTTAATCCTCTTTCGCAACAAAATTTATTAGACAGATCTCCCTGTATTCTAACACAGCAGCTGGCATTTGTCATCGTCATTCTGACCAGTCGTATTAGTTTTGACGGGATTCCCAGCCTCTTCATAGCTATGTATAACTTGTCCCGATACACACTGTCATATGCTGTTTTGAAGTCTATAAAGAGGAGATGGAGGTATGTATTGAATTCATTCATCTTTTCAAGTATCTGTCGCAGAGTAAACAGTTGATCAATGGTGGACTTTCCCTTCCTGAAACCACACTGATATTGCCCCACCACTTTATCAGTGTAAGGTCTTATTTTAGCATTGAGGACGTTTGAAAATATCTTGTACGCCGTGGGGAGTAAGGTAATAGCCCTGTAGTTGTTACAGTCGAGGACATCATTCTTCTTGTGTATCGGGCATATTACTCCTGTCCTCCATTCTTCCGGCATAACTTCTTCTATCCATATCTTTAACAGGATATCATGCAAACGCTTCAGAGTTTCTGGTCCTCCCTGTTTCAAAAGTTCAGCCTGCAGACCATCGATTCCGGGGGCCTTATTATTCTTAAGTTGCATAATGGCATCAAGCACGTCATCCTCGTCAGGAGGTTCCACATCCTGCTCCTCAGCTAATTGGTATGGGGTAGCGTCTTCATCATCCACCTTAAAGTGTTCCTTATAATGCTCTTCCCACCTAAACAGTACATAATGATAAATAAATATACTTAAAAAGGGAATCCACGATGTGTCCGTCGTCGATTTTGATCAAAATTTTTTGGTCATCAACCGTTTCATCCAGTGGTTCCTAGGTGCTGATTAATAAAATAAAACACACTGAAACTGCTTTATTTATATCTCGAGTTTGAAAAGTGATATCGACATAGTTTTTTCAGTTCAACATTTCTTTTTTATAGTAAATTAAAGAAAAAATATATTGAAAAAAAAATCTTTTCATTTATTTAAAAATATTTTTTTCAGAATTAAGTACTAGACAGCTACGAGTGTAAACTTCACTTTCTGCAAATTTATTTTGTTTTGCTCTAGAAAATAGTAGTACGCAGTTATTATACAATATTTTAAAATGTGATGAATGTTACAACTCGCGAATGTTACCTAACGTTTGGTAACATTCGAGAAATGTTTTTAACATTCATGAGAGTATTCGAAGATTCTTGTAATTTTATAATATTTAAGCTAATCTTTGGCTTTATACCCATCAAACAAGAAAAAGCCCTACAGGGAAAAAAGTAAATTTGATCAAGAAAGAGATACAAGATGCAACCGGAGTAAAGAGATAGATAAAAAGACTTATTAAATATTTATAATTTAATTTTACATATAACTCAAAGTATATGAGAACAGCTACTGTAATCTTTATTTTGCAAAATAGTCCATCAGCTACTGGGTAAAATAAAGAAAAATATAAACAAATCAAAATAATTGATTTTTGGTCGAATAAATTTTAAAAAGGTTTTAATTTATTAAGTAAATTATTTATAATAATGATATAGATTATAGAAAAAATATAGATTTTTTTCAGACCAAACATGAAAGTAAAAAATAACATTGAAAACAATTTAATATTTATCATCTTTGGTGTGAAAAAATCTATAAGGTTAGTTTATATACTAGTTTAAAAACTTTTTAAAATTTATTTGACAAAAAGCCAATTATTTTTTGTTTATATTTTTCATTTATTGTACCCAGTAGCTGATGGAATATTTTGAAAAATGAAGATTACAGTAGCTGTTCTCATATACTTTGAGTTAAATATAAAATTAAATTATAAATATTTAATGTCTCTTATCTATCTTTTTCCTCCGGTTGTATCTTGCATCTCTTTCTTGATCAAGTTTACTTTTTTCCCTGTATGGCTTTCTCTTGTTTGATGGGTTTAAAGCCAAACATCTCACGAACGTTACCAGACGTTAGGCAACATTCGCGGGTTGTAACATTCATCAGGAAAAAAAAAATACTCTCATGAATGTTAAAAACATCTCACAAACGTTACCAGAAGTTAGGTAATATTCGCGAGTTGTAACATTCATCAGATTTTGAAGTATTTATAATAACTGCGTACTGCTATTTCCTAGAGCAAAGCAAAATAGATTTGCAGAAAGTAAAGTTTAAACTCGAAGCTGTCTAGCACTTAATTTTGAAAAATTTATTTTTAAATAAAATGAAAAGATGGTAATATCCGTGAGAGTGAATACAAATACTATGATTTTAGGGTCAGCAACCCTCTGTATCATCAGTAACCCTCAGTACCCGATGTATCATGCCAGACTGGATGTAGAAAGTGATAGGGTAAAACTATACACTTTGCACATCTGATTTGTATCTGTCCACCCACTCTTTCACTGCAAGTGTGTCCGTACCCTGGCGATAACATTCGTGAGGATTATGGGAGACTTCCCTTCAAATTTTGTATTCTTTTTTAACGTGTAATTTCAGCCTAAATTACCGTTTTCAATGAACTTGCGAATGTTTTGTACAAGCTACACCAATTTTCAAAGTCGATATTTTTTTTTTTTTTTTTTACTTATACTCAAAATGATTGAAGGTTTGCAAATAGCCTGGTGACATTAACATTTGTGAGTTTTTAAATATTTTTTGTTGCAAGTGACACCAAGTTGTAATACTGGAAGGAAAGGATGCATATTGATTATGTGTGTCAATTAGAAGGCAGCTACTACTTGATTATGTTGGATCGTCACAGTAAGTGGTTTGAAGTTTTTCAGACGACAAGTATGACAACAACAGCTTCAATTAAAATATTAAGGCAACTATTTGCAAGATTTGATATTTCTAAAGTGTTAGTATCAGATAATTACTCAGCCTTCGAATCTCAGGATTTTCAAAAAATCATATCACATAAAACAGGAGCTCCTTACAGCCCGAAAACAAATGGAACTGAGGAAAAAAGTGTTGTCACTCATCCCTAGAGTTTGTTTCCTTTATTGATTCTTATTTTTATACAATTGTAATGGCAATTTAAGTTTTGTTTTAAATAGTTACTTTGTTTTCTCTCATTTACTTTACTAGCTCTAATTTTACTTTCATCTTTCTTACTATTTTATCTCAATTATTTATTAACTTTCTTATAGTCTCTGTCATTATTTATAAACTGAGTCCTTCATGTTTATACCTCTTATATCTTTATATATTACTGTACTCATATCCAGAACCTTCGCGTGGGTTGTCTCCCCTTGATCACCCTCCCATCCCTTAAATTGGCAAGTAATCTATTTCTCATGTTTGGGAGTTTTATACCTCTGCACTTTCATCAGTGGTTGATAAATTACTAATCTCTAGCCGGCTTGTTATATCTCTCTGATTTATTTTTAGCCGTGTTTGGGTCTTTCGAATTGTATAAACAAAAATTATAACTGACCGATTTTCTGACTACAGATTACCCAAGTAATATAGTCAATTATTTATCATCTCTATAATTTAAAGTTTTAGGAAAATCAGCACGGAACAATGCCAATATACCCCCCCCCCCTCTATTGATCACCATCAAAATCCAAATCCACAAATGGGAGGCCTTCTGGAGAGGTCTGCCCTAACAGCATCCTCCCACCGACGTCACGGTCAACCCCTCGGTCAATTACCCTTCAGTTCACCACTAATAAACTTCTTTGGGATTCATCCTCTCAGGGATCAACTTTATGACTAAGCACAACAGCGATGCTATTCCTTCAATTATATCTACAGCTTGTTCGTCCCGGAGTCCGTGTTGTGTAGCCTCCTAAATTCTAGAGTGGGTTCATCTTTCAATGTAATCGGGCCATGTATTCTATCTGATACTCTATTTTCCAAAACCTTAAGGCCTTGTTCTTCCTTTACCATAAACCAGCACACCCATAAGGGCAGTAGGGAGGCTAATAGTTCATTAAATTCGAGCTTGCAGGTTTCTGAAAAGTAGTCGCGGAATGGTTGCGAGTACTATTGATACTGAGAAATATCAACCGTGCCTCAATTTTCTCATGAATCTCGGTTTCTTTATTTATTGTAGAGCCCAAATACTTACATTTATCTATGTATTGCAACCTACTCCCTATCATATTTATATATATCACTCAAAATCATCGTCGTTTCTATTGCCTGATTCTTTACCGCCTTTTATTAACGTTGTTACCTTTAGTAATCTCTGCACCTTCACCAATAAGAGTACCTACCTAATCATTAGCGTATCTTAGCACAAGTATTTTACCATCCAAAGTTAGCTTTGAGCTCCTAAAGCCTAAAGCTATGTCCTCCTCAATGTTCAACTCGACAATGAGTTGACAATGACTCACTCTTCGTTCGACTTTCGATTTGACATGACAAACGGGAAGGGAACGTGAGACATGCGATGTCAAATAATTATGTTTATTTGATTACTGATTGAAAAATGATGAATACATTTGTTCACTGAATAATGGAATAATGAATAAATGGGTTTTTCATTATTTATTACTTTTTTATGAGTAAAATTTGCCCATCACTGCTTAGGGCCAATGCGCCTAACCTAAATCGATCGAAAAGTGAACATTGTGGAAATTAACGTGTTTGAGACACTAAAACTTAAATGAGTGACCAGTCCGAGCAATGAACAGCGTTTATCCCTGTACAACGTTACAGCTCCTAGAAACAACTAAATCCATAAACTAAATACATAACAATTTCCTTCTATAAAAAACAACTGAAGTATTCAAAACAGGAAACACAACTAAACCACGACCATTGTTGCACAACAATTTATACGCAAGCACTAGACTTCAAATAACATAAAACTAAGAAATACAATAAAAATAAAAATAAAACAAAAATACACTCTCGTTTAGAATATTTCCTCCGGTTGCACAGGCGAAGGCACTCCAGACCCCAAAGGAAACTTCAATTGCTCGATGTGTACTGTCCGCCGCCTCTTAGGGTCCCCAACACTTTCGATCGTTATCACGTTATGTTCGCGTATTGGCCCCTCGTATCTCTGCGGTTCTTTTCTCCTGTTAGATACAATCCGCCGGTATACTAATGACCCGATCTTTACCTCCCCGCAATCCCGTACCCTTGCGTTTTCCTTAGCTACCCTGGTTCGTTTCTCCTTGATTATTCTTTTCCGCGCTTTTTCCCACGACTCCCGCAATCGGACGTGGTTTGCCATGATTTCCCGGGCGTTCGTAATGCCCCCTATCGTCGCCTCACAATCCTTAATGGGCCCTCGAACCCCAAATAGTACTTCGAACGGCGCAAATCCTGTAACTGAGTGGATTGAATGATTGTACGCTACAATCGCCTTCCGCATCGCTATGTCTGTGGTCCATCCCTGTTCCACGTGATACACTCTGAGGTGGTCGCTTAGGGTGCTATGTAACCGTTCAACCCCTCCCCTACCCTTCAGGTATCCCGGAGTGTTAAAGTGCCACCTGACTTCTAATTTTCGCATTTCTTCGCTCAGGATCACGATATCGAATTCCCTCCCTTTATCGGTTGTTATACCATGTCTATAAGGCTAGTAGCACCGATTCCGCCGCTTTGCTTTGTATGAGATGAGCCATCGCCACTTTATTGAACACGTCTATTGCCGTCATCCACGTGAATCCTGTGGTAGTGCACCTGTTGGTGTCTCTTCTTGTACTGCTTGCGGTGGGTGGCGATCATACTTTGTAGTCATGCAAACCTCGCATGCTCCGATGACTTCTTGAATGGTCCGCTGCATCCCTGACCAATAGTACCGTCTCTTGAGTGCTTGTAGCGTTTCACTGACCCCTGGTGGTACGCCCCGGTTAACTCCTTCTGTCGTTCGAAGTCTCTGGTTTCGACCATTAGCCTACATCGAATGAAGACTCTATCTGGAATTTGATCCGTCTTCCACACGTGTTTGATTTTGTCCCAGATGGTGGCGTTATCCACATATATGTGGTGTGTTTGACCCGGTTTAGACGCGTCTTTCAGTGCTGTACAGACAAGATCTAATCGTAACCCTGGTTGTGACGAGATAACATTTACACGTGACCTCCCGTAACGCGAGTACTCAATAGCAAGCTTACCGGATGTCTTCGTCTTCCAGATTACCTGGCGCGATTAATCATTAATGATCTCGTCAATTTCCTCTATATCCTGTGGTCCCTCATCCGTAGAACTGTCTCTGGGTGATGACGTCTCTTCCCTCTCTACCTCTGTCGTAGCCTATTCTCCTTCGCCTTCTGGTGACCAATCCTGTAGAAATTGTCGGATGTCTCTTGATGACCCCGCTATGTCCTCTTCTATGGCATTCACCATCAGCGCCCGCGATAACCAGTCGGCGACTACATTCTTTTTGCCGGGTTTGTAGACGACGTCCATAGAATACTGACTTAAACTCTCTTTCCATCGTGCAACTCGAGCCGACGACTCTTTCAACTGTCCAACCCACTGTAGCGGCCTGTGATCAGTCTGGACTCTAAATTTCCTTCCGAATAAGTATGGCCGGAAATGGTCAATAGCCCAAACGATGCCTAACAATTCCCTCTCGAGCGCGCTATATCTTGCTTCGGCATGAGACAATCTTCTGCTCGCGTACGCTATGGGCCGTTCCCCGCGGTCACTCTCCTGGGATAACACTGCACCCAAGGCATACTCGCTGGCATCTGTGGTCACTGTAAATTGCTTATTGAAATCTGGGAATGCTAGAACAGGTTCCTCCTTCAGGTGCTCCATACATTTCTTCAGGTTTTCCTACATATTCGGTGTGACGACTAACCGCGCTCCCTTTTTCAGTAAATTATTTATAGGTACCAAGTAACGATATTTCAGGGCCCCCAGAATTCTCCTCATGCCTTTTACATCCCGGAGTATTGTCATCCTGGTGATCGCCTCCACTTTGGACCTATCCGGCTTGATCCCTTTTCATGATACCGTGTGACCTAAAAAATTTATTTCGGCCCAACCGAAAACAGACTTCTCTGGAGACAGTTTCAAACCGAATTCCCTTACTCTCGCGAATACCTGTCTCAGGTGTTGCTCATGTTCCTCCTCCGATTTACTGAATACCAAAAGGTCATCCATGTAGACCTGGCAGATCCCTTCGTCGATACCCCTGAGGAATTCATCCATTAATCTTTGAAACGTGAGGGGCGCGTTCTTCAGTCAAAATGGCATTCTCGTGAACTCATAGTGCCCCCCCCCCGTTCAAACGTGAAGGCCGTTTTCGCCTGATCTCTAGGATGAATTTTGATCTGGTGATACCCTGCCTTTAAGTCTGCCTATTATGTCTTCGAACCTGGGAATCGGATAAGCTTCGTCTTTCCTATTTTCATTTAACTGACGAAAGTCCACAACTACTCTATATTTCTCTTGCCCTGTCGTACTCTTTTTCTTTACTGCCCACAAGGCACTATAAAACGGGGACGAACTATTGATTATGATTCCCTGTCGCTTCAACTCCTCCAACTCTTCCCGGATGTGTTGCCTCAGCGCTTGGGGACACCGTTTTTCCTTTACGTAAGTAATTTTTTCTTGTTTTAACGGGATTTCGTGCACTGTCTTTTCCGTGACACCTAATATCTCCCCTTCCTTATAAAAGATGTCCCGAAATTCTTTTAGCAATAGGTTTCTCCATTATACCACCCTATTCACGGCCCCCACCCGAGAGCCTCTAACAGCGCGGTGACATGTGTATGGCCTGCCACCTATTTTAACATACCACCTGCCATGTTTATTTTCCACCTTAGCGCCTACCCTCTCTAACAGGTCGCACCCAACTATAGTCTGATATTCCCTGGGCATGCTCTCTACTACATGGACTTGTAATCATGCTCCCGTTTTTCCCCACTCGCTCAATCCCATGTCCGCCTCACCCATGTTCACACCTTACATGGCGCACCTAAGGTTACTAGCCTACACTTGCATTTCCGGATCTGAAGTGCCTCCCCTTTGCCACACAAACTCTCCGCCGCTATTTTTGACAGCAGGGTGCTCGAGCTCCCTGTGTCCACAAGGCACTTCACTTCGCTGTTTGTTTTAATAATAGGAAACCAATTCTTTAACTCACCTGGTCGCCTCTCTGCGAGCACCCGCCTCATACAGTCGTCTGCTTCCTTCTCACCATTGTCGTCTGCCGCTGTCCGCGATGCTGCGCTACCTTGTGTTGTCGGTTCCAGCCGCTGCTCAAGCTGCCCTCACTGCCACTGCTTCCTGGTTCCTCCTCCGTCTCTGAAAATCCCGATATACTGGATGTGTCCCTGGGAGTTCCACCTCGTCTGGACGAGTACCTTCTTTTTCGGACCTCCTGCGCATTCACTTCCATCGGCTCTCCTTGATATCCCTCTTTCCTGCTGGTTTTTCTCTGATGAATGCCCTCCTCCACGGAGTCGAAGAGATTCTTGGTCGATTGGCGGGAACCTTAGTCCATTCGGGTTCATCCACTTCCATCCTGTTACTCTTCTTCTCGGGCCCCTGTATCGACAAGGGCCTGGGGGCACTCGAGGAACGTCTTCTCGGCGGGAAATTCTTCCTTTTTTCTTATCTGCCTTGCCAGCTGCACCTTCCATACTGTGGACAGAAATAACATGCGAGCATCTGTTCCTTCCGCGGATACGATATCTCTCATCTTTGCATTCAGTTTTTGATATCGCTGTAGCATGATTGCCGCGAACTGCCCCGGTGTCTGCCTGCTTTGCTTCCTCTCACAGAACATCTGGAAAATGTCCTCCTCGATCGTCCATCTTCCTCCTCCGTGCACCTTTTTCAACCTCTCCTTCACAATTTCCCAAGAGGTTTCTTCGTCCGCTTGTATAAGGTTCAGAATACCTCTTCTGGCCCTGCCGATGAGGTTCACTCTTAGTGACTTGGCATCGCGCGGGTCGATTACCAACACCGTCCGTCATTATTGTTCAGTATTTGCACAATGCGCAAGCAAAAAAGCAAAAAAAAAAAATTCAATCTGGTTCTGTTTGATACCGGCCGGTCCCGGGTTTCGGCACCAATTAACGTGTTTGAGACACTAAAAATAAAATAAAAGGTTTAAAGAAAAGCACACTCAGAGAGATCGGTTACAACTAACTTTATTTAACAAGTAATCCTCTTTATATAAGATCTAGGAGTTGTTTACACTCATGAGAGGGATTAAGCTCTGTTATTACCCAGCTCTGGCTCTTAACTTGGATATAGCTTTATATTGATGTAAATAAACAACGTGCTTCCAACTTAAAAATGTATATGTTTTTCTTCATAATTTCAAAATGTATTACTTTTTTTGGATGCACTTTTAATTGCAGAATTGGTTATATATTGGGATATTTGGTTTAATTTCAGTTTTCAGCTGTTTCTATGTAAAATTTTATTTTTATTTTTGATTTTTTTTTCAATTTATTATTTTCTTAAGAAATTTACTGCAGTATACATTGTTTTGTTTGTTATGCTATACAATTACTTTTGTAAATCTATTTGTATTTTTTTATGAATACTAACCTTTAATATCAATATCATAAGATGATGTAGTGGTATGTCCAGTTATCCGAAAAGTGAAAGTGGCACACAGTGACCTAAGGTCTGGGAACCCCTGCAGTAGACTCTCGATAATTCGAACTTTTTATGCCGCTACCTTGTAAAATACTCGATAAATTGAAGTTTTTTGACACTGCCTTGAAAAATAATCGATCAATTGAAGTTTTTGGCCGCTATCTTGAAAAATACTCGATAAATTGAAAAAAATCAATGTTCGGTAACTTGAAGGTGTAGCAATGGCATGGAATGGTAGCAAATCTGAACTCTTCAATTCTCTATAATTTCAATTCCCCCCCCCCCTCTTATGTCATTGTTTTTAACATGCACGGAACTGTCGTTTGTTCAAACACATTAAATCATATACTCGTAACTTGTTTGAATTCTATTTTCAAACTTGTTTAATTCAAACCGTCTTTTTGATTATGTGAAATTGTAATGCACTCTAGAAAGAACAAGTGTCTTTAAAAAAATTTTAAAAAATGAGTTTTTATTGAAGCTGTGGAGGGTAAAATTAAAAAAAAAAAAGTTGCCAAACAATTCGGTATTTTACCATCTACTCTGTCCATGATTTTTAAAAATGTCACCGAAAGTGTCTCAACATTAACATTTAACTGTAATTATTTCATTCCATGTTTTTCATATATGCACCATATTATCGTTTTGTATATTTTAAAAATAAATATTACGTTATATACTTACCACGTACTTTTAATCAATCTCGTACGTTTGAATTTTTTCTTGATTGTTTAAACTCCTATTATTTTAACCCTCCGTAATTTGAAATTATTCTCTGGGCCCTTGAATTTCAAATTATCGAGAATCGACTATATATATATATATATATGCATATTGTAATGATAAAATGTTAATAAAGTTTCATTAAATAGAATAATTTTATACAAAAGGAATAGACTTTTAAACAATTTTATTTTAAAAAGAAAAACTATTGACATTAAAATTATTATAATGGTAAATTCAAATGATCAGTGGAACAAGTGCTCGTTTAAGTAGTGAAAAAGTGGAATTTTTACATATATTAAAAAAAAAATTAGAATAAATTTGGTCTGTAAATATGAGAATATGTGCTTGTTGATTTAATATGATTGAGTATATGTACAAATAAATGCAGGCTGGTTCTATTTCACCAAGTTCATTTTTGCATCTAAATAAATGAAGATGGTGAAATAGTACCAGCCTGCATTTAATTTTATATGAAAATATGTTTTTTTTAAACTAAAAATTAAAATATAAATGTGAACATTTAAAAGAAATGAAGAATATTGAGGCATTGGCGTCTATTAGATCTGGGACGCGCTGGAGTGAGGACTTGATTTGGACCGTAAAGACACCGTACCAAGTCTATTTTAAAATGACTTAGGATTAGTCTATGAGTTTTGGAGCTAAAATGAAATAGGAGTCAGTGAGTAAAAACAAAATTTTAAATATTAACAATATCGAGCTGTGAAACATCGTTATTTGGGATTATGAAAAAAGAAGATGGATATTTAGATAGGATTTAAGGATACATCTAATAACATATCAGAATAACATTTATTATTTTGTAGATAGGATTTAAATTTAACAGTTTGTTTTTTAGAATTAATATATTTCTAATTTTATTTTATTATTTCTCGAATATTCCATATCACTAAACCGATCCATCCACCTTTCTATATAAAATTGTAAAAGCTTATTATTTAATATTTTTCTATATATCAGTTTCTAAAATCTTTTGGTCATTATATTTTCATAATTTTCATTTTCATTATTAATAAATTGATTTTTTCTTATTGTATTTCCTATTAGTTAATTTAGAACCAAGAACAAAAAAATTCAAGATTATCATTAGTCATAGAAAGTTAAAATAATAATTAAAAAAGAAAATTTTCAAACTTGGTATGAAAGCAAATATTTTAACAATATATACCTATATGTGTGTGTGTGTGTGTATGAGCATGCGTGCGTGCGTGTGTGTAGGTAGATACATTCATTCTGTTCGTAATAACCTAGACCTTATAAACATACCGAAAGGTGATAATTTTTTTTACCATGAATATATTTTCAGTGCCCGTTTTTTATTTTTTTCCTATCAACAACTTGTATCCTGTAGAACAAGACAAATGAATATTTGATAAGGCGATGAGAAGTTAGGAATTAGCAATGTGAAGATCTATCTGTAGCATCTCTAGCGTATGACTCAAGGTTATCGCATCTTATCATTGTTCATGTTTGATAAAATACGTTAACAAAATTAGTGCATCTTTTATATCTTACAGCCAGCTATTGAAAAAAAAAACACCATTTATTTTATTCACTTATTACGGTGGGTATGTATGCATTATATTATTGTATGTATTTATGTAAGTATTTTATGTATACGATCTATAATCTTGTATTTATATTTTGTCTAATTTCAATTATAAAAGTTCCCACTAAAAATTATGTGATGAGGTATGGTCAGGGGAGCCGATAATAGACCAGGAGCCCGATGCATGCTCAACTAGCTCATAAAACATTCATCTGCAAATAATTTTAAAAGATGGTTTCTACCACACTTAAACCGGAAATGCATTTCTCGCGGTCCTAAAACTCTTATTAAGCAGCTAATTAATTTGATGAAGTAATGAATTACGTCATAATAACTAGCCCCTTAATAGCAAACGATTAGTTTTTGTTTTAGCTGTTCTCTTGTTGATGTGACAATTGTACTACAAATAAACTTGAAGGAAGACTAAACTTTTTTTTTTTTTTTTTAATGAAATACCTAGGATTTTTATTCTCATATTATATGAGCATCTTTCAATATGAAAATTGAAGGATCAATACGAAAATATTAACGACTATAATAAAACATTTTGTTGTAACAGTAACTGTATACATTGTAGTCATTCCTCCTCATCGTCATTATCCTAGGGTTTGTCAAAAATTTATTTTTGCTCTTCGAAAATTTTGTTTCCCATCTTTTGGGTAAAAAATAAAAAGTGTGAAGTTTAAACACTGTATTTTTCCATAAAATCAAAAAAATTGAAAATATAGTTAAATTTACAATTTTTTTTGTTTTATTTTATTTATTCTTCCAAAAAAAAAATGAAAGATATGTCTATTATATGTGTTTTTGTGCTATTCAAAAGTATTCAAAATAATATTTGTCTTTCAATTGCCAACAGGATCAAATGTTGCTTACAGAAAATTAGGCAAAATTCGAAAATGTTTGATAATAGTTGATATTACTTTTACATTGATTTGCCATCAATAAAAAAGAATTATTTTAGTTTGTGCAACAAATAATATATGGAAGTATATAACAATACAGATTTTTACCAAACCTTTATTTCTTAAAAATGACTTAATGTTGATACATAGTTTAACATATTTACTGATTTTTCAAGTCTTTTACGTTTTGATTTTCTCTTTTGTCCAACTGTCTGGAGTAAGTTTTGTTTTCGGACTTAGCTTTTGGTAATTTAATGTGCAAAATCATTCTTCAGCTTGAACCGTCGTTCTGCCACGTCCTTGACAAATTTCAGATTTGTTAAGAAGGATTTTTTGCTCTTGTCTTCATGGTCTTTTTCCCATGTCAATAGAGATTTTTTCAAACAGTCCCCATTTTGTTGAAGCCTCTCGAAAAGAAGCCATGAGTTGGGACCAACTAACTGGAAGAATTTTGTTTCTATTTCCGAGTTCAAATAAAAAAGAAAAAACAACACGTTTAAGTATCGAATAAAACAGCAAACGAGAGAATTTTCACTTCTTATGTATAAATTCTTTGCACCGAATTTCATAATGCATCAACCTCATTCTTTTCCATTCCTTCTTCTCCAGTGCTACCCTGGGCCACGTCGCTTCTCCGCAAGTCTTTTTTATTTCTTCATCCCAAGTTAGTTTGGGGTGACCTCTTCTTGGTTTCCATTCCATGATCTCCTTGATCCATTGATCGTTTTTTTTTTCATATTATATGTCCCGTCCATTTCCATTTTCTATTGTATGCACTGAATAATATCAGGGAGGTTGGCCCTTCCTCTTATCCATTTGTTCGGCCTTCTGTTTCTCCTTGCCATTTCTAACATATATCTTTTCATGGATCTTACAGAAGTCGTCATCTTGTTTATTGTTCTGGAGTTCAGGATCCATGTTTCACAGCCACATGTTAGTATTGGTAGAACAATCATGTTCTACAGCCTTCTCTTTAATTCCAGGGAACCATCACCTCAATAATAATGTTTGTTCTTGAGCATGAATCTCCATTCCAACACGCACCTTCTATTCATTTTAGTATCTTGCCCATCTTTTCTAATAATACGCCCCATATACATGATGCTGTCTACCTGATGTATTTTCTTACCATCCTAATAAATATCTCCTGTATTATTTGTCATCATGGTATAGCATTTCTCAGAATTAATTTGTAATTCAATTTCTCTACATTTTGTTTTTATGTCTATGAATATTTCCTGGGCTTCCTCTACATTTTTAGTCGTAATAACAAGATCATCTGCAAAAACGAGATGGTTTAGCCATGTTCCATTAATATTTATTCCCTTCCCATACCATCCAATTTCTTCCAGTTTATCTTGAAGGGCTGAAATAAATATCTTTGGTGACATTTGGTCTCCTTGTCTCATTCCCCTCCTGATTTGTATTTTTGCACTCATACCTTTTAGGCTGAAGATGCCTGCATCTTCACCTAGAATCTGATGCCAGATGATTACTATTCTGATGTCGATTTGTCTTCTTTTCTGCGTTTGTATAATTGCATCTATATTTAATCTATCAAAGGCCTTTTCAAAGTCAAAACATTATACATAATGGCATGTTATAGTCAGTTGCTTTATTTAATAGATTATTTATAATAAAAATGTGGTCAATTGTGGAAAATGTTTTTCTGAAACCTGCTTGATTTGGTGTGAAAAATAACTCAAGTTTACTATTTATCCTTTTGGATATTATTGATGCGAATATCTTATAGAATATTGATAACAAG
Organism: Rhaphigaster nebulosa; assembly: GCA_948150685.1. Classification (NCBI taxonomy): domain Eukaryota; kingdom Metazoa; phylum Arthropoda; class Insecta; order Hemiptera; family Pentatomidae; genus Rhaphigaster; species Rhaphigaster nebulosa. The sequence goes on from OX411307.1 coordinate 16,213,943, forward strand.
CAAAGAGGTCGGTAGTTTTTTTTTTATTTCTTTTGCCACCCTTCTTAAAGAGAAGAATCATTTTAGTCTCCTTCCAGATTTCCAGGGATCTTTCATTTTCCAGGCAATCGTTGTATATATCACAGAGAAATTTTACTAAGGCTTCTCCTACGGCTTTGACCATTTCTGCAGTGATATTATCAATACCGACAGCTTTCTCATATTTTAAGTGTTTTATTGCATGATTCACCTCGTCTAGTTTTAAGAGGTCTTCTGGTTCTCCTGCTTCTGCCTCGGCTTCAAATGCTAGGAAGTGGTTTATTTCCGATGTGTAAAGACATTGATAATATTCTTTAACATGGTCTAATATATTTTGATTACTAGATATTTCCTGTCCCTCTTCATTTATCAATGTACACATAAGATTTTGCAAGTATGGTTTATTTTTAGCATTGCTTATTAATCTCTCAGTCCATGTTACCAGTTTCTTTTCGGCTAGCCATGTTTTTCTTGTCTTCTGACACAGTTCTGAGTAATATAAATGATGTTTCCTTCTTCTCTTCATCTTTCTTTCATCATCCTCTTTAGTCCATCCGTGTAACTAATTTTCTGCTATGGATTTTTATTTTAGCAGTTATAAAAATTAATAATGAAATGGGGGACAATAAAAAATGCTCAGAAGCACAATGAAATAAATGTTTATTAATAAAAAATAAAAAAAAATATCAAATTGATCATATATGTAAACTTTTTCCTGAGTTAAAATTTTGTTGTTAATTGACAATAATAACTTTTTAGACAACCGTTGGTCTCCCTAACCGCTTCAAGCCTCCTGGGCATACTTCTAATGAGGTTAATCACTGAGTCTTGATTTTTTTTTTTTTTTTTTTTTAATACGAGGGTGGGTGGAAATCTTCAAAAGACACGGATAGGCCCGTAGCTATCCGCGTGTTGGATTTTTACCCACTAAAACCACCTCCCTACACCTCTTTCCCACCCTCCACGGGACCACCGTTAGGCATTACTTCATGGAGGGTGATTGGCTGTGTGCCGCCTCATTGTTTTAGGCTGCCACTATTTAGGCGCGCCTCTCCTTCTCCTCCTTCCTCAGCTTCTTGATGACCTCTGCCGCTAGGCGCTGGCCTGCCATCCAACACTCCTGTGAAAGCAGCATCAGGCTGACGATGCTGTCTACTGTGGGTCCTGAGCCACAGATTCCTAGAAATTCTCCCCTCTCTTCTTGAAAGCGGGGACAGCTAAAGAATACATGCTCTACAGTCTCATCTATTGTTGGGCACCTTGGACATACAGCGGTATTGTCCAGCTTGAACCGCACTTGGCTCTGAAGCAGCCATATCCTGTGAGCATCTGTGTTAGGTAGTAATCTACTTCCCCATGTTTTCTATCCAGCCAAGGTTGGATTTGAGGTATCAGCCTATGGGTCCACCTCCCTTTCAATGTCGTATTCCAGTTACGTTGCCATCTCTCGGCCGTCTGCTTCCTTTCCTCGGTACTGGAGATGCGTTCAACTCTGTTATATGAGCGTTGCCTCTCTTCTGCGACCAGCTCTATCGGCGGCATCCTGGCCACCACACATGCAGCTTCGTAGGAAACTGTACGGAACGCGCTGATCACTCTGAGTACACTCCGGCGGTAGACAGATACCATTGGTCTCCTGTAGGCCAGTATGTTCAATGCCTCACTCCATATCGCGGCTGCGTAGAGCAGAGTAGATGGGACCACACTTGCTACCAATAGTCTCCGACTACTTCTGGGTCCGCCTATGTTGGGCATCAGTCGGGCCAACGCTGTGCTCACTCTAGCCGCTTTATCGCATGCTTGTTGGATATGCTCCTTGAACCGCAGCCTCTCATCGATTATAACCCCAAGATACCTCAGGGAAGACTGGGACCTAATTTCTTGTCTACCCACTCTCAAGGTTATTTCTTCCTTCCTTTTGCGACTACTAATAAGAAGGGCCTCTGTTTTCCTGTCTGCCAGCTGGAGCCCCACTGATGCCAGCCAATCTCGGATCAATGAAATGCTCTGGTTGACCTTCAAGGTCACTTCATCTTTGTATTTTGCCTCGATCACCACTGCGATGTCGTCGGCAAAGCCCACCGTCTTGGCACCCTCTGGCAGGCTAAGACTGAGGACCCTGTCGTACATGACATTCCACAGTAGTGGCCCAAGCACTGAGCCCTGGGGTACTCCACCAGTCACCTTAAAGCTTTTTGGCCCATCCTCTGTTGAATAAATCAGGGTCCTGTCCCTGAAATAATCTCGAATAATGCTCGTCAGGTAAGTCGGGACACCCATTTCCTGCAGGGCATTCAGAATACAGCTCCATCTAGCCGAGTTAAAGGCGTTTTTAACATCAAGCGTGACAACTGCGCAGTAGCATTTCGCACCTCTCCTCCACCTCTTCCCCGCAATAGCCTTCCGAGCCGTTTCTACCACCATGGTGATTGCGTCCAGAGTTGATCTTGCTTTCCGGAAGCCAAACTGAGTCTGTGCTAGGCCCCCTACACCTTCTGTGGTCTCTTGTATCCTGCCAGCTATAATTTTCTCCAAAGCCTTGCCAGCTGTGTCCAACAGACATATCGGTCGATATGCTGAAGGGTCCGATGGGTTTCCCTTGCCTTTCGGGATCAGCACAAGGCGCTGTCTTTTCCATGGCCGCGGAAAGGATCCTTCACTTAAACAAGAACTGAAGACTTCCTGAAAAAGATTTGACCTAGTCTCCATTGCCGCCTTTAGTGCCACATTTGGGATGCCATCCAAACCTGGTGCTTTTCCTATCTGAAGGCTAGTGCAGACATCCTTGAGTTCTTCAGCTGTCACGGATGGTACGTCAGATGGCTGCCACAACCCTGAATGCATTAATTCTTCTTGTTCTGGGAAAAAAGTTGCCACTATCTTCTCTACAACAACCGGGCACGTGGGTGATCTCGAAGAGTTGCTCTTTAACTTCTTTATGACGGTCCGGTAAGGCCGTCCCCATGGATCCTTGTCTACCTCTTCGCAGAGTTCCTTCCAGCACCGCCTCTTGCTCATCTTGATTGCTCGCCGTAGTTCACGCCTCATAGCTTTGAACTCTTCCTGGAGTATTTGGAACTGAGGGCTGCCTTTTGCTCGCTGGTACCTTCTTCTCGATGCATGACACCGTCTACGACAGTCAGCGATCTGGTCGTTCCACCAGTAGACTGGGTTTCGGCCCATGCATGCGTTGCTGCGCACCATAGCTGCGTCACACGCTGTGGTGACCAGATCCATTACCTGATGTGCCTTATTCTCTGCGGAGCCTGAAAGCTCATAAGATGCCTGCATCATAATTTTGAATGACTCCTTGTCAAAAGTACTAGCTTTCCAGCGAACTGTACTCCTTTCTTGCCTCGCTGAAATTGTTTTTCGGTTTCCCAGGATGATCAGTATAGCCTGGTGATCGCTGTGGGTGTATAGGTCGCAGACCTGCCAATCGGTAGTTGGACGTAGGGTGTCACTGACAAATGTCAAGTCAATGATGGAAGACCTGCTCCCCTTCACAAATGTTGGTTTCGTCCCTGTATTTACCAGCACCAAGTCGTCCATCTGGGCAAAGACTTCTAATAGGGCTTCTCCGCGTCGGTTCGTCGATCTGCTGCCCCACTCTGTCGCCTAGGCATTAAAGTCTCCGGCAATTACTATTGGCCTACGCCCTCTGGCGTCTTGTACTATGCTATTTAATTGATCTTCGAATTCCTGGATTGTGGTGCTCGGCGGGACATAGCAGCTGTACAGGTACAGGTGTTGTGTCTTACCCCAGACAAAACCAGTTGTAGGGGCCTGCGGCGTTTCCTCTATGCAGTTTTGTCCACATGCCCATATTGCTGCCCTTCCTGTGACGTCGGATACCCAACAGTTGCCGTCCAAGTTTTTATACGGCTCACTCAAGATCACGGCGTTCACTCATAGATCTTTAATGGTTTGCCATAAGAGATCCTGGGCGGCTTCGCAGTGGTTGACATTAAGTTGGAGGATTCTCATCTGCAACGATTTTTTATCCTTCTTTGTTCTTCTAGAGCTCGCTGTAATGCCGGGCATTTGCTACCACCGCACGGGTGTCCGTTACCGCTTACTCCATCGCATAGTGCGCAGATAGGACGCTTCGTGCAGTCCACTGCTCGATGACCCTCCTCACAACACTTGCGGCAACACTTTGTTCGGTCGGGCCCTTTGCATTTCCTGGCCAGATGTCCGATATCCCAACATCGGAAACAACGCTGTAGTCGGATTTTCTCCCGAATCCGACTGATAACCAGTCCTACCCTAATCCTTCCTTCAGCAATTGCTCTCCTGGCCTGTAGGACTGGAAGAGCAACAACTGCCGTCTTTGTTCCAGCGTATGCCAGGTGAATCGATCGCACAGCTGTTTTCTGGATCTGCTCTCCATCTAATAAGGTACTGAGTGCCTCAGCGACTTCTTCTTCTGATGTAAGGGCATCCAGGTCTCTAATTTCGATCCACGATTCCTGTCTCAAAGCCCTTACTTCGGCCTCTGATCCCAACGCTCCTTCTAGGGTTTGCTTCATGCTCTCCAGGGCCCCTTTTGATTCTCGGTTCAACTGTATCAGAAGATTCCCGGCCTCATTCTTGCGAATCCTGGTGATACTTGAGCCCATACTTTGCAACGCTGGATCGGCCCGAACCTTACGAAGGGTATCTGCATAGGTGGTGCCTTCTGAGATCTTGATTATTAACTTGATTAAGACCTGAAGATGTCTCAGCAACAGCTGGATTTCTATATATGGTTTTGCGGTGGCATGATGACGACGACGTGGGTCCCGCTTTCGCAACCTCTTCCGACGCCGGTACTGGGGTTCCGAGCCCCTGCACCGTAAGGCTAATCTCCTGCTCTAACATTTCATTTATTTAATTTGCATTTTATACCTCCTGCCAGGTTTAATACAGCCGCCTCTAACCTGAGGAACAGACGCTGACCAGGTCACCGCCTAATCTAGGAACCGTCGTGCCTGGATTTGTCTAGTTTTAGTCCACCCCGGGTATTTTATTTCCCCGGTACCCACCATATCTGGTGAGCATTCCCCTATCCGCCTCCTGGGGAGGCGCCCGATGGGAGGCTAGTAACTCCTCACGGGTGAGTCTTGGGGTATATCGTCCCATATGTATACCACTACCATCCTCAGCTCAGGTATGTTGTTGGGAAACACTCTCCTCAGTCGTCGCCCTACTTCGTCCGCAACATGGGGCCTGTCATTAATTATCATGCATTAGGAGGAAATTATCGCCTATAAACGGGGCGTATGGCACCACATATTCCTGCAGGATGTATGTAATGTAAACATCCGCATTAATGTTTATCCTGGTGAAAACATGGAGCTCCGTCTTAGCCATCATGGACATCCCTCCCCACACCATTACCGAACCACCCCCGAGCAGCACTCGCCCAGTCATGTTTCAGGTAGTGTATCGTTCTCCAGGATTCATGTACACTCCGGGTCGTCCATCAGAGCCGTACAGAGCAAAACGGGATTTGTCGGTGATCAAAACGTTGCTCTAGTCGTCCTCTGTCCTGTACGTAGGATAGAGCATGTGTTCTCGAGCAAACTCAAGACGCACACTTCGATGTTCTGCTGTCAGGGTTGGGCCCGAGGCTGGACTTTTCGACCTCAGATTCATCTCCAGCAGTCTTCTCCTCACTGTCTTCTCCTCACTCGGCGCTCACACTCACTCCGAGAGCACAACGGAGACTCCAAAGCAGTAGAAAACCGATTTCTAAGCGTGTGGAGGAGCATAAAGCGGTTTTCTTTTGGTCCAGTAGCTCTTGGGCGGCCAGAACCTCATCTGACGAACTTCCCAGTCTCCCTGTAACGCCTAAAGACAAAGCGAACCGTTGAATCTGGTCAGTGTAGCGTTGGCTCGCCCCTCTTCAATAAGCGCTATAGCACGGGCCGCTTGTTCCGGATTCATGCTGAGAAAATGTTTTAGAGGTCTACTCTCCCTAAACAAGCGAAAGGAACTGAATAAAACACCGAGTAAAGTTCATTGCTTTCGTTATCTAAATCTGGTTCCATTAGTTGGAGTGATTAAAGAGCACAGATATACACAGTAAAGATTACTTCCTCACCGTATTATCCCTTACTATGCTTCAAATAATAAAATTTCCGTTAGATAAAGTAAAACTGAAAATAACAAACGTTTTCGAAGTGCGCAAGATTTTTTGCTGAGCAGTTTAGTATCAACTATTACCAAACATTTTCGAGTTTTTGCCTATTTTTCTGTAAGCAACATTTGATGATGTTAGTAATTTAAAGACAAATATGGTCTGGAATACTTTTAAATATTATTGAAACATGTATAATAGACATATCTTTAATTTTTTATTTAAAAGAAAAGAAAAACAATTGAAATTTCTACTTTATTTTTCAATTTTAAGATTTTAGGAGCACATTTCCCCCTTAATCTACAGTGTTTAATGTTCAATCTTTTTCTTTTATACCTAACAGGTGGGAAGCAAAATTTTTTAAGAGAAAAAAGAAATTTACTAATAAGATTGAGTCATCAGAACCGTAAGGATTTATTATTATTGTAACGACATACATAGAGGATTATTGCCAATACACACAAACTACACTCTTCTGTAAAGAGATACCCATATTTACAATCACTATTTATAATTGGTGTAACGAGATGCATATAGGATTATTTCCAATACACATAAACAACACTCTTCTGTAAAGAGATACCTATATTTACAATGACTATCTATAATTAGCACACAGTTTACAGAATGTTCCAAGTACACTATTAATATCTCTTAACAGTCCAACAACAATAGAGAAGGTAGGAGAGCAAGGAGAGGAGTAACAGTTGGACCACCACATCCATCAGCCGTCAGTCTCAGATAGGCCCTCTTAGCCCCACTCACTCTCTCCCCCCACTCTCAAGAATCAGCCCCCACCATCTTCGATGCCACGTGCCATACTCATCACTCCTTACATTATTATTTTGCTAGCCTGTGGGCCAGACCCCCCCCCCCTCTAGTACACCTCATCCGACATCCCTTTAAATTGCTGATGGTTTCGTTCCTTGTGACTAATGATTAAAAAAAACCAATGCTCCTAGAAAAACCGTGGCCGCACCTTGCCAAAACTATTAATTGGCTTGATTAATTAGACAAAAAAGGCTTTATTATCCATAAGAAAAATTGAAATTGGCGTTTATATAATCATAAGTGTTGGAAATTATGACACACAAAAAAATTATACTACCAGAAATGCAATTCAATTAATGCAATTGAAGACATGAGCTGATGAAGGTTGCTGATATGTTGCAAATTTGAAGTTTGAGTAAATGGCAAATATTTTTTTTTTTTATACAATTGTTCAAAGACTTGATCAATCCAATCTACTGACAAATCATGTGATTAACTAAGAATCTTGGATTGTTAATACATTTTACAAGACGAATGTAAGCACACAACACCTTCATTCCTAAGAAAAAATAAATTTTCGAAAATTTGTTAAACAGCATCTTCATACAATCATGTTTTCAATTATATAGTTAAATATCGATTAATCTGTTCAATTTATAAATAATAATCCTTAATAACAGCACCGTGACAAAAACGTCAGAATAAACATTTGATTACAGTACTGGCAGGATTTTGGTTATGGAGCTCATATTTCGAATCCAGACTTACTACCAATTCTTAAATTGGTATGAAGGCCAGGTTCGTATGGCACCAAGCCAGAAACCCGGGTTAATTTTTATTTTCTCTAACAAAGGTTTTTAAAATAATAAAAACAGTGAGTTCATGTGTTGAAGGAAAATTATTAAAATAAAGTGTTACGGTGCTGATCGATTAGAATGTACTAACCTGGCTATGAAGCTTTCAAAGGCAAGGGCAAAGGGAAGACATGACAAGTGGGGAACCGGTGGCGGCTTTCCTCTTCAGCAGGGTTGCTACGCTTGAAAAATGCAACTAGCGCACAAAATTTACCTGTGATATGAAAAACCTGAAGTTTTCGTTTTGGTTAAAGTAGTAACAAGCAGGACCATTATACATTTTTTAGACCTTTTCATTAGACCTTTCATTTCAGGAAGATAGTAAATTCAAGGTTGAAACCTATTGGAGAAAGGCTTGTTTTTAAAGAAATTTCAAACTTTTAACCATAAGTCGGATGCCTCATTTAAAGCTTAATTTACAAAATTATCAACAAAGACTCCGGGCGGTTTCGTCATAGGCATTTTTACGAAACTTTACGAACAGATAAATATTAGCAATTTTATTGTTTCGTTAAGTAGCTTTACACATCTGGAGCATATTTACTTTAGGCCATGCCCATCCACAGTATTTTCATAGTATTCTTTCCCAAGCTCCAGATCCTAAATCTAAGTGGAAAGTCCTAAGGAAATTCTCTGTCACCAGCTCCTCATCCTGTACTTGCTATCCAGTTTCAGCCGAGGACCTAAATTCCTTTTTAGCTGAACTCCTATTCCCCTCCCTTTCTACTCCTCAAACTTCTTTTAATCCTGATCGATTTTATTTCCTTCACATTATTCCCGAGGACTTAATTTCTTCTGTACTAAAATCCCGAACGAATGACCTTTGCCAAGATCTAATGCCAGTAAAAATTATAAAATACACCCTTCCCACCATACTTCCTGCCTACAGATCTACAACTTTTCTCTGCAAAACCCTATTTTTCCCTCAGCCTGGAAAAGAGTCCTTATCCGACCAATGAATAAGATCCCCTATCCTTCCACAGCTTCCGATTTTAGACCTATCTCCATCCTATCAAATTTATCAAAGCCTCTGGAAAGAATAGTTCATTCTCAACTCACCTCCTTCCTTGAGCGAAATGGTGTCCTTAATCCTTTCCAATAAGGTTATTAGTTCTGGTTATTCCACACAATCGGCTTTGCTAAAAATTACTCAAGACCTCTATTCCTCTATAGACCAACAGAAAAACACAATCCTTATCCTCTTTGATTTTTCAAAAGCCTTTGACTCGGTTCATCATAATATCCTCCTCTCCAAACTACATGGCATTTCCCGAACCAATAATGTTTTAAGCTGGTTCCACTCATTCCTGCCTCTTCACTCCCAAACAGCCATTATTCCAAACAAACCTCCATCATCACCGCTGAGGACTATGTCCTCAGGAATCTTCCCTCTCACGAACCTTATTTTCCATCTATATAAATGGCTTTCCCAAACCCACTGCTGCTGAAACCCCGTATGCCAGAAATGGCCAGGTAGGGGGAATAAAAAAATAAAATAAAAAAGGATCCACCGCTGGGCTTCGGAAAAGTAAGTTGAGTCTGAATCCAGCGAAAACTAAGGCAATTTTAATTCGTTCCAAACCCCCTTAATGCTCTTCCCTACTACTCATTACTAAACCTCAGCTACATTCCTACTTAGTTCCAAAACTCTATACCAAAAAACCTCGGAGTTATCTTTGACTCCAACCTAGCATGGACTAACCATATTTCCCAGATTACCTGAAAATCCATGAATATCAATCAATCCTCAAACAGCTCCGAAGATTCCGTGATTCTTCTCGAAGTACCCGTCATCTTCTAATATCATCCCTCATTCTCCCCTACTTTGACTACGGATGCTTAGTGTATGGAAGACTGTCTGGTGAGCACGAGATGAGACCAAAACGATTAATGAATTGTTTTATAAGATTCATTTTTAGTTTCCCCAGACTCTCTTACATCTCTCATTGGTATTCTGAGCAAGGGTGGCTTTATCCTTATTTCCGACGAAAATAGCTTCTCGGTACCTTCTTATTCCAATCCTTAAGAGCCAGAAAAACTTGCTATATTCTTTAACTCCTCACTCTACGTTCTTCCATTCATCTCCTAAATACAAGACCTCAAGCTACTGATTTGTAGATTCCATCCCATAGAACTGCTTCCTTTGAAAAATCCTTTGTCATTAGTGCTACCTTGTTTTGAAATTCCTTACCCATCTCTATTCATCAAGGTTCCTCTCTAACCTCATTTAAGCACCATTTATTTTTCCAACTCCTTAATGATCAATCTTTCGCTTGTATGGAAAGAATAAATAACTGCAAATCTGAGCAAATATGTACATAAGTATATTTATTGTTATTTTTGTATTTTCTTTTTATAAATAATTATTTGACTTATAGTTAGTAATATAATTGATTTACCACAGTGAAGCCAGCCAAATGCTGCCTAAATTATATATTTATGCTATTATTAGGGGACTGAATGTCCCATAATAAAGATTATTATTTTATTCATTTATTCATTAGGTAAAGGGCTTACCGAAAATAAAATCCAATAGTTAAAGTTACTAACGACTTGGGACTGCATATTGGCAAGTAATCTGAGAATGACCCTTTACCATTTTTTTTTTCAGAAACATTGATATTTTTATGATGATGAATCGGCAACATCAATGTTTAACTATCGTCTATATTTTAATTATCGATGTATCAATATTGGTTGATATTTTACAGAACGCTAAGAAAAAAGCAAAGAGTAAGAACCTGTACTCAAAGGCATTATGGACAAGGAAGGGATCATACTAGTAACGAAGGAATCGTGCATCGATGTGCAGAATACTGCAATGAGCTTCTGAATGAAAGTTCCGAAGACGAAATCAAAGAAGTAAAATATATAAGCCAAAATGGTATAGAAATATTTCAGCATCTTCTAAACCATATTTGGAAAAGAAAGAACAATCCGAATGATTGGGAAGTCTCATTTATAACTCCACTATTTAAGAAAGGGGATAACAGAACACCGGGTTGTATCCTTTCTAAGTATCCCGAGCAAAATATACTTGAAGATTTTAAGAAAGACAAATACATAGAGCAGTTGTACCTTTTTTGAGTGAAGAACAATTTGGATTCAGGCCAAGCAGAAGTACCAAGTGTCTCAAATTCGTAATAAGGCAACTTCCAGAGAAAGTAATAGAAAGAGACAAGGAGATCTATACTTGCTTTGTGGACTTGACTAAAGTGTTGAAAGGGTCAAGAGACAAGATATAACAAAAGCCTTAAAAGAAAAAAGAGTTGATATTGGTATGCGTAATGCAATCCAAAGTCTCCATATGAGCCAAAGAAATGTTGTGATGACGTGCGATAATATAACAGAAGAGTTCACAACTAAACAAGGTACCAGATAAGGGGGCAATGTCAGTCCTCTGCTATTTACGCTAATGCTGGATGACACCCTAAAAAGAGCAAAACAAAACATGTGGCCCTATCAATTGGGATACAGAAAAATAAGACCCGAAGGTGCAGATAATCTGGTGGTTTTTGGAAGTAGGGAACGAAGTTTCCAATTCAAGCTTTGTATTATTCATGAAGAGCATCAAAGATCAACAGAGAGATAGAAGAGACGACAGAATAGTTTACTTGAATGTAATACCATTGGAACAAGTGAGTGATTTCAAGTAACTTGGTGCCCACATTGGCTAGATCGACGGAGAAATAAAGAAGAATGAAATTGGCAGAAAGGTGCTTTAACTTCACCAAGAAAGGCTTCCGGAGCAAGAAAGAAGTGAGAAAATAGACTATAAACAACGTCTAAAAACACATTCCTCTCCATAATGATCCACTCCAGCGAGTCATGGACCCTCCACTAAACATAAAAGGCAAATTCAGCCCATGATTGGAAAAACAGAAGGGACTGCACCAGGAATACAAAAATAAGAAAAAGCCTGGATGGAAACCAGCTAAGATGGGGATAGAGGAAAATCGTCTGAGGTGTTTTCGTCATGTCTCTGCAATTTCAGAGAACCGTGCGGCCAAGGTACCTTCAGAAAGTAATGTCGACGGAAGAAGACCTCAGGAAAGGCCCAGGAAGACTTGGGAAGCAAGTATCAAGGAGGCCTTTGACAGAAGAGGAATCGCCTGTAGAAGGAGGCGACAGTGCAGAATCGGATGCGGCTCTACAAGGAGGCACCTCAAAATCCCCACTGGTTGAAGCGGAAACATCTTGATTCAATTCCAAAGGCTAAAAAGTTAACTTTTGAGTTAAAATTTTTCTGCATGGTCTAGCAAAAAAAAATGTATTAAAAGGAATGATAATGATGAGAAAAAATGGTTATGACAACAAATTATGATTGTGTTTAAAAAAAAAATATATGTGTGTATATATATATATATATATATATATATATAAGAATAAATTTTAAAGTTATACGTTATAACTTTATATAACGTTAAAGTTAAATGTCATACTACTTTTTATCCTGAAATATTCTTATCATAAATAAAAGTTATAATGAAAAATAAACACGTCTTGAAGGGCAGAAAACACTGAACGGTGAATTCCGTAGCGGAAAAGTTTTGTAGCAAGTGAAGAATCTCGATTACCAAGGGCCAGTAAGAGTTAATCTTTTCATTTGTAAAAGGCTATTAGTCTAATATCAAAAAGCCTATCGCTATCCTCACTACTAGTAAGGATACCAGAATCAAATTTGACTTTTTGGATATATATATATATATATATATATATATATATATATATATATATATATATATATATATATATATATATATATATATATATATATATGTATCAATAAGAATTACTTTGAAGAAGTTGGCAGGTGATGAAGATAATCAGTTTGGTCTGCATTGCGTCATGTCGGCACCGTGTTGGCCAATCTCCCCAAACTCCTACCAACAGCTGATTTTTATCAATTTCACATCTACAATTTAACGGATGAGATTGAGACATCAATAGATAAAAAAAAAATATATATGAATACACTCCACGTCTCTGGCATGTCCTCTATTTATGCATTGCTCATTTCTTAAGCCAACCTATGGAATAAATTCTGTTTTTCCAAGGTTCTGGACACCGGCTTGTTAATTATACTTGGAGGAAAATCGAATTTCTTGGAAGAAACATTTATCAGTAATGTATTATGTCACAATCTAATTACGTACACGAAACATTTTGTAAAATATAGACTATAGCAGACAAATTGTGAATCTTATAATTTAAAAAAAAAAATAGTTCCAAATGGTATATGCTGTAACGATTACGACATTGAGACTGACTACACTATTGTCAAACATCATTCGACATCCTCCTGCTAAATCACCAATGTCGTTTATCAATATTTTTAGTCCAGATCACACTTAGAAAGACTCTATCGATCACAGTCTCTTGTATTGTTTTTCAGTTTATGAAAAAAAAAAAAAATGTAGCTTCTAATATTTCCAGGGTCTTAGAAGAGTGGCTAATGAGGAAATTTTCATCGCGACTTTTCAAGGACTTTCAAAAGACAGTTGAACTAAACTAAAAAAGATCTTGCATTGCATTTGTTATTAAATCATTTTGGAAAACAATAGATGAAGAGACTAGCGAAAAATATTTGATATTTCCTTTCTTCTGGGTATACAGAGTTCCAATATACCACTAGCAATCTAAACTATTCATTCTCATTTGGATTTTTTTTTTCCTTCAAATGTAGAAGCTATGTGGGATCGAAATGCAGAAAACTTCTACCCCGATAAAGCCCTATTGGAGAAAACGTTAAGTGGCCAATGAAATGAAAGAGTGCTGGCGGATTAGTGTTAACACTGCAAAGGGAGATACCTAAAGTTAAATATAAAAGGAAATAAACTCCACATTTCCAATATACTCATGTTTTGCTCAAACTTAGTTAAGCGTGATACAAACAATATTTATTATTTCGGCTTTGTACAATTATTGTATTCGATCCCTAGAATTTTCTCTTGTCATTTTCTTATATGGCCTGTAAGGGTGCAGGTAAAGTGTGGAATCCACTTTAAGAGTTGGTTGGCAAATATTGAACTAATAATGCAGAAAAAAGTACGAATCAAAACAATAAATCCATTAACAACCAAAAGTTACCAAGTTATTAATTATTGATTATTTCAATATCAGCATTAAAGTAACAACGATTATATAATTAAATATTTAAGTAAAAATGAGGAACCTCTTAGGCAAACAGTTTGTCACTGGTGTGGATGGAACGCAATGACAATGGCGAATCCGTTTGATGTGAGAAAGAAAACGGCTCGGGAACGGCCAACGCAAATAACGGCCAGTACGTTGACCAATATTCTAATATTCACAAATACTCCGATCCACACCTGTTTGCCACAGCACAGATTTGGTAGTAGTGTGTAGCCAGAGTTATAATAGAAGGAAGAATGTGGTTCTGAACATAATGAACATCGACGCTCCTAAGCAATACCCTTTCAAGGTAGCCGCTATCGATAGTCATTTTAGGAGTATCTTTGAAAATAAAAATCTCTGCAAACGTGCGGACTATGAAAAATGCGCCCTGATGCCAAATTTTATGTCCAATGAGTAAAAAAATAAATAAAGCCTGGATCATTGGACACATTGCCGGGGCCGCACAACAAAATACTAAAATAAAATATCATACATCATCGGGGTATTCGCGGATATCATGCTGAAGGTCACGATCATCGTCAGGGACGCACAATCTTGGTTTACAAGGGTGGTAAAAATGATGCTAACAACATGCTAGGTGATGCTAACATATCCTCATGGACATATCCTCAAAGCTATTATCATCTACTCAATTGTGAATCGGATCATTGAGAAATTTCTAGATCACAAATTGAGAAAACAGGTGACCTTCAGCAATGATCAAAGAGGCTTCGTTAAGGGCCCGCCGGGAACACACGTCAGCGCAAGATTCATCGACTCGATCATAAAAGATGCCACTCAAAAGAAAAATGATTGCGCGGTCGTGTTTCTTGACGTTGTTGTCGCTTTTGACAACGGGTATGATCACATTGTCACCTCACTAGAAGCAAGAGGGGTGTCACCGGACCTGAAAAGCGCGATAGCAGCTCTCCTATACTCTAACAAAATTAAGATTTCTGCAGGAGCCCACACGACAATCCAAATCAACGTGCTACGAGGAGTTCCCCAAGGTGTCGCCTTCGCTATTCAATCTAACCATTGATGGAGATGCCATTATTTATACCGCGATTGAACACAGTGATCAATATTTCTCCAAGCGTTAGGGAAACAACCTAAGAAGTGACCAAAATTGTTTGGTCCTCAAACATCGCTCACATAACATTGTCCTCAAAGCGGACAATCAGGCTTTCTCGGTATGCGACAAGAATGCTGCTAAGAAAGTGATAAATAGCGTACAAAGGATACTGGCAGAAATTGGTCAGTCTATAAACCCACAGAAATGTGAGTGTGTCATAGTGAGTAAAGCTGCACTCAACGACGCTTTCCCTTAAGAATGGAGATGCCATCCAAATATCATAGGTATGTGATACCATCGAATATTTAGGAGTCACATTCTCGGGATGGCTGGTATTCAACGAAGAGGCGGTGACAAAACTGAATATTATCTTGACAAATTAATGAGATATTGCTTGCTCAAGCCAGAGCAAAAACTCAACTTTGTCAACCAGTACTTGTTCCCGGGACTTACATACTCTCCAGAACGCGCCCCTTACAAAAATATGTCCTTCGGTATTATATGGTACAGATAAAAATATCTTCAGGAGTAACAAGGCCATTATCGGGGTCCTCTACAGCGATGTTGTACGCACAGAGGAGGTATCGAAGATTGGGAATGATCCTGTGTCGACGGGAGGCCCCATTACAGCATGGATCCATTACTCAGCGATTGCCGAATGTACCGGATGCAGTGTTCCAGCATACATTCAATTATAAAGCGGGAATAGCTGAATGTGCTGAAAGACTGGGTGTTGATCAGGGCCACCAAAAGCACTTGATCAGGCCAAGTGTAAAAGCTCTACGACAGTCGCTGCGGGAAAATGCTTTTAAAGAATGAGCTAATTGCAGGTGGCAGGGCGTTGGTCTTCGTAATTTCAAATATACCCCGAAAGCCAACAAATACATACGTGAGAAGCAAGTTCTTTCGGATTCTGAATGGTCCAACGCCCTAAAACTGAATATTAACTATGTCCCCCTACGTGTAGTCCCAGGAGCCAGCGGACAGCAGTGGGAAGTTGGGTCCCTCTGTCAAATGCGGCAAATACAGCAGCCTATGTGCTGGGAAAATGTCCTAACAACTCGTTCCTTATAACACGCCGGGACCATAGAGTCAAGAATGAATTGATAAGTCTCTTTAGGGAAATCGACTTCATGTGCTTCGACGAGATATATTGTATCGGCACTAACGGATCTGCGAGTTATGCCTATATTGTCGGAGTCTCCAAGGCCGGAATGACAGCACTGGTCTTGGATCCGACAGTTTGAGAGTAACGACCTTGATCAGGCAGGTGGAGTGGAGAGGGAATAGAGATATATTTATGAGAAGTGCAACCTTTTCCTAAAAGATAAATTCCGCGAGACCTTCGGATAGAGAGAGTTTACCAGGAGAGGCCTCTAGTTTGGATTTCGCGGAACAATCCTAAACAGAACAAGGAGCTTTCTGGAAGACCTAGGTGTTAGCAATAGGGATGTTGAGATGTTGGCCGAGAATATTATACTTGGAATCATTATACTGGAATCCATCACCTGTATGGTAGTTAACTGAGTAGATACTTATTATTTATTTATTATGATTATTGTTTTTTATTTCTTTAAATATATTTATTGTCATTGTTATTTATCCTTATATTTTTATTTATTTATTATTTCTTGTACTTATTTTGATACTTAGGTGTGCCTATATATATATATATATATATATATATATATATATATATATATATATATATATATATATATATATATATATATATATAAAAGTTAAAATTCTTAAGAAAATAACATTTAAAAAAAAGATAGAAAAGGGTACGAATTGAACAACACGGATGCTTGGATAATACTGACTTTATTTATCTTCTGCAATGTATATAGTATTACATTGTTTATTTACACTAGTTATTTACGTATACTACATATCACCTCCGCCCCAGTTCACAAAGTGAACTCTGGATAAAACTAAAGACAAAATAAAATAACTTTGAAAGAAATAAAGAAAGGATACAAAAAAACACACACACACACTCCGATACAAAGAAAAAATAAATCCTTGTATGTACATCATATTTACAAAAAAAAAAAATTCAAAATGGTTCAACAATTAACATATTTCTCTAACTGAGTAATAGAACTAATTATACTAAAAGAAACAACAACAGCAACAAAGAAAATAATTTTGTTATTTTACAGTTCCAAACTGCCTGGATTGAGAGGGATGCGAAGGTGCCGAATGTGGGGGTGTCTCACCCTCTGAGCACCTGTCATCTCCTGGATAGAAACTATGTTATGTTCTCGTAGCGCTACCACTTTGAAAGGTCCTTCATATCGTTGATCCCCTTTTCGACGACTCGACGGTGGTTGGCAATATACCGTCATACCTAATGAGATTTTGTGTGATTCATCAGGTGCCGCTACGCAAACACGATTCGCCCTCGAAATTTTTTCTTTTGAGAGCCTATTATACACATTTTGTGAGATATCAGCTAACTGTCTACGTTTGTGGGTTACTGCGTCTCGCAGATGTGTTTACGCGGTAGTAAGAACATCTCCCCTATTCCGTAACGGACGGCCGAACACAACCTCCACCGGTGTAAAACCTGTAGCGGAATGTATCGTGTTATTGTACGCTACTACTGCCCGAGGCATTGCCGCTCCTAACGCCTATAACCGAAGATGTTCTCCTAATGTATTATGGGTTATCAGGAGAATTAAAATTCCACTTCTTATTCAAGTCCGAACATTCCGTAGTTGTACGAGCGTTCTTAAATTCACTCCCGCCGTCCGATGTATTGTTGTGTGGTACTCCGTAGCACGATATCCAGCTGAACATGCCATCCGAAACGGCGTCGGCTGTTTTGTTCGGTAACGGATAAGCCATGGCTAACTTACTAAAGCTGTCGAGAACGGTAAGCCACTGCGAACCTTCCCAGGTAAAGATATCTACCTGTACCTCTAATTCGGACGAATTCGGGGTAAGTGACACTTCGGGATGGACATTGATGGGGTGTCTGTCGTATTTCGCACGGTGACATATTGTACACGTTTGGAGAACCTCTCGGATCGTTCGGCACATGTGATGCCAGTAATACCTGCGGCTCAACGCGGCAAGAGTTTCTGGTAACCCTCGATGATTAGTTTTCCCAGTGGCGGGTAATGGATAGCCCTCCTTGTAAAATATATCCGTATATTCAGATAATAATGATTCCGTCCTTGGTAACTCTGTACGCACCATCTCTACGCGAAGTTCCTTTCCGGTCATTTTAAATTTCCTGTGGTATGATTTCAACCCCAGGATCATTACCCAACTTCCCCGACTGCCTTGCATCTGAAATCCGACCTTGCCTAAAACATCACATCCAAAATGTCATATTAGTTAGTTAATTTTTCTAACACGTGTACGACCGCGCTCGTTTTCACTCCGGTGTGATTTTCTAGATCCCATATACACTCCCCCAACACTTTACAAGGACCGCTCAAAGTTATAACAGAACATCTACATAAGTGAGAGATCTTTGTCCAGCTCCTTCAACACCTCTCTACTGACTAAGGTACTGGTGCTCCCAGTATCGATTAGCGCCCTAAATCCATCGCTGCACTCCTGCACTATGGGCAACCTCTCCCACACTCCACAAACACTATTTATTGACTCTAATCTGTCTGGGTTGCCCTCGCTTCCTCAGATAGTAGTTTCCTTCTTCGTATCTAGCTTTTTGGATTTGTGCTTCCGGTATAACTGCACGCTCGATCTTCCAGCTATCTTCGCCCAGCTGGGCCTCTGCTCGTCTTCTTCCTCTGAAGAACCCTTTTCCGAGTAATCTTCGGAACTCGACGTTGACACATCCCTAGGTCGTCTTGTTTTGTGGATCCTCCGTCGGTTCTGGGGCTGGGTTCCGCCTGAACATCCAAGGGCAAGCTCTAGCGACATGGCCTTTGTCGCCACATTCAAAGCATTTAACTGAGAGACAATTAGCTGCGATGCGCCCTTAGCGGTTGCATTCGTAGCATCTACGGACGTCTTCTCTTCGGGGTCCTCGTGGCTTAAAGCCTTTCTGCCCATCTTTACCATCTCTAGAGCTTCTTCTATGTTCGACTCTTGACGGGTACAATGGCTGAGGCCTGGGGTCGAACCGTTCCCTATTCCGAACTCTATTGCCCCTCCTGTTCCTGAAAGGCACTTGTCGCCACTGTTGTTCATCTGCTTCTTCTTCTTCTCTGGCACCCTTGTCTATTACGTCCCGGACACACTCGACGAAGGATTTTTCATCCGCCAACTTTTCTCTGACCCTTAGGTTTCGTCCTAGGTGCACTTTCTCGTAAATTGACAGCTGTTGGGCCGCCTCGGCCTGTCCTACGGTTTCGATCAACTTTTCTGAGATGACCGTGAATTTATTCAGCATGGTTTCAGCAAATCTGTAATCCGACTGCCCAGATCTTCTGCTTTCCGTGAAGAGACGATTGACGTCTTCTTCTGGTGTCCAGCGCCCTCCTCCATACGCCTTTTTTAGTCTTTTGGTAATCTCTTCCCATGAAGTCAACTCGTCCGCTTGTATAGCGTTGAGCATGTTTCTTCTAAATCTTCCCATTTGAGATGCTCTCAGTTCGGTAGCGTCCAAAAGATCTGCCCATCCAGCCGTGATCCTGGACTCGATCAGGTTGTGGATCTGATTACCTCTCTTCAGGAAGTGGTTAAGGTGACCCAGCTCTCCGCCGAACCTCTCCAGTTCCGAGACAGCGTTTTTTAGGTATGTGGCGGTAGCTGTTTTTACTCTCGCCCACTCTAATTTCATCAACTGGGGATCGTTATTTACTACCTGTACAATCCCTGGATTGGCGTTCGAGCCACTATTCTGGTCCATAGGCTGACCTGGAGGATCCATTGGTTGACCTTGGCTGTTTACGGGTATACCTTGAAGCTGACTGACAACGTTGTCTAACTGACTTGGTCGCAAAACCATGAGCTTGAAAAAATTATTTTCTCTTTTCTTTTCGCAACCGCTAATAACGTACACTTACTTTTTCCTGGGTTTCGGCACCAGTTAAAATACTTAAGAAAATAAGATTTTAAAAAAAGATAAAAAAGGGAACGAAGTGAACAACACGGATGCTTGGATAATACTGGCTTTATTTATCTTCTGCAAGGGTTTATAGAGTATTACATTGTTTATTTACACTAGTTGTTTATATATACTACTTATCATATATATATATATATATACACACACGTAAATTTGCTTTTTCAGCGTTTGCACAAATAGATAAAAAGGAACAGCCATTTGCATATGAAACAGCAATTATAATATAACTCATGGACGTAGGCAGGAGAGAGGCTTGGAAATTTGGAAATTCGAAATATAAGACATTAATTAATTAACATTACTTGGAAAATAAATACGTATTATCCGTATTGCATTGTTTTTATACGGATTAAAGGGAGATTTTCAAAGGACCAAAGAATCCATACGAATTATCGGGATATACTAGTTACAGAAATATCAATTATCGAGATTCTACTGAAATATAGTTTAAAACATCATCGATATTTTTGTAAAATATCGATATCATCGATGTATCGGATGTTACGATATCGATAGAAAATATCGGTTTTTCAAATCCGATATACGTATCCCCAGGGATGCAGGAAGAGTTTGGCGGCGGTTAGCGCTGCACCCGGCTTTGAATTCGACAAATAATTTTAAAAACTTGGTTAATTGTTAGTGTTATGTATATGTGGTTTTCATATATATATATATATATATATATATATATATATATATATATATATATATATATATATATATATATATATATATATATATATATATATACGTAAAGTTGCTTTTTCAGCGCTTGTATAAATCAAGTTGATAAAAAGGAACAGCCTTTTGGATATGAAACTGCATCTTAAATTAAAATTAAAAATCAGGGAACCAACTATGATGAACTATCGTCTCAACATAAACAATCACATCCTTCTCATTGATCCTAATAAATCCTAATTATAATATAACTCATGGGCATACGCAGGAGAGAGGCAGGAAGGGACCTTGCCCTCCCCCTTTAAAATCAATAGAAACTTATTAAATTGTGAGATATACAAGAAAAGAAGAAAATTATTTGAAAAAAAAAAGGTTTGGGGAGACTATTTTTACGTCAAAACTCAAACTGAATTTTTAAAATTGATCAATCTAATAGTTTTCAGTTTATCGATATTATTAGATTTTTAGGATCTTGCGATGCCTTTTGAAAACCGAGTTATGATTAAAGTGCCTTGCATCTGTACACGTCAGCTTACAGAAAGTACCTTGCATCTGTACATGTCAGCATACAGAAAGTACCTTGCATCTGTACATGTTAGTATACAGAAAGCTCCTTGCATCTGTGCCTGTAAACATACAGATAATACATTACAGTATTGTTAGAAGAGCCTTGAGTTTCGTTCCAGTGTGGAAGGCACCCGAATACTGCACCAAGTTTCAATATTCACAGGTGTCAACTTCACACTAATAACGCGATATGCTAATAATAAAGTAGATATGCAAGAGTATTCCGTCCTTTAGGATAGATTTGCAGTTGAACTCAAATTGTGGCATATTTAGTCTGCTTTAAGAAATTTTAGATTAATTTTTTCACTACCAATTATTAAAATTATAAGCGAAAAACTGTCAACTTTCCTCCCATCCCAAGAAGAGGACTTTCTATAAGAAGACTACGTGGACCCTCAACAAATCAAACACTGGTATCAGAATAATTTAAATCACCCAGTATTCTCAAAAGTTCATTTATTCTCGTTCATAAGATCTACAAAAACCTTTCTGAAAAAATCTACTGAAGGTATCTTAATACATTATTTTATATTGAAATTTTAAATATTAATATTTTTCCAAAAATTAATAGAAACCCAATTCAAATTTCAAGAAAATCTAAAATTAACAAGAAAACTGTTTAATTATTCCCAATATCTCAAATCCTTATTATAATGTATTATATTATTATATTATATTATTATAATAGGCCTAGGAAACTGTACAAAATGAAGGTCTGCTTTTTTAGAGAGGATTTTAAGTCATGGAAAGGGTTTAGATCATATCCTTCCAAATTCCAATTGTCCCATTTTTGAGTTTATTCTAAATTATGTGTCAACCATTGTGTCTACAGGCGTCGTTTTGTGTTTGAATAATAATTAAATGGATTTTCTACAACTTCACTCCCAACATTTTTCCTCCTAGGATCAGCATTTTTGCCAATATTAGGCTCAATAAATAAACAAGGTTCAATAAACACTATGCAAGATAGCGAAAAAATGAATGGATTCAATTTTATAGAATATTTTGTCAGCTTTAATTTTGCAAGGAGTGGTTTCATCGCTAGGACGCATAGTTTCCGATATATAGGCGAAAAATCGAAAAAAGGGGCCTTCACATTGTTATCCCGCCCACCTCCCACTGAGGACTTGTTATATGTTGTACAGACACTCCAACGAAAAACTGTACCAAAATTCAGACTAATATGAATTTTTTTATTTTCTGATCGGTGATTTTTAGCCTTTGTTTTCTAAAATTGACAGGAAAGAAAATGAATGCAATCAGAAGCTTTTTCAAAAAAAATAAAATGCTACTAATATTAAAAAACATAATAACCGTCGATATCAAAACTATCGGAAACATAATCGCACAACTCAAAATTCTAAAAAATGGCCTCCTAAAGATCAAAGGGACCATTCTAACAAAAATCCTACCGGTAACAATAAGGCATAAAAAAAAAAAAAATAAAATAAAAAACGCCATGAAATTATCAACAAAATAATAAAATGCAACTAGAAATAGAATATGACAATAATGTCAAAAACCACTTCAAATTGAAATTCGCAGGTTAATTCTAAATACTGGTACAGGAAAAATAGACAAAATAAATAACAAAATGAATGAAACTTTTTCATGGTAGTAAGAATCGAATTCTGCAGAGTCCGCCTAAATATCAGGGATCGAAATGGGGGCGGGATATTCACAAAATAACTTGCATATATTAAGTCAATTGTTTCATATAGTTTTTTTGTTTCTGAATTGAATGAGACCACTTACATGAGGATACAATCAATAGTTCAGAAGTCATTACTGATTTAAGGTAAAAAGTACAGAAAAATCACATATTGCGGCTGAATTATATCCAGAGTGTCCCTCAAGTCAGAGAAAACATTTAAAGAGGTGATAATAGACCTCAAGAGAAACAAAAAAAAGTCCATACTGACTCATGATCCGATTCCACATGGAAATTTATGTTTCGTATTTTTTTTTAAGTGTCAAGTTTTTTGTTGAATATGAAGTATTCGCTCAAAAACTATTGAAGGTAATCAAGTTACGATTCCATCATCGTAATGTAGACAATATTTTCTTTAAGAAGTATAGTTTGGCTTAACTATGTCCATTATAAGGGGGCTTTCACTTATAATATTTCAAATTGCGAAAAGTTTTGGGCTTCAACAGATACCACACCACACTTTTTGACCAACCAGGAAGCAATTCTATTCCAAAAGAAACCTCGACTTCATTTATATGAAATTAAAGCTTAATATTAGTAGAAGTTTTGATATAATTCGGGTATCTGTGCCTAGCAGGGCTGATAAATGCATTCAAAGGTAAAGAATGATTCTTAAAAAAGCAAATAAAACTTTTCACTATTGATCTCCCGAAAGTCTCCTTACAATGGATTTTGTTAAGCAAACTATATTTCTTAAAGGAACTTCCAATTCGACAAAAAACGTGACTTACTTAAAAAAACACGAAACATAAAGTTGCTAGTTTTCTGGGTGATATCGGAGCATGGGTCAATATGAAATTTTTTGTTGCTCTTGAGGCCTATTATCACCTCTTATAACATTTTCCGTGACTTAAGGGACACCCTGTAAATAGTTCAGCCGCAAAATGTGATTTTTCTGTATTTTTTACCTAAGATCGGTAATAACTTCTAAACTATTGACTGTATCATCATGGAAGACGTCTCATTTAATTCAGAAACAAAAAAAAACTAAGAAACAATACCTAAATCGACTTAATTTGTGCAAGTTATTTTGCGAATATCTCACCCCTCATTATGACTCCCCCTAGGGAGGGTTGCCTACCGGAAATTTTGGCGGACTCTGCATATTTCGATTCTTACTACCAAGACGAATTTATGACCGAAGTTTCATGAATATACAATTTTTTATTGTTTATTTAGTCGATTTGGGCTTATTTTTCCTGTAGTATACAATCAGTCGACATTTCTAATGCGATATGGATGAAGATCCTAAAGATCGGAAAATTCGGGAACTAGGAAAACAACTACAACAATTATATAACGCAGAACATTTTCTAGAGGTCACATCAGATGGTTCGGAAATAGAATGTAATATTTTCAAACAACCTAATTAAAATAATAACGATGAAGTATTTAAAAACAATAATAATAAGTTCGATATTATAAGTAAAATAGAACAAACATTAGTTGAATGCAAAATTATTTTAGAAAATGAATCGTATCTTTTTGAAAGGCTCGCACCCAGAAAAATAGATTCAGAAATTATCTGCAACGAAGAATCTGAAGAAGAAATTTTAGAAACCGAAGAAGAATTTATAAAACGGGTTGAAGAAGTAAATTAAATTTTACTAAGAAAAATAATTTAAATAGGTACGTTATAAATGAGAAAATAAAGAATGTTTCTACTATAAATAAGGTAATGGAAAACACACACACACACACACACACACACACACACACACACACACACACACACACACACACACACACACACACACACACACACATATATATATATATATATAAGACAATGTCTATTAGGTGATTGTTTTTCGGTCTCAAGAAGACACCGACATTTTTAAATAATGAAGTTTCCGATAATGCTATTATAATTGAGAAATTTATATCAAAGCTAAATCAAATTAAAAGTAGTAAAAAGGATGAAGTATTAAAATATTCTAAAGTGCATTTAGAGAATGAAAAATTAATAATGGGAATGGGCATAACATCCAAATCAACTATTCACCAAAATTTATATCATGTGCAATTCAAGAGATTGATTAATTAAGGGAACAAAGCCAGTGCATTAAGACTTAGAAATTAAAAAATAATGAAAAATCACTATCATCTACAATGCACGCATTTAATTTTTTTTTTTTTTTTATTGAGTTTCTTACACCAAGAAGTAAAATGTTAACCCATGAAAAGTTTCCGATTTTCTTGTTTTTAATTTATTGATTTTGTTTTTACAAAAGAATCTTTTTATAGAAAATAATTCAATGTTTACCTAGACTACACAACAGCTAAGGTAATGTGAGGCAATTACGCACTAGATTTAACGAAGTTCCATTTTAATTTACAGTAAAATCTTTATTTTTGAAGTTAGATTTTTCCTGTTTGGAAGAGGGGGGGGGGTTGGAAGACTCATTATTAAAGCAGTAACGGTTTTGTGGCATTAGTAAAATATTTCTGTTTTCCGAGGATTATTATACTGGTTTTATCATTGAAAAAAGTAAAAGCTTGCCTGAGAATCACATTCACAGTCATCATTGAATCATGAAAGTGGAATGTGGAATATAATTGAATAAATGTACTGAAACAATTTTTTGTTTTAATGTTAGTGTTGTTTTAATCTGCTGTTGCCCCAGGAAAACATTGTGCACCACGCGCACTTGTCCCGCAACAGAGCTCTATCATGTTTTGCAGAGTAATTACCGACAAGCGCTTAAAAATTAGAAAACTGTCAAGGAGAAATATAAATTACAAATTATTTTGAAGAAGAGCTTATCGTTAAAAAAAAAAAATGTAGGCCTACTAGTAGATAATCACCGATACAGCTCTACAACAGAAGTTGAAACATCCAACTTCATCGACTAATATCTACGTAACTCGTTACACTTCACTTTAGCTAACTTTTGTGGCTGATTTCTTATAAATCAGTGGGGTTTTTTTTTCGCTGTTTGCACTGTGGTCGATAGGCCTATTGGGCACATCATCAGTGTTAAGACTTTAGGCTCCTTAAAGAGCTCTTACCAATTGAGCATTTGGACTTAACGTGACGGTTACACACTTACCCTACATCTCATACAGTAAATATCCTTGAAAAATAGATACTGGACTTTTTCAGGAGCACACTACCAGAAGTTCATTGAACTTAAGAAAAAACCTGAAATATTCGTTAATTTTTAATTCAGTAGTCAATATTTTTAAAGCTACCAACCGCGCGAAAACCATTATTGTTATCCGATCAGAGAGGTTCCATAGAACCTTTCTTCTCGCCAGAGTAATAAAATAAAATGTAAAAAAAAAAAATTAGCTTGATCGAATAGTTAATAAAACTAAAATTTAATTTATAAACACTTTAAAATTAATGGCAAGAAAAGAAAAAGGAATAAACACACGAAAGAAAATAAGATACAAATTTAGTGAAAATCACAATATAATGGTTATCTATATACATAACTAAAGAAAATAAACAAATAATGCCTAAGGCAATGTTTATGCTGATTATTTATTACTATAATAATAAGAAATAAAAATAAATAATAATGAGAGAAATAGGGAGTTTTGCACTCACTGATGGCCGGCCAGCACTTCAGCGTCGAAAGAACAGTTCGTTGTTAAAACGAAATTATTGCTCCTCTTCATTCGGCGAAATGATCTTGAGGCGAACGAAGTGCAGGCTCTAGCTGGAGAACTTACTAAAAAAATAAAGGGAACAAAAATTGTTCGTTCAACCGGTCTCACGCACGTAATGCTTTTGACTCGGATGATACAAGCAGAATACAGGCGGAGGGCCGACGTAAACAAAATGTAAGCAATAGTATTGTATTATCTAGTTGTTTACTGGCTGCACCGAATACAAAACATTTACGTATTTACTGTACTGCTTTAAACTTAATGGTTTAAACTAATAACAAAGTTGTCGTTATTATTTTAAAAATGACTTATTTTTAAATATACACAATTTGTATAATTACAATTAAAAAATTAAATTAATTATTTCTCTTAATAAAAATGAAAACAATACTTTAAAAATATTAACAAAATATTTCCTTTTCGATGTGGCCTCAACAATTATAATACCTCTTTCAAACTAAAGTAAATTTTCTAAGCTTAGCCCTAATAGAACTCTTTACGTTTACCAGTTCCAAATATAAAATTTATTTAAACAATTTTTTTTTTCAAAAAACGAGAATTCACCATTTTGTGAATTTATTTTGGCAAATATCATAGAAACTATTGTTCCTGCGAAGATAATCATTAAATACTACTTTTTAATGTATTGAAATAGCTCCAATTTGAGTGGTAATTAACACCTATACGTCTAATAGTTCCTGAGATATCTAAGTTTCTCAAGATCACAGTTGCTTAATTCCTAAATCGTGTACAATATTTTTTTTGTTAAATTTTGGCTAAAAAGACTTATAAAATCTCGTGTCGGCGTTCCAATTTATTACCCACCTTACAGAGGGTGAGTGTAGCCGGCCACCATTTTGTTTTTCTACCGTTTGAGCGACTTAAGGTTTTGTCGCGGCTGAGTGTATCCGGCGGCAATTTTTTTTTACACGCCTTCCCACCTCTGCAACTTGACAGAATTAGGGTTTTTTCGAAGGATCACGTACCCCCCTTATAGTATGTAACCTTCACAACAATTACATAACCTTCTCAATATTTACATAACCTTTACAATATTTAACTTTACCTAAATGTAAACAGGTTGGATCATATATAAACAAGTTGGATGATGTCCAGGTGAAATGTAAACATGGACTTTGAACTGTTAATCTCTAAAACATAAACAAATATACAGGGCCTCTAAAAAATAAACAAATATGTAGGGCTTTTGACTCTTAGCTTTTGGACTTTGAACTGAATCCTCTACTCATCTCGCTAAAACATAAACAAAACAGCTTTTTAATCTTGCATGTATTTTTAATCACTCATAGTATAAACTATTAAAACGCCTTAAAAGCATTAACTAGTAAATCCTTAAAGTTGTTTTATTATTTACAAACAATGATATAGAGTCTTTTTATCCCTTCAAAATATTTGGATAGGTGACGTTATTATTATTAGCCAAAGTTTTGTACATTTTTCAGTTCTCAGTATTTAAATTTTATGTAAATACACCCTTCCCTACTGATGTTTGCCTTTCCTAGACTGTTTTTCCCCTTTTCGAAACATGATTTAATTATAATCAATAACCCTGATCCATAATTACGCTCATATCAGCCTTTGCGATGTATTCGGGTCTTTTTGGCTATTCTGGGATGCCCTCGGAGCCCTACGAGACTGTTCGGCCTCACTGAGTCCCGACTATTATCCTCGGTGACACTCGTTCACTCTCGTGTTTCCTCGGGTCCCACCTCTTCTCCCTCGATCTCGATGACACTGGTAGGATCGTTCGGCCTGCCTTCAAGTACCCCTGATCCGAGAATATCCGAACTCGTCCGACCTCATACGATCATCCAGAATCATTTAAAATTTGAAAAAATCTCCTCGTCTCACCTGGACTTCTTCTCCTACGCTCCCAATACTTTATTTAATCAGCACGTAGAGGTCTCTCGTCTGGGGAAGGCTCCAAATCTATATTTCCTACTTCACCAACACCATATAGTCGTCTACCACAGTTAATATCCGTAGATATACCTGTAATCTCGTCCAATTGCTTCGGAATTATACAGAGACACACACGAACAATCAATGAGCACGAGGGTCTTCCTACACCATACATTTTCTTAGTAGCCATTTTGTATAGATAACCTTCATGACGTTTATTCTGCAGTTCGTTGAAGGGCCAGGTACCCACCTTATGGAGCCTGAGTGTGTCTGAAGTGGCCCTCTGGGCATCATGCATTTCTATTAGACGCCCTTTTGTTTACGTCACCAGTTTGTTTACAACACTTATCCCTCCAATCCCATAAAGTATCCGGTACTTCTAGAGGCTAAATGTGTCCAACGAGGGTACCCGACCAAATATATTTTATAGACTGTAACCTTTCAATGTTTACATAACGTTTACATTTTCCACAACCTTCATAATGTTTACATCTTACACAACTTGAAGTTCCTCTCGGCTAGATCCGATAGTACTCGCTGATCAACTCCCAATATTTACATTTTTCATAATTTTAGCGATTTTTATTGATTAAAGTTATTTCTTATCCACTTCCAATAGCAAAATACAGTTCGGTAATAATACCATGGTTAATGTTCGACTGAATCCATCATTTTCTTTCAATTCATTGATAATATCTTTTGAGTAGGTTACCTGCAATCTCTCGTCCAATTGCTTCGAAAGTTTACAGAGACACACACGAAAACTAACTTTTAATGTTTACCTTAAGCCATTGAAGTGTAATCAATGGGCACGAGGATCTTCCTATACCATATTTTTTAGTATATTTTAACCAATGTTAGATATTTTTTATAATTGATTTTGCTTTATTGATTTTAGTAAATTTTATTGATTTTAGATAATTTTTCATAATTGATTTTAGTTAATTTAGATCCTTACACACTGTTACCTTTTAGTGTTTATATAACCTTTACATTTTTTAGGATCGTTCGACCTGCCTTCAAGTACCCCTGAAGGCAGGCCGAACGATCCTACCAGTGTCATCGAGATCGAGGGAGAAGAGGTGGGACCCGAGGAAACACGAGGGTGAACGAGTGTCACCGAGGATAATAGTCGGGACTCAGTAAACCATAAAGAAACTTTAAGGATTTACTAGTTAATGCTTTTAAGGCGTTTTAATAGTTTATACTATGAGTGATTAAAAATACATATGAGATTAAAAAGTTGTTATGTTTATTTTTCAGCGAGATGAGTAAAGATAGAGGATTAACAGCTAAAAGTCCAAAAGCTGTTATAATAGTAAGAAGCCATACATATTTATTTATGTTTTAGGGATTAACAGTTCAAAGTCCATGTTTATATTTCACCTGGACATCATCCAACTTGTTTATACGTGATCCAACCTGTTTACATTTAGGTAAAGTTAAATATTGTAAAGGTTATGTAAACATTGAGAAGGTTATGTAACCGTTGGGAAGATTACAAATTATAAAGTGAGTTCTTGACCCTTCGTTGGATAGGTTTATTTCAGATTACATATTTCAAACGTTATTGAATGTTTACTCTTCAAAGTAAAGTCCATTGTTTAATCATAATTTAAAATCTTTCTGCCAGTAATTGGAATTTATGCCGGTATCTTTCCTTTGGTTTTGGGACATAGAACTCTTCACATCTAATGTTTACGTCCTTGTAATTATCAAAGATCCAACCATTTAAAAAAAGAGCCATTGATCTAAACAAACCATAATCTGATTAGGCAGGATTAGGCAAAACGTTTACTCCTTGCAGTTCCGATACTTTTTCCTTAGTCAACCGAGAACAATATGCAGGAGCTTTGTCGTGTTGCAAAATGGCTTGGCTACTGTTGACCAAAGTGGGGTGCTTAGCACTCAAAACTGCATAAACTCTGTCTAGCTGTTCACAGTAAAGGTTTGAGTCCACTGCCCTACCATCAGGAACAAGCTCAAAATGGAAAACGCCTTCGAAGTTCCACCAAATACAAAAAATGTTGTGCAAGGCTCATTTTCCCATTATTGAAACGCCTGAACCAAAGTGTGGCAGTATTTCGATGGATAATTGACTCTCCTTCTATCGCACAAATTTCTTCGGCGGCTGCCTTTGCGCTTAAATCTATTTTCTAGTAATGTCTCAAAAGACCGCGAATCACGATTTTTTCTTCTGACATTCCACGTGCGTTTTAAAAATGTAAATGACCCCATAAAGCCAACTCATTCCTTGTGACATTGTCTTACAATTGACTCATTTTCTCGTGTCTTCCATTTCAAACGGCAAATGTTGAAGTGTACCTCTTCTTGATTGCACTTGTTTTACATATATTGAGATCTATGAGAATTATTATTATTAAAATCGAGAGGATACAATTGGAAGATTCCAAATACAAAGCCGAGAGTCTGTAAGTTTGAGCTTTGTTCTTTTGTATTAATTAAAATTGTGCAAAAACTAATATAAAAAATTATTTTTTAAAAAACATTCTCTCGAAATGCCGCCCCCTAAATTCTGCCCTCCGGGGGCAAGTGCCCTCTTTGCCTTCCCCGTAGATCCACCTCTGGGCATGCGTATTTTGTATAATTTTCTTCACCTGGTGTTTGGTAGGTTAATAAAAGGTAATCAAAAAATTATATCGATGTATTTATTTTATAAAATGTTTAAAAGAAAGATGTAATTATAAGAAACATAACAATATGATAGTGTGAAATAATCATTCCGTGTATCTCAATTTAGGTCAAATATTTAATTTTTTTTTTTATCATCTCCCGCTAAATTTTTGTTTGGAAATAAATAATGATAATAAATATTAATAATTAACACATTAATGAGTGCTATGCGTCTGGCCTCGCATTTCACGCTGGTGCTCGCTGCCCATTATCCGCGTTATAACTAGAGAATGGTTCATCATACATAAAAACATGAATAAGACCAAGCATTTAGAAAATTGAATTTTCTTCAGGTTTTAAAATAACCCTATGGTTATTTTATTTCTAGTAATAAAATTAATAAAAGTTATAAAATTACTATTAATTTAATAACCGTAAATAGTTGTAGGACGCATACAAAACGAGATATTTACAACAAAAAAAAACTCAAATATTTTCATTTTTTTGATCTTTGACCTTTAATAACTTGAGACGTCGACACAAGATTTTATGTGACTTTAGCCAACATTTAGAAGGCCATAATAAAGGATCATGCAAATTTTCAGCTGAGTATCTCTCATTCCGAGGTTTGGCCTTTAAATAAGTTTCCACCTTATTTGAATGGGCTATAAGGGCATTCTCCTTTCCGGTCCAGTTTTACAGATAAAAATACCTTTGTGATTTTTTCTAATAACAGAACATGGTTTGATTATTTTTTCAAAGAGATGTAGCATTATTTATCTGGTACTGGTACTGGTATACAACTGGTATATGCTGGATACAACGACGCCCGGCATAGTGACCTCAGTGCCTCCTTACCTTCAAGGTCGTTATAGGCGATAACGTTGAAACTTTATTTTTGTCTTTTTTTGTAAAAATATCGAGCGACTGTGGGTCGGATGACAGAAGGTGAGTGGATAGGCCCTTCCGGAGTCAAGGCCAGCCGTCCTTTGACCTATGTTGCAGCTAGCACACGTGCACACACCTGATTGTAGGTCCACCCAATCTCATATAAATTTCTTCGCCTTCTATAAAATTTTAAAAGCTTCCCTTCGGCCATTCTATATATACTACTTAAAAATAAACCACTGTCAAGATCGGATTGGATTTTAGTTAATGTCATTGACTGATGATTCGTCGAGATAAGAAGGGGGATATTTTAACCATTATTTAGATTATTTTCGAATTAATTTCATATAAGATGAAAAATGATGAAGAACGCTACGATTTTATATTACATATTTATCGAGCGCTGGTATTTGATATGTTTGTATGAGTAATTGGCGAATAAAAAAAGCTATTTTATGGTATTGGCGTTCATTGGTATTTTTTAACATGATATCTGATAATGTTGATGTTTGTTGATGATTCTATCTCAGCTTGAATACAGTGGCCTTCCAAGGTTTTAACATGATATATGATGATGTTGATGTCTCTTGATGATTCTATCTCAGCTTGCATGCAGTGGCCTTCCAAGGTTTTAACATGATATCTAAAGATATAATAAACATGATAACTAAAATGTATAATTATAAGCTGAATACGTGAGTTTCCAGAGTAAATTTAAATAGCTTAAGTGGCATTTTGCCTCAAAATTTTCAAATAATTGCGCGGGAGATCCCCCTGAACTCTCATTTCACTTGGGAGATATTAGGTATATGAGGTATAGACCCACTTGCTAGACTCATTTCCAGCAATAGCCTAAACCCCTAATAATAATACCCCTAAACATTATCGTATCGCCCAGGGCACCACAAAGTCTAGATCCGTCACTGAGCCCTGAAAATACTCGAATGTAAATTCATACATTAAATTATCAACAAAAAAAAAAGTTGTGCCTAGCAATAGCAGTTTTAAATACTTGCTTTGCGTACTTTAGCCACGGCGAACATGCTAATGACATCATTGAAGCCTGTTTTTGTCAACGATTTTTCAATAGATATAAGGCTAAACTGGTTATTCTTGTTTGGCTCATTTTCGATCATAAATAGCTTTTTATTAATTCTAATAATACTTGCCTAGCATGTAGTATTCTTCAAATCAATCATTATCAGGATCATAAAATGTTATACACAAAAATAACGGTTGATATAAACTTGCAATATCAATAATGTAGTTTATTTTTTTCTCCACTTTTATTCTGCCCCTACATTGGTGCCCGGGGCGGACCGCCCCCTAACCCTTGGCACGCCATATCACCGTTTATTATTTTGTGTTGCATTTTAAAATAAATTACATTATTTAAACTGACATATATTTTTCAATTTATCTCGCCACCTAAAAAACAGTGCAACTTTTCATAGCATCATGAGGCGGAATTATTGCATGTTCTTTCTCATTCCATTGCATATAATGCATTTAGTAGGAGACCAAAAAATATAACGATTTTATAATTACTTTTATAATAAAACATTAAAAGTGTTATTAAATATACCGGGGATTGGATAGTTGCACTTGGACGGAGCTTATCTTGGCCAGGGTTCAATGTCTAAATCTGAACTTAGTCCGCTAGGGGTTTGGCAGTGAGACCCTTTACACGTGGTTATCCCCACTTGCTGTCTTTTATCACTTACCATCAGTTGAAACAAACTACTATTTTCGATGTTTTATTTTTAATTCATTCATTATAGCAGTTTGACACCCCCCCCTCCCCCCTACCCGCCGACAAGAGGCTGCTAGTTGAGCCAAGTATCCTTCTCAATCCTACCACACTTGAGCCATTCTCATAGCTCTTACCAAAAAGAAATTTCTAAAAACGTGAAAAAGTGACTCCATATAAAGATCTTCATTGAGATTCCCATTAATGTTTAACAACTTATTAAATACCAACAATTAGAAAAATATAAATATTCTGATATGTACACATTTTGTTATAAGACTAAAATTTGAAAAAAAAAGACAAGTTGTGAGGATGAATCCAGAGAAAGGAATTCTAATAATAAAAATCATTGAGATTATAAATAATAAATTATTAATGAGTACTGACAGGGCTGGTAATGATGGTAGTGACCAAATTGTCAATAAGAAGCAGCTATCTTAGACTTGGTCAGCATTCTCATATTCCCCTTTCTTACCACCCACTTTAATTTACATTTTTTAAATTCTCATCCATTTCAATTGTAACCCAACCATCCATGAATTAATTCTACATTACTATTGAAAAATAATTTTTTTAATTACAATAATGATTTTTAAAATAATATGGGCTTATTCTTCCGACATTTTTTTTTCTTTTATTTGATAATTGATATTAAGTGCTAATTTCAAGTTATAATTATTGAAATTATATTGTTGTTTATTTATTTTTAAATATTTATTATTTATTTGGAGAGGGGAGGGGAGTGGATTTCATCGATGTGGTGATCTTTCATTGGCTTTCGAAGTTGCTATTGTCGAATTTACTATCGAAATTTTGTTCGGCCATGAGCATTTTTATTTAATTATTAGTTTTCAAAATTTGTCGGCATAGGTATCGTTTATTAGGTTTTCAAGAGTCCTGTTTCCGAATTTACTTTCGGATTTTCGATAGTTTTTCTTCTTCTTCGTATTTCGATTTTCCGTTGCTTTTGAAGTTTTCAATGATAAAGGGGTCGTTTATTAGGTTTTCGAGTGTTCTGATTCCATTTTTTAAATTGGATTTTTGTCAGCGCATACGAATTTTGCTTTGCCGTTAATATTGAAGTTTTCTATGATATAGGAACCGTTAATTAGGTTTTCGAGATTTCTGATTCCATTTCATGAATTGGAATTTTGATCGCACGCGCATTGCGCTTTACCGTTACTGTTGAAGTTTTCTATAATATAGGAATCGTTTGTTAGGCATTCAAGGTTTCTGATTCCATTTTTTGAACTGGAATTATGATTACGCAAGCTAATTTCAATTTCCTGATACTTTTCTTTGATATACAAATCGTTTATTAGGTTTTCGCGGGTTGAAAAAGCATTTTTCAAATTTTAATTGTTATCGAGCATGTGCATATCAAATCACTTTTAGATTTTTTTTTTTTTTAGTACATCGTCTTATAAACCCTAATAAACAATAACTTAACTGAAAAAAATGTCAATTGAAATGGTTATTTGAAATGAGCATATTCGTTAAAATATCAAATTCGAAAAACCGAATGAGAATCCTCGAAATTTTAATAAATGGTCCTTATATCGAAGAAAAGTTCAATAAGAAGAGTAAATCGAAATGCGCTTGCGCGATCAAAAATCTGATAGTAAATTCGAAAAATAGTTATTGAAAACAAATAAACGATACGTATACCAAAGAAATGTCAACTGTATTAGTAATTCGAGATACGCATACTCGATAAAAATTCAATAAAAAAAAAAAAAAAAAACGGAATCAGAACCGTTGAAAACCTAATAAACCTACATCATAGAAAACTGTAACATTAACAGAAAAACGAAATGCGCATGCGCAATCGCAAATCCAATTCATGAAATTGAATCAGAACGCCAGGATCTTCTGCCCTCCACGTTAGTCTCATAGGTATATTTTGTTACGCGATTCTCAGCCACTTTTCCAAATTAATTGTCACCTTTTCCAATTGTGTCTCCATACGGCAGACATGTCAGAACCATCTCATCCTGTGTTCCTCAATGACATCCAGCGCCGGTCGTAGGCCCAAGTTGGTCCGTATCATCGTGTTCCTCATCCGGTCATTTAGCATTAACAACATTAACGGAAAAGAAAAATGCGTATGCGCGATCAAAAATCCAATTTAAAAAATGGAATCAGAACCCTCGAAAATCTAATAAACGATCCCTTTATCATTGAAAACTTCAATTGCAACAAAAAATCGAAATGCGCATGCACGATCGAAAATCTTATTCGGAATAGGGTCTAATTCTAATAAATTCGGAAATAGGGCCTTTTAAAACCTAATAAACGATACCTATACCGAACTATTTCGAAAACTAAAATTTATGTGAAAATGCTCGTGGCTGAAAAAAATTCAGGAAAAAATTCGACATTAGCAACTTCAAAACCCAATAAACGATCACCAAATCGATGAAATCCACTCCCCTCCCCTTTCTAAATAAATAATAAATATTTAAATAAATGAACAACAATTTTATTTAAAAAATTTAAACTACTTGAAATCAGCACTTCATATCAATTATCTAATAAACGAAAAAAATGCTGGAAGAATATGCCGAGATTAGTCATTATTGTAATTAAAATAATTATTTTTCAATAATAAAATAAATAATATTGAATTAATTCGGTTACAATTGAAATGGAAAGAATTACTATTGAAATGGAAAAGGTGACAATTGATTTGGAAAAGGTGACAATTGATTTGGAAAAGGTGACAATTGACATGGAAAGGGTTACAATTGAAATGGAAAAGGTTACATTACATTGGGGCGCAGGGCCTGTGGGGGGGGGGGGGCGCAGTATATAATTGGATGTAATGGAAAGCATTACAACGAAATGAAAAAAAAAAAGTTTTTGAATAATTGTTTATTTATTTGAGTTAAGAGTAATTATGCTCCGTTTAGCATGTTTGTGAGTGAGTTTGAAAAATCTTGTGCGTCAAAGTATAATAGTATCTAAGGGGTAGTATAAAGTTGGTTATTTTATCTGGAGGGGAGGGACGGAGAGAAAAAACGCTTTCATTGGGGGCGCTGTCATGCTTAATTACGCCACTGTTGAGGTCAAATCTTTACAAATTTATCAGCTTTATTCGATTCCTTTACAGTTTATTAAGGGATTAACAAATTAATTAACAATTTTATAATGTGAAGCAATGTAACGAAAGGCTTGTATCCAACAATAAATTGAGCTCCAAGCAAGGAAAATAATTTACACTCATCCATTCAAAACTATTCTTTAATTATTTTTTACACAACTTGAGGCAGCTACCTTATCAAAGGTACCATCTTGATTTTTTTGTAATTTTGATTGGCTTTTCATTCTTTCAATCACGTGCACTAATTCGTAAGTTGATACATTTCAATAACAAAAGGTGATTGTTAGGCGCATGAGCACTAAACGGTTCTCGCTTAAGTTGCACCTATTTCGACACTTTTGCTGGGGCACTGTTGAATGCACAGAACATAAAAGGAATTTAGAAGCGGTAGTCGGGGTGGGAGAGTGTTTTCACTCTTCTAGCATCATCTACACTCCTTTGTACCCTAGGCTTATCAATTCAGTCTCTATTCCCTTTGTTCAAGTCCTAGTCAAATCACGCTTTTTTTGTTTAAACTTGAATGCAGATTAAAATCTAATAAAATTATGAAGGTGTAAGTGTGTGTAAAAATTAAATTAAAAATCTAATGCTTTGCTGCGTGGGATTTGGACACGCAGTACGAAGACAAGAATGTCGAACCACCTATCTGTTACACATTTAAGTATTTTAATTCTCCTACATTTCTCGGTTATCCTTATGAAACACCCCTGTGTGCACCAAACGCTGTCAACATATTTTGTTGCCAACAAATATTGGCAACATTCTTTGATATTTGCCGACAGCCTTAGTATTCAGTAACAAATGTTGCTCTTTAATTTATCTAAATGTTACCAATATTCGTTGGCAACAACCAGTATAAACGCGGCACAAGTCATGTAGTTTAAATTTTTACAATTTTATTTCATGATGTAAAAGTACAAAAATACAAACTACGCTGAATAATCGATGGTACAATAGAATTTTAAAAAATACAAGTGTTTCTGGACAGGAAATATTGTTCATTTCATGCTCTCTAATTTTCTTTTTGTTTGAAATAAAAATCTTTAAAAACGAAGGAGCTACAGAGTTGAACGCAAACTTCTGTAAAATGCAAAATAGTTTGACACATCAATACAAAATGGGCCTGAGAATCAAAAAAAAAAAAAAAACTGAGCATCTAAAAAAATTAATGAATACCTGTTTTAACTCATTGAATAATGTACAAACAAGCATAGATAAAAAAAAAATGAATAAATCTTGTCAGCAACCATCATTGGTTGATTTGATATGGATTGACCCAGGATTAATGTATGCCATTTTGTCTTGTTTACTTTTAGTAATAGTACAAGTATCAGTTTATCTTTATTATCAAATCACTTTTGCTTGTTTTGAGCTTCTACTTTGAATTTTACACATACTGGGTATTATTAAATCCCTAAATTTCGGTAGCGAGGATGAAGAAAAACGTTGAGATACATGTTACAGCATTCCATTAAAATCTATAGGTTCTCTTTTTTTAAAGTGAGGATTTGCAACTTTGTAAAAAAATGATAATGAGGCAATAAATAAAGAGAAGAATAGAGCCAAGAATACGAAAATTATTTTATTAAAAGGTCATTTATTTTTTTATTAACAAAGCATAATGTTTTGTTTTGTTTTTTTCCCTTACATGCTTAGTTTCATCTTTACTCTTCAATAAGTATTTATTTATTAATTCAATTCAACTCACCATCTTCATATAATGGCGATTCTTTATCTTTATATTTTAAAAGAAGCTTTCAATTTATAATTTAATTGTGAACCAACCTTCCTTTATTTTTTATTATATATTCACATATATTTTTTAAACGTTTTGAGGGTCTTTACATCATTTTCAGGATCTTCTTACTCTAGTATATTATTCAAAGACACATTTTATTGGTTAATACACTAATCCTCATAACCTTCTTTCAATTCGTATATTTTATATAAAAATACATAGCCATTATTACAGTAATATCTAAAAAATTGCATAATGAGGGCTACATCTTTCCTGACCCACTATCATACAACTTTTGAATATGTATTAAACAATATTATGTGTGATTGAATAATATACTAGCGTAAGAAGATCCTGCAGATGATAGAGAGAGCCTCGAAATGTTGATACAAATGTATGAATGTGCAATAAATAAGAAAAAGATTTGTTCATAATTTAACTATAAAGTGAAATTTTAAATATTCCCTTAAGTAGCAAAACTATTATCATATAAAAGAAATTTAATTCAAAACGAATAAAAAATAATATAATTTAAAAAAAATACTACGAAAATAACTATATCTTATACATATCCATATAAGGATATATATACATATAAGGGACGGAATGTATTTACATATTTACTTAAACACATTGGTGGGTTGTTAGTGGAGTTGACATCAATGAATCTAGCAACCTGGTGTAGTAGTCGGCTACCTTCCTCATCAAACTCAAGAGTCTTCTCACAGCACATTAATTTACTTTCTGTATGTTTACAAACATAGATGCAAGAAGTTTTCGTTTGTAGACGAAATGTATATGGAATTGAACCGTTCGTTCATAAAAACGTTACATACCCACAAACGGACAAGCTGGGCACATTACATTGTGGCTACGCCTTAGTCGGGTAAAAACATGTGGAGGGTTTTAGCTTGTTATAAAAACATACAAGCAGATTACAAATTGTGAGTTGAGAACTGGCTGACTTGGATGCATTTGAGTGGGGAGAAACCCGAGCGGACGAAGACAACCCACTAGCTCCGGGCCTTACTGCCGCTTCTAATCCCCTTCTATGTTCTATGGTCGAATATGACAAGTAATCTGACTTATCATCTGCCTGAGAAGACTACAATGGGTCTATGACATACCGAATCCTGTACAATCACCATTGCTGCCACGTTCATGTCAGATATATTTCATGGTCGACCCATGAAATGAATCCTACTAACCTAACTGTGATTAGGAAAGGGTGGCAACTTTTATAGAGACAGTATGAGATGACACAATCAGCCAATAAAAAGCTATAGTTGTCGTCTGTGTCAACCTGAAATCGAGTAAATTGTGCCAATTTCTCAAATCTAATCTAAATACTTACAATGGTATTCGAAATCAATTTATTCCAATAATCAACTGACATTGTTAAGAAAATATGCCTCAAACAACATTCCTTTGCTATTAGGAAATACTGATACACAGAATATCTGAGCTGAGAGAAGAGATTATTAGCGACAGGGTTTGGAAATTGTGCAATCATCGCTAGGCTGCTTGTACATTCCATCCCCAAACCCAATCCGTCCATTTCTCCGATAATATCAAAATATCCAATTCTTTAATGTAACTTATATCATTAATAAATATGAATTATATAGTCGATTCAAAAACTGGAAACGTCACAATCAATTAAATTCTTTGATTATTCGGAAGTAGGAAATGTTTTATTCAATTTCGTCAGTCCAACGTTTTTTTCAAGTTATGTATTCAACTATCCCTTTTTGTCAAAATAAAAAAATTTCAAGTCTTGCAAGCACATGCTTTTCGGATATAATGTGAGAAAATCGAACATTTAACAAGCAATAAATTATATTCGACAATTAAAATATAAGAGTAATTAATATATAGGTATAATGGATAGGTAAGACATACGGCTCTAATCGCTCACTATATATGTAAATAGGAATTATAAAAGAAGACTGGAAAAGATCTCTCATTGAAAATGAAATAATAGGCGTTAGTTTAGTAAAGGCTATCGAAGGAATTAATGTGGATAGGCTAAATTTTGTTTGATAGAGAAATTAAAAGTGTTGTGCTTTGCAATAGTGGATGGGCAGAGGGTGAACAAGACAAGGGAAGGCAGGTTATATAAGAGGCAACTTTCTCTAGCCTACAGCTTTGTGTCGTAACCGGGCTCCAATTGGGGCATAGCCGTCCTGTCCTATTTACTCTCTTTATGCAACAACTCTTTGTACTCCCTACCTCTGTCCCTCCCTACCTCTGTCCCTCCCTACCTCCACCCCTCCCTACCTATTACTCTAGTATATTCTACTATTACACAATCTATTGTCGATTTGTCCTTTTTTTTCATATTTGAAATAAATGTTAATAATTTTTCAAGACGAGGCGTAATCTGAAATATACGTAATAGGGATACTTGTTAAAAATATTATTAGGCAACATTTTTCCACTACTTTTTTGTCAGTAATCAATGGTCCAAGGACTAAATATATTGAATTTATATCAGTACCTTCAGTCGTCTTAAGAGATTTATCCTTTGCACATTGTCATGACATTTTTCCCATAAGGGTTTTTTCCTATTTTCTTTACGCTGAAAGGAAGCTGACATTCAATATACCTACATTCTAAGGGAGGATTCCGAAATGTTGCACTTTTTCTTTTCACTCGGCAAATATTTTCACTAAAATATCTTGAGAACTTTCTAGGAAATCACGCTTGGAAAGAGATACACTAAGTAGTCTGAGACGAACATTGACTATAGCATTTCAATACCGTTGCCATTACTCAGCATGACAAGCCCGGACTAGTCGAAACAGATTTATTATTGCAAATGAACTGAGACTGAAGAAGAAGTGGTGGTGGAATCATCGCTTCACAAAATTTGCCTCATTCATTATCGTTCGATTACAGGCTTGAGCTTGACACTTGTAAATACGCGGCTCGACCATGGAGTGCTTTTCTTGGTGGATTGATAAAGATGATGCTTCGAATCTTTCTGGACGGTTTTTCACCTCTTGCAGAAAAGAAACATTTCATTGTGATGAATGTTACTCGACTCTCCTATTTTTATGCAGAACAATTGACATACCATTCTACCCCGTGACTTCAGTTAGGATTTAGGTTTTTTTGTCGTTTTTTCAATATTGAAAATGAAGATGATACTAAATAACCCTATAGAGAAGTTGGAAAAGAAGAAATAAGTTTATCTGAAACCATAACTAAAATATGATTTCGAACATGTGCATTTATTTGACAATCCATAATAGAATAAGAAAAAAATGTCAGAAGCCTAGTTTTCTTTTCAATAATTTTCAAGTTTATTGGTTATGCAATTTATCACGTTGGTTTCAATCCGATTTATCCAAGTTTAAAAAAAAAAAAAAAGTGAAACATCGTTATGCATCATGAAATATGCATAGTATCTCCATGAGAATGAAATAATAAGAGATGCCTAAGAATTGATATATAATTTAAATTAAAATATATCTATAAACAAAGTGTGGTTGATGGTTGGTAGATGGTGGGAGAAGTGCACGTGTATGGCACAGATTCCAATGCGCAGGCCCCGAGCCAGGCTAGCCATCTGTCTTCAATAGCATCTACTTCTATCCTCTGGTCCTTCTTACTAATCCTCTATATTATTTTACAAAGTCATTTCAACCTTAATCATCCCAATTATTAGTAATGCCTCAGAATTCCTAATATAAATATAGATTTCCCCACGCGATTTTTAATAGTAAATCCACACGACAAGAATCCCACCATCATTTGTTGCTGTAAACACCTAACATTACATTAACAAATTTAATTCAGTCAACCTGTAATTATTTACATGACTTAAGAACAGTGTAAGAAAATTGTTAATTTGATATGAACCAATCGATAATACATATATACTTGACAAAAGTATTTCCCGTTTTAAAGTCTGCAATCCCTATATTTCAATTGTAATCGCTTCGTCAAAGGAATCATATGCTGCATTAACCAATTCAAATATGAGGATTGTATCCTAGTTCACAGCTCACTACTTAACAATAACCCGTATTTTTTAAGGTTATTAACCCG
Source organism: Rhaphigaster nebulosa (assembly GCA_948150685.1). Classification (NCBI taxonomy): domain Eukaryota; kingdom Metazoa; phylum Arthropoda; class Insecta; order Hemiptera; family Pentatomidae; genus Rhaphigaster; species Rhaphigaster nebulosa. Next base: position 16,256,645 of record OX411307.1, read on the forward strand.
TTAAAATACAAATAACAGGCTATAAAACGTTGTTTAATCTCATATCGTGTAGATATTTTCAAGAAAAAGGCTAACAAAGAAAAAAAAATTGTCTTAACGGCAATAACGTTTCACTCAAATAAGTATCACGTTTTCGCACATTTTTTTTTTTTTTCTTACCTTTCAATTTTATTCATAAAAACATTTTTTACCCAATAACTTCACTTATTACAAACTGTTTGTAGTCAACTTGCTTCGACGGTATGAGGTTGTCATGGCTACGACACTTAAGTTGGATACGTTTTCTCTTAGCAATTTATTAATCACTATTTTAATAGAATTTACTGAAAAACTGGTAGATTTGATCCGAAACCTTCGTGGGCTCTTGAAAATTCTGTAGTTAAAATTTGATAAATACCGATTCAATAGTTTTTGCAGTTAGCGGTTTCAAACGAAAAACGGGCTGTATTTTTATATAATAGTGTGATACATATATATATATATATATATATATATATATATATATATATATATATATATATATATATATATATATATATATATATGTATACTATATAATGATCATAACTAAAATAACATATCAGTAAAAATTATTAACAAAAAAAAAATTAAGAAGAGCCCAGCGCTTGGTCATTACTTAGATAGCTGACCACAGAGCAAGTGGGGGACACACCTATAGGCACCAGCCTGATTTTGATTTGATAAAACTTGCCCCGGAAATGGTTGTAATCCTAGGTAGACGGAATATATATATACACACACACATATATATATATATATATATATATATATATATATATATATATATATATATATATATATATATATATATATATATATATTATATTTATATATGTAACATTTCCCATATGTTTACATATAAATCATTTTCTTCCAGAATCCCAAAGTGTTTAAATTATTTCATTTATTTTAAATTTTATTTAAATTGTGCAACGCGTTATTTAATTACTTTTTATTTTTCATCGCCTCTAGCCTTATGGGTCATTGACGTAGATATTCCGTGCCATATTACAATTATAGTGATACCGTTTCAATGATGAAATTTAATCACAATTGATTGAAAATAATTAAACGTGGATAAGATTAATGAATCAGCTCATTCCATAATTTACTACAAGTATTTTCTATTATGAATAAGGGCTCCTAAAGTGTGATCGGATCCAGCAATAGGTTGATTGATACGCAGGCACATCAATGAGGAGGTGGATCAGCGGTACACTACTTGCAAGTAAAACAAGTATGTTTTAAGAAAAGATTTTCTAAGAAAAGAGGAATTAGATCGGCCATGACAGCCTAAAACAAAATATTCCAATACAAGGACATAATCTTCCCCAAATTACCGCATTGTATTAAAACAAATGAAACCTTATCAAAAGTTGCTCAGCTTTCAACTTTTGATAAGGTTTTATTTTTTCGAACAAGTTTCAATGTTTTCAATTCCAAGATTTTTTGACGTTATTTCTATTTAAAACGGAATTTTCTTATATTTATAACTGCCTGTGATAATGAGGAATAAAAAAAAACCGGGCAGGAGTGAATAACTTTTTATGGTTATTCACATTTTTAGCAATAACTTCTAAATAAACCGACCTATTTCAAAAGTTAAACACAGATTTAAAATTAGTAAACTGTGTTGAATAAAACGAACGTATAAACTTTATTTTCAAAACCGTTTTAAAAATTAAAAACCAAGGTTGTACTTTTTGCTTCCAAAAATGTATTTTTACTGATCCTTAAAAATGTCCAATTTTTTTTTTAATTTTTTCAATTATGGTATACATTTTTGCAGATTTCCAAACTCCTTTACAGTACATGTGAAGCAGGAAAAATATATAAAACTATTTTGAAAAAAGGGGAGTTGGCTGTTATTAGCAGAAAATTTTGTTTTTAGATTTTCATGAAAATTTGAAGGGTCCCCTTTGGTTAGCTGTAAATTAGCAAAAAAAAATTGTTTTTTGATTTCCATAAAAATGTTAAATAAACTGTTTGTTGGGGGTGGGAAATCCAAATCTGATCTGGGGTTTTGGGAAAACTAGAGTTTTCCTCCAAAAAATCACTATTTTGTGGGCGTTATTGATGTTTTTAGTATTCTTACCAGGCATAATACTTGAATATTTCGATGACTTATTTTTTTCATTATTTCGTTTGAAAAAGGGCAAATTTTGGTACTAAGCTCGTGTTTCTACCTTTACCAGAATCAGAGATATAAAATAAAATTTGTTTTGCGTATACAAACTTCCCGATTTTTTTCTGGGGCTCCTGGGGAGCGTTGGCTCCCAATATTTTACACAGTCTAATATTTTGAGGCCTATATTCATCTAAAAAAGTTTCATCAAAATCTAGTTGACACATGCGAAATCCGCTCCTTGTTAGCTATTGATGAACATGTTGAAAACAAAAAAAATAATTGATTTATTGAATATAGATAACGGATGCCCTGGGATATATATTGTTTTGGTGAGGAAATTGGAAAGAAATTTAAAAATCTTAGGCGGTGCACGGATCACACAACATTCCCTTGCCCTCCAGTAATAATAATCCATTTTTAAAAATAAGTTCACGCTATTAATACAAAGAGTATTGTAGAGAGCAGGATGAGGGAGGAGGTTCGGTCGCATCCGTCAGCTTGCAGACACACTCGGCTTCCCATCTAAGGTTTAGTCAGGTAGTCCTCAGAAAATAGGCTTATCTTTGCTAATGCTGGTCCGATTTATATATATATATATATATATATATATATATATATATATATATATATATATATATATACATATACATATATATATTTTTTTGAGATGTTTATTATCTTTTATATGATCTTATAGCATTTCCACTTCAATTGTAAACTTTTCCAAATTAATTGTCAGCTTTTCCAATTGTGTCTCCATACGGAAGACATGCCCGAACCATCTCATCCTGTGTTCCTCAATGATATCCAGCACCGGTCGTAGGCTCATGTTGGTCCTTATTGTCGTGTTCCTCACCCGATCCCTTAACATTAACAACATTTACGGAAAAGCAAAATGCGCATGCACGATCAAAAAGCAAATTTAAAAAATGGTATCAGAACCCTCGAAAATCTAATAAACGATCCCTTTATCATTGAAAACTTCAATTGCTACGAAAAATCGAAATGCGCATGCATGATCGAAAATCTTATCCTATAAATTCGGAAATAGGGCCTTTTAAAACCTAATAAACGATACCTATACCTATACCTATATTTCGAAAACTAAAATTTATGTGAAAATGCTCGTGGCTGAAAAAAAATTCAGTAAAAAATTCGACATTAGCAACTTCAAAACCCAATAAACGATCACCAAACCACCGATGAAATCCATCCCTCCCCTCCAATTAAATAAAAAAATAATAAATATTTAAATAAATGAACAACAATTTTATTTAAAAAATTTAAACTACTTGAAATCAGCACAATATCAATCATCTAACAAACGAATAAAATGCTGGAAGAATATGCCGAGATTATTTCAAAAGTCATTATTGTAATTAATATAATTATTTTTCAATAATAAAATAAATAATATTGAATTAATTTGGGTCCGGTTGGGTTGAAAAGAAGAAAGTTACAATTGAAATGGAAAAAGTTATAATTGATTTGGAAAAGGTGACAGTTGATTTGGAAAGAGATTATAAGTGAAATGGAAAAGTTTACATTTGAAAACTGAAAAAGTTATAATTGAAATGGAAAATGTTACAATTGACGTGGAATTGCTAAATATACAGCTTAGCATAAAATGTTTTTTATGTTATGTTATGTTAAATATGTATGTTTATGTTAAAATGTCTTTTTGTTATGCTCAAATAAAATTTTCTTTTTTCTTAACTATACCTCCTGCATTTTCTCGCTGATGTACTTTTTTATCATTTGTACAAATCAAACCACAGATTTGTATTCTATATTAAATTTCCTATTAGAAAACGATTTTTAACATAGAAAATCTAAATGGAGAAAAAAGGAAATCAATTTAAAGTAAAATAATAATTATGTCTTTTCAATATTTGGACATTTTCATCTGGCTTGAACTTTCCACCAACATCCGGTATAAAAATCTAACTTCACCAGCACTCTTTAGGAAATGTACTATTTCACTGACATAGTTTGACTACATGTGGAATTATGGCAACTATAATTTTGAAAACTAGATTTGTAGGTTTTCAAACAATTTATTCATAAATAATACTATAAAATTTTAATAATAATTAAAATAATAATAATAATTAAATAATCATAAGTACTCAGTTCAGAATAAAGGACGTTAAACTACACGAAAAAACATTTAAATAAACATTTTCCTCTATAAAAAAACGAGCATCAACAACCCAGGGCATACGCCGGAATTTCTTTAGGTGGGAGGGCCGGTCCTAGAAAAATACAGCTGACATATCTGAAATTTACGTCATTTTGCCTTTATTCAAGATAATTTTTGAGTATCGGGCGCAAATTTGAGTGTTCTGTGGCTTTTTAGAACAGAATTCCACTCATTATTATAACATAGAAAATCTAAATGGAGAAAAAAGGAAATCAATTTAAAGTAAAATAATAATAATATCTTTTCAATTTTTGGAAATTTTGACTTGGCTTGAACATTCCACCAACATCCGGTATAAAGCTCCAGCCTTTCCATTAGTTGCCCCAAGGAACACTCTTTAGGAATTGTACTTCCTCACTGACATAGTTTAACTACATGTGAAATTATGGCAACTTTAATTTTGAAAACTACATTTGTAGATCTTCAAACAATTTATTCATAAATAATACTATAACATTTAAATCTTTAACCATATGGTACAGATCCTGGGATATGTTGATGATATCGACATTATTGGGAGATCAAAAGCTGTTGTGAAAGAAGCCTTTCTTGTCCTTGATGATGCTGCTAGGAAGCTGGGACTTGTTGTCAATACTAACAAAACTAAATATATGACCGTTGGTAAACAAAGAGGTATTAACGAAAGTTTTCTCCAAATTGGCAATTACTCTTTCGAACAAGTTGATGAGTTTGTATACCTCGGATCTCAGGTCAATTCCATCAATGACATCTCGGCAGAAATAAAGAGGCGAATAGCATCGGCCAATAGGTGCTATTTTGGACAGCGTCGGCACTTAGGAAGTAGCTCGTTGTCAAGATCTATAAAAACAAGATTATATAAGACGCTAATTCGATCAGTGCTAACCTACGCCTCAGAAACTTGGGCACTTACGAAGTCTGATGAAAGTGATCTCCAAACATTTGAGAGAAAGATACTCAGACGCATCTACGGCCCAGTAAAGGATGGTTTAGCTTGGAGAAGACGCACAAACAGGGAAGTATACTCATTGATTGGTGAGCCTAATGTCGGAAAAATTGTGAGGATTGGTAGGCTGTGCTGGGCAGGCCATGTAGCAAGGATGGGGACTGATGAGATCCCAAATAAACTGCTTAATGAGCGCCTACACGGAACACGGCCGAGAGGCCGCCCTAAGCTGCGATGGTTGGATGGTGTTGAAGAAGATGCAAGGACCCTGCTTGGAATACGGAATTGGAGCTGCACTTGACCGGTTGAACTGGCGGAAGCTGCTTGAGGAGGCCAGGACCCAGTAATGGGTTGTTGCGCCGATTGATGATGATGATGATGATGATAGCATTTAAATAATCATAAGTACTGAGGATAGAATAAAAGGCGTTAAACTAGATGAAAAAATATTTAAATAAACATTTTCTTCTTTAAAAAAATAAATACACATTTTTATCTCGACAATACTGGGGTCGGAGGCCCTATTCAAGAGCACAAAGAAATTTTAGTGATGAAATCCTGAGTTTTTTTTATACAAACAGTTTATAAGAATAAAAAGCTATAGCTTCTCACTTTTGAAACATTTATTTTTATTGTTAAGGTCTTTCAAAGTTCTCAGTTCAGCTTCAGCACCTTTCACAAAATAAGCACACGAAATAATGCCGGCAGCTTCAACTTAATTAAGCTGTTCAATAATAAATATCTTCATTAGTTATGAATTGAAATTCATTTATATCGAATAGTAACTTGAGTGTTTACATCCTAAGGATTAATTCCCTGGCTTCCCAGATTTAATACTTTATTTTCACTTAGCCTTCGTGATCTTTGCTAGCAATAAAGAAGTAAAATCGGCTTCGTGTAAATACATGGAAAAGTTTATAAGTTTTAGTCAAGAGTAAAAATGCCGCTTTTCTACTCATCTGAAGAATATGTTGACACGATTTATACTTATGGCACTGCTTGGGGCAACGGTCTACCAGGAGAACATGAATATCGAAATCTATTCCCAAATCGACTAACATTTCCTTAATCGGCCAACGATAGAACATCCCTAGAAAGGATGTAAACACTCAAGTTACTATTCCTATTCTATTTTGTCTATGATGTGACGTATACGAGACGCGACATCTTTTTTTTGGAACTAAGTTAGTAGTAAAAAAACAAATTTGCTTCTTGGAAAGGCCTGTGCGAGCTGCGTAGTACTATTTTCAGTAATACATCTATATTAGACTATCATTAGCTACATCAAAACCTACTTCAGTAATACATCGATATTAGACTATCATTAGCTACATCAAAACCTACTTCAGTAATACATCGATATTAGACTATCATTAGCTACATCAAAACCTACTTCAGTAATACATCGATATTAGACTATCATTAGCTACATCAAAACCTACTTCAGTAATACATCGATATTAGACTATCATTAGCTACATCAAAACCTACTTCAGTAATACATCGATATTAGACTATCATTAGCTACATCAAAACCTACTTCAGTAATACATCGATATTAGACTATTGTTAGCTACATCAAAACCTACTTCAGTAATACATCTATATTAGACTATTGTTAGCTACATCAAAACCTACTTCAGTAATACATCGATATTAGACTATCATTAGCTCCATCAAAACCTACTTCAGTAATACATCGATATTAGACTATCATTAGCTACATCAAAACCTACTTCAGTAATACATCTATATTAGACTATCATTAGCTACATCAAAACCTACTTCAGTAATACATCTATATTAGACTATCATTAGCTACATCAAAACCTACTTCAGTAATACATCGATATTAGACTATCATTAGCTACATCAAAACCTACTTCAGTAATACATCTATATTAGACTATCATTAGCTACATCAAAACCTACTTCAGTAATACATCGATATTAGACTATCATTAGCTACATCAAAACCTACTTCAGTAATACATCGATATTAGACTATCATTAGCTACATCAAAACCTACTTCAGTAATACATCGATATTAGACTATCATTAGCTACATCAAAACCTACTTCAGTAATACATCGATATTAGACTATCATTAGCTACATCAAAACCTACTTCAGTAATACATCTATATTAGACTATCATTAGCTACATCAAAACCTACTTCAGTAATACATCGATATTAGACTATCATTAGCTACATCAAAACCTACTTCAGTAATACATCGATATTAGACTATCATTAGCTACATCAAAACCTACTTCAGTAATACATCGATATTAGACTATCATTAGCTACATCAAAACCTACTTCAGTAATACATCTATATTAGACTATCATTAGCTACATCAAAACCTACTTCAGTAATACATCGATATTAGACTATCATTAGCTACATCAAAACCTACTTCAGTAATACATCTATATTAGACTATCATTAGCTACATCAAAACCTACTTCAGTAATACATCGATATTAGACTATCATTAGCTACATCAAAACCTACTTCAGTAATACATCGATATTAGACTATCATTAGCTACATCAAAACCTACTTCAGTAATACATCGATATTAGACTATCATTAGCTACATCAAAACCTACTTCAGTAATACATCGATATTAGACTATCATTAGCTACATCAAAACCTACTTCAGTAATACATCGATATTAGACTATCATTAGCTACATCAAAACCTACTTCAGTAATACATCGATATTAGACTATCATTAGCTACATCAAAACCTACTTCAGTAATACATCTATATTAGACTATCATTAGCTACATCAAAACCTACTTCAGTAATACATCGATATTAGACTATCATTAGCTACATCAAAACCTACTTCAGTAATACATCGATATTAGACTATCATTAGCTACATCAAAACCTACTTCAGTAATACATCGATATTAGACTATCATTAGCTACATCAAAACCTACTTCAGTAATACATCGATATTAGACTATCATTAGCTACATCAAAACCTACTTCAGTAATACATCTATATTAGACTATCATTAGCTACATCAAAACCTACTTCAGTAATACATCGATATTAGACTATCATTAGCTACATCAAAACCTACTTCAGTAATACATCTATATTAGACTATCATTAGCTACATCAAAACCTACTTCAGTAATACATCGATATTAGACTATCATTAGCTACATCAAAACCTACTTCAGTAATACATCGATATTAGACTATCATTAGCTACATCAAAACCTACTTCAGTAATACATCGATATTAGACTATCATTAGCTACATCAAAACCTACTTCAGTAATACATCTATATTAGACTATCATTAGCTATATCAAAACCTACTTCAGTAATACATCGATATTAGACTATCATTAGCTACATCAAAACCTACTTCAGTAATACATCGATATTAGACTATCATTAGCTACATCAAAACCTACTTCAGTAATACATCGATATTAGACTATCATTAGCTACATCAAAACCTACTTCAGTAATACATCTATATTAGACTATCATTAGCTACATCAAAACCTACTTCAGTAATACATCGATATTAGACTATCATTAGCTACATCAAAACCTACTTCAGTAATACATCTATATTAGACTATCATTAGCTACATCAAAACCTACTTCAGTAATACATCGATATTAGACTATCATTAGCTACATCAAAACCTACTTCAGTAATACATCGATATTAGACTATCATTAGCTACATCAAAACCTACTTCAGTAATACATCGATATTAGACTATCATTAGCTACATCAAAACCTACTTCAGTAATACATCGATATTAGACTATCATTAGCTACATCAAAACCTACTTCAGTAATACATCGATATTAGACTATCATTAGCTACATCAAAACCTACTTCAGTAATACATCGATATTAGACTATCATTAGCTACATCAAAACCTACTTCAGTAATACATCTATATTAGACTATCATTAGCTACATCAAAACCTACTTCAGTAATACATCGATATTAGACTATCATTAGCTACATCAAAACCTACTTCAGTAATACATCGATATTAGACTATCATTAGCTACATCAAAACCTACTTCAGTAATACATCGATATTAGACTATCATTAGCTACATCAAAACCTACTTCAGTAATACATCGATATTAGACTATCATTAGCTACATCAAAACCTACTTCAGTAATACATCTATATTAGACTATCATTAGCTACATCAAAACCTACTTCAGTAATACATCGATATTAGACTATCATTAGCTACATCAAAACCTACTTCAGTAATACATCTATATTAGACTATCATTAGCTACATCAAAACCTACTTCAGTAATACATCGATATTAGACTATCATTAGCTACATCAAAACCTACTTCAGTAATACATCGATATTAGACTATCATTAGCTACATCAAAACCTACTTCAGTAATACATCGATATTAGACTATCATTAGCTACATCAAAACCTACTTCAGTAATACATCTATATTAGACTATTGTTAGCTACATCAAAACCTACTTCAGTAATACATCGATATTAGACTATCATTAGCTACATCAAAACCTACTTCAGTAATACATCGATATTAGACTATCATTAGCTACATCAAAACCTACTTCAGTAATACATCTATATTAGACTATTGTTAGCTACATCAAAACCTACTTCAGTAATACATCGATATTAGACTATCATTAGCTACATCAAAACCTACTTCAGTAATACATCGATATTAGACTATCATTAGCTACATCAAAACCTACTTCAGTAATACATCTATATTAGACTATCATTAGCTACATCAAAACCTACTTCAGTAATACATCTATATTAGACTATTGTTAGCTACATCAAAACCTACTTGGGTAGCAAGCACTCGGTTCTCCAGAGCATGCCGTTAACATGAGCACCAAATGTGTTCAACGACTCCGACTCTGTGTTTTTCTCCAAGAACCACTTCTACTGTGATATAATTTTCGAGGAATCTACCATCAGCGAACAACCTCAGCAAAAATGTTTTGGGCAATGAGAACAAAATGAGGCTCCTTGTCACACTTCATTTACGATTCATTTGAGAAGAAGAGCACTCGAGTGAAAGTTGCCGAAGAAGGCGCTGATCGGAACATCATTGGTATGGCATTATCCAAAAGCACAACATTTGACCGTGTGATTGAAGTAGGAGAAGATGTCGATCTCCTCTTTCTCTTCAGTGGTTTAGGTTCTTGTGCTACTAACATCTACTTCCAGAAGAGTAGGAGAGGTGAAACCGGCAATTGCCATGATTCAAATTCCTCTTTCAGTCATATAATCGTTCAACACTTGCCAGGGATTGTGCTTTTTATTCAGCGTTCAGTTGGTCTAACACTACTTCGACTGTTTTTGGCCAGGGCAAAACCAAGTTTACTAACATATTAAACGAAAATTCCCAACTTGAAGCAATATAAAACTGGTCGAAATTTTCGATTTTAGGCTCTTCACGTCCGATTTCTATAAAAAAACTATCCATTGTTACTCTACTTATATCCATACATAATATTAAACTTCATGGGATACGCATAAAAATACATAAAATGCATATTGATATTTGGTGTATCTGAACAAGCAGAGGCCCAACAAATTTATCTTATTTACCTCCTCGTTGAATTTTAGTAAAAAAAAGTCGACCAGAAAGCGACATCATTGATCAGGCACTCCAATGCACGCTGTTAACAACCTAACTTTTTAAAAGCATATCATGCTATAAGTGGCTGTGAGACCTCTTCGATCAATATAAATCGATGTTTGTGAAAAAACTTTCCATACACCACGATTTTCTGCAATTTTGAATGTTTTCCAAAAATCACAGGTTACTTACCAGATAGAACAAGATGGGGAAAGTTTCCAGGTTTCATTATATGGGCATCGGTGTATGCAGAGGCTCTTGTCTCTCTCCTCCAAAAGATGGAAAGAATAATTATTAAATTGTGAGAAAGAGAAAAAAAAAGAAAATTAAGTTAGAAAAAAAAGGATGGGGAGACTATTTTTACTTCAAAACTTCAACTTAATTTTAAAAATTGTCCAATCTAATGGTTTTCAATTTATCGATATTAGTAAAGTTTTAGGAACTTGCGATCCCTTTTGAAAGCCTCTACTAACTTCGAGCTGTAATGGAAGCCTTAACCTCATCTAAAACGGACCAAGGTCATTAATCAACAATTTTAACGAACAGTATGCCTTAAATAAACATTCGGCAGAAACGATATCCTCAGTAAACCAAACAGCTCTCACATGAACTTCTACATCATTGGCGGACATGTGCTGAAATCAAGTTAATGAAAAACGTGGCATGACCTCCTGAAATTAAAATGAGCTGCATTCTGCTCCGGACAAAACAGCCGAATTCGCTTCAGAATTTCTTGAAACCAAGAAACAGGTCCAGCAATGTGGTGGAGGAACGTGCGGAAAATTGTGATCGGAAGGGAACCAGAAACTATCTTGAACCAATCACCACTCATTTCCCTGCATTGCTGAAGCTGCTGGCGTGCAGGTGCACCAAAACCTGCTCAAGAAACTGTGACTGCAGATAGGTTCTTGGAGAAAAACACAGAGTCGGATTCGTTGAACACATTTGGTGCTCATGTTAACGGCATGCTCTGGAGAACCGAGAGTTTGCTACCCAAGTAGGTTTTGATGTAGCTAATGATAGTCTAATATAGATGTATTACTGAAGTAGGTTTTGATGTAGCTAATGATAGTCTAATATCGATGTATTACTGAAGTAGGTTTTGATGTAGCTAATGATAGTCTAATATCGATGTATTACTGAAGTAGGTTTTGATGTAGCTAATGATAGTCTAATATAGATGTATTACTGAAGTAGGTTTTGATGTAGCTAATGATAGTCTAATATCGATGTATTACTGAAGTAGGTTTTGATGTAGCTAATGATAGTCTAATATCGATGTATTACTGAAGTAGGTTTTGATGTAGCTAATGATAGTCTAATATAGATGTATTACTGAAGTAGGTTTTGATGTAGCTAATGATAGTCTAATATCGATGTATTACTGAAGTAGGTTTTGATGTAGCTAATGATAGTCTAATATAGATGTATTACTGAAGTAGGTTTTGATGTAGCTAATGATAGTCTAATATCGATGTATTACTGAAGTAGGTTTTGATGTAGCTAATGATAGTCTAATATAGATGTATTACTGAAGTAGGTTTTGATGTAGCTAATGATAGTCTAATATCGATGTATTACTGAAGTAGGTTTTGATGTAGCTAATGATAGTCTAATATCGATGTATTACTGAAGTAGGTTTTGATGTAGCTAATGATAGTCTAATATCGATGTATTACTGAAGTAGGTTTTGATGTAGCTAATGATAGTCTAATATCGATGTATTACTGAAGTAGGTTTTGATGTAGCTAATGATAGTCTAATATAGATGTATTACTGAAGTAGGTTTTGATGTAGCTAATGATAGTCTAATATCGATGTATTACTGAAGTAGGTTTTGATGTAGCTAATGATAGTCTAATATAGATGTATTACTGAAGTAGGTTTTGATGTAGCTAATGATAGTCTAATATCGATGTATTACTGAAGTAGGTTTTGATGTAGCTAATGATAGTCTAATATAGATGTATTACTGAAGTAGGTTTTGATGTAGCTAATGATAGTCTAATATCGATGTATTACTGAAGTAGGTTTTGATGTAGCTAATGATAGTCTAATATAGATGTATTACTGAAGTAGGTTTTGATGTAGCTAATGATAGTCTAATATCGATGTATTACTGAAGTAGGTTTTGATGTAGCTAATGATAGTCTAATATAGATGTATTACTGAAGTAGGTTTTGATGTAGCTAATGATAGTCTAATATCGATGTATTACTGAAGTAGGTTTTGATGTAGCTAATGATAGTCTAATATCGATGTATTACTGAAGTAGGTTTTGATGTAGCTAATGATAGTCTAATATCGATGTATTACTGAAGTAGGTTTTGATGTAGCTAATGATAGTCTAATATAGATGTATTACTGAAGTAGGTTTTGATGTAGCTAATGATAGTCTAATATCGATGTATTACTGAAGTAGGTTTTGATGTAGCTAATGATAGTCTAATATCGATGTATTACTGAAGTAGGTTTTGATGTAGCTAATGATAGTCTAATATCGATGTATTACTGAAGTAGGTTTTGATGTAGCTAATGATAGTCTAATATCGATGTATTACTGAAGTAGGTTTTGATGTAGCTAATGATAGTCTAATATCGATGTATTACTGAAGTAGGTTTTGATGTAGCTAATGATAGTCTAATATCGATGTATTACTGAAGTAGGTTTTGATGTAGCTAATGATAGTCTAATATCGATGTATTACTGAAGTAGGTTTTGATGTAGCTAATGATAGTCTAATATAGATGTATTACTGAAGTAGGTTTTGATGTAGCTAATGATAGTCTAATATCGATGTATTACTGAAGTAGGTTTTGATGTAGCTAATGATAGTCTAATATAGATGTATTACTGAAGTAGGTTTTGATGTAGCTAATGATAGTCTAATATCGATGTATTACTGAAGTAGGTTTTGATGTAGCTAATGATAGTCTAATATAGATGTATTACTGAAGTAGGTTTTGATGTAGCTAATGATAGTCTAATATCGATGTATTACTGAAGTAGGTTTTGATGTAGCTAATGATAGTCTAATATCGATGTATTACTGAAGTAGGTTTTGATGTAGCTAATGATAGTCTAATATAGATGTATTACTGAAGTAGGTTTTGATGTAGCTAATGATAGTCTAATATCGATGTATTACTGAAGTAGGTTTTGATGTAGCTAATGATAGTCTAATATCGATGTATTACTGAAGTAGGTTTTGATGTAGCTAATGATAGTCTAATATCGATGTATTACTGAAGTAGGTTTTGATGTAGCTAATGATAGTCTAATATAGATGTATTACTGAAGTAGGTTTTGATGTAGCTAATGATAGTCTAATATCGATGTATTACTGAAGTAGGTTTTGATGTAGCTAATGATAGTCTAATATCGATGTATTACTGAAGTAGGTTTTGATGTAGCTAATGATAGTCTAATATCGATGTATTACTGAAGTAGGTTTTGATGTAGCTAATGATAGTCTAATATCGATGTATTACTGAAGTAGGTTTTGATGTAGCTAATGATAGTCTAATATCGATGTATTACTGAAGTAGGTTTTGATGTAGCTAATGATAGTCTAATATCGATGTATTACTGAAGTAGGTTTTGATGTAGCTAATGATAGTCTAATATCGATGTATTACTGAAGTAGGTTTTGATGTAGCTAATGATAGTCTAATATCGATGTATTACTGAAGTAGGTTTTGATGTAGCTAATGATAGTCTAATATCGATGTATTACTGAAGTAGGTTTTGATGTAGCTAATGATAGTCTAATATCGATGTATTACTGAAGTAGGTTTTGATGTAGCTAACGATAGTCTAATATCGATGTATTACTGAAGTAGGTTTTGATGTAGCTAATGATAGTCTAATATCGATGTATTACTGAAGTAGGTTTTGATGTAGCTAATGATAGTCTAATATCGATGTATTACTGAAGTAGGTTTTGATGTAGCTAATGATAGTCTAATATCGATGTATTACTGAAGTAGGTTTTGATGTAGCTAATGATAGTCTAATATCGATGTATTACTGAAGTAGGTTTTGATGTAGCTAATGATAGTCTAATATCGATGTATTACTGAAGTAGGTTTTGATGTAGCTAATGATAGTCTAATATCGATGTATTACTGAAGTAGGTTTTGATGTAGCTAATGATAGTCTAATATCGATGTATTACTGAAGTAGGTTTTGATGTAGCTAATGATAGTCTAATATAGATGTATTACTGAAGTAGGTTTTGATGTAGCTAATGATAGTCTAATATCGATGTATTACTGAAGTAGGTTTTGATGTAGCTAATGATAGTCTAATATAGATGTATTACTGAAGTAGGTTTTGATGTAGCTAATGATAGTCTAATATCGATGTATTACTGAAGTAGGTTTTGATGTAGCTAATGATAGTCTAATATAGATGTATTACTGAAGTAGGTTTTGATGTAGCTAATGATAGTCTAATATCGATGTATTACTGAAGTAGGTTTTGATGTAGCTAATGATAGTCTAATATCGATGTATTACTGAAGTAGGTTTTGATGTAGCTAATGATAGTCTAATATCGATGTATTACTGAAGTAGGTTTTGATGTAGCTAATGATAGTCTAATATCGATGTATTACTGAAGTAGGTTTTGATGTAGCTAATGATAGTCTAATATCGATGTATTACTGAAGTAGGTTTTGATGTAGCTAATGATAGTCTAATATCGATGTATTACTGAAGTAGGTTTTGATGTAGCTAATGATAGTCTAATATCGATGTATTACTGAAGTAGGTTTTGATGTAGCTAATGATAGTCTAATATCGATGTATTACTGAAGTAGGTTTTGATGTAGCTAATGATAGTCTAATATAGATGTATTACTGAAGTAGGTTTTGATGTAGCTAATGATAGTCTAATATCGATGTATTACTGAAGTAGGTTTTGATGTAGCTAATGATAGTCTAATATAGATGTATTACTGAAGTAGGTTTTGATGTAGCTAATGATAGTCTAATATCGATGTATTACTGAAGTAGGTTTTGATGTAGCTAATGATAGTCTAATATAGATGTATTACTGAAGTAGGTTTTGATGTAGCTAATGATAGTCTAATATCGATGTATTACTGAAGTAGGTTTTGATGTAGCTAATGATAGTCTAATATAGATGTATTACTGAAGTAGGTTTTGATGTAGCTAATGATAGTCTAATATCGATGTATTACTGAAGTAGGTTTTGATGTAGCTAATGATAGTCTAATATAGATGTATTACTGAAGTAGGTTTTGATGTAGCTAATGATAGTCTAATATCGATGTATTACTGAAGTAGGTTTTGATGTAGCTAATGATAGTCTAATATAGATGTATTACTGAAGTAGGTTTTGATGTAGCTAATGATAGTCTAATATCGATGTATTACTGAAGTAGGTTTTGATGTAGCTAATGATAGTCTAATATCGATGTATTACTGAAGTAGGTTTTGATGTAGCTAATGATAGTCTAATATAGATGTATTACTGAAGTAGGTTTTGATGTAGCTAATGATAGTCTAATATCGATGTATTACTGAAGTAGGTTTTGATGTAGCTAATGATAGTCTAATATAGATGTATTACTGAAGTAGGTTTTGATGTAGCTAATGATAGTCTAATATCGATGTATTACTGAAGTAGGTTTTGATGTAGCTAATGATAGTCTAATATAGATGTATTACTGAAGTAGGTTTTGATGTAGCTAATGATAGTCTAATATCGATGTATTACTGAAGTAGGTTTTGATGTAGCTAATGATAGTCTAATATAGATGTATTACTGAAGTAGGTTTTGATGTAGCTAATGATAGTCTAATATAGATGTATTACTGAAGTAGGTTTTGATGTAGCTAATGATAGTCTAATATCGATGTATTACTGAAGTAGGTTTTGATGTAGCTAATGATAGTCTAATATAGATGTATTACTGAAGTAGGTTTTGATGTAGCTAATGATAGTCTAATATCGATGTATTACTGAAGTAGGTTTTGATGTAGCTAATGATAGTCTAATATAGATGTATTACTGAAGTAGGTTTTGATGTAGCTAATGATAGTCTAATATCGATGTATTACTGAAGTAGGTTTTGATGTAGCTAATGATAGTCTAATATAGATGTATTACTGAAGTAGGTTTTGATGTAGCTAATGATAGTCTAATATCGATGTATTACTGAAGTAGGTTTTGATGTAGCTAATGATAGTCTAATATCGATGTATTACTGAAGTAGGTTTTGATGTAGCTAATGATAGTCTAATATAGATGTATTACTGAAGTAGGTTTTGATGTAGCTAATGATAGTCTAATATCGATGTATTACTGAAGTAGGTTTTGATGTAGCTAATGATAGTCTAATATCGATGTATTACTGAAGTAGGTTTTGATGTAGCTAATGATAGTCTAATATCGATGTATTACTGAAGTAGGTTTTGATGTAGCTAATGATAGTCTAATATAGATGTATTACTGAAGTAGGTTTTGATGTAGCTAATGATAGTCTAATATCGATGTATTACTGAAGTAGGTTTTGATGTAGCTAATGATAGTCTAATATAGATGTATTACTGAAGTAGGTTTTGATGTAGCTAATGATAGTCTAATATCGATGTATTACTGAAGTAGGTTTTGATGTAGCTAATGATAGTCTAATATCGATGTATTACTGAAGTAGGTTTTGATGTAGCTAATGATAGTCTAATATCGATGTATTACTGAAGTAGGTTTTGATGTAGCTAATGATAGTCTAATATCGATGTATTACTGAAGTAGGTTTTGATGTAGCTAATGATAGTCTAATATAGATGTATTACTGAAAATAGTACTACGCAGCTCGCACATGTCTTTCCAAGAAGCAAATTTGTTTTTTACTACTAACTTAGTTCCAAAAAAAAGACGACGCGTCTCGTATACGTCACATCATAGACAAAATAGAATAGGAATAGTAACTTGAGTGTTTACATCCTTTCTAGGGATGTTCTATCGTTGGCCGATTAAGGAAATGTTAGTCGATTTGGGAATAGATTTCGATATTCTTGTTCTCCTGGTAGACCGTTGCCCCAAGCAGTGCCATAAGTATGGCACTGTGACTCAATCTTTCTGTTTTATGTTCTTCAAAGGATTTTTTATTTGTTCCTATAAGTCGTACGGATATTACTACGTTTCAAAAAGGTTTTGATGATTCTGTTATCTGATACAACGATCACAAGAATATTTGCAAAGCGAATTTTATTCGAATTCTAGTTTCGTGTTTTTAAAGAAGTTGTTTTAAACAGAAAGTTTTTTATAAATTTGGGTATTGATTTTCGGAATGATTTCTATATTAGTTATTTTTAATAAACATAATTATTCAATATGTTTTTTTCATATGCATTGTATTTCAGATGAGCACCACAAATATGCCAACGTGAGAGTGTAAAGAAACGAAAGATAAAGATAATTCGATTAATTGAAAGCATTTGACAAAACCTACAGAATTGATTTGGTTAATTTTTTATTTTGACTAGTTGGTTAAATCTGCTCAATTTGGACTGATGGTGTTTGCGATGGAGGGTATAGGAGTGAGGAGGGACTCCCACGATCTGTGTGAGAACTGGACTAATACAATGGATGGGATCAACCGTTGAGGGAGGGCTTCCCCATTCCGGTTTCTTTGACAAGGAGCTTGAGACCCCACTGCAACCCCCTTAGCCCCTCTAACCTCTCAGCCTCTATAGCCAACAATTTCTTTTCTCAATATTAATTATATATCTCTGTCAAATTTTTCACTTTATACCACTTCTTTTCTCATAGTCCCATGAGTCACTTGAGAAATTATTCTGAGAAAATACTCTGTGCTTTAACCTGCCTTGATGAAATCCCTTGACCAATAGAATATTTAAAGAGCAATGGTGATGATAAATTGTTTTCGAAGCAATCGTCCAAAATAACTTACAAAAGTAACCATCTCGAAGAAAAAGAAAAAAAAAATTATATATATATATATATATATATATATATATATATATATATATATATATATATATATATATGAGTGTGTGTATTATATATTTTTTCTCTTTCATTGCCTATTTCCTAATTTCATTTCAAATGCAATGTCCTATAATCCATCGTTCAACAACCCACTTCAAGATTTGGCTTCACTCATCATCAGGTTCATAGGGAATCTTTACTAGAAACATCCGCACTAGCTTAAATTACCGGACTGACCATGAAAAAAGGAAGAAAACGCCGAATTTGCTTAACATTACAATTCCAATTTTCTGGATAAAACACAAAAAAATAAATAAAAATCAGGCGCGTACACATAATTTCTTCTCAGGGGGATATACATTTTTTTTCGAGAGGGGATTTAATAAGAAGGCAAGTTATCACTTATATATCTATAATTATAAGTGATTATAGGCCAAATTGAGGGTAAGTTTTATGGATATGAATGAGAATTGGATCAAAAATTATTACTCAAAATACAAAACTTATGTTGATGGGTATGAAAATCATATTTTTTCAAAAATTTCGGGGGAGGAGAGATATATCCCCTTGATCTCCTCCCCCCTCCCCTGCCTACTTTATAATTTGACAATGTGGACCATTGATTAATATAAATGAAACAGAAAAAATTATCGCCTAATTAAAAACATGTAATTGGTTTGTCTTGTTGCAAAAAAACAACACTAACAACAAACAACAATTTTATATTCACCCTCAATTATCCCCGGCAAACTAACTCTGGATATGTTTATTTGGTATCTATTTTTGTATTGTGAATATATTCCAGCAAAACACCATATATACCTAAATACAATTCTGGTGTATACAAATTAAAAATAAAATAAATTACCACGCGGCCAGGTTTACTAATCAAATTAATTAAAAGAATATTTTCAGTAAATGTTTTTATTTTTACTTCACAGAAATAAAAATATTAGTTCAGGAAAGATATAGTGCACCAAAGAGTTTTTTAAAACTTTTACATTAAGATCTGAACCAACAACTAAATTATTCAATTTATCCAACATTAAGTTAATTTATTTATTTTATTTTATATTTTTATGTTACATTGTTCATTAGAAGCCTCATTCCTATTTTTCATCTTCAAAATACTTGATTCTAGGCTTGATGACAGAGGTTTTACGCCTATAAACCAAATATTTCATTTTTCGTCTTTTATCATTTCTTCAGCCTACAAGCTATTTTGCCAAAAACTTCCATACAGTTCGATTCAAAGGATATTTCCATCAAATATATATTTTTCTTTTCTAAGCATTAGTTCGTGCCTAATCCGTGTCTGAAAATAAACAAGCTACTATGAATGTATTTTTTCGGTGGAAGGATTTAATAAGAAGGCAAGTAATCATTAACTGTCTGTAATCGCCAAATAGGGAGTAAGTTTTAAGGATAAGAATGAAAATTTGATCAAAAATTATTACTCAAAATAACAAAATTTATATGTAAATCATATTTTTTCAAAAATTCGGAGGAAGGGATATATCACCCTGATCCCCTCTGCGTACGCCACTGTGCACAGAAATTTCCGGTCAACTGAAATACTAGGGCCAGTTTGTGAAATTATTTCAGTTAAAAATAATTGAATAACAGATGATATTGTTGAATAAATGCAAAATGCATTATCGGTGCAAACTTCGTCTCGGGTCGAACGAAAAAATTGCATTTTTACTGCAATTATCACATCACCAAGGAAATTTGCCTTAATTTTACGTTCAACCCGGGACGAAGTTTGAACTGATAACGCAGTTTGCATTTATTCAACTATATCATCTGTTATTCAATTGTTTTTTAAAGTCACATTAGAGAACTTCCTATAAAGAAAATAACACAGTATTTTTTTTCTCGCAAGTTTCCGCAGATGATTTCTAGATTAAAAATTAGGCAAAGCTTTTAGAGTACAAATAGAAGAGCCACAAGACATCCATTCCTGCCCAAAAATGTCTGTACCTTTTTTAAAATCGATTTTGCGTCATATTTTACTTTAACACATAAATCACAAACATTTGTTTTTCATAGTTACATAACTTCAGTAGCTTCCATTTTAGCAGAGAATTTGTACACTAATGAATAAACACATAATGAGAGAAAATCAAGGATTTATTGTTTTAGCTTATATACGTAAGTGTGGAAGTTGTGTAGTGGCGGACGTGGGGGGATCAGGGTGATATATCCCTTCCCCCAAATTTTCGAAAATATATTATTTTCATATAAGTTTTGTATTTTTAATAATAATTTTTAATCAAATTTTCATTGTTATCCTTAAAACTTAAGCCCTATTTGGCGATTACAGACGGTTAATGATTACTTGCCTTCTCATATTAAATCCCTCCACCGGAAAAAAATTGAAATCCTCCCTCCTTCCCCGAAAAAAGACATACGTAGTAGCTTGTTTATTTTCAGACACGGATTAGGCACGAACTAATACTTAGAAAAGAAAAAAATATATTTGATAGAAATGTCCTTTGAAACGAACTGTAAGGAAGATTTTGGAAAAAAAAACTTGAAGGCTGAAGAAAAGATAAAAGACGAAAAATCAAATATTTTGTTTATAGGCGTAAAACCCTTTAGTCATCAACGCCTAGAATCAAGTATTTTGAAGATGAAAATACGAAAATAGGAATGTGGCTTCTAATGAACAATGTAACACAAAAAATAAATAAATTAACTTAATGTTGGATAAATTGAATAATATAGTTGTTGATTCAGATCTTAATGTAAACATTTTGAAAAACTGTTTAGTGTACTATATTTTTCCTGATCTAATATCTGTATTTCTATGAAGTAAACATTAAAAAATACTAAAAATATTCTTTTAATTCATTTGATTGGTAAACCCAACCTGGTCGCGTGGTAACCTATTTTTCTTTTAATTTTATACACCAGAATTGTATTTAGGTATGTATGGTGTTTTGCTGGAATATATTAACTATACAAAATAGATACCCATTAAGCGATTTTCCTTTTAATATTAAATATTCAAAATTAGAATTTTTTCGTGCACTGTATTTCCCTGTAGCGCACAGTGGTTGAAAATCAACTTATTTCGGAAAAAAACTTTAAAATAATTTTGATGCCATCTTCATCAAAATGAAATTTGGATTAAGATGTATAATTTTCAAAGTTTTTATCACTAATCTATCGGGCGAAATTTTGAAATATCTATTCCGGAAAGAAAAACTGTTATTTCTCACCTGTATGAACTACCTAAATAAAATTGTGGAGAGATGGATGCTTGACAGTTTATTTTGGGTTAAATACCAGAAACTCCAACGTATTCAGGTTCTGAACATGATGAAATTTCGAGTTTTTAACTCAAATTAATGAGTTTTTTTTTCAACAACTAATTATTTCTTAAGACCAAAATGATAAATTTAACTATAATAGGAAGATTTACTACAAGTTTCGAGTTTTTAACTCAAATTAATGAGTTTTTTTTTCAACAACTAATTATTTCTTAAGACCAAAATGATAAATTTAGCTATAATAGGAAGATTTACTATAAATTTCGAGTTTTTAACTCAAATTAATGAGTTTTTTTTTCAACAACTAATTATTTCTTAAGACCAAAATGATAAATTTAACTATAATAGGAAGATTTACTACAAGTTTCGAGTTTTTAACTCAAATTAATGAGTTTTTTTTTCAACAACTAATTATTTCTTAAGACCAAAATGATAAATTTAGCTATAATAGGAAGATTTACTATAAATTTCGAGTTTTTAACTCAAATTAATGAATTTTTTTTTTCAACAACTAATTATTTCTTAAGACCAAAATGATAAATTTAACTATAATAGGAAGATTTACTACAAGTTTCGAGTTTTTAACTCAAATTAATGAGTTTTTTTTTCAACAACTAATTATTTCTTAAGACCAAAATGATAAATTTAACTATAATAGGAAGATTTACTACAAGTTTCGAGTTTTTAACTCAAATTAATGAGTTTTTTTTTCAACAACTAATTATTTCTTAAGACCAAAATGATAAATTTAGCTATAATAGGAAGATTTACTATAAATTTCGAGTTTTTAACTCAAATTAATGAGTTTTTTTTTCAACAACTAATTATTTCTTAAGACCAAAATGATAAATTTAACTATAATAGGAAGATTTACTACAAGTTTCGAGTTTTTAACTCAAATTAATGAGTTTTTTTTTCAACAACTAATTATTTCTTAAGACCAAAATGATAAATTTAGCTATAATAGGAAGATTTACTATAAATTTCGAGTTTTTAACTCAAATTAATGAGTTTTTTTTTCAACAACTAATTATTTCTTAAGACCAAAATGATAAATTTAACTATAATAGGAAGATTTACTACAAGTTTCGAGTTTTTAACTCAAATTAATGAGTTTTTTTTTCAACAACTAATTATTTCTTAAGACCAAAATGATAAATTTAGCTATAATAGGAAGATTTACTATAAATTTCGAGTTTTTAACTCAAATTAATGAGTTTTTTTTTCAACAACTAATTATTTCTTAAGACCAAAATGATAAATTTAGCTATAATAGGAAGATTTACTATAAATTTCGAGTTTTTAACTCAAATTAATGAATTTTTTTTTTCAACAACTAATTATTTCTTAAGACCAAAATGATAAATTTAACTATAATAGGAAGATTTACTACAAGTTTCGAGTTTTTAACTCAAATTAATGAGTTTTTTTTTCAACAACTAATTATTTCTTAAGACCAAAATGATAAATTTAACTATAATAGGAAGATTTACTACAAGTTTCGAGTTTTTAACTCAAATTAATGAGTTTTTTTTTCAACAACTAATTATTTCTTAAGACCAAAATGATAAATTTAGCTATAATAGGAAGATTTACTATAAATTTCGAGTTTTTAACTCAAATTAATGAGTTTTTTTTTCAACAACTAATTATTTCTTAAGACCAAAATGATAAATTTAACTATAATAGGAAGATTTACTACAAGTTTCGAGTTTTTAACTCAAATTAATGAGTTTTTTTTTCAACAACTAATTATTTCTTAAGACCAAAATGATAAATTTAGCTATAATAGGAAGATTTACTATAAATTTCGAGTTTTTAACTCAAATTAATGAGTTTTTTTTTCAACAACTAATTATTTCTTAAGACCAAAATGATAAATTTAACTATAATAGGAAGATTTACTACAAGTTTCGAGTTTTTAACTCAAATTAATGAGTTTTTTTTTCAACAACTAATTATTTCTTAAGACCAAAATGATAAATTTAGCTATAATAGGAAGATTTACTATAAATTTCGAGTTTTTAACTCAAAATAAATGAAAGGTAAATAAGTTTTTTTTTTCAACAACTAATTATTTCTTAAGACCAAAATGATAAATTTAACTATAATAGGAAGATTTACTACAAGATTCACGATTTAGGTACAAGGGGTAGAGTCATCACCCCGGTCGATGTGAGTTGCCTACAGTAGCCTGACGGGCCGCACATACCCGAAGGTGGGGCATGGATTTTCCTGGTCACCCATCCAAGTACTAGCCAAGCTCGACGTTGCTTAACTTTGAAAACCTATAGCAAGCGCCTTATTCCGCTCGGCCACCCCAGCCTCTCTCTCTCTCTCTCTCTCTCTCTATATATATATATATATATATATATATATATATATATATATATATATATATATATATATATATATATATATATTCTCCTTTATAACCTTCCTAAAAGTTGGTCATCAAGATTAATCAAAATCTAAAATTTATGTTTGAAAACTGGATATTCGAGTTAGTTCATGCCTGCTCTTTTTTGTCCCATATGAAACTAGGATAAGTAAACTTACATTACGGACAAATATTAAATTAGAATTTTTTTTAACGTAAGATATTGTTGAATAGATATCAATACTTTTTTTATATTACTGAAAGCTAAGAGAAGTGAGTGTTTTAACTTTTTCTTCTTCTTTTCTTAGTTCAAGAGGCGCATATAGGTAAATAGCAGCCCTTGGCTTTTTCAACCTCTGCCTTCCATTTGTCTCTATCCCTGCATTCTATTTACTTTCATCTGCCGTATGTCTTGGAGTACATTACCTTGGAGTATGCTTTCTTGGAGTACACTATCTCTCCAGCGGTCCTTGGGTCTCCCCAGTAGGCGTCAACAAGTCAAGAAATAATGTTTAATATTTTTTTTTGTTTTTTTAGACTCCGAAAAGAAGATATATTTAATTAGATTTAAGTCGAACATATGTTAAAATTAGTAATCATGAATTAATGTAAGCAGATAGGGAATTGGCGATGGATACAAGTAAAGTATCGATACTTACCATTCAATAGCAAGTAGTTTTGGTATCGATACCACTCATTCAATATTCCTTTCGATATCTTAATGCTTTTGAATATTTGATTTAAGTGCTTCAATGAGTGCCGGTATCGATACTTTGTCGGTATCGTATTTCCCTTGAAGCAGATAGCCTGGAATTGCGGCAGGGGACGGCAGAGTCGAATATAGAATTTTTGCCAGGGGGGTGGGGACAATCTTAATTTTGCCGCTTCTTCATTCTTCCCCCTTCCAATAAAAGTCAACAGTTTTACGGCAGTACTTCCAGTAATATATTTCGAACAAGTATCGTCTCATGGCAGTAACTCCTTTTATTGACTGAATTGTGTCAAAAGTATCAGAAAGAAAAAACAAAAATTGTTTACTTAACTTAAAAATAAACGTTTACTCGAACTTTGCCGCCCTCTAGTTTCTGAAGTTTGGGGCAAATGCACCCTTTGCTCTCCCCCCCCCCCCCCCCATTCCGGTCCTGGCGGCGGCAATCTTAAAGTTTGCCACGGGCGTCAGTTGACTTAGCTACGCCACTGGATTTCTCTCTACTTCTCTTTCTAACTAGCGTGCCCTCGTAGAGTTTCTTTGGCATCCTACTATCTTTCATCCTCATTAGATGGCCAAACCATGCAAGCCGAAGCTAGGTTCCCGGTTATAGATGGTGATTTAATTCCTGTTTAAACAGCCATGGACCGACTCTGGGGCTGGAGGACTCTAATGGATCACATTTAGCCTCTACAAAGTTGAAACCTGAGCTATAGCTTGGTACAAAAATCTAGTGGTTGAGTGTGACGCTGATAATGTCAAATCCTAGTGAAACCGATAGCTAAGAAACTAAACTGAATAAGTCCAAGAGCCCAAGAGGAGAAATATCCAAGTTATTTCGACCCAATTTTGGTAAAATTGAATGTTATCCACCCACCATTTAGAATGAAAATTGATAACTCTGCCAATCAAGGTCGGAGGATTTGAAAATTGCGGCTGTACAAAGACGTTACAAAAACCCACTATTCGAGTTATTATACCCATACCTGCTCGTTTTAGACCTATATGAAACGAGGTTTAGTACTAAAACAGAAGGAGGCACTCTACCATGCTTGTGGTGTGCCGGGCGTTTTGCAGACAAACCCAAAATTCAAGTTTGAAAACTGGAAATTCGAGTTATTTCATACCTGCTCGTTTTCGATACATTTTAAATTAAGATTTGCACTAACACACAATAAAAATAAAAAGACAGCCACTCTGCCATGCTTGTGATGTCATTTGATGGTCTTTTCAGTGATGTAGAACCGTATTACAAAAATTCAAAGATAAATAGGTCAATGAGGATAGAGCCAACCAAATATAATATTGTTGATTTGGTTTAGCAATTGAGCTTTTAGCACAATTAATAGCTTATCTTCCTCAAACTAATATTTCTCCCACTTCAAATGACGCTGTTCACCAAAAGTTAAAAATCGCAGTAGAATGTCAGCAGAATAAATCGAAGCTAGATTATGTTCCATGCGTCTTTAATATAGCAAGGATTGCTCTCAAAATCCAAAACTTTGACAGAACAAGTTTCGATAACGTTTTTCTCTTTTTAGGCAAATTCCATATTAAAATGGCCTACTCCAAGGCTCTCGGAAAGACAACTGGTGTGTGAGTTGAAAATGGAGAGGAATTTATTCGGTCAATTGGTTTTTATTTCTGTCCCTCCAGTGATAATTTACTGAAAATTGTAATGAAGTATCCTTTGACCCCTTTACCTTTATCATTGTGTAATGCAGATGGTACGTGACACATAACAAACAAAAGTACAGTTTGAGACTCATAGAAAAGTAAGCAGAATATGATCTTCCTAATGATAGGGATGAAACAATTATTCTGTATAGAATTTCAGTGGAAGTCTTAAGCCAAGCCAAAAAAAGTAAAAAAAATAAATAAAAAAAAACAAAAAAAAAACAATTATTGATGGGTTCCACATCATCCATCAAATTGTTAAATTTCCTACCACTTTTGGAGGCAATGCAAAACTTGTGTTAAAAAAATATTGAAAGTCAAGAAAGTAAATCTGATATTTGATAATTATATTTCGCTTCAAATCTACGCTTAAGAAATAATTTTGCCACACGCAAAATGTGACTGGAAGAATGCAGTTTTCAACATAAGTGGCAGCAAACAAACTTGACCTCTAATTTCCTAAAAGCTTTGAGGAATTATGGATTCAAAGATTCTTTAGTATCCAAAAATGCCAATCACACTGAGGGGAACAATACAAACACAATTGAAGATGCTGAAACTGCTGATTTTGACGACGCTTTTGGAATGAACCAAATCGCTGACATTTTTGAGAACCGCCATTCCAGTTTCCCGCACCGGCTCTAGTTCCTAGTGCCTAAACTAGTAATACCTAGTTCGACACCGGGAAGAACATCAACTTCTGCAATTCCTTAACCACCCAAGTCACCGAACGCCTGCGTGTGAACCTAAACAACCCAGGAAAGAAGAACAAGATCCTGATCCACCTCCAGGCCAAAACTTTACCCAGGAATTGAGACGCTCTGTTCGACCCCGCCAACTGCCTCGACACCTTCAAGATTATGTGCTTCACACTTCCTCAAGTTGTGTTTAAATTATGTGTTATGTGTTAAACTTTAGATTAGGCTCTGTGTAAATTAAGAGACAAGTTAAAATTTTCATTTTTTTTTTTATATTCGGATCTGATTAAAGATTTGTGGGGGAGAGTTGACTCAATGCTCCATGTGTGTGTCTAGTAGATAACCTTATGGACGGTGATGATCAAGGTTTACAGTGTATGTTTAGTAATACAATTAAAGAGTAATGTTATTGCTATAAAGTGTTTTCATAATAAACCTCCATCCTTGTAACTACGACATAAATATATTTACCTTGTACTAATTGTAATTTTGAAAATTACAATTCATATTGTTAAAATTGAAGTCAAAGCTTTAATCACGAACAAAGGAAATATAAATGCTTTCGAAACTTTCCATAGCTGAAACTGCGGCACTCGAGATGAGAGTCAGGCCTTCGACTAATGTCCTTCAAGATAGGAAACAAATGAAGAATGAAGAATAGCCAAAGGAGATACGTTTCGACTACCTCCAACCAGGCTAAGGATACCTATTCTTTTCTAGAACAGCTACTTACCAGTTCATTTTCAGTAACTACAGTGATGGTTATAAATATGAGGTTCAGTGATCTCATGTTTATTCATAAATGTAGCCATAAGTCAGAAAAATGAAGTTGTTCGAGGAATATGAGAATTAAAAGATGAAAGAAGTGCCCGATCGTTTTTAATATCGAAAGGTATTCTACATAATGAAATTTTGTGATACAATCGACAAATGGAGATGTGCCAAGATGTTTTAAGTACCAGCAGGGTAACGCTCGGCGACAAACTTCCATTCGGAGCAAGGAAAATTTGAAAAATCTTCAGGGTACCTAACTTCTGCCACAGCCACCATACAGTCCAGACATCGCTCCATCAGACCATCACTTATTTCGTTACACGGCCCCCTTTCTTCAAAAGAAAAAAAAATAATTTTGCACAGGTTGAAATAGTGGTACAAGAGTTTTTTGAAGCTCCAACGAGGAACTAAACAAAGGCAATGCCAACTCATAAACTTCCATCTCCTCCATCGAGGACATCAGATGGCCCAGGAGCAAAGCTTCAACGCACGATAACGGAAAGGTCTACAACTGGGAGCGCCACGGTCCATGCTCCCCAAAATCCCCCGTCTCCCACACTTCTCGGTCACCTCCCTCTCCTCCACATCACAATCTTCAAACTCCGCGTGTTCTTCCTCTATGTTACTTTTAGACAAAGGCGACGTCGAGCGTATTTAGGTAAATCTGCCAGATACAGATGATGAAAATGCCGAAGGTATTAGGTAATTAAGCTGATTGTGTGGAATATTGGGATCGAAAACCGAGAGAAAACTGGAGAGAATTGAGGAGAGCTTTTTTTCTCGAGAACATTAAAAGCTGTGAGTGGACTAGTCTTTCGGATGGTTTTAATAAATTGGACAGAATGAAGACAGGTCTGAAGTTGGAAACTATGGAGGGACGTGGGACTTTATTCAACGGACTAACTATGATTTTTTCAAAGTTGTTGCGCAAAAGGAGTTTTAAAGGGAGAAGTTATAAATAAGCAAAAGAACAGGGAAGATGACAGGATGATACAGTTTAATTATTTTCTCATGAATTTGATCCGGGCCATAGTCATTAGCTACTACAGCGACGATCCTTTCCTTTTTGCACAGGGGTCCAGTGATCAGCAGAGCAAGTGATATGCTCTAAGGCAACTAGACAACCGAGTTGGACTATAAATCAAAGTCGGTAAAACAAAGGAAATGCGTGTGAATGATTAATATCCGAAACTACTTGTTCCAAGAGAAAGGACAGTAGAATAAGTGGAATCATTATTCTTTGGGAAGTGTGGTCACTAAAGAAGTGGGTACGCTGGATGATGTAAGAAACCGGATCAAAAAATCAAATAGGGTGTTTGTTCAACTATATCCTACGTGGAAGAAGACAAAACCAAGGTTCTTTAGCACCCAAGGAAAGAAGGTCTTGGTATTTTTTCTTGGTCAAGGTCTATGCCTCTGAGCCATAAATTAGAACTGGGTGTTTTATATAAAACAAATTTGGTACTTTTGACAAGAATGTTGCTCCTAAAATGTCTTCGAAGGCTATGATAACACCTATAAGAAGCAGCGATTCTTTTTTTTTTTTAATTTCTGCTGTTACATCCCCATCTATATTCATCTGGCTACCTAGGTAAATAAATTAATTCACCTTATCAAATGTGAATGTTCCTATCCGAATCGTCTCATTTTGCATTAGCTTTAACTTCGTCTTTTGTTCATTGATCAAAAGTCCTAATCTTCTTACTGGGCCTTCAAGAGCAAAAAAAGCGTCTGAGACGTCTCCGAGGGATCTTCCAACTATGTCCAGATCATCCGCATATCCATGTATCTGAACAGTCCTATTAAATATGGTAACAGATGTGTCAATACCAAAGTCTCTCACCGCTTTCTCTAAAGCAAGGATAAAGAGGAGGCAGGCAAGGTCATCTCCCTGCAGTACACCTTTTCCATAATCAAATTCCCGAGATAGGTCAGCCTGGATCTTAACCAATCATTTAACTTCTCTCATTGGCATTCGGCACAGTCTTACTAATATCTTGGGTATACCCAATTCTACAAGAGCATTGTATGGTTCTTGTCTGTCTATACTATCAGAGGCATTTTTATAGTCTACAAATAGATGATGAGTCTGTATTTTGTGCTCTCTGCCCTTCTGAAAAATCTGACTAAGTTTGATAATTTGGTCAGTGGTGGATTTTCCACTCCTGAAACTACAATGGTAAGAAGAGGAGAGTAAGTATTCACGGGAAATATTCAGAAAATATAAATTTTCACGATCAAAAGAAGTCTGTGAAATACAATACAGGGAAAAATACGATATAGGAAGAGAATCGGCAAAAAAGGATTTATTTCGTCAGGAGCAACATAATAATAGGTGTAGGCTTTGGAGTTAACTATAGACTGTTTCCTTTTTAATAATTTACCATCTAGACCTAGGATCAGCGGCTAGTGATAAGGAAGTATGTAAAAATTGTGGCTTGGGACGATGCAGGAATATGACCGACCTAGCTGGACAAATTTAGGAAACCGTCCTATCTTACTGAAAATTATACCCAAATTAGGGGAAGAAAATGAAATCGTGAGGATTTGTCCCCCAAAAACAAAAAAATTATTTTTTTGTTCACTCCTTAGAAAAAAAAAACCCATACTCACTTCTTGTTTGCCATTCTAGGATGTGATACTGTAACATTTTGTTTTTCGGCGGAAAATACTGTTGGCCATAAAAGATTAGATTACTAACTTTTAACCGTGTATGTTTAGCCGTTTCTGAATAATCAAACTTCCAAATACCACATGTTTTATACTCAGAGGGCCTTGAAACCTCAATGTATGGTAATATGTATGTTAAAATTTTTACCCCTTAGCGTTACAACTTTAATCACTACTAGTGTAAAGAGGAAACTAAGTTAAAAATGAAGCCAGTTTAGTCATAAACTTCAAGACCGGAATTAGGATTTTCGACAGGGGAGCATGCTTAATTTTGCCGCCCCTTCTTCACCCCTACCCCTTCTCTCCCATATAAGTCAACAGTTTTATAGCAATATTTTAGATCAAATATTTCGAAATAAATATCATAACACTATCTCATTTTATTGACTGAATTAAAGTATAAACAATCGATAAGCAGAAACAAGTATGATTTATTTAACCTAAAAATAACATTTCGTTCGAAGTTGCCGCCCTCTAAATTCTGCCGCCCGGGGCAAGCCCCCTGACCCTAGTTCCTGCCCTGATAAAACTACCGTCAGCCCCGGTATATAGTATATAGTATTTGGGTATATAGCCCTGATAATACCCAAAAGTAAGGAAAATGTGAATTCGGCTCTCAAAAACTTCCCAGTCAATTTTTTTTTCTCCATTTAGTTGTGGTTTATATGGGATTAGATAATTGTGTACAATTTTATATTTTTTCAATAATTCATTAGCCAAAGTGGGGTGACTTAGACCAAATGGATTCATGGCCATTCATACCCTGCGCTCAATATATGATCAATTAGGGATGCGAAGTGGACTCTTTCTAATCCGAACCGTTCTGTAATCCGAACTACTCCTAAAAAAAAATGTTGTGAAGATTTGGTTTACCATCATATCATACTCATACATTAAATGGTACCATATAAATACCTTATGTCAGGCTTAAATAACGTCCAGTATTTATTTTTCTTAGACACACGTCAACATTAAAATATAATAAAAGGAAACATATCAAGAAAGCATTTTCTAACATTTTTGGAAGATTAAATGATCATCTTTCTGGCTATACTCAGCCAAGTTATATGAGTTAACTATGCTTTAGGTATGGTATAGAGTTGATAAGAATGATAAGAAGAGGTGGCCATAATCACCGCAAACACGGGGAGACTACGCTGACGGACGGACATATCCTGCTCTCTCACTCCCACACAGTTTAAACAATGTGAAAATATAAAATATAACTGAAATCCTACTGCGAAAAAACATCCCAAAGAAACGTGTTTTTTTTTTTAAATCGAACTGTAGGTGTACAGCTACAGAAAATCTCTAAATTTTGGTCATTCTCATCCCGGTTGACGGTATGTATTTATGAAAAATTTGGTGCATTGGAAAAATATAATTTTACTAATTTGTGAAATTAATTAATTTTTAAAATAAGGTTAAACAAATTTTAAAAGATCAATATTGTAATGTAGGATAAGTAAAGAAAGACTAAGATCACATAAAGAATAATAATAAGATGATTAACTCAAAACCATATATTTTACGTAGTAACCTTACAATGTTTTAATCTTAACCTAAGGTTAGTAATCTATCAGTTTGCCACATTAAATCGTTTCTCTTGATTTACTAATTAATCTTAACTTTTACAATAATATTTTAAAAACTTTTACTTTTGAAACAAAAACCTACACTTTAGAAACCAACTATTTTTTTTCTAACATTATTAATGATATTCAAAATGAGAAAACCTCTTGGGTAGTCTGCGAGGCCTCCTCCTACTTCCAGCCTGACTTTCACAGAATTTTTTTTTAGACTAGCCTTTTTTTTTTAGACTAGGTGATTGGAGGAGCCCAGAAGCGGATCTCGAACGAGAGCCCAATCGTCAGCAAGTTCCGCTTTGGCTTCTAGAAACCATGTGAAAACACTATACTCAGCAGATCTGCACTAATTCAATGTACGATCAATGTTCAGTTGTGACATCACCTGACACACACTTCCCCCTCACTGCAAGCATCTTGTTCTTGAATCCTCTACGTACTGAGGCCCCTTCACTCCGGAAGTCCTCTTCTCTTCCCGTGGCTCTTCTGTGCTCTCCAACCTCCTAGCTACAAAACCACCCCTTGGTTTTGTGTTTTGCTCTTCTTCTTCCTCAGAGTCATCCCAACTGCTTTGTCCCATTGCTGATCCTTGCAGATTACCCCTCTCCGAGATGTTTGGTCTCATGTGAAGTGTAGACACGATAAGAACTAAATGAACTCTATTCCTTCTGAATTGCCTATATTCAGTGCTTAAAACATAAGAGCGCGGTGCATCAGTCTGCCTCCCTATTACTCCATGCCTTATCATATCTTTGATCCACACCTTTTCATTTCTATTAACTGGTCTCAACGCCTTAACCCCTTTCCTGGCCTCAAAATTTCTTTTATATCTGAATTTGAATGCTTCATCTTCATGTTTGAATTTCTCTATTTTTTTCTTTGTGACCCTTTGAAAGTTGTTTGCTCAGGGGGAGTTGTTCGGAGAGTCCTTCCATACAAAAGCTGATCTGGTGATAACCCATTTTCTAAGGGAGTGTTTCGATATTCCATAAGACCTAAGTTGGGATTTTTATTCTTTTGTAAAATCATCTTGGCAATGCGAACTGCTTTTTCAGCCATACCGTTGGCTTGCGGAAAGTGAGGACATGTTGCTGTGTGATGAAAACCATAATCTTTTGCAAACTGCTGGAAAGACTCAGATGTAAATTGAGTTCCTCCATCGGATCTCAGAATGCATGGACAACCATATCGGACAAAAATATTTTTAAGACGAGATATGACTGCCTCCGAAGTCAATATGTTTAGTTGCACAAGTTAAATACTAATGCATATGGCACTTAAGCAGGCCAATTCCAACAGTTTCCCGAGGATTCTCTGGCAGTGCTGTTACCAAAAGAGTTTCAGATCTATTCCTGCAGTTGTCTTTGCAAATGATACAATTATCTGTCATGAATCTCACGTAAGTAGAACATCCCGGCCACCAAATAGATTCTTTAAGGCGGCGTCTAGATTTGATGATTCCGAAATGTCCTTGATGTACTCTATCCAACATATCTTTACGAAGTGTTTTCGGAATAAACAATCTGGTACCAAAAAGGAGCGATCCCTTAACAATATTTAAATCGCCTCTGTATTGAAACCATATAGAACTTTTAGTCCATGACCCGCTTGAGATTAATTGCCTTATTTCTGTGCAGTCACTGTCCTTTTGTTGTGCCGTTCTAATCTCTTCTAGTTTATTATCGGAACAAGATAATGTCTGGATAAGGCTACCTACAAACCGCTCTTCCTCCAATGCATCCATAGGATTTTCTCATGTGAATCGCGGATTTCTTGAAAGATAGGAATAAAAAATATTAAAATATTTTCCCAGGCATGTGTCCGATGATGAATCTAAATTGCGAAAGTCTCATGCGAAAGCGTTGTAATCTCGCTGATAAGTCCGAGATAGGCTTACTACTCAAAATGGTTAATAGTGAATTGTGATCCGTAATTAATACAAATTCACTTCCCAATATGTAAAGGGAGAACTTTTCACAACCCCACGTAACAGCTAGGACTTCTTTTTCTATCTCTGCATAACGAGTTTCCGTTTCTGACAGAGATCTGGAGGCGTACATTACAGGTCTCCATAACTCTTCAGATAGGTGTTCTAACACTGCACCGAGGCCGAAACTTGAAGCATCTGCAGAAATTCTGGTATGTTTCTCCCTTTCGTACTGCACCAAAACTGAATTTTTACTCATACACGATTACATGCTCCCTCTTGCATCTCTGACCAATTCCACTCATTTTCATTTTTCAAAAGTGTTCTTAATGGTGCAGTGATATGTATTAAGTTCGGTATAAACTTTACCAAGTAATTTACCTTGCCTAAAAACTGCCTTAGATTCGTTAGGTTAGTTGGGGAGCTTAGATTTATTATGGCTTTTACTTTTTCTTCATCAGGTTTAATAATTCCTTTTTCAATCACATGTCCAAAAAAGGTCACTTTCGAAAGTCCAAATTTGCATTTGTGTTTATTCAGTGTAACACCGTGCTGCTGGAGTGTTTGAAGAACAACTTTTAGTCGCTGGTAATGTTCTTCTTTAGATCTTCCTGTAATTAAGTTATCATCTGCCTGTTTAACAACTCCCTCCAATCCATCTAGAATTTGATAAAAAAAAATGTTGGTACACTTCAGGTCCAGAACAAATACCAAATGGTTTGAAAACAAAGTCGACCATAGGTTGAAATGAATGTTGTTATTTTATAACTTGCCGGATCTAGAGAAATCTGTAGAAATCCATTGGAAGCATCTAGCAAAGTAAACACCTTACTTCCTTCCAATTTGGCCAAAGTCTCATCGACCGTAGTGAGCTACCATCTTTCTCTTTTTACGAATTGGTTTAGCTCGGTATAATCTACGCACATTCGTACACTATCACCACATTAACTGAGCCAACTGACTGGTCTGCACCGATTGTTGTTAGTTTTTAATGACAATATCTGAAGTTACACGATTTACGTTTATCTGCAACAGATTTAGCTTCATTACGGCCTGTCTACTTAACAAGGGAATTGTCTGTTCCTTCAGGATATAATGATCCTCCATTATCATCCTTTCATTATAAGAGATTGGAGCTCTGACAATCCCTTCCTCCTTCAATTCAGTGTGCCCTGGCCCATGTAATTATTTTACTGTCTCTCGTGGTTATAACTTCCACGAATTACAAATATCGCTATAGATTATAGACACATCTGCTCCTGTGTCTAACTTAAATGTAGTTGGATTTCCTGCAAGTAGTAATTGTAATTCCATAGGAAAATTTTTGGTTATTTCACTAACTGTAAGTTCACCTAAATAGTATGAATCCTTTTCCTCTACCACCTTTTCTTCAAAAACCTCTTGAACTTTCTGTGGTTCACGTTTTTGCATACAGCAACTGCTAAAATGGCTGCGTTATTTACACTGGAAACACTCGGCATTGCTCGCTGTACATGAAGAGTGACCAGAAGATAATCCACACCTGAAACATTTAGTAATCTTATAAGTATTCTTGTCATTCTTAGGAAAAAACTGTTTTCTTGGAGAGAACGTAGGTTTTCTATCTACCAAATCGACTTCTAATGAGCTATCTAAAGTAGGTCTGATAATAACTTTCTGTTCTTTGATAGCAGCAGCCTGACATGCTTTTAAAATTGCTTTATTAAGATCTAAATTTTCGTCCAGAGAGATTGGTCAGCAACTCCAAATTACAATTAAATATTTGATTATTTCTTCCCTCAATTCACCCAACTTACACGGTTCTGCCAGTTTATGCAAATCTTTGATAAATGAATCAATCAGTTCTTCGGATTCTTGGCGCCTTTTTAAACATTTTGCTCGGTCGTAGATGATGTTCCTCTTAAAACCCAAGTAAGTTATAAACGCTTTCTTTACCGTTTCGTACTTTTTGAAATCTACATCACTTAATTTAATTGATGTCAACAAGTCGTCGCCTTCATCTCCTAAACAGTAAAAGAACATATTTACTTGAGCTTCATCGGACTTTTTGTTCGATTCGGCCGCTACCCAGGAATGTTCGAATTTCCGTATCCATTTCGGCCAACTCGCAGGCTCTTTTTTTTACATATACATACACATCTGACACCATGTAATGTTGGATAAGTGAAGAAAGATTAAGATCACATAAAGAATAATAATAAGAAGATGATTAACACAAAACCATATATTTTACGTAGTAACCTTACAATGTTTTTCCCTAACCCAATGTTACTAACCCTAAGGTTAGTAATCCATCAGTGTTGCCACATTACAAATATCAATTTTATTTTTAATATCCTAATTTAATTTCAAAACAGATTTCACTAAATCCCAATCCTTGAAGCAAGTTTCATCGGCAGCATTAAGAACTCGTTACAGGAATTAGAAGGTCGGGCCAAGTGCTAAAAGGTTTACTTGGACTATCAACACCTCATCTTTGATGATTTGTGACGCCTTGGCTAAAAAGTTGGGCACTTTGAGAAATCCATTCAAAAAGTTTACATTTTTTGTCAAAAAATTGTTCTTGGAGCCACCACTTTCCAGCCATCTTCTATTTAGTTGACTATCAAAGTTGCGTACAATGTCTCAAACTCTATTTCCAAAGCATCTTCATAGTCTGAACTTATGTACTCCAATATTCTGTTTTTTAATTTCTCCTTTTTTAACCCATTTGGCGCAGACTTTAATACAAATAAAACAGATATTACTTACGGCTCCTTAGGTAATGTAGGAAAGTGTGGGATGTATGGCAGAGGATTTTGTAGCCTGACGATGGGGATTTTTTATAAGTTTTTTATATTTTTTTTCAAATTGATGGCAGTGGTGGCCAATAATTCCTCTATAATATATTTATTCTTTATCGAATACTTTAGAGGAAGTATTGGTCACCAAGCGTTCAATTTGAAAAAAGTGAATACTGTTACATGACATGTCGGCAGGCTCACATGATAACCTTCTAGCTGATTTTTTTGGGTAATTTATTTATTTTTGAAATTTGAATAAAAATCTGTGATAGTTCTGCGGCTTATTAATTAGTGGAAATCGATTTACAACTTATTTGAGCTAATTTTCAAGCCAAAGAGCAATCGGATAAGAGGTTTTCATTCAAAACCTCTTTTTAACCACCTATACCATCGAAACCAAACACACAAAAGCATAACGTCCTTCCTTTAACGTCTTCACATATGAATGTTCGTCGTTCAACTACCTTTTGTATTTTCCCATTCTTTCAAAATAATTTTTTTTTTTAAATCAATTCAATGGTATAAGTGAGAAACAGCAGATTTGTTACGAAGGTGACTAATCACGGATATATTCACCCTCTTCAATCAATGAATGTGTTTAACATTAGAGTAAGAAGAGAAAATATATATGATTCCTAGCCATGATAGGATTTTGTACGAAGAAGAACGAGTTGGATAGGAAAGATAAGTAGAAGCGGGACTAAGTGAAAGTAGCGTCCTTGGGTTGCGTAGAGTTCAACTTTCCTTTTCTTAGCCACCATGGCACAACAACTCTTCCAAATTCGGTTCTATTACTCACACCATTCATACTATCTTGGAAAAACAACAATATCATTTTCCAAGCAATAAACTTTTTTTCAATAATGGAATGAGGAGCTTTCTATCAAAAGTTAATATATCAACTTCTCAAAACAAAGATTTTTTTGACCAAGATTTTTTCTACATCTAAAAATTATTCAATTTATTTCAAAGCTTATTTTTTTCCAGTGTGAATAGGTGTTGGATATCAATGTTAAATAAAATTTTTAATAAAAAAAAATTGACTCATCTCCATGAGAGACCCCGCTAATAATGTTTTGTAATAATTTTCCAAAAATGGATATATTGACTTTTGATAGAAAACTCCTCAATTACTTATAATTTGAAGATAGATTCATTGAAATTTTATTTTGAAATTAATCTATGGTTAGTAAGCATTTTCACAATCTCTTAAAACAATTAAACATTTTTTGTAAACTTGGGGCAGGCATAATTGTATGATTTAAACTATTTGTCATTAGTTCCTTTGATGATGATTAAATAAATACAAACTGAAGCTTTGAAGTAAATAGATAATTTATAATATATAATAATAAGAATAAACTTCTCTCCTGTTCTATCACCATGTCTAGGGCTATTCGTGGAATAACTTTCGCTAATTGTTAAATAGATTTGAGCCTGCCATTCTCAGTTAAATAATATTGGCAAAACTTCGATCTTTAACATTATACTGGTTGACATTTTTTTTTTTAATTTATTTAATATTTCTAATATAAAATATCCAACAAAAACGGAAACTCGTGGGAATTATAAATAATCTGTCATACCCTAGTCTTGATACGCTCAATATCAGGAATATTAACATTAAAGAAATAATTTGAATGGAAGAGAACAGCAACGAAATACTCCACAAACCTGACTTGAATAAAATAATCTACAGTACATTCTGATAAAGTATTTTATTTTTAAATTTATTTTAAGGCATATTGCTTGTACAATAGTTAACGATTTCCTTGTATCTTGATGCCAACTTGATTCTCAATATTTAAAAAAAAACATATAGTGTTGAGTTATAAATAAATTTTTTAAAAGATACCGGGTTCATTTTAACTGTAATTGATAAGATATGCTGCAGTCCATTCAGGACAATTGTCAACAAACCATAACTTACAATGGACAGCCAATTTTGCTTTATCATTTATAGCCGAAAAATTAAAACCCATTTTTCATATATGAAATAAGTGATAAAAATGTGATAAATTACTAAACAGACATTACCCAATGTCTTAATAAACCTTGCCTTTTTTATCATTGTCATCTCATCAAAAAAATAATTAATCCTAATAATAATATTAATCATAATAAATCAGAGATAAAAAACTTGAAACAAAACTGACAAAAGATGTGAACATTCGATGAATAATATTATAAATTATTTTATTAGGTATTTTAATTGTAATATTGTGTTTATTATTGTTATTGTTGAGGGCCGTGGCATGGGTTTTAAGCATTATTGTTACTGTTGAGAACCGTCGCGTGGGTTGTAGGCATTATTGTTATAGTTGAGGACTGCCGCGTGGGTTGTAGGCATTATTGTTAATGTTGAGGACCGTCGCGTGGGTTTTACACATTATTATTATTGTTGAGCAGTTTGCTAGAAACATTATAGTGCTATGTTTCTGGCAAACTGCTTTTCGAAGACAGGTGGGGGTTCCGGAAACCACATTTTCTTAATTTACTTATCTAATTTATTCTCTATTTGCATCGATTCCAGAAAGGAGCCGATCAATCAAACTGTATTTTAACTTAAAGGCTAGAGACCGCAGACGCCCCTGCTCTGGTCTATATGTTGGGATATTATAAATACCATTGGAGATCCTTTCCAAAGGTGTCGCGTTTACCAATTCAATTAATTAGCCTATATGATAGCATGCAGGGTAAATAGAATAATAGGTTTTGATAGAAGATCTTATATTATATAAGAGAGTTTTATTAATTAAACTATTGGTTTACTAATTTACAACCTAAATTACTCTCATTATCAAAGAACCCTTGACTATAACATATGTATTTGAGATTGCTGGGTTTAACTTGCTTATTTAAAATCTTACTCTGGTGCTACATAATATTAGGCAATAATGTACACATCTGAATGAAGGCACTATCACTTACCTTATTGTTGCCTTCGCCCGCTAGGATATTGGCCTCTTCGCCGCTCGATGGTCTGATCTTTTCCCCTCACAGCGGTCTTTTTCTTTACCACCAGACTCACAAACTCTGGCTCGGATTGGCTGCTCAGCTGGACCCTCTGCTTCTACTCTTCTTTCCTCACTGTATCATCTTCCCTCTACAACTACCTCGAACCTCGCTCTTCTAACTTATAGCAAGAACTACCCTGATT
Organism: Rhaphigaster nebulosa; assembly: GCA_948150685.1. Taxonomy (NCBI): domain Eukaryota; kingdom Metazoa; phylum Arthropoda; class Insecta; order Hemiptera; family Pentatomidae; genus Rhaphigaster; species Rhaphigaster nebulosa. Next base: position 16,297,220 of record OX411307.1, read on the forward strand.
TCTGTGTCCGCTACCTGTTCTCTCTCTTTCCCCTTCTCCTTCTTGAAAGATACATTTTGTTCCCACTCTCCTTTTGGGCCTTCTTATTGGTTGACGCTATAGGAATTTCTGAAGAGTCTTTCCCTTGGAGGTCGGCTTCGAAATGTTTGAACTTTTTTTCACTATTGTTCCTGACCATGGCGGCAAGTTTTTTTATACCTTGTCTGCCCGCCCTGTCTCTTGGTTCTATGGTGATTTCACTTTTTGCTTATCTTTATGACTCCTTGAGCGGCCTGTCGGTAATCTCGACCAGCTCCCCGGCCCTCCAGGTATCCCGCCCGGCCTTGTACGTATTTCTTTGTCCGAAAAAGAAACCGATTAATATTAATATTGCTAAACCACGTGGCATCTCTTTAATTTATCCCTTATTTGATTACTATTATTTAATCTGAATTATTTCCTTCAATCCCTGTATTCTCAATACATAGCAATAGATATTGTTGAGAACCGCCACGTGGACAGCAGGCATTATTGTTGAGGACCGTCGCGTGGGTTGTAGGCATTATTGTTATTGTTGAGAACCGTCGCGCGGGTTGTAGACATTATTTTTATTGTTGAGGACCGTCGCGTTGGTTGTAGGAATTATTGTTATTGTTGAGGCCCGTTGCGTGGGTTCTAGACATTATTGTTATTGTTGAGGACCGTCGCGTGGGTTGTTGGCACCCGGGCAAGATTTTTTCAGAGACGCTCCCTAAAAATCGGCAAATAGCTCATTTTCTAACATTTGCGAGTTTTATATATTTCTTCTTCCAGCAATGATCGACAAATTTTGAATCTCTAGCTGGTTTGGTTTAACTTCAGTTATTTTAGTTATAAAAATAATATTATCTTTGAATTTAATTGGCTTTTGAATTTAAATTTGCCCATGTGACGGACATGCTGGTTATGTTATAATATTTTTTCTCCAGAGATATTAAAAAATCCTTTATTGTGGAGAATTGAATGGTAGCACCTAAAAGTCAAGAATATGTTTCACGTCCTAGGTTCTTTAGAGCAGGATTGCGAAAATAATGACAAGTTATTTGTATGGTCAGACACAGTAAGGATCAGGAATAATATTAAAGAGATGGTTTGTGTCCTGAAGAATCCTGGTTTGATGAAAATTGTCTAAGTATGTGCGAGAAAAGGAAATGTGCTAAATCAGAAGCCCTAAATAATTCCAGCGAAAATAATATGCATAAGTTTAAAATAAAAATAATATCGTAAGTTTAAGATGGGACCGACGATATCATCAGGGTGATGGTTTGTACCACAAAATTTTAACTCTGGGTGGTTGGTAATATAACAGTCCTTGGTGATATGATTCTGTTAGGTGATGGTATGGAAAATATTAAATTGAATATAATAACGTTAATAAAAGCAGATAAAAAACTAGGTCTCTAAACAAATACGGATAAAACAAAATGCATGATTAGAAGCAGGAAGAGTAGTGGTTTCGGTGATACAGATAGATAAAACAGAAAATAGGTTTGAATACGTAAAGAAATTTAAGTACCTGGGATCTACAGTAACTAGAAAATGAAAAATTCAAGAGGAAATAAAGATGAAGTAATGTTTCTTATTTCTCAGTTACAAAATTATTTAATTGGGGCCTATTTTCTAAAACCTCCTTAGAATTTAGAATTTACAAAACTATTATCCTTCTTACTGTTCTTTAATGATTTGTGGCCACGTGGCCACTATCTTTGGAGAAAAAACATCTTAAGAAATTTTCGGTTTTTCAGTTACATTAGAATCTGAAACTAAAGTTAATGGTACAACGGAGCGCCAAATCTGTGAAATTTTCGTTTCTTAAAGAAAAACCTTCTTATCGGAAACTTTACAATCTAATAATTTAACAACCTGATTAAAATGAAAGAACTGGTAGAAGGAAACTAAGTGTGGGACAATTACGGATGGTTTTGGCACATTTTGTACTTCCGTCTTAACTGCATGTACTGAAACGCAAGCCAAAAATCTTTTGTTTTTCAATGGAAAGCTCTAGCTCCTTTCAGAACTAGTTATTCTTTCCTTCTTTTATTTATTATTTTGATAAATTGTTGGTTCATATTAGCTGTGATTATTGATTACTTTCAAGAAAGTATTAGTGGCTAGTATGTTGGTAAACTGCGCCTATGGTGTCAGCTTGCTAGACACCACTGCCGGTCCCAAGTCCAAAGCTGAAGAATTGAGCAAGGGCTTTCACTCTTCCTCGTGAAACAACATTGTTTAAGGAAATCTTCAACTAGTCCTAATGGACATGACGGAGGCTAATAATAATAACATCTCCAAAGAGACCCGATCAGATATAGTAGAGGGGAGGGAGCCCATCTAGGTCAATCCGAAGGAAGCATAGTGGATCGACTCTTGCAACTTGGAATGTTCGCAGTCTGCACCGGGCAGAGGCAAATAGATGTGTGGAATATAGAACAGCTCAAAAAATATAGAATTGTTGTTGCAGCCCTTCTAAACAAGTATATCCTTGTCAACAGTGGAAATAAGTAAAACTCGCTAGGAACAGGCTTCATGATAAGGAAACATTTAAGATACATCCTCCTAGTCAACGAAAGATATTGTACGCTAAGACTTAAAGGACGGTTTTTCAATATATCTACAATAAGCGTCCATGCTCCAACAGAAGTAAAGGACGAAGAGGTGAAAGACACATTCTATGTATTGTTAGAAACAACATATGACAGGCTCCCTCAATACAATATTAAGATAGTGATGGGAGATATGAATATTAAGATTGGCAAAGAAGAAGCCTTCGTCCCAACAATTAAAAGACAGAGCAAACTTTAGATGAATCTAATGATAATGGTATCAAATTGATTGATTATGCTATGACCAGAGGGCTTAAAATAATGAGTACTTAATCCTCCCATAAGGAAATTCACAAAGAATTTTGGGTATCTTAGGATGGGGCGACTGCAAATAAAATAGGCCCCATCCTCATCGACAAAAGGCATGCATCACACGTTACAGATGTACGAAGTTACTGTGGAGAGGTATGCAATAGCGACCACTATTTGGTTGTTAGAAACTATAAGCAGAGACTAGAAGTAGCCCAGAAGCGAAATGTCCAAAAGATGACTCTTACTTATAATGTTCATGACATGGTTATGTCCTGGAGGATGAAGAAGGAATATCGGCAGATGAAGGTATACTTCTAGAAAGATAGGCTCAATACTGCCAAAAGGAATTAAACAGCTCTTGTCCCAGTGAGTCTGGAAGATGAAGAAAAAAGAGACGAAATAGAGGATGATGAAGTACCGTCGAACAGAGAAGAGATTATAGAAATCATAATGGAGCTTTAAAATAATAAAGCCGCAAGCATTGAAGACCTCCCCAATGAGAGCTATGTCACATAATCTGGGATATATGGATGGAAAAAAAGATACCATGAGAGTGGTCATAAGTGTTATCTGCCCTGTTTATAAAAAAGAGGGATAACTACATTGTGCTAATTACCGGGCTATATCCCTCTTCAACATTGCATATGAAGTTTAGCCAATAGGCTTATGCCGAAGAGTGAGTACATGGGCTGAAGGAACGATTGGAGTATACCAACGTGGTTTCAGGCCAGGAGATCCATAATAGATCTTCTTTTCTCACTTAGGCAAATGTTGGAAAAGTCATACGAGTATAACTTAACGATTCGTCATTTCTTTATAGACTTTAAACAGACTTATGACAGTGTCGATAGAATGGAACTGCTGGTGGTACTAAACAAGTTACATATGCCCAAAAAACTTATCAGTATGATTAAAATGACTATGGCAGGCTCGGGATGCAGAGTTCAAGTCCATCCTCACATATCCGACGCATTCAAAGTGGAACGTGGTCTAAGTCAAGGACACCCCCTTTCCCCAGTACTTTTTAACCTGGCTTTGGAATATGCCATTAGGAAAATTAGATCCAAGCCAGGAGGGAACATCTGCAACTGATTAGCCAAGCATATGGCTTATGCTGATAATCTCGGCAAGATCATTGTCGCCATCAGTGGGGGCAATGAAAGAGTTCGAAACAGCAGCTAAAGAATTGGTCCTAGTTATTAATGAGCAAAAAAAACTAAATACTAAAAGAACACCAGAGATGGTGTTTATAAGGAAGAAGTGGTCAAGATAGGCGAGCACAACTTCCTAGCCTGCAGGTCTTTCAAGTACCCTGGAGGAATTATCACTCGAAATAATGAGACATGGGGACATAATGACACGCATTGCTGCTGGCAATAAGTGTCTTTATGCCATGTGTAAGAATCTACGATTCAAACACCTCCCCAGAAGTGCTAAGCTGCTGAAATATAAAACTATAATTAGGCCCACAGTAACATACAGTGCAGAAACCTTGGTTATGACTGCTGCTAGTGAGAATATGCTCAGAATATGGGAAAGGAGAGTTCTACGGAAAATATTTGGGCCCGTACGAGAGAGTGATGGATATAGGATAAGGACAAGCACCGAAATTAAAGAGTTATTTGCCTAAGCAGATGTTGTGGGGGTTATTAAGAAAAGAAGATTGAGTTGGCTTTGCCATGTGGAAAGGATGACTTCCTCGCGATTACCAAAATAAATGCTGAATGGTCATCCAGGACGCTCAAGAAGGAGAGGTAAACCTCGCAAAAGATGGTTGGATGACGTGGAAGAAGATGTCCAACAACTTAGCATCCGACGATGGGGTACCAGATACAGTGGAATGGGGTAAGATAATGGAGGAGGCTCTGGTACTCAATGGACTGTATAACGAGTGATTTTGGTAAAGTATCAATATAGCTATGTATTGAGGATATGGAAAGGGAACATGTTTTGAATGAAAGTAATAATTAAATACAGTTACTTAAATTTGTTAAGTAAATAAATATTGTCAACATAAAACATGAAATTTTCACGCCAAGGGAAAATCAGAGTTAATAGAAATCTGCAAAGACCTTGATAATAACCCATGTGGAAGCTGCGTGAGAATAGCCAATGGAAACTCCCAGCGGTAGAGTTGAAAGAGCCTACATTATAATATATTATATCACAATGAGGATTTAAGGGAATGGTTAAACAGTTTAAAAATAAAAGAAGGAAAGAATAAAAAGTTATAGCGTTATAGTTAGTTTTAGATTAAAATGCAACTGGACCTTTTTTTGTAGGTGAGAATAAGCTGAATCCGGTTTCTATTTCCGGATTATAATATTCGTTATCAACGCAAAAAAAAAAAACAACTGAGTGTAAAGGACGCGATAAGCAGAGTTTCCTTGCAATATCGAAAATTTCAAAGGTCGGACGCTCCGTTGAGCCGTTACCGTTAGTTTCAGCTTAAAATGTAACTACCAGTCACGACAGATTGACATTATGAGCCCTGATCACCATCGAGGGAAGGCTGACCGCTTGGGTCACAAGAAATGCTTCACGATGACATCATAGATATATTCGGTTGAAAAAAAAAGCAAGATGGAAGGCTATCTAAATTGACATTGAAGGATAATAGTCCTACTTATAAAAAAAATAACTCATTTTTATTTTATTTTAAGTATTTCTTAATTTGACCAAATACAGTACGTTCGATTTCTATTTTGTTGCATGAGTAAACTTAATCTTAAGCTAATTTTTTTTACAAGCTCTCTGAAATTAACATTTGAAGGTAACTTCAATATATAATTTTATTATTAGTTTAATCTCAAAATGTCAATTTTGTATAATTCCTACATGTATTGTGTGTTGATAACTATCCAAGAGATTAACCTTATTTCCAATACCTTGTTGCTATTTTTTTTACTTGATACATCAAAAATTATTCTCAAATTATTCTCATAACTGATATTATGCGATTTAAATTTTTTTTGGGTAATTTAATAAGAAGACAATCACTTAATTGTCTATAAGCCAATTGGCCGTAACTTTTGAGAATAAGAATGAAGATTGGATCAAAAATTATTATTAAAAATACAAAACTTACGTTGGGGAGTATGAAAATCATATTTTTTTCAAAAATTTCGTGAGGGGATATTTCCCCCTGACCCTCCATTGCGTAAGCCACTGCTTTATTAGGAGTCTTGTTATAATAAAAAAAATGGTGTTTAGACCTGCAGCCGGCTGTGTTCGAAAGATATCGACCAGCAAAGTCTTTTTTTATTGGTTTACTTTTTGGACTTATTCAGGATATTATTATTGGCTAAAAAAAATTTAAAAATATGTTTTTTTTTCAGGAAGTTATGTTAAGAAGTAGTAAATTACAAAAGAAAAATTAATGTTCATCGTCCGATGAACTAGTTTAACAATCACTTTCAATCTGAGGTGAAATATTTGGTGACTCTAATATTTGGAGAACTTCAGGAAGAGATTTTTTACGAAAGTTCTTCAGGTGCATGAGAGTCCTTAAAGCTATTGCTTTTCTTCATTTTGATCGCTCAGAGTAATGCGAGATATGAAACTGACTGCGGCAAACAGTTTTACCCGATCTGAGAAAACCAAAACTAAGAGTAACATCTAGCCATTCTTTGTTTTTTTTTTTAAATTTGGGTTTCGTACATGATATGCTGACCACCTCGACATAAGCTGATCGATAAAACGAGGAATATCGAGTTGTTTTCGTTTTTTTTTTTTTTACCAAGGCGATTAAAAACGTACTCCTTCACCTCTTCAGACTTGTCTTCCAATCCTAGGATGTCTTCAAATAATTCCCACCGGATGGTGATAAGTCGTTTGGAACTAGAACAGGAAGCCGTGAAAGTCTAATCTCGACATTAGAACGAGAAATGCAATTTTTGCAAAAGTTGCAAATTTGTGCAATCATTTTTTATTTATGTTGTAGTACTATGGCACATGTTTTTTCTAATTATGAAAGAAAGATGGGAACACGTAGAAGTAAAAAAAAATGAATTTTTTTTACTAAAAAGAATATTAGAAAAGTTATTATATTGTATTGCACTTACCTTGAGGTGAATCATCCACAATAATATAACTAATAAGACATCACTGACATCAATATTTTCAATAAAATTGAGATTGTAAGGACTTAAGTGATAATAAAATAAATAAACAGACAATGATAAAAGACAGGATTAAACATTAAAACCATAAATAAACAAATATTCACGCGGAATATATCAGATTTCTGTTAGTTCAGGTGTATAAAAACAAACCTGTGTTAATTCATACTCAATATCTGGATTTGAATTTTTCGTATTTTGGTGATGTTCCAAGATCACTGGCCTCACTGTGCGACGGTTGGGAATGTAAAGTTGTTGGGCTTAGTAACGTCCGAATCAATAAAAATATAATTAGCGCTAAAATATATATAACCGACAGGTAAACAACCGAGGCTTAGAAGGGAGGATTGTGGCAAGGCTGACCTAACGAATTGAGGATTACAAGACGAAGGTAAGCAGGCAGTGATTGGTGTTCGAATCGGTATCGAACCTTCGGGTTTGCTAAGCATTTGCTATTATTATTATCAATTATTTTTTCACACAACATTACTATAGTTCATACAGAATTACAAAACAAGAAACATATTTAAAATATTCAAGACTACTCGAACTCAAGGAAGGAGAGATCCGCTTCTATATCAAGAAATAATAGCGAATGTTGGAACTGACAGCTCTCTCAGTGGTCCTAAGAATCAAAAGGTCACTTGGTTCTTATTGGCAACATGCGAGCACAGAATAGTAGGAACAAATAGTATATGTTTTAGATAAAATCGGTATGTATCAGCATGTTGAAAAAACTTCATAAAGGTGCCGAAAAACGTTTTTTTCATGTTTAAGATAAGAAAAAAATGTGTTTACTAAAAATAAAAGAAGTAAGTAATAGCGCTTAAAAACACGAAAAGAATGATTTTTACCAATTTAAGTCGGTCAACCTCGAATTTTAATTTAAAAGGTTAAAAACCACAAAATATGGCCATTTTTGGTCATTTTATTATAGGACTTTTAATTGTCGCTGGAACTTGTATTGGGGCTTAACTGTTGGCTTATGTTAGTGTATATCTACAATAAATCGCCATTCTTTAAAGCGCTGTTAGTTCCCAAGGAGTTTCTCTACAACCCTATTTTCATGGAATATATGTGTGGTTCGATCAAATACCCAAAAAACGCGTTTGAACATAGGAGTGTTTCTCGTAACGGCTAAAGCTGATGTAACGGTGAGGAAGTGAAGAGGGGTGAGCGAAGGCTCTATGACGGCCGGATATCGAGCACTACAAAATGATAGAGAGAGCCTCTCCCCCCCCCCCCTTCGTCACTTCTCCTCCGCTACTTCAACTTTAGTGGCCGTTGCGAGAAACAGCCTTATCTTCAAATGAGTTTTTAGGTATTTAATCGAACCTCACATATATTTCATGAAACTAGTGTTGTAGAGGAACTCCTCGGGAACTAATAGAGCATTGAAAAATGGCTCCAGGACCATTTTGGCCCATGTTGAAATCTATTTTCGAGATCACCTATTTTTACATTTTCTAAATATCCGAGAAAAGTTATTATTATTTTTGCATAAAATTTTTATTATAGATATGCACTAGCAAAAGCCACAATTGAAGTCCTAAAATAAGTCCCTGTTATAATTAAAAGCACAGTAATAAAATGACCATATATTGCCGTTAATTTTTTTTTTTTTGCGAAACGTTGTTGACCGACTTTAATTGTTTTGAAATTATTTTTTCCGTATTTTTTCACATCTTAAACGTGAAAAAAAAAATTGTCGGCACCTTCATGAATTATTTTCACCATTTTGCTACATTATTATTGCTACATTAATTTAATAAGAAGAAGGTGAACAATCACCTAAATGTCTATTATCTCTAAATTCGACGAAAGTTTTAAGGATAAGATTGAAAACTGAATCAAAAACTATTGTTAAAATAACAAAAAATATTTCTCAAAATACAAATCTTATATTGGTGGGTGTACAAATTAATTCTTTTTTTATAAATTTGGGGGGTATATACTCCTGATCCTCTCCCCTCCGTACGCCACTGCCCTGCACCATCGGTTTTTTCATCCATCCGAACCTTCAATCCATCCTTTCTTAATTGATTTAATTCATTTATTTGGTAGATCTTCTTTTTAATTTATATAGAATAATCGAAAACAATTAATTCAATATGTCAGTTGACATCCGCATGATGGTATAGAAGGATCAATCTAATTAGGGTTTGATAAATTATTTGCCACTTTTATAAATTTGTTTTACTGAAAACTAGTTTCGAATGTTATACATTCATCCTCAGTTTTAAAAACACAAAAAAATTCAAAAATAAACAATTCAAAATATAGTTTGGTATTATTATACATATTAAATTAGATGTAATACTAATCAGTTTTATAAAACATTTATGAATTATGAATTTAATTAAGACAAGAAATCAAATACATGTTGGTACTCACCAAGGTTTAAATGGATTATATCAAACAGAAACGTTTGTACTGGTTTCTTCTCGCATTGAACTAACAATGAACGAAAGGTAGGTAGGATGTTTATAGGTAAACGGTTTAAGGGTCAGAGTTTTTCCAGTAATTACTCACAATTAACAATTACTCACCGGCATTACTGTAAAAATCCTGACCCTGAATTTTTTGTGTGTTTTTAGAACTGAGGATGAATGTATAACATTCGATACTAGTGTTCAATAAAACAAATTTATAGAAGTGGCAAATAATTTATCAATCCCTAATTAATTGAAAATGTAATCATTACTCATCTAAATTTCTACACCGATCAATGCACATTGGTTCAGGAACCCTGATTTCTTAACCAGTTTAATTTCTTAATTTCTTAATTATTTTGCTGTGGTGTGAACTTTTAGTAGTGGAAACTGTTTTATACTAACCAGCCGATATGATACCAAACACTTGTCAAAACATGAAAAGATTAGACCGTCAGATTGCAGCTCCTTCTCAAAATCGACATCAGTTGTTATTGAAAAATCGAGGGAAAATGTTCGGAAGTGAATTACATCTAAACTGTATGAGTTTTGAAAAAAGTTAACCATCCCATTTTTTCTCCTCTAGATGGACTAGAGAGCAGGTAAGTTGTTTATTAATATCGATTCCGTAATGAATAAGTAATTTTTGTTTCTTGCCAACAGAAAGTTGTACTTCTATTTGTGATTATTTGCGCTATTTTTTTTTATAAGACTATAAAGCTTAAGTCTCTCTTAGTTAGGTTTAAAATTATCAGTCGCTCGGTTTTGATCCTTTTTTTTTTTTTTTTTTTTTTTTACATTAATATTTTATTAACCGAAATAAGGTGATATGGGGCAAGAGCAGCATTGTCATAAGTGGGTACAGAGGCACTAAAGGAAATGATATTAGTCCAGTAGTGTCAAAATGAAATTATAACCTTAATATATGATAAATAAACAACATTTGCTGAGTATTTTAATACAATCGGACTGATATTACACCATTTAGAGTATGTGTATGTACTCACTTACTCCACTCCACCTTACCTACCTCAACTATTTTTTTTAAATTTTACACTCAAAGCAGTAGCGTATTCAGGATTTCGTTTCGGGAAGAGTCCATCCAAGGATGTACTTTAAAGAAACCCACCCCAACCGAGGATATAATATTTTCTATGCCTGGGTATATTATTTATAAAATAACATTCAAATAGGTTTATACAATTTTTGTTTACAGATAAAAATAAGTAAAAATATTTTGTAATTTTGGGTGGGGGAAGGGGAGGGGGAGGGTCCGGACCCTCTGGACCCCTTCTCTGGCTACGCCACTGAGTCACAGTCTAAAACCTCAAAATAGTATAAAAAGCGTATGCTTTCTCATACTTCAAGGCAATAAGTGAATAGATTCATTATTATTTAATTTAATTATTTGCATACCTTAACTATGTATTTATATATAATATTTTAACTATGTAAAAGGGTCAGTCGACAACAAGAATAATTTTGTTGTCAATGAGGTACATTAAGTATACCTGCCAGTCAATAACAACATATATTGTATAACTCGGTCAATATACCCAGAAATATTAAATATAAAAATCAAGTATTTGTATGCATGAAACTGTTAAGTGTATACAAAGTTTAATGTTCACTTTTTTCTTATTTTGTTAACTACATCGAAAGGGATCAGATTGAAGTTTTCACAGCAATTCCGATTTAGTGATTGTGTCTTTTATTTTGTATCGTCGTACCTAGTTTTTAGTTTATTGAGTAAATATCGTTAAATTATTTAATTAGTCATAAAACAAAAAATAATTACTGACTCCCTACCCTCTCCCCATCTATAAAAATGTTCTGAGGATTTCTTATTGTCACCAACTTATTAATGAAATCACTATTGGATAAGATTTGAAGGCTATAGAGCGTATTAAAGCTTTTGGCCTCGAACTCGGTGTTTTTGAACCACTGTCCAATGCTCATATCTTGAGAAAAGTAAATAATAATTCATATTAAAAAAATAAGTAATAATTGTTATTCGAAGTTGGCATGGATGATAGATCATCTTTAAGGATGTCTAAAAAAAAAAATTAAACAAATTTTTTTTTTAAGCATATGATTATATCTGAAATGGTAATAATTGATACGATATGGACTTGGTTTGGTGTGATAAACTTTGAACAAAATTTGAATCAATAATGTAGGAAACAACAAAGAAAAACCGACGGGTGAGGACGATCTCAACAGTTTGCCAACACCTCAACTGTATCTGAAAGAAGAGGCATCGATTTCTTGCAGCTGTACGCTCCTTAATATCCTTTTCTACGTCAACTTCGTTGGTGATCGTACTGCCAAGGTACTTAAATTCGTCACAACTCTTGAAGCACCAATTCCCAATTTTCATTTCTTCTCCTGCTATCTGGTCTCGTGTCTGCATTGATTTCCAGACCCTAGCTTACCTGAACAAGTCTTCTAGGGCTCCTGCAAGTGGTACAATCCATGCTGCGATGAGCACATCGTCTGCGTATGCTAAATGCCGCGTCAAACGATTGTAAATTGTACCTCCGCCCTTTGTTTTTATTTCCCTTATGGGTGCTACAAACCAAATTGAAAATCACTGAAGCTCTCTTCCTATTTTGAACTAAAAATTTCCTACACTTTCGTAATTCACATTCAAACCTTCTCCTAAAATAAGTACCCTACTCGTATTTCGGCCACGACTCCAGGGCTAAGAGGATTGAGCACTTCAGCTCTACTGTGTCAAGGCAGAGGTATCTTCCAAGAGGAATTATTTAGATAATTTAGCGAGCCATTACCAAACAAGTGAATAAAAGTATCCATAACTTTTGTGGTTATCAAGAGATGGCTGACGAGACTCGAGTACAAGTTTTTTCTAAACTGGAGGTGTGAAGTGTTATTTTGTACTCGCGCACACACACACACACACACACACACACACACACACACACACACACACACACACACACACACACACCTACACACGCGCGCGCACACACACCCGTGTAAACGAAGTGTGTGTGTTTGTGTGTGTGTGTGTGTTTGTGTTTGTGTGGATCAAGATAAAAGGTAGGTTGTCACATTTATAAAACTGTGCAGTAGAAGACAAAATATGAATTTAATTAATAATTTGTATTTAATTTTTATCTTTTACCATTCGTTATCTAGAGAACTATGCAGTTTTGTACTTCAAGCTTTACACCACTGAAGAGAGCATATAAAATTACATAAAGATGTGTGTGTGTGTGTGTGTGTGTATGTATCTATATATATATATATATATATATATATATATATATATATATATATATATATATATAATCTTAATATTATTCAGCAGTAATTGCAATTGACTGTTGACGCTCCAATTATGCTACAATAGCTAGTCCGACTCATCACAATTTTAGCCGTTTCAGCAGTTAACCTAAATTCGTGGCTACCCGCAGGTTTCCGATAATGAAAAAAAATAATACTAACTACTCATTTTGAAAACATGAGATATATCAAATAAGCTACGTTGTTTTATATATTATTTTATTGTAAACAATCATTGGAGACTCTTACAATTATAAATTTCAATATCAATAAAATTATTAATTTTTTTTTAGAATGAAAAAATGATTCGTTAAGAAATATAAAGGCAGAATAAATCTGGCTTAACTAAAAGAAAAACATATTGAAGAAGATATCACCCTTGATTAAACATTCTTCTAAGTTATTATTTTATTTTTCCTTGACAGTATGATATAGTGTAGGTATGATGCGCCATATAACTCCAGCACCTTTTATCAGGGATTGAAATTGAGAATTTTTTATTTTTTTTTTTAGGAAAAAAATCAAATCATGACTATATTTTTATTTTTATAACTTTAAAACCTTTTTTCTTTTTTTTGTCAAGAAATAACTTGGATTTATTTGACAGCATATTAAAAATCACCTCGTAATAATTATTGTTGAGTGAAAAAATTAAATTAAAAATGACTCTTATATAACGTGCGTTATTTTTTCTACTCAAAACGCCACAACTTGCTTAAAATTAGATCCAGTGAATTGAGTAGAGAGTGGTTCCATTTTATTCAACGTGAAAAAAACTTTTAAGAAACGGTCATTTGACCACTTTTTTACTAATAGATATGCTGAAAAATAAAATACCGAAAAGCCAAATATAAAATCATCAAGTAAACAATTATATTTTTTCTACCTATTTGGCCTATAATCGTTAATCATTGTTTCAAAATTTGTTAAAACAAGTCGTTCACTTCTATTCATACAATGTTTATTTATATCTTTATTTATTCACTCTTACTTAAAAGCTCTCCTGAAAAGCTCGTATTATCTTGATTTATCAATTGAACTTGTGAACTTACCCAAACCGGACGTAAAAAAAATAACATTTACGTGCCCTGGAATTTAGTTCAAAATGTCGCACTAGCAAGTGCAGAAAATGCAAAAAAATTCTCATCATTTGTTTGAATAGAAGTAAACAACTTGTTTTAACATATTTCGAAATAATAACTAAGGATTAAAGATCATATTGGTAGAAAAAATATAATTGTACCATGATGTAAGGTTTTAAATTTGGTTTGATGTTAGTTAATTTTGTATTATATCGTATCAGTAAAACAGTGGTCAAAGTAGTTTTTTTCACGCTGAGTAAAATGGAACAACTCTGAATTCGCTAGCACTAATGTAAAACAAGTTATAGCCTTTCGAGTTTTATTTTGAGCAAAAAAAAATATTCCTCAGGAATAAGAGTTATTTCTGGTTTTAAAAAAATGCTGTAAAAGTGATGGTTATTTTTTAACTCAAAACAAACAATCAGTTAATACACTTGACTTTAATTTCAAGTAAATACAAGTCATAGATTAGCAGTTAATTTTTAACAAAATACATAAATTTTAACGATTAATTTTAACTTTTATTTAAAAAGCACTTGGCGATTAATTTTTTTAAATCAAAAATTGACTGTTATATTTTGATTTGGTCACAAAATTGAGTCTCAAATTCAACCTCTGCTTTTTATAATTTCTAATGTTCATGGTTAGGGGTTGAAAATAGAGATAAGGAAAGGATCTGCTTCGCTTAGGGGAGGAAATCTATCAGAGTTAGAAATTATCTCGTGTAGGACAGGGAGATGGCTACTTGAGTGTGCTACAACTGCTAGAGAGTCTCGTTCGGTGATAACTCTCGACAACAGTTGTTGGTCCTCAGAGCGACCTAGTCAACAGCTTCCAACTTGGAATTGTCTGGTCTCTGCTTACTAGACAGTGGCGGATCCAGGGGGGGGAGATGGGGGGCGAAGGGGATGACCGCCCAGGGCCCCGCGTTCTTCGAAGCCCAGCCATTTGCCCCAGAAAAATAAAATAAATTACTTATAAATTAAAGAATTTATTGTTTTAGGGCTCTCCAGGACTCCCGCTTCCTTATTCCATGCCTCCCCCGGCAGCCTTCCGCCTTCCGCAAAGTTTAAATCCGCTAATGTTACTATAAGGGGTCCTAGCCTCTAGTTATTTGTTTAATAATCTTTTCGACGTAAGTATACTTATAGACATAATTATCTTTTTTAAATTATTTAATATTATTCGGTTGCATCTTGCGTCCATTGGCACGACATCTAATGAGTATAGATTCGACTCTATGGTCAAACTCTATCATGCAAATGCTCGTAAGAGCAAAGATGCAATTTGGCCACCCCTGGTGTAGTTAAGTGGCGGAATTTCAGCGCAGTCAAATAAGCCTTATCTGCCATTCCAAAGTCGCTACCTTCAAAAATGGCGACATTTTATTCAAGAAAAACTCCTAAAATTTTGGTTCATTTTTCATTTCGAGCTCAATAAGCGGGAAACAGTGTGGCTAACTTTTATAAATAATATAAAAATTAAATTTTCTATTAATTTTCTATTTCAGCCCTGATAAAACTCTTAACATTTATTAGTTCCCGAGATATAGTATTTAAAAAAAAACATTTTTTTTTCGAAAAAGGAAAAAATCACCATTTTGTGGATTTATTAAGGGCAAAACTGTTCTTTCTAGGAAGATGATCATTATAAAATACTTTATGGTGCATTTAACTGGCTCTTGTGTGTGTGGTAATAGACATATGTTCGGCTAATAGTTCCTCAGATAAAGATTTTCAAAAAAACTACTTTGTTTTTCCAAAAAATGAGAAATCGCCATTTTGTGAGTTTATTTTTGCAAATATCATGATAACTTTTCTTCGTCAACGTTGTAGAAAGTCATAATAAAGGTTCAGATAAAATTTCATTCTGAGGTTTAGCCTTTTTTTCACATTATTTGACAGGGCTAAAATGACTGGACCAAGGGGCCATCGACACACCCAGCCCTGATGCAAATTGCATCTTTGGCATTGCACACGTGTGTATTAGTGTGAATATATCATTTAATTTATATTTTTACAATTTAAAATTATATAAAAAATACAAATTAAAGAAAAACTCCAATACATGTGACCTCCATCCGGAATTTTTCGGGGCAGTCCTGATTTTTTAGAGGGTCATTAAATTAGAGATAGCAAAAATGTATTGTTTTAATGCAGAATATCCTTAACTAATAAATGACTTATTTTTGAAAAGCAATAATCGTGTTCCTTCATTATATTAAAAATATAATATTACCCTATATATATATTACCCTTCTCTAGTAAACATAAATCTCCTAGAACCCTTACGTGTAGGCTATTTGGTATCGTGGGAGGGAGGGGATATATAGGGTAAATGGAGGTAAATTGCGAAATTTTTCCATATGTTTATATTTAAAACAATTTCCCCAATATTCTGCATGAAATTTATACATTACGATCTTTACTAAACCCTGTCCAAGAGCCGCTTTCATTGGAGAATTATAAGCAGAGATCGCAATTTTTCTTAACCCTCCCAATGTGAATCTTTACCCCATACAATGAGGCAAAAGTACGCAGTTCATTTAAATTTAAATTTGCGTTTAAATTATGTTTTTGTTGTTAACATAACCATCTTCTTCAGTCTCTTGTAATCGGTTTACGTTGGGTGCTCGTTTGTAAAACACTTCATCCTAGCCATTGCGATAAAAATAATAACCCACTTTGCAGGTTTTCATCAGACCTAATTATACAAGATAGAAAAATAAAACAATGATATATACAGTGAATGACATTAAAATTTACGAAGTAAATACTTTGTCAATATTTCATATATTGCACAAATATATTGTTAAATATTTACTTTGTAAATTTTAATATCATTCACTGCAAATATCATTGTTTTATTTTTATTTTTTATTAGCTCTGATGAAGACCTGCAAAATGGGTCGAAACGTCGGTTTCTAATAAATAGTTTTTAATATTTGTGATCCATTCTTTTTGGCCGCCTCCCGGACCATCTCATTCCTTCATATTTTTCTATTAGTGTAACCAAAATTACTCCCTAGTATAAGATAAGAATAAATAATTAAAAACTATTTAAGATTTATTTTACTTTATTAATAGGTCAAATTATTGATTACAAGCAAACTTGAAAAACACAAAACAAGATACAACAGTGATGAACGTTAATTATAGCATACAAAAAAAAGGTTTAAAAATTATTAGTTCAAAATCGCCACCATTAAGGTTTCATCATATTATTTATGGAATATTATAATATCAGAATATTTAGCATATATCTAATATGAAGAAGTTTTATAATAAACTAGTTAAAAGAATAAGTCAAAGTAATAATTCCGAATAAACTGAAAACAAAACTAAAATTGAATATAATCTACAAAACAGAATCCAAAAGTTTTGGTTAAATTTATCCCGTTACAGGTTTAGCATTACGCTAATAAACATATTTTTGATATTAGGAAGTATAGTATGAGCTAGGAATTCAATAATAATTAAATTGAGAAAAAGTTAAAACAGTAAATACAAAGTTAATAATGCAACAAATAATTAATAAATAAGGTTATAAAAAAAATAAAATAAAATAATTTACAAAATCCGTAAATTCAAAATATTTTTACTAACTTGTGCGAAATAGAGAAGTTAACAAACGTGTTTAACTTTTTATAACAATTTTTACTAAAATCCTAACATTCAATCCAATCGTTTCTAATCATTCTAATTTATAGTTTCTGATCAGCTAAAAATGGAGGACATTTAACAGATGATTGAAAATAAAAGACCACAAAAACAAATACGCTAAAAAAAAAAATTTCTAACCTTAAAAAAAACTCTAGAAATTTTCTAACTCTAAAAAAAAACCCAGAGGGACAAAAAAAACCCTAACACTAGGGGAAAAAATCCCAATCTGGCAACACTGAGCCGACCCTATCCTTATCTCTATTTTCCAATGAACATTAGAAGTTATAAAAATTGCTCGAGTTATATGGCGCATCTGAAATTGTCTTGAACGTTTCTGCAAATGACTATAACCCAACTTTAAAAAAAAAAGTCGTTATCTCATATTTCCGAAGATTAGTTTCTTTATTATTAGATAGACAAAAAAAAAAACTATATATATATATATATATATATATATATATATATATATATATATATATATATACACATATATAAGGGACGTTTCGTTGTTGAGAAAATCAACATCTAAATTGTACCAATTTTGGCGCTTCACTACAAGTGCTACATGAGTACATCTTACTCAAACACCTAATTAGTCTTGAGTACATCTTACTCAAACACCTAGTTAGTCTTGAGTACATCTTACCCAAACACCTAGTTAGTCTTGAGTACACCTTACTCAAACACCTAGTTTTTTATTTCATTTTTATTTGTCCGAAAAACTGACTGGTTTAACTAGTAACCTGGTTTTCAGTTTGATTTTGTGACAGAGCCGATGTTAGTTAATTAACAACAGTTAAAAACAACTGTATTTCTGCCACAAATTGGGAATTTCAAAGTTAAAGTATACCTACAATACTACTAAGTTTTTTATTTAAAAAAATAATAAATACCTATTTTGTTTCACATTAATATTGCATCAATTCTATTTATTTATGAATGTCGAATGAATTTATATCAATTTGGACAATAGTGTTTTAAAAAAATCTGGTGCGGTACGTGCATCATTCAACTTTCCCATATCACTCTATGATAATAATGTTTTTAAAATAATTTTAAAGAGTTCAAATAAACACAACTTGAAATAAACTTAGCAGCATGCACTTCTTCACGTCTTCTCTTACAAAAATACAATAAAATAGTTTATTTAACAATGTTAGTACGACAATTTTATACACATTTTTGGTTTTTCAAGCTGAAAATTTATTTTAAAAGTTTCGGTTTAGTTTTCATGGAAATATTCTTTTCATTAAATAATACAAAAGCAGAAATTTTTAAGTTAATCCGTCTCCTTTCGGACGCTTTCCATCTAGGGTCTTGTACTCCTTAAAGGATATGCTGTATATTTACTAATGCTGGTCCAATTTCGATAATTCCTTTTTTATTTTTTTAGAGAATTTAATTAACCTTCATGTGATTTTCATAATTTACCATGAAATGCATACTTTATGAGCTATGCGCAAATAAAATTTTCTTTTAGCTATAACTTCTTTCCCTGCATTTCCTCAGTGGTGTACTACATTTAAGAAAAGTAAAAGGGCTTTAAGGAGAAAATTTAGGCAAGTTTTATCCAAATCGTTAGAGATATTGTAATGTAGAGAACATAATAAAAAACAAAAACACAACTAAAATCGAAGATATAAAGTGGCACTTCCGTTTAGTCGATATTGAAGAAAAAGTTGCTGTAACATCACTGGCATAAACCTGCCTTAAATACGTAATTTCAGTTTCTTAGACGTAATTCTTTTTCGTTTTTGAGCTTGGCTGTTCACATACACACAGACTATTTTGCGAGACTTGGTTATTTGGGCTCAATACACTTAAACGTATATTTCCGTTGATAACTCGAATTCGAAAATTTTCACGATCGCAATACTTTTCATATATAGGTAAGGGAAAGTAAAAAGTAAATTGAGCAGTATTGTGTTTTATTGTGACCTGTGGGCAAAGTTAGAGAAGTAATAAATAATATATTATAATTTTTTAAGAACTATTTTTTCCCTAATAAAATTTAACTACGAATACTTGTTATATACTAAAACTAGCTATACTCGCACGGCGTGAAAAGAATTTCGAGTTTTTTATGTTTAACTTTTAAAACACGATGTGAGTAACAGAAGGCAGAACTATTCTTCTTATCATAACTAATCATCATTCATCAAACTTTGTACAAAACTTTTACAAACAACTTTTTTAAAAAATTTAGGTTTAATTTATTTTTTTAACCCTTAACTTATTTATTACACATTTCACCATACTTATTGTTTTATGAAATGAATGGGAAATTAAATAAAAGTATTATAGCAAAGATAGATTCACCGAGGAAACACATCATCATTCAATTCAATACCCAGACTTTTTTTACTGTGGCTACGTGGAATGAAAGGAAAGGAAGAAAAAAGATGTCTTCTACAAAAAAAAACAACATTTTTTTATTGTAAAGCTAGTACTATTATAAATGTGATTTTATTACTTGTGTTTTATTAATTAATTGAAACTTGAATTCTGAAAGTATTTTCTAATGGCACTTACGCATTTGAATTTCTATGCTACAATTATTAGAATTCTTAGAGGGGAGGTGGGGGAGGGGCTACCAGAACTTTCAACAAAACAGCCGGCTACCAACCAAAATTTTGACTATAAATATTCTAAGGCCAAATGTGTGAACATTTTTCTCGGCAATTTATTGCATTGTTTAGAATTCGTCTCATTTAATTTAGACGTTTTCTAGGAACAGGATCAAAATTATAAAAAACGAAACGGCAATAAAGCTTCACATTTTTACACTTTTTTCCCCTTAATCTCCGATTTTATTAACAAACACCGCTTTCACACAATAATTTCAATCTTGTAAAAATGTTTTTGTAATGAACTTCCTTCCACATTTATGAAGTTGTCATGGCAACGATTCCAAAATTACCTATTTTTTAAAATAGTTTTACTGTATTTCTCCTCTTAAGGGGAAGCATTTCGAAAAATTTAATCTATATAAAACTTCCTGAAGAAATTCTCTAAATGATCGTGAAAATCGACCGACTTTTCGAATTTTGCAAGCACAAACATAGGCAGGCTGAATATATATATATATATATATATATATATATATATATATATATATATATATACAGTGGAGCGTCGATTATCTGAACGTCAGTTATCCGAACGTTCGATTATCGGAACTTTTTTTTTTTTTTTTTTTTTTTATGTGTGTAATTTTAATTAATTTGATCATGACATTTTATATGCCACAGCATTAATTTTGATAAAGCTTTGATTAGATACACTTTGATTATTTTTTTGCATACACGTAAATACATATTTTTGTTCATTTCATTATGTACATGTGACTAAGTTAAACAATTTATATGTACTAATTTATGACACTGGTTTTTCACTATGCACATACATACTATATTTATATAAATAAGCAAACATGTTTTTTTTACAAAGTTGTTGTTTTAGATCTTCCTTTTCCTTATTATATATAAAAAAAAAAAAATAAAAAAAAATTTAATTGATATATACATATACATATTATATATATATATATATATATATATATATATATATATATATATATATATATATATATATATATATATATATATATGGTGTGTGTGTGTGTGTGCGAGTACGTGCATAAAGTTACAGCACCAGGGGCAATCCTCATTTATAACTCGATAAATAAAATATTTTAACAGTTGATCCCAATAAAGAAGATAGTAAGAATTTAGTAGAACGGTAATAGTTGAAAATGGTCGTTTGACACTATTTCAAGCTTATGTTTCCTTTTTAATATCCATCTAAAATCATTTAAGTATTCAGGGTCGATTAGAATCAAAGTCCAAAAGATATAAATATTTATAACTGAAAATAGCAAGTTTAAAAGTATCTGAATGTATATTATTGTATATTCAAGGCTGTTCCATTGTCCAATTGACATTATAAATTATAAAGAGCCTGTAAACCGTAAGACATATTAAGAGGATGGTGAGAAGATGAAAACAACAATTATTACCCTTTCACTATTTCACAATTATTATAGATTATCCTTAGAAATAACATCCAATTTCCCACAGTTATCTATTTACTCCCACGAAAGATCTCATTGATAAATAATAAATAAAAATAAATAATTCAAATGGATATTTGTATATCCATAGTCGTGTTGCGACTACAAAAGCTATAAAGAAACTTATTGGTCTACATCTCAAAGAATATTCTGCCTTGTAATTAAAATATTAATCGGTTGATTTTGAAAAACTATTGGCTACTTAGGAGAGCCTGGTGTCGGATGAGCCACGATATGTAATTAAATAATAATAATTAGTATTATTATATTATTGACGTTGAATCGATAACATTATAGTCCTCTGGGCGCCAAGAGATTCTTTTGATTTACCAAGTTCATTGTTTAAGCCTTTTTGCCAGTATGTGCCTTTTTGTTTTAAGTTAAAATTCCGGAAGTTTGCCCTTTTGATATGGTCGAAGAAACTTTTTCTTTTTTCTAAAGTATATACCAACAAATTTTTTATAAAGATTTTCTCCATGTTCTTTCAAAATAAAAGATAGCACATTTCCTTCTACTAATTTACAATTATACACATTACGTAAACTTAGTATTTCGTCTTTTTCTGTTATCATGTCTTTTTCTGACAGGTTCCTAATAAACTCTGTAAATCAGCCTCATCTCTCTTTATTCAAGAGGGACTCCATTCAATATCTGTAAACGAATCCTCCGCCTCTCCTGTAGGATCATTGTCCATACCAAGAAACTCCAACAGTGCATAGCACTCTTTGTAGGATACAGAAGTAACCATTACCAGTAACCACCTTAAAACTTACTCCCAATTTGGAAATTATAGACAATTAGGCGATTACTTGCCTTCTTCTTATTAAATCCCTCCAAAAAAATTCTGCGTATGCTCCTGCTAACAGCATATAACCAGTTGACATCCGCATGATGGTATAAAAGGATCAATCTAACTAGGGATTGGTAAATTATTTGCCTCTTCTATAAAATTGTTTTATTGAAATCTAATTTCGAATGTTATACATTCATCCTCAGTTCTAAAAACACACAAAAAAATACGAAAATAAGCAATTCAATATATAGTTTGGAATTATTATACATATTAAATCAGATGTGATATAAATCAATATTATAAAACATTTATGAATTATGAATTTAATTAAGACAAGAAATCAAATACATGTTGGTACTCACCAAGGTTTAAATGGATTGTTGAATAGTTGATTAATTGTCTTTTTTTGTATTTATTTTTTTTTAAATATGATTGATAGTGGTTTTATTGTACCTGTTATTCCTTGCTATGGAATATATTATTTCAATGAAGCACTATATGAAGCACTATATTTATTGAAATAATAAAATCTTTCAAACCCAATCCAGATTTTTGCTTAAATGACCAAATAAATATCTCCAATAATCCAATCTTAAATTTATTCCCATCTATATCAGAAAAACCAATTACTCACCGGCATTACTGGAAAAACCCTGACCCTTAAACCGTTTACCTATAAACATCCTACCTACCTTTCGTTCATTGTTAGTTCAATGCGAGAAGAAACCAGTACAAACGTTTCTGTTTGATATAATCCATTTAAACCTTGGTGAGTACCAACATGTATTTGATTTCTTGTCTTAATTAAATTCATAATTCATAAATGTTTTATAAAACTGATTAGTATTACATCTAATTTAATATGTATAATAATACCAAACTATATTTTGAATTGCTTATTTTTGAATTTTTTTGTGTTTTTAAAACTGAGGATGAATGTATAACATTCGAAACTAGTTATAAATAAAACGAATTGATAGAAATGGCAAATAATTTATCAATCCCTAATTAGCATATAACCCCTTTCAAGATCAGTTTTCGCGCCATCTGAAAGTTGAAGTATGTCTTGTGAGTAGGTACATCGTGATACTACGAGCATACTTGTGATGGTTCATTGAGAAAATGTATGGTAACATTTTCTTGTCATGTCATTATGCCATTCTTTATAGTTCTATAACATTTTCACCATTATCGTATCTTGTTCTTTGTTGTATAACAGTCGAAGTGAGGGATAATGAAGGGCTGCGATTCAGACGGAAACGACGGCATTCAATAATCATTTTCTACAATTGTTTGTTGTTATTTTTGACCTCCACACCCACCGTCACCTTTGTAAAAATTGTATTAGTTTTTATTTTTATACTGTGCCCATTAACTTGTAAAGAGTAGGTATCAAAAAATTTGTAAGAACATTTTTTATATGTGTTAGACAATATTGAATAATCTAATACAAATAGATTAATATAATTTCCGTTCAATATTCATCTGTTAAAAAGATTGATCATAGTCAATAGTATGAGATGTATTAAAAGCGTTATTGGCCTCAAATGTATAAGATTGATAACATAGTATACTTTGTACTAGTATGCTATTAATAAAAAGTCTGGAGCAATATATAATAGAGAGCTGTTGGACGGGCCTGGAACAAAGCAAGTGAAAGTTGAGGGTTGCATAACTGTGTTGCCAGAAGAGGGCAGGGGGAACTGTGTAGCGAGGGCAGGGCAGGGGAACTGTGTCACCTCCCTCACTCCTCACTTCTACATCCATTAATTGCAAAAAACAAATAGATTCAATTCCAAATATAATTTTTGATGATTTAATATCAATCGCTGAATAAAAAGGGGAATGTTCGTAAAATTATTTCTTCAAGAGGCGTATAAAACTGTTTATACCTGTAATTTGAAAGGAGTTGTAATTTAAGAAAAAAAAAATCTTGTGCTTACAGTAATCAAAGTAAATTAACTGATTTCTTCAATGTTCTAGCTAACAAAAAAAAAAAAAAAAAAAAAAAAAAAAAAAAAAAACCTGTACCACTACAACCCATTACTTGGTAAGGACCGTACTGTTTCTAAGCCAACGGTTGTGCAAGGACTTGATTTGGCCGCGATCACGCTCAAAAAGATCAAAAATATTTTTTCCTCCAATTAAAGGCACCTACTTTACAGAGGCAGGGTGATCCCCCGATCTCACAGGGTCGATCCACGGCTGAAGTGAAAATGGTCGAGTACTTTTCAACATTGTGGCAATTATATCTATTTTAAAGATGAACTATCAAGTGATTTAAAAGTAAACTATCGGAAAGATAAAAATTAACCTGAAAGAGATGAATAATAAATCTTATTTTATTAATATCCGATAAATAAATTCAATAAAAAATTACAGCTAAAAAATAAGGTAGAGAGAACGATAGTTTTTCAAAGAGTTTATTTTTCTTATTCAGCCGGAATAACCAATCTTTTCATTTCAGAGCCCTCTTGGTCTAAAAAATGCATTTGCGAGCATTTGTCGTATATGCCACGATTAGGTATATCACAACGGGTGGACCGATATTGTTTTGTTTTGTAGGGTTTCGGCACTCCATGCTTATGGACCCAATTGGGCAGTCGAAAAACGTGTTTTGCTATTAAACTTTCCGAAGACTTCTCCTTAAAGCCCTTTAAAATTTTATATAGTACATCCCCGAGAAGAAGCAGAAAAAAAATGATAACGAAAAGTAAATTTTAAGAAAACTTCTATATAATAACTTGACAGGTAATTAAATTCTATACAAAAACAAAAATCTACATCTTTCCAGTATTAGCAAAAATACAGCATAATGAACTAAGAGACCATATTTTTTTAAAAAAGTATTCTGCTCATGTACCGATGGAAACTTCCAATTTTTTTTAGTTTTTCAAATAAATCGAAAACTATACTCCCAGAACATTCATGATGCTCATTTGGAAGACAACTAAATGGTCTACAAAGCTAAACGTAAAAAAAGAAAAGAAAAGACATAAAAGAATATTAATGGTACCAATATTGGCAAAGATACCTAAGATAGCAAGCAAATGGTACCAATATTGGCAAAGATACCTAAGATAGCAAGCAAATGGTACCAATATTGGCAAAGATACCTAAGATAGCAAGCAAATGGTACCAATATTGGCAAAGATACCTAAGATAGCAAGCAAATGGTACCAATATTGGCAAAGATACCTAAGATAGCAAGCAAATGGTACCAATATTGGCAAAGATACCTAAGATAGCAAGCAAATGCAATTTTTGCAGTATTTGTTTTAAGATAAGTCGAGTGCATACATTTATTTTGTAGGGAGAGCCGTCTTTACTTCAAATACACATAGAAGACAGGTTTTCTAACAAAATAGATTTGAAATATGGATATATAGATTGATGGAAAATAGATTGAAATAAACATGCGTGTGTGTGTGTGTGTATATATATATATATATATATATATATATATATATATATATATATATATATATATATAAAAGAGCAAAAACTCAAAAAGAGACATATATTAACTATTATAAACAATTGGATGGAATCTGTTTATGGTATATATATATGTACTTACCCCGAGTATGGACTTACCATGAATAAGCTTACGTAAGTATTCTATATAGTTTTTTATTATGGATTATAATCTTTTTTTTTTAATTCTTGTTCGTAAATAATTATTTCTAAAAAATAGTATTTTATTATCAATTTATTTAATTGAATTTGCTTTGTCTTAGTAATTTTCACCACTTTTGCTTTCATATAATAAAAAAAAAAAACTTAATTTATGATTTTAAAGTTGAATTTAATACACTAATCAGAAAACTCAAGATATTTATGTCAGCCAGCAATTTAGTTGAAGCAACAAGACATGAGCTATTCCAGTACTGATGCTTTTTAACACAGCATGAAAATGACATTCCAAATCTGCATTTATTTATTATAGTTATTAACATTGCAAGTTGTAATAGACAAAACCGCAAAAAGTGGCTATGTCATCGATATTGGATTCCAAACCGATGATAATATCGATGAAACAGCGTCGGAAAAGGTGAGGAAATATCAAGATTTGTGTGCCAGGAGCTTCGGGCAACTATATTGAATAGAACATATAAAGGCATATTCGATGGTAACATCCAGCAAAGGCCTCATCATCCATACGCTCACTTGAGGACTTGAAACAGTCTAAAAAAATATTGAAAGAAGGGCAGAAATGACTTGAGAATAGAGGCAGCCCACAAAAACATCCCCTCCCCCCTCTCGGTTCCCCCTGAATGTTGGGCTTTCGGATCTCGTGGGCGGCCCTGCTCCTTACTACAACTAATATCGCTGGGAAGTTTTTAAATACACTTCAAAATTTGGGCCTAACCCTAGACCTGGTCCGGGAAGGTGAATATTTCTGGCAAGAGTCAAGAAAGTGAAAATTTTTACAAACTAAAATGTAAAAAACAACCACTATTAAATGGGCAAATTTAAATACAATTATAATTATAAAGAATTTTAAATAATCAAATCGGATATGATTTTTTTTTTCTTTTCAAATCCAAAATAGATGTGCTATTCGAACTCATTTAGAATTTGTTTAAAATCTTTCCGGTTATTTCTAATACTAATACTACCCATTTTTCAACTCGCTGAAAATGTTTTTTTGGCAAACAGAAAATATTAAAAAATATCAGGAAATTTATTTTTATTATTCCTTTTCATCTAGATATATAATAAACTGTAAATAATGGTTTGAACATGATAAAGCAGTAATTACTTCTCAATCTGATTTGTAAAATAAACTCTAGACATTTTTATTAATAAGTTTATGGGATGTCGGTTGAGCAAGTAATATTGGCAAAATAGTTACACTTTGTCAACTTTATACGCGCTCCGAAAAAAAAATATATAATACTTATTGCATTTGAATTTCTAAGAATCTCACTAGCTTTGTATGCTCCACATTTTGGTTTGCTGGGAGCCTAATCCAAATAAATGTTCAGATAAGACACGAGATTTCTCAAAAATAAGTCTGTAATCTCATTTAGATATTATTTGAGGTGTTCAGTTCAGCAAGTGTGCTATGAGCCCTGTCAATAAAAACAAATATCTAAATGATTTTTTTTATTATTATATATTTATCTGTGGCACCTCTGAGTAGTGATATTTTGGGCATTCCGAATTATTTTTTGTTAAAACCTAATTTTTTTCACTTTCTTCGTTTTCTAATGAGACAAGGGATATGGTTATTACAACAAAGGGTATTCCTGCTTTGTAATAGCCATATAACCTACTTGACCCATCAGGCACAAGGAAAAGGAAAGAAATAGGTTTTAAACACATAACTCGAAATCCCCACAACATTGCATCTAAACCACTACTCCCAGGTGCCACAGGTATACACACAGGGCCGTAAATAGCAGGTGGCAAAGTAGCAAAGTGGCAAGGTGGCACGCGCCACAATCTTCGGCCCAAAGGTCGCTTCTCATTGTCCTTTATAAAATATCAAATTATATTATATGCATTAGTACAATTAATAACTAACATTGTATAATTATGATTAACACACAGCCAATTCTTCAAATTTTGAATAAGAAGCTAAGGGGCTCCAAAATCATACTTACGGCATATATATATATATATATATATATATATATATATATATATATATATATATATATATATATATATATATATATTTAGTTTTTTTTTTTGTGAAATAAAATTGTAGACGTATAGAGGAGATTTTGATAAAATATTCCTCCTATTTAATGAAATTATCTATTTACTACAAGAAGTAATGCTTAGGTATATTGGAATAAATTATTTTTCATCAATAATTGAGTGATTAATAAGTTTCATTATACAGAAAATCTGCACAGAAAGGGTTTCGTTCTTTGATTGTTTACGAATCCCGGGAAATAATGGTCTCTATTAGTTCACTAAGAACTGTTAATGTAATACATTTTCTAACAAAACATAATTTATTATTATTATTACATTAATACAATTTAATATTGGAGTATATTTAAAGATCTTTTATCAATTCTCATTTTGCATTTTTGAACCCATATCATTGCACCATCAATTGTCCTAATATCTACATGGATTTTTCCATTGGCATACAACTAAGTTTTCCAGTGTATGTGCTATTCATTTCATATAATATATACATACACAATTATATTATACTTTAAAAGTATAAGTAAAACTGATTATTCTATTAAAAGTATAAACAGCATAAAAGAAAGCCGTTTTTATTAAATATATATTTCATAAAATCTTAGTTCCAATGTAATCAAATGACTATTTTTTACCAAAATTTATATTTGACTTGACGCAATACTTAACTTACAAAAATCTTAAACCCTTTAAGGAAGAATACCTACTTGACTACAAGGAAGGGTAGGCTTGACAATAATAATGATAAAAACGTTAAAATTATAAAATAATATTATATAAAATAAATATTTATTTAAATTTGTACATTGGGCTCAACAATTTTTATTTATCTGATGAAAAAGGTAAATAGATACAATATATTCTATTATAAGGTACTAGATTACATCATTCTTAATTCTGCCAACATAATTCTCGCTCCCTATCTGTATGTACATATATATATATATATATATATATATATATATATATATATATATATATATATATATATATATATATATATATATATATATATATATATATAATTTATTTTATAATTATAAGTAATCTAAATAAATTTTCTATTTACTCAAATAATACATAAAACAACACAAAATGGTTATATACATAGAAATCATTTTAAAAAAATATATAATCACAGTAAAGCTAAAATGAAAAGCTTGATAAAGTTAAACATTATTTATTCAATAAAAAAATAAAATAAATAAAGATTAAAAAAAAAAAAATGAAAAAGGAATCTTAAAGAAAAAATAATAAAAGAGACATTAAAACTATGAAAATATATTATCATTATCATATTAAAATAAATATATTTGTATAAAATAACTTACATTATCAAATAAAGCAAACATTTCTAAAAAAAAAATTACCACATATTGTCAAAAGTAATTCTTTCTCACTACATGTATAACAATCGGCATATTTAAATACGAAATAATTAAATATTTTCAATATTGGTGTCATCATTAATTAGTAATTTAAAAATAATATTTTATATATGACCTATTTAATTTATATATTCATTATTTCTTTTTACAAAGATTATCACAGGTAGGTAAGACACATTAAACAGGTAAGCTAACGTACAGTCAACAGTATCAGTAATCTTACAATAGATATATATATTTATATTCATTAATAATAATTATTACTTCCTTTATAAATATAGATATCGAATTTTTTTTGTAATCATCTCTTACATAAACAATTTCTAAGTACTTTATTGTGCGTTCGTTGTATGTAAGGTTACTCTCAGATAACTGATTGATGATAATAATTGATTTTTCAATAGTAAATCAATTTATATACAAATAAGACACATGGATCTCTTTAATAACAAGAGTTTGCAGAGGTATAATCATTTTTAAAGAGTATATTCATAACAGAAAAGAGGCAGTTTCATCGCTTGTCATTTCTATAAACTTAAAACAGATTGAATTTTATTGTATAGCACTAGGGTAACCAAGATATCATCAAAACAAATCAATCCCTTTGAGCAATATAATATTCAATTTGAGATGAAATATAATAAAATAGTAAAGTTGTCTTTGAGGCTATCTTTATGACATTTCAGTTTCATCGAAAAAAAAAAAAAAATCCATAAAGAACATATTCTTGTGTCCTTTAATCACAAAACTGATAAGATTAGTATCATGTGATTGGAGTGCTAATTAATAAAATGGTTGACAGATATTCTGTTTTCCAATTGGTCAAGGTCATTCTATATCAAAATCATTTGTTTTTCTCAAGCAAATTATAATAACAACCATCTCCATTATTTTCCTCTTATTTACTAAAATCGGATTGTGTTTTTACTATAATTCGGAAATTTATAAAACACATTTTGTTAAATAAATGGAAAGATACAAAACGTTTAAAGCTGTTCAATTAATTAAAATTCGAAAAAAAAATAAAATAAAGATTCATTAGAATGGGGAAGAAATAAGCTTACAATAACTGCCCTTAGAACAAGAAGTAGTCGATTCGAAATAAATTTTGGGAATATAGAATAGAGATGTTTGCGGACCTTTCCATGGAAGGATAAGCTATCAATATAAAATTAGATCCACATCACTGCACCATTATAATAATTTGCATTTCCTCTATAAAAACAATATAAATGGCCGGTCAATATTTTATAATTATACCAAATAAAGAAGAAAATTTATCCAATTGAAAAAAGGCGTATTGTACTAAAGTGCAGGAAAAAAAATATATAAGCTATCTCAAGCCAGTTTATTTTCTAGAGACTTTTCTAGCAAGTTACTGATTTTTGTGGGAAAGAATATACAATTAAATGATAGCTCTAATTAAAGAGTAATCGGCAAGCAACTGAAAAATAATGTACTCGCCTCTAAATATCGAAGCACTGCTCACTAACTCTCACTCCGATGCTCCTTTCAGCAGCCTCTCACCAATTTACAACACACTTGTCACTAGATAGATAGATACAGTTCTTATAATGTCTCTTGTCTTTGAAGCTAAACCATGGACTTTCCCAATTTCAATTACAGCTCATTTTGGTAGGAGTAGAAAAAAAAGGGTATATATTTGAATGATTGTTTACATATGTGTTTTTGTCATATAGATATATTTTAGAGTTGGGATGTGTGAACGCCCGGGCGTGTTTTTATGTCGGTATACGCTGTTTTCCATGAAGGGGTTATTTAGAAAGTATTACCTCTCATTATCCGAACTGGTATATGAGTTCATATATATTTATGTAAATAAATATATATATATGATCTCTTGTAAGGGGACGATATATACTGTACATATGGTAACTATGCAGAGAATAGTCGGTTCGAGCTCAGTGTTGCTGGTAAGACTCGAGGTGTTTATTGAGTTCCCGATGGAGGTGTTCTGGAAGAACTCCGACAGAACTGAAGAGAGACCTAAGGACGTTCAGTTCCTCGGTCAGCAATTCGATTCTTTTTTGAAGGCGCTCATTTTCCTTCATCAGTAACTTCACCTTCTCTTCAGTCTCCCTCGAACGCATTTTGGCCTTCTCGCGTGATTTCCTTACAGCTATGTTGTTCCTCTCTCTACGCCTCTTGTACTCATCCGTGTTCTTATCGATAGATTTGGAGTGCTTACGAAGTTGACTCTTGAGCATCGGTGATGCGAATGCGCCAGCATATCCCCTGAATTCCTCAGAAGGTTCCTCTTTCACTTCTGGAGGCTGGAAATGTACCGGCTGAGGTACATAGGCTAACCTTTGATAGCGGCCAGCTTGCTGATGCTGTTGGACCAAAGGTTGTCCCTTGGGTTGTAAGATATCAGTGAAAATACCTTCCCCGAATTGGCTATCATCTATTAGGTTTTGCAGATCTAGAGATATTTCGGGGCTGTTGAGGTCATGAAGTTCCGTATATCTCTTGACGGCGTGAAGTTGTCCGGGTAGAGGCTGCTGTTGATGTTTCTTCCCCTCCCCTAGAGGACTGTCGTACAGCTGCGGTGACTCCATGGCCAACACTGACTCTAGCCCAGCCGGCTTTCCCCACTCGACTGTCCTAACCTCCCCACCACTACCAATTCCGTTACCCTCACCTACGAGTAATCCTTATCAACTCACGTCCATACAACTTGCCCACTTCCATATTTCCTTATCTCATTCATAATTATGTGGAAAATTTTATCGAATTTACAGGCATTGCGTGATATTTTAAATTATAGAATGTTCTCTAATGGGAAGTTTAGAGAAATCATAAAGTTATGGAAGGGTCGAAAGGCTTTAGAAAACAAAAATCGATCAATCGCTCTTTGTTCAAATTGCCTCACTAAACTAATTTTAAAAATCCTTTTTTTTTCAGAAGCCCGACAAGTTTTGATTTGACTGGGGAAATAAATACGAAAATATTGTTTAAAAAAAAAAATACGTACAGTAATCTCTTTGCACAGTATTGAGTTGAAAAATCTTTTAAAAATGTCAATTTTTGAAAATATCAAGAAAGGAAATGATTAATAACATGATAGCAATTATTAAATAAACAGATTTACCTTTGGACGAAATATATTTTATGTAGCATAAATGGGTTGATATAATTTATAATGTTACTTAATTTTATAATTTATAATCAAAAATTGAAAATAAAATAATCGAGTTGCACGAGTCAATGAAATGTATGTATATACAGTCGAACCTCTATATATCGAACATGAAGGTTCCTTGAAAAAATGACGATATATGGAAATTTCAATATATAGAAAGATAGCAATTTTTCACCCTTTTAAAGCTAAAAACAATCACAGTTATTTTTAGGGTTAAAGAAGTACCAAAGGCAATTTTTAATATTAATGATGAAACAAAGGCAATTTTTTAGGGTTTAAGAAAAACAAAACTGAACGATCAATAACACTTTTTTTTTACAAATGTACATTTATAATTTAATAAGAACATGTATATAAAATCTGGTGCGGTGCGCGCATCACACAACTTTCTCTTACCGCCTTATAATAATTATCTTTTTAATATAATTCTAAAGAGTTCACATAAACAATACTTGAAATAAACTCAGCAGCATTCAATTCTTCTCCCACTTAAGTATAATAAAATAGTTTTTAAAACAATTTTAGTACAACAATTCTGTACACTACCTCTATATCTTAACTTGGTCAAGTTGCAAATATATTTTAAAAGTTGCTGGTTTAGTTTCTATGGAAACATTTTCTTTCCATTAAATAATGTGAAAGTAGAAATTATTAAGTTAATTTCCGTTTTTGTATTCTTAAATTACTTTGTTACAGAGCGTATTATTTGCAACAGATTGGCGGACTGGTGGGAGGAGGTTCGGTCGCTTTTATCTCCTTTCGGATGCGCTTGGTTATCCATCTATTTAATGCTCCTCATAAAATACACTGTATCTTTGCTAATACTTGTCCGATTTTGATAATTTTTTTTTTTAGATACTTTAATAACCTTTCATATAATTCTGTACATAATTTACTATAAATTGCATATTTTTTAAGCCATGCGAAAATAAAATATTCTTTTCTTCATAACTTTTTTTCCTGCCTTTTCTCGGTGATTTACTACATAAATGAAAAGTTAAAGGCCTTTATGAAGAATAATTTTGGCAAGTTTCATCAAAATCGTTTGAGCCGTTTTTGAGAAAAATGTAAAAAAGTGTAAAATCCATGATATAATAGCTATTTCCGGTTAGTCCGATGCGCTGTATCTTTGCTATTATTGGTCCGATTTTGATGATTCTTTTATTATTTTTTAGATAATTTAATTATCTTTCATACAAGTCTATAGATGATTTACCATAAATTGCACGCTTTTGAAGTTATGCGTAAATAAAATATTCTTTTCATCATACCTTTTTTCCCTGCAATTCCTCGGTGATGTAACATATATATGAAAAGTTAAAGGTCTTATGAAGAATAATTTAGGCAAGTTTAATCAAAATCGTTTGAGCCGTTTTCGAGAAAATTGTAAAAATGTGTAAAATCGATTATATAAAGTGGCACTTCCGGTTAGTCGATTTTGACGAAAATGTTGCTGTAACATCACATGCATGTGCTAACCTTAAATATGTAATTTCAGTATTGTACAGCTTTCCGTTTTTGAGCTAGACTGATCACATACACACAGACACAGACCATTTTGCGAGACTTGGTCATTTGGACTCAGGGGACCTTAAAACATGTATTTCCGTTGAAAACTCGAATTCGAAAATTTTTACGATCGCAATACTTCCTCTTACTATATACTTCGTATATAGGTAAGGGAAAGTAAAAATATACAAACATACATAAAAATTGATTTTTTGTTGTTTTCGCGCAAGATATCTTCTAATGTCTATTTGTGGATAATTCATCACCGAAATCATGTTTAGGAGCAATTTTCACAACAAGAAAGGCAAAGTTAAACTGAATTTAAAATGAAAATTTCATTCTATGTTAGGAAAGTGATTCACAAAATTTAGGTACTCATGTGCTTCTTCTGAAAAAAAATCTTTCCTGAATTTCCATTGCAAACCAGTGGAACACATTTTCCTTATTTAATTATTACCCATTGTTATTTACGTAAATTAAGGGCGTTTTTGACGACTATCACGTTTTATATTTTTTTAAATTGGAATTTTTTTTTCGTTATATAGAAATTTTATTCGATAGCAGAATATTTTTCTTAAAATAAAAATTAAAGGTTCATAAAAAAAGTTCGACATATAGAGATTTTCGATATATGGAAGTTCGATATACAGAAGTTCGAGTATATTTATATCCAGCATATTGAGTGCCCGCGATATAGATAAAGCTATTGTGCTGGTTAAAACTCGTTTGTATTAACAACTGACAAAGAATACCTATTTTTTAATCGGTACTAATTATTCTAGATGTACTATATAACCAGTTAAATAAGAAAAACTTACCGGTCAGCGTTAATACTGCAATCATCTAAATAGTGTAGATGGATAAATATATAAAATATTTATTAAATTTCATTTTACAGATAGTTATTATTTAAATAAATTTAACTTATTAAATATTGAGTAATGGTGGTCTCCTCAAACATTCAAAATAACTTTTTAGCATCTTAGATGTACATAATAAATGTATATACATGTTATTCATTTTAAGACTCAATTAAGGCTCAAACGCATTTTACGGGAAAACGGTGGCTTTGGGAGAAAAATGCGAGGGGAAAAGTCGTAAACGGGACTTTCTTCCGCAATCGTAAACGTTTTCTTCGAGAACATGCAAATTATCTGACATTTTGACGACGCAGATTACCTCTATGCATATCCACATCATTTAAAAAGCTAATAAAAGTTGAAAAGAATGGTGTAAATCGCATTTTGATATCTTTAATCAGTTAATGTGTATTTATTAGAAAATATACTATAC
This sequence comes from Rhaphigaster nebulosa, assembly GCA_948150685.1. Taxonomy (NCBI): domain Eukaryota; kingdom Metazoa; phylum Arthropoda; class Insecta; order Hemiptera; family Pentatomidae; genus Rhaphigaster; species Rhaphigaster nebulosa. The sequence goes on from OX411307.1 coordinate 16,332,587, forward strand.
CTAACGGTTCGATTACATTTTTAATAAAAATAGGGTACAAAAATACGTGATGATCATGTATCAAATTCTTGTAACCTACATCAATTTGGACGTGCGTCATACACTAATAATTAAATTTTCTAATTAAATTTACCCTCGATGCTGAGAACAATGCTTGTAAAGAAAAAAGTAAAGACTTTTAAGGACTTAAAAGTAAGGCGCACAATAGAACGGTCATCTAGACATCGATGAGTGACACTGGCATAGAATTCATTACAGGCATTGTCCTCAGCATCGAGGGTAGATTTAATTAGAGGGGTTTCCTTCAATTCCCAGAACTGCTTAACACAGGTTTGAATTAGAGGTTGCATAAATAAAGGAAGTTGTATCAAGACTTTCTTAATCAAGTGTTCCAGCTCCAGGGCATCACCAAATACTGTTGACATATGAAAAGGAAGAGATGTGACTCCCTGTTTTTCAAGAGGTTGGGGTACTCCCAAAATAACTGAAGCACCTACATCCGCTCCAAGCAGCGCATCGATAGGCGCAGGGATATCCAAAGTTGGGCATGATAACTTTAAGTTTTTATCCGCATTATGGTTGATGCACCCTGGAGGAGATGGGATTCGGACGGATGGAGCTGACCAGGAAGGCTGGACGGCACCGGGCGGATCCGGACTGGCGCCGGACGGATGGAGAGCGCCGGGAGGTCTGGCCACGCCGCCCGGCAGAGGATAAGGTGCAGCCCTAAGGTACGCAACCGCGCACCGGCCTCTCCACAGTAGCAGATAATAAGGTGCAGCCCTAAGGTGTGCAAACGCGCACCAGGCTCTTGGTAGCAGGATTCATTGTTCCCAAAATTATGCTATCCTCATTGTAAAAATGTATAATAAGATTATTTAATAAATGAGTGGTTTATTGGTGGCAGTGGTATATGCTTATTGGTATACCCAGCGTAATACCCCAATGCCGCCACGACCCCGTATGACCGAAAGGTCTGGTAGGGGGGAAAAAAATAATAATAAAAAAAAAAGAAAAAGTTCAATTCATTGAACCTGAATTAGATGGCACAGTGGGTGAAGCCGCTAATACCGGGACAGCTGTAGATGGAGATGAATTTCTGAATGAGGTGATCGGGAAGTTTGTTTGAATTTTGTATAGCTATTGAGTTATGGGGAGGGGGAGGGGGGTATCTACATGTAATAAAGTGTGATGCCTACATTGGCATTTTTGACATGTAAACCTATTGCTGCATTTGGAATGTGAATGTTTAGCCAAGCAATTGTTGCAAAGATTATGCTCTTTAAATAATTTAAATTTTTCCTGAGGGGATTTATTTAACAATAATGGACAAGAATAAATTTTGTAGTGCGAGTATTCCACAAGGGGCATATAATTATATGAGTAGTAGTGGCTAAAGAACTAGCCCTTTTATTAAAAGATAATTTAACATTAGTAGTAGTTGAAGAGGGAATTAAATTTAAATTTTCCCAGCGTATTCCGTATCAGGAAAGGTGGTAGTTTTTAAGTGTTCATGTTGGAACAAGGAACGCGTTTGAATATTTACCTTGAAGAGTAAGAAATGAGTTAATATTGCCTGATCAACATTAATAGTAGGAATAGCTTCAAGGGCTTTGTAACGTACTTTTTTTTTTATTTTATTTTATTAAAATTAATATTTATTAGGAGGACCTGTCATCCTAACATGACATCAAAATAAAATATACATTAAATAATATATACCTCATATACCTAAAAAAAAAAAGATCACAAGTTTTTCTACTTTAAACTGAAAAACTCAAATCTTACCACTAAAAAAAACATAGAACAACGCACACAAAAAATAAAAAAACTTTCTTACAGCTATCAGCCTAAAAAGAAAAATTACCGAAACCTTTGTGGCTATGTAGCCGTTTAACACATTTACCGCACTATCGCGCACTTGGGATCACAAAACAACATTAAAAAAAAATATCGAAATAAAAAATTTGTTATGTACAAAGTTTGTTTGTGTGCTGAGACGAGGGTACTCCAGCTTACTAAGGTGTTGTTATCGTGGGGATCTTTAATTGCTCGATATGAACTGTCCTACGTTTTGTGGGTTTATTAACACTCTCAATGGTGACAATATTGTGCTCTCTAATTACCACCACCCTGAATGGCCCCTCGTAACGCAGTAACTCTTTACCTCGATTAGTGCCTAACTTCCTATACACCATCGTCCCAATTTTTACCTCTCCCATCATATCCCTGAGGTTGAGATTGTCTCGAGCGACCCTTTTGATTTTTTCTTTCTCTATCTTCTCCCGGACTTTTACCCACAATTTCTTCCTCTCAATAGTATTATTGACTACCTCCTCCTCGTCCGCTGTCGTGCCCCGATAGTCCCGCCGATGACCGCGGAGTCCGAAAAGTTTTCGAATGGCGAAAAACCCGTTGCTGTGTGAATAGAATGGTTGTATGCCACTATAGCCTTCGCCATCGCCACGTCTGGTTCCAACCCCTTAGCCGTTTGGTACACCCTCAAGTGGTCGCTCAATGTGCTGTGCAACCGTTCAATACTTCCCCTGTTCTTGGGATGGCCGGGGGTGTTGAGGTACCACACCACGTCCAGAAGTTTCATCTCCACTCTGATGAAATCGCGTTATCGAACTCCCTTCCTCCATCGGACGAGGTCCGATCGGGAACTCCATAGAACTGAAACCACATATTTAGGGCCCCTAACGCTGTTTTTGACGATCGTTCCCGAATCTGATATGCCATGGCTGTTTTACTAAAAAGATCAATCATGGTGGCCCATTTATATCTGGAGATCGCTCAGCGGTGCATTGGCGGTGGGTGTCTCCCCCTTGGTGGGTGTCTATCATATTTTGTGCTAAGACAGACTTCACAACCCCTTATGATTTCATCGATCGTTTTTTTCATTCCCCACCAAAAGTACCGTCTTCGCAACTCTTGCAATGTTTCGTGCACCCCGCAGTGGTTCGTTTTGCCCTGATGGTATGCGAGCGTCACCTCTCTCTGCTGCTCGGCATCTCCAAGTGTCTGGACCATCAATTTACATCGGACAAAAGTCCTATCCACCCCGATTCGCTCGGATCGCCATATTCGTTTAATTTTCTCCCAAATGGTGGTGTTCCCGACATATAGGTGATGGATTCTTCCAGGTTTGGATGCATCCTTCAGCTCTGCAGATTTGGTCGTCCCTAGCTCCTGGCTGCGACCAGTTGATCGTGATCCGACTATTGCCGTACCGCGTATATTCAATTTTCATCAACCCGGAGGTCCTGTTTTCCAGATAATTTGTCGATGCTTGTCATTGACGATCTCCTCCAATTCTTCCATATCAGTCGGTCTTTCGTCATTCGGGTTTTCATCTTCTGAAAGTTCCTGTCCTTCGTCTGTCGCGTCATGTTCTCCCTCCCCTTCTGGCGTTCACTCTCGCAAAAATTGCCTCACGTTCCTGGATGGTTCCCCTTCGTCTTCCTCTATTGCGTTTACCGTTATTGCGCGGGACAGCCAATCCACTACCACATTTTCTTTGCCCGGCTTGTATACGATGTCCATGTTGTGCTGGCTTAGGAATTCTTTCCACCGAGTAACCCTCGCGGAGGATTCTTTTAACTTCCCAACCCATTGCACGGGTCTATGATCTGTATGTACTCGGAATTTTCTCCCGGACACGTAGGACCTGAAGTGGTCAATGGCCCACACAATCACCAATAGTTCTCTCCCGAGGGCGCTGTACCTAGTTTCTGTTTCCGTGACGCTTTTTAAATATTTCTCATTTTCCGTCCGAGCTGATTTTCGGTTTTACTAAAAACTAATAGGTCATCCATATAGATTCGGCACACTGATTCATCTATACCCCTTAGGAACTCGTCCATGAGGCGCTGGAACATAATGGGAGCATTTTTAAATCCAAACGGCATCCTCGTGAACTCGTAGTGCCCTCTTTCAAACGTGAATGCCGTCTTGGGTTGATCTTTCGGATGCATTTTTATTTGATGATACCCTGTCTTTAAGTTCTCTATCTCTTCCCGGATGTGGTGACGTAACACTTGCGGGTATCTCCGTTCCTTGATGTAAGCCACTCTCTCTTGTATTAGCGGGATTTCATATACTGTCTTTCCCGTCGCTCCCAGTACGTCGCCTTCTTTGAAGAAGACATCTCCGTATTCCGTTCTTAACGTCGGTCTCCAGTCTTCCGTTCTATTGATCGCGCCTACTCGCGAGTAGAGGGAAAATGCGGGAGCTGGGACACGGTTGTGCGCGCCCACGTGACCAGTCACTTGACCTATGGCGGGAAATTTGAATTTGAATGTTTGCCTCGACCTAACCTTAACTACCACGTGGTCTCACCTTAACTATCGGGCCACGCCCCTTTTTAGTCACGTGAACGTTAGGCCCCGTCCCTTTTACTTCTATCCCTCCCCAACCAGCCAATCATATTGCTTCATCCTGATTACCCCCACCCTAAGCCGCCATATTGTTTACAATGACGTGGTCAGTATCCACGCTTAACCACCAGGTTTATCACCTACACCAATTGAAAGGTCAGGTACCCAATTCATAATCTGTAACCTTCCCAACGGTTATATATAATCGTAACCTATACGATGAAGGGTCAGGTACACTCTTTATACTCTGTAACCTTCCCAAAGGTTACATAACCTTTACATTCTTTTCGTGTTTGTGCAACCTTCTCAATGTTTACAAAACCTTTACAGTATTTAACTTTACCAACATGTAAACAGGTTGGATCATGCATAGACAAGTTGGATGATGCTCAGGTGAAATGCAAACATGGACTTGGACTCTTAATCCCTAAAACATAAATGAATAGTAGGGCTCATTAATCCTATAACAGCTTTTGGACTTTGAACTCTTAATCCCCAATTTTTCTTATCTCGCTGAAACATAAACAAAACAACTTTTCAATGTACTGCGTATTTTTAATCTCTGATAGTATATATAATGGTCTTAAAAGGATTAACTTTTAATTCTTTAAGTTCCTATCGAACTTTTAATCCCTAAAATATATCGACAAATCAAAACGACTGTATCACGCTGGCCAAAGAGGATATATCTTTTCATAGCTTTGAAATATTTTCAAAGTGCACGAGTCGGTACTAATAACTTCGAACACGATGCAGTAAATTTTTATTAATGAATATTAATTAATCCTTGTTATACGTAAACAAAACCACTTTTTAATCTTCTATGTATTTTTAATCTCTGATTATATAATCAATGGACTTACAAATTTACAAATACATCGATAAATCGAAACGACGGTATCACGCTGGCCAAAGAGGTTGCACCTTTACATAGCTTTGAAATATTTTCAAAGTACACGAGTCGGTATTGACAACTTCGAACACGATGCAGTAAATTTTTATTAATAAATATTAAATAATCCTTAATTAACACTAATTCTTAATACTTTAATAGCTTTTGGATTTTGAGATGTTAATACTGAAACATAAAGAATGATTTAGGACTTTTTGCTTTATGATTTAGGACTTAATGATTTACTCCACATGGGAATTTTCCTGGCTAGTTTACATAATGTTCTCAATGTCTATGATTTATGCAACCTTCCCAATGTTTACCTTTACCTACCTATTTGTTTACGTTTTCTTTAACCTTCCCAATATTTAAATCTTATGTAAATACAGTCTTCTCAACTGATTTTTTTTTGCCTTTCCTAAATTGTTTTTCCCCTTTTCTGAACTTGATTTAATTATAATTAACAACCCTGGTTCCTAATTGCACTCGTATCAGACCTTGCGATATCATCGGCTCCTTTCGGCTACTCTCGGATACCCTCGGAGCAGAGCGGCCGAGCCCCGATCATTGTCCTCAGTGACGCTCGTTCGCCCTCGTTTTTCCTCGGGCCCCCACCTCGATCTCCCTAGTCTGCTTTAGGGTGCTCCCAATTCGAGAATAGCCGAACTCCTCCGGTCTCATATGATCATCCAGAATCACTAGGAAAATTTTGAAAAAATCTCCTCTTCTCACCTGGACTTCTCCTACGGTTCCAACCTTTCATTTTACTCAGCACGTAGAGTTCTCTCGTCTGGGTACCCCTTGATCAACTCTAAATATTTACATTTTTCATAACTTGAAGTCCAATAATTTTAATGATTTTTAGTAATTTTAGCGGTTTTTATTGATTTTAGTTATTTCTCATCAACTTCTAATGGCAAAATACAGTTCGGCAATAATACCATGCTTAATGTTTAGCCGAATCCATCATTTTCTTTCAATTCATTGATAATATCTTTTGAGTAGGTATTTTTTTGCTTTACTGGTCTTTTATCTCTAATTTTTAACATAGCTTTATATTTGTTAGTATATTTTAACCAATTTTAGATATTATTTTTTGTTTTTATAATTGATTTTGGCTGTTACTTTATTGATTTTAGAAATAAAATAAAATGTTTTATTAGCAAATATTTGTATATAAAACTGTTTTGAGATGATTTATTATCTATAGTTGATATTATTTGAGAATGTTGATGTAAGATGTGCTTTATTTGGTCCCCATTTGTATGATATTATTGTTTTGTTTTTTTCATTCCTAATGATGCCCGAATTAGCGAAACGTTGACTGATCAGATATTTACTGCTTTTTAATAGACTCAAAACTTTATTCAGGGTTCTTCCAGAAATATACTGATAATTTAGAAATATTCATATTAACCCTTCTCCATACTCAATTTATAATTCAAATTGTTTGATTTCTTTCATGAAATGATAACTATTTATTAGATATTTCTATATCGTCTCCGGGTCAAAATGTCTTGTTTCGTGCAGGTGACTGTCAATATTAGAATGTTTAGCATGATCGAATTATAGATAATACTAAAATTAACTCATATGAGCACAATCGTGGTAGTTATAGCACAATTATGACCACACTTTTTCCCAAAAATACCGTAAGTTCGCTTATGAGGCACCACTATCAGTACTTGTTTCCTCAATCAGTTCAATCAATTTTAACGAGTCCATCTTCCTTTTGCACACTAACTTTCTGTTGGACAGAACATTTATGGAGTTCACCAGGATGAGAACCATTGTTAAGAGGTGTTTCATAGCACTCTAGGATTTTAAAATGAGTAGCTGATAGAGGGAAAATGAGGTAGTTAGAGCACAATGCTGATCACACTTTCTACGAAGAATAGCATCCCTTGCAAAGGTGTGTTTATTGGTAAGCATATCAATCACAGACTAGATTTTATTTGTTTTTATTAGATTGATATTTATTTTTTATTAAGAGACCGAAGCTGGACGTCATTAAGACTCCAATATCTTTTGGTAATCAACTCCTATCAATCCTAAATGTTATATATTTCCTCGAAAAGACAGAAAGTTGACGGAAGGCATTAGCTCCACCCTCACTTCATAATTCAAATTGTTTGATTTCTTTCATGAAATGATAACTATTTATTAGATATTTCTATATCGTCTCCGTATCAAAATGTCCCGTTTTGTGAAGGTGACTTTAAATATTAGAATGTTTGCCATCATCAGGTGATAGATAATATTAACAGTGACTAATATGTGCAAAATCGTAATAGTTAGAGCACAATTCGGAAAATGTTAAATATTTCCTCGAAAAGACAGAAATTTAACGGAAGGCATTAACCACTTTCTGAATAGTTAGACGAGACGCAGGCATTACATGGGGTTATAATCCAAGAATCGTGCTCTGGATATGTTCTATTGTTATAAGATAAACACTAGATGGGCGACCTTAGTAGTTGAGCTCATATAAATACCCAATTTATCACTTTTGTAGTGGAAATGCAGCAACATATCGATGATTATTAAAAATATCAACACAACTGCATGCGAATCTGCTGACATCTATTGTTTGTTTTAAGAGCTATTATTCTAACTTTTAATAATCACCGATATGTTGCTGCATTTTCGTAATAAGAGTGTAGGTATTTATATGAGCTCAACTACTAAGGTCGCCCATCTAGTGTTTATCTTATAACAATAGAACATATCCAGAGCACGATTCTTGGATTATAACCCCATGTAATGCCTGCGTCTCGTCTAACTATTCAGAAAGTGGTTAATGCCTTCCGTTAAATTTCTGTCTTTTCGAGGAAATATTTAACATTTTCCGAATTGTGCTCTAACTATTACGATTTTGCACATATTAGTCACTGTTAATATTATCTATCACCTGATGATGGCAAACATTCTAATATTTAAAGTCACCTTCACAAAACGGGACATTTTGATACGGAGACGATATAGAAATATCTAATAAATAGTTATCATTTCATGAAAGAAATCAAACAATTTGAATTATGAAGTGAGGGTGGAGCTAATGCCTTCCGTTTACTTTCTGTCTTTTCGAGGAAATCTATAACATTTAGGATTGATAGAGGTTGATTACCAAAAGATATTGGAATCTTAATGACGTCCAGCTTCCGTCTCTTAATAAAAAATAAATATCAATCTAATAAAAACAAATAAAATCTAGTCTGTGATTGATATGCTTACCAATAAACACACCTCGGCAAGGGATGCTATTCTTCGTAGAAAGTGTGATCAGCATTGTGCTCTAACTACCTCATTTTCCCTCTATCAGCTATTCATTTTAAAATCCTAGAGTGCTATGAAACACCTCTTAACAATGGTTCTCATCCTGGTGAACTCCATAAATGTTCTGTCCAACAGAAAGTTAGTGTGCAAAAGCAAGATGGACTCGTTAAAATTGATTGAACTGATTGAGGAAACAAGTACTGATAGTGGTGCCTCATAAGCGAACTTACGGTATTTTTGGGAAAAAGTGTGGTCATAATTGTTCTATAACTACCACGATTGTGCTCATATGAGTTAATTTTAGTATTATCTATAATCCGATCATGCTAAACATTCTCATATTGACAGTCACCTGCACAAAACAAGACATTTTGACCCGGAGACGATATAGAAATATCTAATAAATAGTTATCATTTCATGAAAGAAATCAAACAATTTGAATTATGAAGCGAATATGGAGTATGGGTTAATATGAATATTTCTAAATTATCAGTATATTTCTGGAAAAATCCTGAATAACGATTTGAGTCTCTTAAACAGCAGAAAATATTTGGCCAGTCAAGGTTTCCCAATTCGGTCATTATTAGGAGTAAAAAAAACAAACAACATATCATACAAATGGGGACCAATTATAGCATATCTTACATCAGCATTCTCAAATAATATCAACTACAGATAATACATCATCTCAAAACAGTTTTATATACAAATATTTGCTAATAAAACATTTTATTTTATTTCTAAAATCAATAAAGTAACAGCCAAAATCAATTATAAAAACAAAAAATAATATCTAAAATTGGTTAAAATATACTAAAAAATATAATTCATTCATTCGGCGCTACAACTCGATGTCGAGTCTTGGCCACCGATTGTTCCGATCCTGCGCTGCTGCCATCCAGCTCCTCACACCCAACATGGACCTAGCATCTCCAGGCACTCCATCACTCCATCGAAGACGAGGTCTTCCTCTTCGCCTTGTTCCATGTATCCCCTCCGTCACTATTTTCTTTGGCAGATCATTCTCAGCCATCCGAACAACATGTCCGGCCCATCTCAATCTACTGAGCCTCAAACACTGCACCACATCTGGTTCCTTAAATAAATCTTTGAGCTCCTGGTTTGTTCGACGTCTCCATACCTGGTCAACCTTCACAGCTCCAAAGATTTTACGCAGAATCTTTCTCTCAAAGACCATCAAATTCTGCACACCAGTTTTGGAGATAGTCCACGTTTCTGAGGCATAAAGGGGAATTGGCGGGATAATTGTTTTGTATAATAGAACTTTTGTTGTCCCGTCAATGCACGGCTCCTAAAATATGGACTGAGGCCATAAGAACAACGGTTGGCGCTTAGCACTCTTCGTTTAATTTCAGAGTCCACAACATTGTCTTGGGTTATGAGGGACCCGAGATAGATAAACTCGGAGACTTTTCCAATAGTATACTCTCCGATAGTGATTTCTTGGCCAGGCCTGGGTATTTCCTCTGTGACCATGTATTTGGTCTTTGCTGCGTTTACTTTAAGTCCCATTTTTCTCGCTGCTTCTGCTAGTTTAAGGAATCCATCAGAGACAGCTTGGAAGGATCGTCCGGCGATATCAATATCATCAGCATAAGCCAGAAGTTGTACTGTTCGGCTGAATACTGTTCCGCCCACCTGAATACCAGATTCTCTAATGGCCTTCTCCAGAGCTAGATCGAATAGGAGGCATGCCAGTGCATCCCCCTGCCTCAGTCCTTTCCCAGATGTGAATTCCTCAGATCTTGCTCCTCCAATCTGCACCATACATCTTACTTCTCCCATGGTGAGTAAGCTTTTCCGGGATTTCAAGCTCTCTCATTGCCTTGTACAGTTGTTCCCTGTGGACACTGTCGTAAGCTTCTTTAAAATCCACAAACAGATGGTGCGTTTTAAGCTTATATTCGCGTCCTTTCTCAAGTATGATGCGCAAGCAGAATATTTGGTCAATTGTGGATCGTCCTTTTCGAAAGCCACGCTGGTATGGACCCAAGATGTTTTCTGCAAAGGGGAGTAAGCGCTGAAAGAGGATGTTGGACAGCACTTTATATGCACAGGAGAGTAAGGAAATGCCTCTATAATTGCCACAGACCAGCCGGTTACCCTTTTTGTGTATTGGACAGATTATAGACTTATTCCAAGATTCCGGCATTACTTCATCAATCCAGATCCAAATTATAATATTCTGGATGATTTTCACAAGCTCACTGCCTCCACACTTTAGTAATTCTGCAGGCAGTTCGTCAGCACCTGGCACCTTATGATTTTTAAGCCTTGTCAGAGAGTCCAGAATCTTCTCTTCATCTGGGGGTTCCATAGGCTGATAATTAGCAAGATCTTCATGGTTGTCGTTCTCAACTTCATCCGGTAGATCTTTGTTCAGAAACTGAAAGAAGTGTCTCTTCCATTCTCCAAGCACATCCACCATGTTCGTGAGTAGCTTTCAGTCTTCATTCAAGCAGTAGGTAGTTTTGCTTTCAAAAGATTTTCTTTTTCGATTAACTGCTCTGAAGAATTCTCTAAATTGCTTGTTGTCCCTTAGAAGTTCAGTCTTATCCAATTCGTTTTCTCCCACTGTCTTTTCTTATAATGGTGGTTCGACGTTCCTCCTCGTCTCTCGCTGAACCTTGGCTTTATATGCTTCATTCTTCTGATGTGTTGCCCTTTCACATTCCTTGTCAAACCATGGAGATCTCGGGTCCCTTTCTTCTGGTCCAAGCAGTTTAATAGCTGTATCTGATATAGCTTCTGAATATGAAGCCCACGTGGAGTCAATGTCACCCTTCAAGACACCAACCTGGCGAATACACTAGTCCAGTTCTGATTCATATTGAGCGAGAACTATCGGATCCTTGAGCTTATTAAGGTCATAGCGCTTAGGCTTCTGTTCCAGTACGCTTGTTTTTCTAAGCGTTATTCGTGCTCGGACATGGACGATACTTAAATAGTGGTCAGAATCCATATTTGCTCCTCTGAAAGCTCTCACGTTGAGGAGATTGGACATGTGTCTCCGGTCGATTAGAATATGATCGATCTGGTTCAGTGTTGACCTGTCAGGTGTTTTCCAAGTTCCTTTGTGGATTTTCTTATGAGGGAAGAGAGTACTGCCAATAGTAAGATCTCGAGAGGCAGCAAAATTTATAAGTCTTACTCCATTGTCATTGCTTGATTCATGCAAACTATGGCGACCAATAATTGGGTGAAATATTGATTTCTTCCCAACTTTTGCATTAAAATCACCTGCAATAATTTTCAGATCATGTGGGCAGGCATCCACAGTTCTCTCCAGGAGCTCATAAAAGGCTTCTTATTCTCCATCTTCCGAAACTTCCGTGGGGGCATGCACACTTAAAATGGAATAGTTATAAAATGTTCCTTAGAGGATCCTTACTACACAGATTCTTGGACTTACAGCTCTGAATCCAATTACTTGTCGATATCTCCCTTTTATCACAAAACCTGTACCATATTCATGCGCCCTCTCACTACAGCTGTAGTAAATGGTGTGACGCTTCTTCTCCATGATTCCTTGGCCGGTCCATCGGATTTCCTGGATGGCAGTAATGTCCAGATAATATTTTTTGGTTTGTTCTAAGAGCAGTTTTAGTCCTCTGTAGAGAGTTAGGACATTCCAATATCCTAAGCTGAAGTTAAGCCTGGGGTTGCCGGGTCGTTTCCGTTTTAGACTATTTGATTCCGAGGCTGTTATAGGTTTCTGGATATATTTATTTTCGGGTAGCGAGGCTATCAACCCAGTCTACGTACCCTAGTCTGCTGGTGGGGCTGCCACCTTTGTGTCTACAGACAGACACTCCTTCTGGGGCGGCTACCTAGGAAAGGTGACCCTAGGGTATATACTGTGCATGACCATGTGTACAGTGTGCTGTATTTGTGTGCTGTGTGAGTGATAGTGTAAGTTTACCCCCAACCTGCAGGACCAGTGGTTGATTGCGGTACTACGACAGGGCGATGGGGCCACCACATCCCTACGCCAAAAAATGCAAGCTATGTTAAAAATTAGAAATAAAAGACCAGTAAAGCAAAAAAATACCTACTCAAAAGATATTATCAATGAATTGAAAGAAAATGATGGATTCGGCTAAACATTAAGCATGGTATTATTGCCGAACTGTATTTTGCCATTAGAAGTTGATGGATGAGAAATAACTAAAATCAATAAAAACCGCTCAAATTACTAAAAATCACTAAAATTATTGGACTTCAAGTTATGAAAAATGTAAATATTTAGAGTTGATCAAGAGGTACCCAGACGAGAGAACTCTACGTGCTGAGTAAAATGAAAGGTTGGAACCGTAGGAGAAGTCCAGGTGAGAAGAGGAGATTTTTTCAAAATTTTCCTAGTGATTCTGGATGATCATATGAGACCGGAGCAAAAAAAAAATCAGTTGAGAAGACTGTATTTACATAAGATTTAAATATTGGGAAGGTTAAAGAAAACGTAAACAAATAGGTAGGTAAAGGTAAACATTGGGAAGGTTGCATAAATCATAGACATTGAGAACATTATGTAAACTAGCCAGGAAAATTCCCTAGTGGAGTAAGGTGCTGCGCCCTAGCGGACCGAAAATGTATATGTAGGTAAAGGTAAAAATTGGGAAAAATTGCATAAAATAATAGCTAATAATAATGACGTCATCTATCAGATATTATGAAAGGATTAAAAGGCTCTATATCATTGTTTGTAAATGATAAAGAAACTTAAAACTAAAGCTAAAACTAAAGAAACTAAAGGATTTAATATTTAATTCTTTTACGGCGTTTTAATAGTTTATACTATGAAAGATCAAAAATACATATAAGATTAAAAAGTTGTTTTGTTTAGGTTTCAGCGAGATGAGTAATGATAGAGCATTAACAGTTCAAAGTCCATTGTTTACTTTTAAAGGAAGGATTAAGAGATAGAGCATTATTGCGAAAACTAAATTTGTTTACTTTTTAGTGGAAGGATTAACAAGTCCTAAATCATTCTTTATGTTTCAGTATTAACATCTCAAAATCCAAAAGCTATTAAAGTATTAAGAATTAGTATTAATTAAGGATTATTTAATATTTATTAATAAATATTTACTGCATCGTGTTCGAAGTTGTCAATACCGACTCGTGTACTTTGAAAATATTTCAAAGCTATGTAAAGGTGCAACCTCTTGGGCCAGCGTGATACCGTCGTTTCGATTTATCGATGTATTTGTAAATTTGTAAGTCCATTGATTATATAATCAGAGATTAAAAATACATAGAAGATTAAAAAGTGGTTTTGTTTACGTATAAGAAGGATTAATTAATATTCATTAATAAAAATTTACTGCATCGTGTTCGAAGTTATTAGTACCGACTCGTGTACTTTGAAAATATTTCAAAGCTATGAAAATATATATCCTCTTTGGCCAGCGTGATACAATCGTTTTGATTTGTCGATATATTTTAGGGATTAAAAGTTCGATAGGAACTTAAAGAATTAAAAGTTAATCCTATTAAGACTAATATTTATACTATCAGAGATTAAAAATACGCAGTACATTGAAAAGTTGTTTTGTTTATGTTTCAGCGAGATAAGAAAAATTGGGGATTAAGAGTTCAAAGTCCAAAAGCGGTTATGGGATTAATGAGCCCTACTATTCATTTATGTTTTAGGGATTAAGAGTCCAAGTCCATGTTTGCATTTCACCTGGGCATCATTCAAGTTGTCTATACATGTTTCAACCTGTTTACATGTTGGTAAAGTTAAATACTATAAAGGTTCTGTAAACATTGGGAAGGTTACAGGCTATAAAGTGGGTATCTGACCCTTCAACAAAACCTCAAGTCTCTCAAACGGTAGAACAACAAAATGGCGGCTGGGTACACTCATGCTCTATTAGGTGGGTACCTGACCCCTTCAACAACAACTTAAGTATCTCAAACGGTAGAAAAATAAAAAGGTGACGTAAAACAAAATGGCGGCCGGGTACACTCATGCTCTATAAGGTGGATACTTGAAACTTCAATGGGTGGATGGGGAAAACTATGTGGGCGGAGCATAGCCCAGGAGCCTCCGTGGTTCACGTGACTGGATCACGTGACTAAAAATGGGCGGGGCATAAGTTCAAAGTCCATGTTTTCATTTCACCTGAGCATCATCCAACTTGTCTATGCATGATCCAACCTTTTTACATGTTGGTAAAGTTAAATACTGTAAAGGTTTTGTAAACATTGAGAAGGTTGCACAAACACGAAAACAATGTAAAGGTTATGTAACCTTTGGGAAGGTTACAGAGTATAAAGAGTGTACCTGACCCTTCATCGTATAGGTTACGATTATATATAACCGTTGGAAAGGTTACAGATTATAAATTGGGTACCTGACCTTTCAATTGGTGTAGGTGATAAACCTGGTGGTTAAGCGTGGATGCTGACCACGTCATTGTAAACAAAATGGCGGCTTAGGGTGGGGATAATCAGGATGAAGCAATATGATTGGCTGGTTGAAGAGGGATAGGGGTAAAAGGGACGGGGCCTAACGGTCACGTGACTAAAAAGGGGCGTGGCCCGATAGTTAAGGTAAGGTCGAGGTGAGACCACGTGGCAGTTAAGGTTAGGTTGAGGCAAAAATTCAAATTCAAATTTCCCGCCATAGGTCACGTGAGCGCGCACAACCGTGTCCCAGCTCCCGCATTTTCCCTCTACTCTCGCGCTTTCTGGTCCCTTACGAGAGTTTTACATTTAAACTTCTCTCCCCCTATCCTAATGTTCCATTTCCCACTGCTATTCCTAATCCTCGCGCCTACCTTTTCCAGCAGATCGCACTCTATAATAACATGGTAATCCCGGGGCATACCCCCACGATATGTACTTTTAAATTAGACCCCCTAGTTCCCCATCTATCTAGCCCTATCTCTGCCTCCCCCTCTACTTCACGTGGGCCACCCAGGATGATTAATTTACAGCAACATACCTGGATCTGGAGTGTCCTCTCTCCAGCACTCAGCTTTTCCAGCGCTTCTCGACACATGATGGTGTTGGAACTCCCGGTGTCAACCAGACATCTCACTCCGCCTTCCGCTTTAATTATAGGCAGACCGCTGTGTTTCCCTCTCACGTTATAACTCACTAACCTGCGGTCGCCTCTCTGCCGCCACTCTCCTCAGACTTCCTCTCGGTGCTTCTTTCCTCCCGATACTCGCTTCCAACTGCTCCTTCCGCTCCTCTGTCCGCTTTTATTGTCCGGGTTATCTATTTCCTCTTCCGATTCTGCATTCCCGGATGTTTCCGTTGACTCCCCTGATGATCCGCTCAGTCTCCGTGAGTCGTTCCTTCTCCGAACTCTCTGGGCGTTTACCTCCATTGGTTCCGGCTGTGCTGTTTCCCTCCTTCTGTAGATGTAGGGGCACTGCCTGGCGATGTGCCCTTCCGTCCCGCACTCAAAACATCTGGTGCGTGGACATTGGGCTACCAAATGTCCAGTTCTCCCGCAACCGTGACACTTACGGTCTTCTTTCCTACCGCTGTTCCTTGGCCTTGATAGTCCTAGTCTTCTCTCTCCCAGTACGCCCCTCTCTCTTCTGCTATCTCCAAACTCTCTCTTTTTCCACTTGGTCTGTGTAGTCCTGGGGCGTCTATATACCATTTTAGTCCACCCGGTCTCTTCGACTTCCATCCGGGCTTCCTCATCTCTCGCGCTCACATCTACCATTTCCTGCGCGCATTCAACGAAGGTTCGCTCTCTAGGCAGGTCTTCTTTCTTTCCTGTCTCCTTGGCCAGTTGTACCTTAAGTATTGTCGACAGGAAGACCATCCTAGCTTCTACTTCTTCCAAACTCCACGTCTCCCTCATTTCCTTCCTTTTAAAAAATGGTTCAACTCACCTGTATCTCCGGTGAATCTCTCCAGGTCCGATAACGCCTTCCTAAGGTCCCGTGACGTTGCTGTTTTAATTTTTAGCCATTCTAATGCGTTCGCATGCGCTGCCGCCAAGGTGGTCTCTGGTAGAGCTGGGATCTCCGACATTGGTGGAATATTCGTCTGTATATTTAACACTGGTGGTCTCAGTATTTCATTGGTCGCCATCTCTCTACTTTTTCGTGATCACGCCGTCCGGTCACGAAACCGAGAACTCAAAAAAAAAATAAAATGGGTTTCGGAATGGTTAAGCTCCGATCGTACTTCGTCCCGGGTTTCGGCACCAGTTAAGTGACAGCGAGTTAAAACTGATAAAAAAAAGTAAAAGGTTAGAGAAAGAATAGTCAAGACTACAAAGACTAAATCAAGACTACTTTATTCCTCTTAGTAATCCTCCTTATATACATTTATCATTGTTTACATAAGAGATAGGGTATTAAGTACAATAATGCTCCAGACTATAACTTATATATATTAATATATGATGTATATTAATATATGTGAATTTAATATAACTCTAAATCAAAACTTAATTTCTTTATATATGATTAGGCCCCTTAAGAATAACAATTAACACTTCAACATAAAAATCAATTAATGCTTGCAATGTTTTAAATAAAATAAAAGGCAAACAATATAAATTCTCGTCTCGAAAAATATAATTTATGTGAACACAAAAAAACAAACACGAAAAATGATAAAAGAAAAGAAAAAGAGAGAACATGGAAAATACAAAAATGAGTCGGTAAGCAAATTTGAAGCTTGTGCATTAAAAACTATTGTTCATTTCTGATCTGGATGTTAATCCTATAATATAATTATAGAAATATTGAAGGTGATAGTAAGTAATTATGTATAAAATAAAAATAAATTTTATTGCAACGTCAGTCTCGTTATTTAATAGCCACACCTCGTATATATATATATATATATATATATATATATATATATATATATATATATATATATATATATATATATATAAATTATTTAATTTTAAAGTAAAAACGATCTTTCAGTTTTTATTAGAAGTGACAAAGTCAGTAGTAGTCATACTAACCAAGTCAAACCATCTAACTAAATTTGATTATAGAGCAAAGCCTTCTAAAACCTTTTCGAGAAATTGCGTCAGTTCTAATAGTCTGTATTTTACGCAGCCATTGTTTATTTTATTATACTATGCAATTAATAAAATAAAAGGATTTTGTTTTAATATTAATTGTTAAGGAATTATAATTGAAAGGTTTTTAAAAAAACACGAATTAAATGAAATTTCTAGTGTTATTAAGGATATTGAAAAACTTGAGAACCTTTTTTTAGGCTTAGATTCAGCTTTTTTTTTTTCTTTTTTTTTTTATTTGTAAAATAATAAAGCTGCCACACTCAAGGGCAATAGGAATTAGGGCTATGAGAATCCATGCATACCATATGCACAAAATAAACGAAAGAAAAACAAAACAAAAAAAAAAAAAAATAAAATAGAAATAATAAATATCATATAAAAAGAAAAAAAAAATGTACATTACTAGTAAAAATGAATAGATAAACAAATTAAATAATAACAAAATAAGTAAACAACCAAGAAAAAAATAAATAAATAAGTTAAGTAAAAATAAAATAAGTCATCTTAAACACATTCATACCTATATACAATATTTATAATCTGCCCAGAGAACTCCTAACCAAGCTCTGCCCCCACATGTGAATGGCAAAGCTGGGCTCCAGGAGATCCCAGCGCTTCTCACACAGTCGCGTCACTGGTATTAAAAACCAGTGGAGACTGAGTGAGGGCACTAGAGCCACAGACGCTCAGGACGTGAGTGGAGAAGCTGGCCATTGCCAGAACTCCAATAGCACATTTACAAAAGGTCTCGAGGCCACTGCCGTTTCAACCTTCGAGGAGGGTTATAGGGATGGTTGGTGCTGGATAGGGATTGTGCTAAGGGATTAGGATGATGAGTAAGGTTCTGATGAAATGTAGAGAATTTGTAAGGAATTATGTCAAGAATATACGAGATTTTAAGATCATGGTGTAAGGTCTTGTTTGAAACATAATGTGGGGCATTGACTATTGTACGGAGGACTTTAGACTGGAAGGATTGAATACGTTTGATGTTCGAAAGTTTAGCTGTCCCCCACAGTCCTAGTTCGTAGGTCCAAATAGGTTTCAGAATGGTCTTGTAGATTAGCAGCTTGTTGTCTATTGATAGATGAGATATTCTGTTCAGTAGTCTGTATAACTGGCCAAATCGTTGATTAAGCTCTTGTCTTTTAAGTCTAGTATGAGGGTTCCATGTTAGTCTTTTGTCAAGAAGGAAGCCAAGATACCGGACTGTGTCTGAAATGGGAAGTGGTGTGGAATTAAAATGGACTGGCGGACAGGATCTGCGTCGGAGGGTGAATGTGACATGCTTACATTTTGATTCATTGACCTTGATGCGCCAATTGTTGCACCACTGTTCAATCAGGGAGAGATGCCTTTGTAGGTTTAAGGATGCCATTTCAGGATCGGAATGGGATGACAGGATAGTGGTATCATCTGCAAATATTGCCAGAAAAGTATCGGGATTTGTAGGAAGGTCAGCGGTAAATAAAATGTAGAGGACTGGACCTAAGACGCTGCCTTATGGACACCGGCTTCGATTCTGTAATAGTTGGAAAATTCAGCACCACAGCGAACTCCGAAGGAACGGTTAGAGAGGTAGGATCGAAGGATTAGATATAAGGATTGGGGTAACTGGATTTTGAGCTTGAAAAGCAAGCCATCGTGCCACACCCCGTCAAAAGCTTGAGCTATGTCCAGAAAGGTGACAGTACAATATTGCTTGCTTTCAAGTGCAAAGGATATATGTTCAAAAACGCGAAGGCCTTGTTGAACAGTGGAATGTCCTGAGCAAAATCAAAACTGGTGTGAAGGGATTTTTTGGGATTCGAGTATTCGAAGGATGCGTTTTAGAAGGATTTTTTTTTTAAAAAATTGAAAGAATCGGGAGCAAACTTATTGGCCTATAGGATGAGCTATTATTGATAGGTTTTCTTGGTTTATGGAAAAGGATAATGGAGTGTTTTCCAAGCGTGGAGTGTTTCCACATCAGAGGAAAGTGGGTTGTGCGAAGGATACAATTGTGCAGGTAGGTAAGGAGTATAACCGCTTTTGGGGGAAGTTGACGAAGGATCTGGGAAGTGAGGAGACCGTATCCAGGGGATTTTCGGAGTTTAAGGTTATTTATGAGCAATTTGACCTCAGAGGGGCTGACAGCTTTTGGAGGTAAAGGGAGAGGAATCGGTGAAGTGAGGAATTCCTAGACTTTGGCTGTATGGATGGGGTGGATTTCAGGATGGGGAATGAATATGTTGGAAAGATACTTGGCGAATTCCTCTGCTCTGTTCCCATCTGACGAAGCCCAGGATCCATCATCGCGTCGGAGGGGATGGGAAATGGAGTGGTATTTTATAGGATTTTTTTGTTACCTTCCAGAGGGAGTTGTCGGAAGCAGATAGTGAGGAAAGGTAGGAGTTATAGGATTGTGACCTATAGGTGGACAATTTCTTTTTAACTAATTTGGAATAATGGATGTATAGTTTCCGATCGTCAGGATGCCTGGTTCTTTGCCAGAGGGTCCTCGAACATCGTTTGGAATGGATAAGATTTTTAAGATATTGAGGTAAAGGATTTTTTGGCGGCATTTTGGGGAAGGAGGAGGTGAGGATGCATTCCAGATTGCTTGCTGGATCAAGGTTGTGTAGGAATTCACAGCTTCATCAAGGTCTTGAAGAGTTTTTAGGGATACTCTGAGGTCTATTGACTCTATTTCTATCTTAGAATAAAAGTTATACATAAAGAAATTCTATCAAATAACGAAAATGATTTTATAATACTTTATAGCGTTTTTCCTCGCGCGGATCTCATTACCGCGTAGGGGAGCGTCCCACGGGTGGCGGATGTGGGGATGGTCGGTGGAAATTCCTTGGAAGTTCCTCCCGGCTAAGTCCGATGGACTCGCTGACCAACAATGAGAGCGCCCCTCCAGGCTTGCTGGAGGGTGTGACGTAGGTTTGAACGCCCTACTCACATATTTTTAGTTCACAAAATACCACAAAAAGTCATGGATCTCTCTGAGGTAAAACGCTCATTATCCGGAAGTAAACTAGTCCCCCGTTCGGGTCTCCGGGTGGGGACTGCTTCAGGGGATTCATGGCGCAAGTTGAAAATTAGAGATTTAGGTATAGGGACGTGGAACGTAAGAAGTTTGAATACAGCGGGTGGGTTAAAATCGGTGGCAAACGAGGTTAAGAGATACAATGTAGATATCGTGGCACTGCAAGAGGTTCGGTGGCCAGGGGAGGGTTCGTTAACAGAAGGGAACTATTCTATTTGGTACGGTGGGAGCGGTAATTATTGTTTAGGTACTGGATTTCTAATAAGGAATAGATTGCTCTCCGCATTGAGGGACGTAAAATTTTTTAGTGATAGGATATCTGTGGCCATATTTCAGGGGCGGTGGTTTAAAATCGCGCTGATAAACATACATTCCCCTACCGAAGACAGTGATGATGAAGTTAAATGCGAATTTTATGATAAACTAGAGTGGGTATATGATAAACTACCTCGAAACTGCATGAAAATAATATTAGGGGACGCTAACGCAAAGGTGGGAAGGGAAGAAGTATACTATCCGACGATCGGTAAAGAAAGTGTGCACGAACATAGCAATGATAATGGGATCCGTCTAATAAACTTTGCTATCTCGAAAAACCTAACAATCAAAAGTACTACGTTTAAACATAGGGATATTCATAAGTATACGTGGACATCGCCGGATTCACAAACACGCAATCAAATTGATCATGTTTTGATACAACAAAGATGGCAAAATAGTATAATTAACGTGAGGTCTTATCGTGGGGCAGAATGTGGGTCAGATCATGAATTAGTAATCGCGAAACTTCGACAAAAACTTAATATAAAAAAAAGGAAAGAAAGCCGTATTTGTTCCGAAAATTTTGATCTAGATAAATTGAAAAACCCTTCAATTAGAAATCAATTCGCGGTAGAAATCAAGAATAGGTTTGAAGCCTTGGAATCTTTAGATGAGGATCGCGAAGATGTAGACAAGCTATGGATCGGAATTAGGGATAATATTAAAGAGGTAAGTAATCTGTGTCTTGGAAAAAGGGACAATAAAAAGAATAAACCGTGGTTCGATAATGATTGTCTAAACTTGTGCGAAAAAAGAAGAGCCGCGAAACTAAAAGCTTTGAATAATCCAAGCGATAACAATGTTGCTAATTTCCGGGCCTTGATGAATGAAACGTCCAAATTCCTCAAAAATAAAAAACGAGAATATCTTAAAAACAAAATAATAGAGATAGAAACTAATAGAATTGAAAACAACGTAAGAGACATGTACAAGGGTATAAGCAGATCGCGTAAACAGTTTGAACCAGCAATGAATGGAATTAGAGATGAAAATAACAATATCTTGGCCGATCCGGGGGACATTGTGAATAGATTTAAAAAACACTTTGAAAGTATTTTGAATTCGGGAAATAATAATCAATCTCCTCCTTCTGAATATCAGAGTGCTGAACCGTTAATTGAAGAACCGAGTAAGGAGGAAGTCGAAATAGCCATCGGAAAATTAAAATCTCATAAAGCAGCGGGAATCGACAACATTTCCAGTGAAATAATAAAAGCGTGCGGTGAAGCTGGAGTTTCTAAAATACATTTTTTGGTTAAAAAGATCTGGGAAAATGAAAAAAATGCCCGAAGAATGGAAAGAATCTATACTTATTCCGATTCACAAAAAAGGTCCGAGGACGGAGTGTAATAACTATCGCGGAATATCACTCCTCCCGATATGCTATAAAATATTCTCGTTGATCCTAACTAGTCGAATCACGGAATATGCCGAGGAAATTATCAGAGACTACCAATGTGGTTTTAGACGGAACCGATCAACTATCGATCGAATATTTTCCTTACGGCAAATATTAGAAAAAAAATTAGAATTCAACGGTGTAGTTCATCAGCTTTTTGTGGATTTCAAAAAGGCTTATGATTCCATTGATCGCCGGAGACTGTTAGTAATCTAGTATAATTAGTAATAAGAAGTTAGAAAATCTAGTAGGAATGTGCATGACCGAAACATTCAATAAAGTTAGAATAGGTAATTATTTTTCGGAGAAATTTGAAGTTCGCTCGGGGTTAAAACAAGGCGATTCCCTTTCACCTGTCCTATTTAATTTAGCATTAGAGTATGTCATTAATGAATATCCGTGCTGGGGTTTGCGGATGATTTGGTATTATTAAGTGAGGACGCGGAAACTATAAAACTGAATACAGCAACGTTGATGACAGCTGGGAAAGAGGTTGGCCTCAAAATAAATACGGATAAGACGAAATATATGGTTAGCAATAGAAACAGAGGAGATTTTGAGGATATAGATATAGGAGAAAATAGGTTTGAACACGTTGAGAAATTTAAGTATTTGGGGTCTGTGATTACTAGAAAAAACGAAATTCAAGAGGAAATGAAGGCGGGAAATGCTTGTTATTTTTCGGTGTCAACATTACTTAGGTCGCGCATTTTGTCCAGAAACTTAAAACTTAGAATATACAAAACTATTATCTTGCCTACAGTTCTGTATGGGTGTGAAACGTGGCCGCTAACCTTGAAGGACGAACAACGCCTTAAGGTATTCGAGAATAAGGTACTGCGTAAAATATTTGGTCCGAAAAAGGATGAGTCAACTGGAGAGTTTAGGAGATTACACAACGCGGAATTGCGGAGCATGCACCCTGTTAATATAATCGAAGTGATATCATCGCGAGGGTTGAAATGGGCTTGCAAAGTTGTTGGGCTCAGTAACGAACGAATTCCTAAAAAGTTAATAAACGCTGAGCTGACTGGTAAACGTCCGAGGGGTAGACCGAAACGTAGTTTTACATGCACCCATTACACGACCCAGCAAACCTCCTCATGGTGTTTCATAAATTTTAAAAAATGTTTAAATGTAAAAACGTATGACACAAAACTTATTATTTGATTTAGGTATAAAACTAAAAACGCTATAATAATAATAATAATAATAAAAGGCTTAGCGAACCCGGAGGTTCGATGCCGATACCACTAATCGCTGTCTACAAATCTCGGTCCACCAACTACCTTCCAAACCCAAATTCCTTAGATCACTCTTAATGCTATCCTCCCACCTACGTTTCGGTCTACCCCTCGGACGTTTACCAGTCAGCTCAGCGTTTATTAACTTTTTAGGAATTCGTTCGTTACTGAGCCCAACAACTTTGCAAGCCCATTTCAACCCTCGCGATGATATCACTTCGATTATATTAACAGGGTGCATGCTCCGCAATTCCGCGTTGTGTAATCTCCTAAACTCTCCAGTTGACTCATCCTTTTTCGGACCAAATATTTTACGCAGTACCTTATTCTCGAATACCTTAAGGCGTTGTTCGTCCTTCAAGGTTAGCGGCCACGTTTCACACCCATACAGAACTGTAGGCAAGATAATAGTTTTGTATATTCTAAGTTTTAAGTTTCTGGACAAAATGCGCGACCTAAGTAATGTTGACACCGAAAAATAACAAGCATTTCCCGCCTTTAACCGCGCCTTTATTTCCTCTTGAATTTCGTTTTTTCTAGTAATCACAGACCCCAAATACTTAAATTTCTCAACGTGTTCAAACCTATTTTCTCCTATATCTATATCCTCAAAATCTCCTCTGTTTCTATTGCTAACCATATATTTCGTCTTATCCGTATTTATTTTGAGGCCAACCTCTTTCCCAGCTGTCATCAACGTTGCTGTATTCAGTTTTATAGTTTCCGCGTCCTCACTTAATAATACCAAATCATCCGCAAACCCCAGCACGGATATTCATTAATGACATACTCTAATGCTAAATTAAATAGGACAGGTGAAAGGGAATCGCCTTGTTTTAACCCCGAGCGAACTTCAAATTTCTCCGAAAAATAATTACCTATTCTAACTTTATTGAATGTTTCGGTCATGCACATTCCTACTAGATTTACTAACTTCTTATTACTAATTATACTAGATTACTAACAGTCTCCGGCGATCAATGGAATCATAAGCCTTTTTGAAATCCACAAAAAGCTGATGAACTACACCGTTGAATTCTAATTTTTTTTCTAATATTTGCCGTAAGGAAAATATTTGATCGATAGTTGATCGGTTCCGTCTAAAACCACATTGGTAGTCTCCGATAATTTCCTCGGCATATTCCGTGATTCGACTAGTTAGGATCAACGAGAATATTTTATAGCATATCGGGAGGAGTGATATTCCGCGATAGTTATTACACTCCGTCCTCGGACCTTTTTTGTGAATCGGAATAAGTATAGATTCTTTCCATTCTTCGGGCATTTTTTCATTTTCCCAGATCTTTTTAACCAAAAAATGTATTTTAGAAACTCCAGCTTCACCGCACGCTTTTATTATTTCACTGGAAATGTTGTCGATTCCCGCTGCTTTATGAGATTTTAATTTTCCGATGGCTATTTCGACTTCCTCCTTACTCGGTTCTTCAATTAACGGTTCAGCACTCTGATATTCAGAAGGAGGAGATTGATTATTATTTCCCGAATTCAAAATACTTTCAAAGTGTTTTTTAAATTTATTCACAATGTCCCCCGGATCGGCCAAGATATTGTTATTTTCATCTCTAATTCCATTCATTGCTGGTTCAAACTGTTTACGCGATCTGCTTATACCCTTGTACATGTCTCTTACGTTGTTTTCAATTCTATTAGTTTCTATCTCTATTATTTTGTTTTTAAGATATTCTCGTTTTTTATTTTTGAGGAATTTGGACGTTTCATTCATCAAGGCCCGGAAATTAGCAACATTGTTATCGCTTGGATTATTCAAAGCTTTTAGTTTCGCGGCTCTTCTTTTTTCGCACAAGTTTAGACAATCATTATCGAACCACGGTTTATTCTTTTTATTGTCCCTTTTTCCAAGACACAGATTACTTACCTCTTTAATATTATCCCTAATTCCGATCCATAGCTTGTCTACATCTTCGCGATCCTCATCTAAAGATTCCAAGGCTTCAAACCTATTCTTGATTTCTACCGCGAATTGATTTCTAATTGAAGGGTTTTTCAATTTATCTAGATCAAAATTTTCGGAACAAATACGGCTTTCTTTCCTTTTTTTTATATTAAGTTTTTGTCGAAGTTTCGCGATTACTAATTCATGATCTGACCCACATTCTGCCCCACGATAAGACCTCACGTTAATTATACTATTTTGCCATCTTTGTTGTATCAAAACATGATCAATTTGATTGCGTGTTTGTGAATCCGGCGATGTCCACGTATACTTATGAATATCCCTATGTTTAAACGTAGTACTTTTGATTGTTAGGTTTTTCGAGATAGCAAAGTTTATTAGACGGATCCCATTATCATTGCTATGTTCGTGCACACTTTCTTTACCGATCGTCGGATAGTATACTTCTTCCCTTCCCACCTTTGCGTTAGCGTCCCCTAATATTATTTTCATGCAGTTTCGAGGTAGTTTATCATATACCCACTCTAGTTTATCATAAAATTCGCATTTAACTTCATCATCACTGTCTTCGGTAGGGGAATGTATGTTTATCAGCGCGATTTTAAACCACCGCCCCTGAAATATGGCCACAGATATCCTATCACTAAAAAATTTTACGTCCCTCAATGCGGAGAGCAATCTATTCCTTATTAGAAATCCAGTACCTAAACAATAATTACCGCTCCCACCGTACCAAATAGAATAGTTCCCTTCTGTTAACGAACCCTCCCCTGGCCACCGAACCTCTTGCAGTGCCACGATATCTACATTGTATCTCTTAACCTCGTTTGCCACCGATTTTAACCCACCCGCTGTATTCAAACTTCTTACGTTCCACGTCCCTATACCTAAATCTCTAATTTTCAACTTGCGCCATGAATCCCCTGAAGCAGTCCCCACCCGGAGACCCGAACGGGGGACTAGTTTACTTCCGGATAATGAGCGTTTTACCTCAGAGAGATCCATGACTTTTTGTGGTATTTTGTGAACTAAAAATATGTGAGTAGGGCGTTCAAACCTACGTCACACCCTCCAGCAAGCCTGGAGGGGCGCTCTCATTGTTGGTCAGCGAGTCCATCGGACTTAGCCGGGAGGAACTTCCAAGGAATTTCCACCGACCATCCCCACATCCGCCACCCGTGGGACGCTCCCCTACGCGGTAATGAGATCCGCGCGAGGCATATATTTTATTAGCAAACTTTTTTTGGTAATACTCCAGAATCCTGACACCAACATGAGGAGTAGGTGCGCTAATGTTTTTGACACGGTCTGTACATCCGATGCCGAAAGTTTCTCCAAACGTTGACAGAGATAACCGACCGCTCCAGCCGAAAAAATGAACTGTTCCACTGTTCTAAGTACCAATATTTCGGGATAATTGAGAAATGTTTTAAAAACTAACAAATGATCTTCAGACAAAAGCTTGCGGCCTTATGTAACCTTACCACAAGTCGGACTAAATGCAATAAATCTAAGGCAATGATTTAAAACAGACAGTCTTTTCCAAAAAACAATTAGCTACTCTGCTAAAGCTTTATAAGCCTGAGTCTATTTCTTTAATAGTATGATACGAAAGTATTAATTTATTCCAAAGTCGAGTATACAATGCTTGTGAGGGGTTGCTCTTAAAGCACAATTTGTTTTATACATAAATGCTTTAGAGACATATCTAACATTTCATCTCAAAAATAGACACAACACATTGTTGAATCAACTATTAGAGACTCCCAAGATACAGCCATTTTCAACGATGATCGCTTGATGCCCCTTTCTATCTTGAACTTAAAGTAGTATTAGTATTAATACCCAGAACTAAGAGCAATAAAGCTCCTGGTCCCGATTAAATTCTTGTGTTGAGTTTTATAAAAATACCCCAAATGAATACTTGCGACAAATACTCGACTGTTTTACTCAAATATTTAAAACGGGAGACATATCCAAAAGCTTTCAATAATCCATTATATTCCGACTACATAAAGCAAGAGATAAAAACCTAATGAAATAGAAGGGATAACATATTTGGAAACTCGAAGTTTCAAATCGAAATTCCATAGGTGCCGGGCTACCATTTCACTGGCCCGGCACTTTTTGATACACTATAACTGACGATCCTGATGGGTACTAATTCTAATATTTTAGTAGCGATTAGGTACTAATTCGTGTATAAGGTTTAACTCGAAATTCCATAAGTGCCGAGCCAGTGACCATATTTTCATAATAATGACCCTCCGATAACCCAATAATGAACCTCAATATCGAGGATATCCGAAAATATCTATACGAATACTTCATGAAAACAAGTCGCATTGTTTAAAATATCTGACGTGGACACCCCATGGCTTCCTTGTACACCTATTAAACTATAAATCGGTGGCTCAAAAAATGACTCTGAATTTGGTTACTAGTTTCCGAACATAGTAGTACCTCAAAAACGACACTCGGCGTCGCGACGTCCATCTATTGACACAACAGACACACTCAAACACACACGCACCCGCATACACACACAACCTCTTGTTTCTTGAGGTCTTATTCCGTTATTATATGTCGTTTTCTTTCAGTTGGTAACAAGTTCCCAAAATATTTCTTCGTGTTCCTTGGCAACATTAGAACTGTCTATTCCACTAGATAAAGCATTGGAAATCGACAGTTTTAACATTTTAAGAGGAAGAAAACGCTTAACTTATATCTTATTCTCCTACTGCAGACTTGTTCAGCTCACAAATGGGGAGGAAAAAAGTATTTTACACTAAATTTTAACGCTTAAAACAAGTAATAAAATTGTTTAATATTGAAAAAAAAATCGCGTTTATACCTTTATCACCGAAACATATGGTCTCTGTAATAGATGTCAATATACCTTTTGATGTAAGTTTCTTATGACCTTCAAGTAAAGTATCCCTTTCGGATCTTCAATTTCAACCAAAATCTATTATGATACATATATTATAGTATAATTATACAATAATATAAGTATTATACTATTATTATACTTAGAAGTACAACTTTCGATTTGCCAATGTTTACCAAAATTTATTATGTTGTTTATATTAGTATGCAAGTCTTAAATACCAAATTTGAGAAGTTTCGCATTATATTTTAATATCATTTTTTATGAAAATCAGTAATGACTTTTAAGTAAAGTACCACTTCCGGAAATCATACAGTGACCAAAAAGGGAGGTTCACAACTGGATTATATAATAATCCTAAATACGAAATTTTGATCAAATCTAAATGCCAGATATGATTGCAATCACACCTTTCAACCCCAATCAATACACTTAATGATCTCAAACAAGGAGATGCCTTGGCATGTCTTCTTTTTAACATCGCACTTGAGAAGGTCATACGAGATTCCAAGATTCAGACCAGAGGGCACATCTTTAATAAAGAAACCCAGCTCCTAGCATACGCTGACGATATTGATGTCATAAGTTGATCAAAAAATGGATTAAAAGAAGCATTCACAGCCCTCGAGGCATGTGCTAAACGAATGGGATTGTCGATTAATGAAAATAAGACAAAGTATATGACTACAAACAATAACGACAATACAACATACCTTCAGATAAATAATTATAAATTCGAAAAAGTTAATGGATTTGTATATCTGGGAGCGTACGTTGACTCCGAAAATAGCACCAAAGAAATCGAAAAAAGAATTTTGTCAGCTAATAGGAGTTACTATGGATTAATTAAGCATTTTAGATCCAAACTAATAACTAAGGTAACAAAAGTAACTCTGTGCAAAGCCTTAATAATACCAATATTAACATATGGTTCAGAAAGCTGGGTTCTAAAGAAGGATGACGAGCAGAGACTGTCGGTGATTGGAAGGAGGATACTACACCGAATTTACGGACCAATTCACGAAAATGGAATATGGAGAAAAAGGCATAATGTGGATATATACACAAAATTTAATGACATCCCAATCGTGAAAATCATCAAGATCATGAGACTGAGATGGGCTGGTCATGTGAAAAGGATGGAAGAAGATAGGATGCCCAAAAAAGTTTTGGGATATCCTATGATTGGAAAAAAAAAAGAAAGAAAGACCGAAGATAAGATGGATGGACCAGGTTAGCCCAATGCGGTGAGCCTGGATGCAGAGAGGCGGTGGATAATGGCACGGAACCGAGAAATATAGGGACGATTTCTGACGGAGGCCAGGGGCCGCGAGAGGCTGTAGCGACCAGGATGTATGTAAGTATGTAAATACGAAATTTTAACTTTCTACGGCTAACCGTTTTTGAGTTATGCGAGATACGTACGTACGACGAAACTAGTAAAAATGGATTCAGGGATGGTCAAAATGGATATTTCCGTTTAAATCTGAAAACCGAAAATTTTCGCGATTACAATACTGTGTCCAGGAAAGTTAAAACAGTATAGGTAATTAAAATAACCGTAAACAACTTAATTAATGTAATTAAATAATAAATAAATATAAATACGATTTATATGAACTTCTTGAAACCGTATAAGGTTAAATTCGAAATGGAAAAGATTGAATTTGTCTTGGAAAAGGTTTACTTTAAAATGGAAAGGTGACTTGGAAATGCTATTTATTCATCCCTATGCCACAAGTGCGGTATTCCGGAGACAGGGACCCTTAGTATTTTCATAATAAGGACCCCCGATAACCCAATAATGGACCTCAATATCGAGGTTATCCGAAAAGTTAAAACAAATCGATACATTAGCGGCCGATCTTAAAATCGTCGGTATTTTCGTAATAAGGGACACCGATAACCCGATAATAGACCTCAATATCCAGGATATCCAAAAAGTTAAAATAACCGTAAACAA
This sequence comes from Rhaphigaster nebulosa, assembly GCA_948150685.1. Taxonomy (NCBI): domain Eukaryota; kingdom Metazoa; phylum Arthropoda; class Insecta; order Hemiptera; family Pentatomidae; genus Rhaphigaster; species Rhaphigaster nebulosa. Next base: position 16,362,965 of record OX411307.1, read on the forward strand.
CTTAATTATGTAAACATGATTTATATTAATTTATTGAAACCGAAAAAGGTTGAATTTGAAGTAAAAAAGGATGAATTTGTCTTGGAAAAGGTTTAATTTAAAATAAACAGATTGAATTTGACATGAAAAAGTTGAATATGACTTGGAAATATACAAATATACGTATATTTGACTAGGCTGTCTGAAGATATGTAGAGATAGAAGGCTTTTCCCAACCTGAGCTATGTTCCGCCCATAAGATTCTTCCTCGTCCAAGGGTTGTTGATCTGGGACATCAGGCTGAAGGATAGGGAAGTCGAAACCTAATTCCGCCATATCGGCGATATCGCTTTGGTCTCTGTCCGCCAACACATTTGTGCAAGAACCTAGTGACCTGCCTTTCAACAGCCATAGTTTCCTGAGCAGGTTTTGGTGCACCTGCACGTCACCACCTTCAACAAAGTAGGGAAATCAGTAGTGATTGATTCAATACCATTTCTTATTCCTTCCAATCCCACTCTTTCGCACTTTTCTCCATCATCATCCATAGCTGAACCTGATTGCACTCTAAAACATTGCCAGGTGACTACAGCTTTGAGGGTGATAGTGTTCCTACCTTAGACGAGCCTCTAAATGCTGACCTCTTGAACGATTCGAATCTGAGGTGATTCAAAGAGGCAGACAAGCCATTATATTGTTGCTATATATCATGTTATAAAAGTGTACACATTATCAATAAAGTTTCATAGTCAGGAATGTTCTGGAGGGACCTCAAATTAATGTGCTATTAGGATGCTTCTCGACGCCGATGTTTGCTATGAGCTCATGAAACTAGGGTCGAGATTGGCTATTGTCAAGTTCTCTCTCAGCCTACCATGGCTGTCCTCTGGAGGTGAGAAATTCCCTCTCAGAAATTCCTCCAGTTATTTTTGAATACTATTTCTAATAATACTGGAGTTTCTTTGATATCCTCTACCTCTACCTCTCCTAAAATCCTGATGCTACAAGATTAAGGGCTGGTTCCCCTTAGCCTTGTTACCCCCGAGATCCGACGGCTTGTTCCGTCGCTCGGTTTTCCGCAGGTTCCGACGGCTGGTTCCTGTCGCCTGAATTTCCTATACCTTAGCGGTTCCTGAAGGCTTGTTCCCTTCAGACTCGCGGTAATGTCAGAAGTCTGGTTCCCTTCGGTTACTCCGTTTCTCATCCTTCTTCTCAAGTCCTACATTTTTCTCTATCCTTCTCACCTTAACATACCATTCTAAAGAACACGCAGTATCGAGGCCTTCGGAAATCAAGTACACACCTCGATACAAGCATATTACATTATTTTCATTTTAGTCGTAAATTTTGATTCACCGCAGTTTTTTGTGCCGCTGAACACGTATCTGAGCTTTGCTGACAAATGACAAATTGACCGAACCTTGTTTATGTTGCAAAATACTTCAAAATTTTGTAGTTTTTGTAATCTTATAGTTTTGTAGTTTTTTTTTATCAGTTTTTCCGAGAAGACCACTTTATACGAAATTAAAATAGACACAATTTCTACATTTGATGTCCATAAAAAATGTCTTTACGATCAACCGTAAAGCCGCTAGGGCCTCTGAAAAGTATAAAAAAGTGACAAAAAGCGATTTATGGCTCTTTACTTCCGATTTCCATAAAAACTATTCATGTTGCCCTACTTTTGGCTATACATGCTATTAAACTTCATGAAATACACATTAAATTAAAATACATGAAAAGTACATATTACTTATGTACACTGTGCTTGTAGTATGTTTCGAAGCATCTGTTTAAAATCAAAGTTAAAGGGAAAATGATGAAAAATATGAAGGCCAATGATGAAAATAAACTTGAGGGTGTGAATTGCAAAACTCTTTTCTTAAATTTTTTATTAAAATCGAGAAAGCAATGGTTATTATTACTCACTAAGTGAAGAGTTTAAATATGTCTAAACTGATTCCATACTTTATTTTCTTACGTTTAAAAATCAATAGTTACAAAACTCTCTTCATCCAGCAACCGGTGGACTGCAAAACTACTTATCTACATCACAATGTGAACAAATGGAAGTAAGGAGTATTACCGTTCACACTCTCACTAGGTTTTTGTTTGTAAAAAGTTAAAATGTCAGCCAAAGTAGTCAATTGAAATTCCCTGACACGTTCTTCATCATACTCGGGGTCTGCTCAGAGTCATCTGTTGGATATAGAACAGAAGAAATAATTAGGATGGAATTAGTGGGTTATTTAACGATACTGGTAGTCAGAATATTTGGAAAAGTTAATATTATAGGAAAACAACTTAAGGAAGAACCTTTTAGTACGCATACAGCTGATAATAACCTTATATCATTGAATTAAGGACCAACTTACGAATTATGCACGCAATTAAAAGAATGTTAACACAAATCAAAATGATAAAAAAATATTCAAGACCGTTTATTTGACAATGTACTTTTTTAAAATTTATTTTCATCCCATATAGCACTGATGTAAATTTTCCGATCATTTATACATGATTTCTTATCTTCCATAAAGAGCGGCCTCCATCTTCCGACGGTCTTTCCGGTACTGGTCCACTTATATTTCTATTACCTGGATATAGAGAGGTAGTCCCACCGTCGTCTTCCAGCCATATCTGAATTCCTTGAACCGCGGGAAATTTTCTTCATTCACCAACCGAGGAAATTGTTCCTCAGTGAGGACGTAGATTCCCGCGATTTTATTCATCTTAGCCCTTAGTGCTTGAAATGCGATCTAGGTCGTGATCACATGCTCAGCTACCTCCGGAACACCGCATGTGGGGCATAGGGGATCAATATATATTTGACAGGGTAACTTAAACGATATCATATTCATCTATGTCCACCAACACATTTCTGCACGAACCAAGGTCTCCCTATCTGCAACCACAGTTTCTTTGGTACACGTGCACGTCACCAGCTTCAGCAATGCAGGGAAATCAGTGGTTATTAGCTCAAGATCGTTTCTGGTTCCCTTCCAACCATACCCTTTCGCACGTTTCTGCACCACATAGCTAAACCTGGTGGTACATTCTAAAACTGTGCTGAGTGGCTACAGCTGTTGAGGGCTGCTGCTTGGACGAGGCTCTGAACGCTGATCTCTTGTATGATACGGAATCTGAGTTGGTTCAAAGAGGGTGCAGTCCTCTCACCAAGGGCGTACGCAGGAATTTCTTCAGGGGGAGAGCCGGTCCTAGATAAATATAGCTGATATATCTGAACTATAGGTAATTTACGTAATTCCGCCTTTATTCAAGACAATGTGTTATATCGGACGCAAATTTGAGTGTGCTGCGGCGTTTTAGAGCAGAACTCCACTAATCATAATATCACCGTTTTCAAGAAATTTTTTTTAAGTCGGACGAGGATATATGTTTTGTAGATTTCTGGAGCAGAATTCAACTCTTTAAAATTTCAACCGTTTTAAGAAAACTTTAAAAAAAAAATGGACGAAAATGTTAGCTTTTTGGAGCAAAATTCGGCTGGTTATAATGACGCTTTTTCAAGAAAATTGAAGAAAAAACAGATGAAAATTTGTGTGTTTTGAGGATTTATGGAGCAGAATTCAGCTCGTTATATTTTCCATAATCAGGGACGAATAAAAAAGGTTTTGAACCTTTCAGATACAGAATTTAGCTCGTTATAATATATCCCTTTCCAAGGACATTTTTGAAAATCTGAAGCGAGTTTGACTGTTGTTGGTGCACCTGCACGTCAGCAGCTTCACCAATGCAGGAAAATGAATGGTGATTGGTTCAAGATAGTTTCTGGTTCCCTTCCGATCACAATTTTCCGCACGTTTCTCCACCACATTGCTGGACCTGTTTCTTGGTTTCAAAAAATTCTGAAGCGAATTCGGCTGTTTTGTCTGGAGCAGAATGCAGCTCGTTTTAATTTCAGGATGCCACATTTTTCATTATCTTGATTTCAGCATATGTCCGCCAATGATGTAGAAGTTCATGTGAGAGCTGTTTGGTTCACTGAGGATATCGTTTCTGCCGGGATAAAAATTGTATTTAACGTATAATATTTCTGTTCCTTAAAATTGTTGATTTATTAATGTCATTCGTCTGTTTTAGTTGAAGCTAAGGCTTCCATTATAACTCGAAATTAGTAGAGGCTTTCAAAAGGCATCGTAAGATCCTACAACTCTACTAATATCGACAAATTGAAAACCTTTAGATTGAACAATTTTTAAAATTAAGTTCAAGTTTTGAAGTAAAAATAATCTCCCCACCCTTTTTTTTTTCCAACTTGATTTTTTTTTTTTTTCTCTTTCTCGCAATTTAATAATATTCTTTTGATCTTTTGGGGGAAGGAAGGAAAGATCCTCGGCATACGCCCATACCCATACAATGAAACAAGGATACGTTGCCCTGCTTGTTATATGCTCTGGTAAGTAACCTGTGATTTTTGTAAAACACTCAAAATTGCAGAAAATCAGAATTTTTGGAAAGTATTTTCACAAACATCCATTTATACTGATCAAAGTGGACGAAATTGTCTCACAGCCACTTATAGCATGTAAGAAAATATGCTTTTAAAAAGTTTGGTTGTTTTCAAACATCATGCATTGGAGAGTATGATGAACGCTGTCGCTTTCTGATCAATTTTTTTTTTTTACTGAAATCAAACAAAGAGGTAAAGAAGATAAATTTGTTGGGCCTTTTGTTGGAAAGCATGTTGCTAGATGAACGTGGTCGCTTCCTGGGGATCCAACCTCAAGGGGGTTGGCTGTATTAGCAACAGATTTTTTTTTTTTTCGATTTTCATAAAAAAATTAAATACTATGCTTTTTGGGGTGAGATATCCAAATATGATCTCGGTTTGTGAGAAAACTAACGTTTTTGCCCCAAAAATCACTATTGTGAGGGCGATTTTGATGTTTTAATATACTTGCCAAGCATAATACTTGAATATTTGTATATCTAATTTTTTTTTTATTATTTCGCTGGGCAATAGGAACCTTTTGGTACTAAATTCATTCTTCTACCATCATTAGAACCAGAGGTATAAAATAAAATGTGTTTTGCACATGCAAACTTCCCCATTTTTTTCCAGGCGCGTTGTCTCTAATATTTTTCACAGTCCAATATTTTAAGACCTTTTCATAGTCGCAGAGACCCATGAAAATGACCTATAGGTCGACATTTTTACTTCCTTGTACGAAGTAAAGGAAGTATTGTATTCGCGAAAATTTTCGGTTTTCAGATTTCAACGGAAATATCCATTTTGACCATCCCTGAATCCATTTTGACTAGTTTCGTCGTGGCGTCTGTACGAACGTTCGTATTTCGCATAACTAAAAAAAGGTTAGCCGTAGAAAGTTGAAATTTTGTATTTAGGATTGTTGTAAAATCTAGTTGTGACCTTCCCTTTTGGGTCACTGCTTGATCACCGAAAGTGATTTTTATCAAAAATGATATTAAAATACTATGCAAAACTTTTAGAATTTAATATTTATAACTTATATATTGATTTAAATAACATACTAGATTTTGGTCTAAATTGGAAAACCAGAAGTGGGACTTTACTTCAAGGTCATATTAGACTTTCGTCAAAAAATATATTAAAATATAATGTAAAACATCTCAAATTTGGTAAATAGGACTTTTATATGGATATAAATGTATTTACTAGATTTTGGTTAAGATTCGTGAGAGGAAAAGGGTACTTTACTTGAAGGTCATAATAAGCTTACATCAAAAATTATATTTAAATTAAAAGAGAAATCATATGTTTCGGTAATAAAGGTTACAAACGCAATTTGGTTTCCAATCCAATTTAACATTTTTATTACTTGTTTTAAGTGTTAAAATTGAGTCTAAAATACTAGTTTTCCTCCCCATTTGTGAGATCAACAAGTCTTCATCATGAGAATAAGATATTAGTTAAGTGGGTTTTTCCGCTTAAAATGTCGAAACTGTCCATTTCTAATGCTTTATCCAATGATATTGACAGTTTTATTGTTGTCATGGAACATGAAGAAATATCTTGGAAATAGTTACCTACTGAAGGAAAACGACATATAATAACGGAATGAGACCTCCAGTGACAAGAGTGTGTGTTTGTGTGTCAATAGATGGATCACGGGACGCCGAGTGGCGTTTTTACTGCAATCTTCGGAAACTAGTAACCAAATTGAGGATCACTTTTTGAGCCAGCGATTTATAGTTTAATAGGCGTACAAGGAAGTCATGTCTTGTCCACATCAGATATTTATTTTATTATTTTTTTTTTTTTTTATGATACTCAACGACCAATGATGATTGATTGTTGATATGTGTCAAAATCTTGTAAAGTTACAAGGGCGGTGTCGAGGTTTTTCTTACTAAAGGAAGAGTTAAAGAAGATAAATTTGTTGAGCCTCTCTGTCATATTCCCATCATGTAATGCGATCCTTGTTCCCATACACCAAATATTAATGTTCATTTTATGTGTATTCGATGAATTTTAATATCATGTACGGTCACAAGTAGCGTAACATGGATTTTTATGGAAATCGGGCATAAAGAGCCATAAATCGCGTATTTCCACTTTTGGGAATTTTGCCTCTTACTCGAGCTGTAGCGGCTTAAAGATTGGTCGTAGAGAAATATTTTACAGACATAAAGTGTAATACATTTTATCTTTAATAATTTGGCTAACTTTTGACGTTTTTGGAAAAACAACGTTACGGATTAAATATCTGTCAGCGAACCTCAGATGCTAATTCAGAGACCCAAGAAACAAGGAATGTACCAAAATTCACGTCTACAACAAACCATTCCTTTTTTTGCCCTTTTCTGTCCTAGTTTGACTGACCCACCACTCATATAATTTTACTTTTGTGCACTTTTTTTTCTATTTCTTCTTCAAACGCCCCATCTCCCTTGGAAAACCCAAATATGTCACGTTTTCCCCCTCGAAAAGAATTTTTACGATGCAGCTTGCAGCTTGCGTTGTAATTCCCCTCTGTGGGCACTCATGCCACAGGCTCTGTCAGCCAGGTCTTTCTGCCTAGGCACGCAATCAAAATCAAAAGGCACATTTTTATGGCGAGTGAATCAAGATTCATGTTGAAAGCCATATGTGTCATGAAGGATCAGAGCTTTTCTACATTCTCATTTGGATGGGCAGTAATTACACCTGTTTTAGTTTAATTGACTTATATCAGGGCAGGTTGAAATCTATTAGATAGAAAATCCTTGATCTAAGAAGAAAACAGTAGTTTGGATTTGTGCATTTTAATACATAGTTGTAAAAAGTAGTAGGATTTGAGCACAGAGAATAGAATTAAATAGAGCGGGCACTAGGAGGGTGGAAATATGCTTTCCTTCCCTCACTCCTAGAGGGCCTAGTCTTCTTAAGAGAAGACAAGTCTGAGGTTCACCCTGAACTCCCGCCTCTCGATTGTGGCTGTTTTTTTAGGCACGATGTGTGAAAAAAAAATACATCTAACTCCTGAAGTAATGCCAGCGAAAAATACAAAATTGAATGCCAAAAAGCACTGATTAAAATTGCTCCAAGCAAAGAAACAATTGCGGAACATGAAATTGATGAATAAATAACAATCTGAAAGTTGGAAACTTGAAAAATGATTAACAACTCTAGAAGAAAAAAAAACATTTCTAAAATATCTTTGTCTCCTAAA